>OY720643.1:49285530-49885530 GCA_963169105.1 Ceriagrion tenellum | reverse complement strand
TGATCCATTGTCTGTACAGCCAGCGTTTGTTTTTGATTAGTCTCCTGGCCCGTAATAGTAGTGGCGGCCTCGTCGGGTCAAGGGTGATGTCGGGTATCGACTGAGCTGCACTGGCAAATGCTCCCTCGACGTCCTCAATGGCCCTATCCACGTCATCCTCACAGGCTAGTTCTCCCAAAGCGGGCATATTTTCCTTGACATCTTTGTTGAACTGGTCCCAATCAACCTTTCGGTAATTAGGACGCACAAAGGTATGTGGAGGGGGGAGGGCGGGGGAGAGGTGGAAGGGGAAGGAGAAAGGTAGGTGGTCTGAGGTTAGGGCAGTCATCCACCGATACGTTCCTGTCATGGGAGCCAGGGTAGATGACAGGAGGGCGTGATCCGTGAATGTGCCGTACCTGAAAAAGGTTGGGGAGGGAATGTCCAACCTTACGACCGGGTTGTCCAGGAGCCAGCCTTCGAGTGCCTTTCCTTTTGGGGTGGTGGTGTGATCCCGAAAGTGGGTATGCCTCGCGTTAAGGTCACCGATGAGGATGAAGGGGAGAGTTGCCTTGCAGAGGAAGTCCAGGAGTTTTACCGGGAGGGGGGAGGCCGGTCTGCTTTAAACTGTGCAGACGTAAATGTTTCGTTGGGCGACTTTAATACGGACAAGAACCGCTTCATTGCCGTATCCCAGGCAGTCTTCGGGGACGGTTTCGAGGATGGCAGGGATGTCCTTCCTTACTAGGACGGTGATGCCTCCTGTTTTGGGGGCCTGTCTTGGGGTACCGTATTCCTGGAAAATAGGAAGGTTTAATCGTGAGTCTGGACGATGGTAAGTCTCCACCAGCCCCATGATGGCGACTTCCCTCGTCCTAATGTATTCCAGGAGTAAGGGTCGTTTTCGGCCCTTGGCACCGTTAATGTTACAGAAGGCAATCGATGACTTAGCTGTCATTGGTGACACGGTGGGAGTAGAGGACGGGCAGGACAGTGTTGTTGGTGTACAAGGGGGTGACCGTCAACCCGAAGACCCTCTCCGCGACGTGGTTGATCGTGGACGCCACTTGCTGCCTCGACGTGGGATGGAGGTTGACCAGGACCCCAATGAGGAACCGCAGGAGGTCCGCGTTCTTCACCATCTCCTGCCCCTCTGCTGGGTCGCGTTCCCCGACCTGCAAGATAGCAGGGTCGAGGTGAACTGGTGCAGTGGCGGCGAGCGAAGCTGAAGGCATCGGTCGATCTGGGCACCGTCTGTCCCCAGCCCGATGCTCGCCGTCGCAGTTCCGACACCGCAACGACTCTGCCGCTCAATCGCCCGTCCGGTGGCTGCCGGCGCAGCGACCGCAGCGCACCGGGTTGTCGCAGTTGCCGGCCTCGTGGCCATAGATGTGGCAGCGAGAGCACTGCTTAGGTTTGGCGGGTGGGGGCTTAGAGGCTTCGCAGCGATAAATGCGGCCCCATAGGCGGAGACCCTCCGCGATGACCCCGCTGACGTGGCCCACGCTGTCTGTGATGCCTCGTAGTATTGGTTGTCAGCCTGTTGTTTCTGGCGCTGCGGACCCTCCATATTCCCTGGACTGGAATTCCCATGCTAACCAGTTGCTCCTTCATCTCGTCGACTTCCGTCTGGTGGTCGACGCCCTTGATGACGAAGGAGAAGGTAGAGGGACGGGAATTAGTAGGGGGGTTATTGTTTTGGTGCCGGTCGCCTCGGACTTGGGGGAAGAAACCTCTATGGGCTCTCCTAGCAGATGGGCCAAAGTATGCTTATCCTTCTGCAGGAGTTCGAGGCCTTGTGCCGAGAGCTTGACCCTGGCAATACGGGCGGGGGCGTTGACAATGATGTCACTGTCTGCCAGGGTGGGGAACACCCGGCGCCAGTGACGATGGAATTCCCGCTTGCCGGTGTTCCAGGGAAGACGCCGGATGGAGATCCACTGGAGGGACTCCACGGGGGTTGGAAGGAGTTGGGGGGTTGGTACGTCGGGGACGGGTTTCGGATTGGGATAAGGAGGGATGAAGGGTAGAGGGTGGAGGCGGACGTCGTGCTTGGTTACGGGGGGACGTGAAGGTTGGCGGGAAGTTCGTGTTTTGGGGGAGGGGAAGACCTTCCTGCACCGGCTGGAAGATCGGGAGGCGATCTCGCAGCATGAGGGGGGACGGGGGTCGATCACGGTCTGCTATGGGAAATCCAGTAGCCGTGGTTCGATTGGGGCCACCGACACCGCGTGCGCGGTCTACCTACCCCACCACGAAGCTGCTAAAGCAAGGCTTCGCTGGGCCTGGATGGAATACAGGACCGTGGCTCCATTATATGCACGGACTCCTAAGCGCACTGAATGCCATTTCCGGCCTTTTTCCTGCGCACCATTTAGTCCAGGAGATTTAATCTTTACTCCTCTCCCTCGAGAAAAAGGGAACTGAAATCTTTTTCATGTGGGTACCTGGATACGTGGGAATCGCCGGGAACGAGATAGCCGACACTTTGACGAAAGAGGCACTCGCCTTGGACGTAATGGCACCGACGCCGGTACCTTTCCAAGATGTGAAGACGGCATTAAGAAATACAGTCCAAGAACAGTGGTAGGAGTCGTGGAGAACTACCGAAGGTAACAAACTGCGCGGGTTAAAACCAGTAGTGACAGCGTGGCCTTCGTCCGTCAGGAAGAGTCGCCGAGAGGAAGTCGTCATAACACGACTAAGGACAGAGCACTGACCTCCGACCCACTCCTTCCTCTTCACCCAGGAGAAAATTCCACCACGATGTGATGAGTGCGACTGTCCTCTTAGCATTCGACATATCCTGACGGAGTGTGAGAGATACCGGGCGGTGCGTAACAGACTGCAGCTCGTGGGAGATCTGGGGTACATTCTAGGGGATGACCCAGATGTTCTTAACCGCGTTTTGACATTTTAAAATGAAACTACCCTATTTAATAGTATTTTAAGGATGTAAAATTATTTTTAATTTTGACTCCGCGTTTATATCAAGTACTTTATTATAATACCATAATATGCAGAGTAGATATATTTTTTATAATTATGACGTGTAGTGGTGCAAAATGATCATGTCGTCGACGCACCCTATCAACCCCACTACTACTGCTACTGCTTTTTTTAGGTCAAAGTCCTCTGTGTTAAGAATTTTTTCTTTAATTTAAATAGAAGCAAGTGAACACATTTTGAACACCCACAAAACAATGGAGAACAGTACACAAAAACAATCAGAAACAGTATAAGAGAGTGATAAACATGTGCTAAAAGAATGTTTTTTCAGGCTTTGCCTGCCAAGTATTATTTGCATGTCACTGACAAAATAGCAATACTGATACAAACAAAATACTGATATAATCAATAATGATGCAAATGAAATTGGAAAAGACTTAAATTTTAAAAGATACAAATATTATAGAACACATACAAATCACTTCTTCCTAAAATTTTCGAAAATATCTAGGAGGCAATGGAACGCCATGATTATATTCTTATTGCACAACACATACAAATCATTCCCTCCCAAAATTTTCTAAAATATCTAGGAGCCTATCTTGGCGCTCCATAGCCTCCCTATGGAGCCTCTCCCCCTGCTCCCTATAGCTCCTCAGCTCCAACCGTATATTTGGGGAATGCAAGCTTTGTCTCCCTGAAAATACAGAATGTAAATCATTCTGGTCAATGACGTGGGTGAAGGCAAGAATGTAGAACGACAAGCAAAAACTTAAAATTGGATAAGGAAGAACCCCGAGAAGCAGACCTATTGTCTATTACATTTAAAGGGACAGACCTGGCATGACATGCTATTTTTCTTTAGCATTTGGAAAATTAACAAAACACCTCTCCTAATAAATTTCCTTGAGGGGTTGCATGTTAAACATATGAGGAAGGTAAAATCCCTTTCCATGCTTAGAATAATATTTGATTTGGTCTGGTGTATAAGTATTTGAACCATGAAGAGCGAATAAGGCAATTTGGCAATAGGATTTACTATGCCGCCCGTCGTTATCTTTCCTGTGGGGCATCGGTCCTCGTTCCGAATGTAACTCTTCTTCCGAAGAGTGTGCTGCCTGTCCTTCGCCTTCCTTTGGAGCATCGCTCCCAGTTCTGAATGTGATTCTCCTTCCGAAGAGTATGCTGCCGGTCGTTCTCTTTACTTTGTAGCATCGCTCCTCGTTCCGAATGTAACTCTCCTTCCGAAGAGTATCCAAAGTGATAAGAGATAGAATGTTACACAAACATTATGACACAAACCAATGAAAACACAGATACAAAGAATATCAAATATCTACATACGTTCCATTGTACCAATAAAATAATTCTGTGGATGAAAACAAAGTTACTTTTTCATTTGTGTCATCAAATATCTATATATTTACCTAATAGAATAGATTCTATTTACACCTCCCTCATCTGGAGCTGGGCACATATGTTTCTTTTGGCATTGCCTGCCCCTCTGCCCTCTCCAGCTCTCCCCACTGCTGGGTAGTTGTCCTCTGGCTGACCAATGGCCAATGACAGCAGCTCATCCCTTTGCCTCGTACAAATGTTGTGTAGCACACAACACGCCATTATAACGGTGGGAATGTCTTCTGCCTTTTGCATTGTTAATTTGTTGAGGAGGCACCTTCATCGGCCCTTCAAAAGGCCAAACGCCCTCTCAATGGCCATTCGTGCCGACGAATGGCAGAAATTGTAGTTCTTCTGACGCAATGTCAGATGGCTATTGTCAGTATATGGGGTCAGGAGCTGGGGGTGCAGCACATGAGCTGCATCTCTAGGTGTGCCGTTCGGGAATTTTGTGGGGATAGATAGACCTGCACCACTGACCGCTAGATACACCTGCACCACTGACAGTCGAAAAACCCGTGCATCATGGACCGAGCCTACATTTCCCACATAAAAAAGCGTGCAAAACTTTTTCAATCTATTACCGTAATTGCTGTGCGATAAGAAGTACGTTTATTCCCACACATTCTTAAACAAATTAATAATATATTTACCCGAAGTGCGCCTGGAACTGAGACGCTGAAAATGAAGGGACAATCCTCTCCACATAACCGTCTATTCGGGGAATTTTTTGCCTCCGGTCCCTTCGATTTGATATTATCGCTTGTTCCTCTTCCCATTCTTCATAAATATATGGCAGTGGGGCCATCACCGCCTGAAGAAGCGCATCATGTGGTATATTGGATGGTTGTACTTGTACGAGGGGGGACCCAAAAATAAATTGGAATTTCGTAATAACTTTTTTAGTAGATTAAAAATAATTAATATATTTGCCTGAAAGTCAATGATAATTTTAGTGCAGGTTTCTTTGACACCATTAAAACAAAAAAATATATAAATTTTACATAGTTTTTCATATATCATAGACTTTTTTATGGAATTAAACGAATATTAAGTTGAAAAGAATCAGTCATTTATTTGTAATATTTTTCTGACAATATTAATAGGAACTGTTGTACTATGTGTACTTAAAATCAGTCAGGACATTAACAATTTAACATTCTTACAAAACAAATATACATAATTATGACTTAATATTGACTAAGAGTACATATTACCATTTCTATTTTAATACCAATATATGTAACATATATATATATTATTTTTATAAACATGACGTGTAGTGGTGCAAAATGACCATGTTGTCGACGCACCCTATAAACCAAATACTACAGCAATTATGATTAAACATTTAAAAATACTCAAAAATATCAGTCTGTATCTGCACATCGTTGGCATTCATATGACTTTTTTTTGGTCCCTCCATTGCAAAGACCACAGACCCACTTCAAACAGGTCACACAGCAGATCCAATCCCTATTCAGTTGGTAATGACGGTAGTCACATTTGCAAATAGTGCACAGGTTTCCATCCTCTTCATTTTCATCTGCTTTGTTCCTCGCACCTTTCAATTCACTCAAAGGCAAGTCGTCTTCGTCCGAAGAAACGTCGAAGTGTTTTGGTTTGCGTATTAACCTTTTATTTCGACGTGGTTCTGGTAACTTTTCCTATCCAGATGTTGAAGGGTTATTGCTTGAGTCAAGATCTACTTGGATATCTCTTTGGTCTAACTCAGGAGACTCAACTCTACCAAATTGATGAAATACAGGTTCATCCAGTACAAGATCATCAATCAGATTGTCATCGTTTTCAATAGGCTTAGTGTCCGCTACTACCTGGATGGGGTCAGAGGACGGTGACTCATTGTTGATCACTTGAGTTCCTGGTTTGTGGTCGACGCACCCGTTTGTGGTCGACGCACTCTACCAACCCCACTACTACTACTACTACTACTACTAATTCTATCCTCCAGTTATCACGAACTTTGCATCATTGTTTTTTTAAAGGTGCATACACCCCTACATCAAGAGGTTGAAGCATGTGGGTTGAAGATGGTGCAAGGGTCGTGAAATAAATATTATTAGCCAATGCAGTTTTTACTACTTCAGGTGCAAAAAGAGACGCTAAATTATCACCAATTACGAGAACTTTTTCGTCTCCTTCTCTGTGTTCGTTAACATGTGGCAGTAGTATTTTAATGATTAGTGTTAGACACGCTGTATAGCGTCGGGTCGTGTTTAAAGATAAAATTGCTCAAAGTCCAAACCAAAAAGTCCAAACCAAAAAGTCCAACCCAAAATGTCCAACCCAAAATGTCCAAACCAAAAAGTCCAAACCAAAAAAGTCCAAAGACTGAAGAAAGTATGCGTAAAGCTTCCACTTCTTCAGGATTTGGTGCATGATTGTGAGAAGCATGTCCACCTCCTTTACGTATGAGTAAATTGCGGCCCGTATTTACTGTTGTCAATCGCGCAGTGCACTCACTTTTCCTTCGGCACTTCCAATATTTTACATCGCCATTAACGGACGAGGTTAAATACAGAAAACCATTGTAATGCCCTTAAGTTATTTTACCTTTACGAATAATTTCGAGTACTGGTAAATCCATTTTAAAAATTTGTTGCTAGGGATATTTATAAACAATGAAGTAGGTTGCGAAAATATTATAGCGTTGCTAGGGATATTTTTAAATAGTTCTAAAAATAATAGATTTTCTAAAAATATTTTTGGATCTAATAGATTTGGACTTTTTGGTTTGGACTTAATGTCCTCCTACCCACACTCGATGTCACGCATAGGTATATAGAGAAAAAGTCACCGGTAAAGCTGTTGAACCGAGTTTTCTCCCCGTCGTTCAATAAAACTAGGTTATACTCCGTACTAAAGGAAGATAAAATCCGTCCTCTACGATTACACTGCCCTCTAGTACTTCCCCATAGAGGATCGCGTGCGTTGAAGTCACCGAGTAAAATAAAGGGCTGAGGCAGCTGGTGGACAAGGGCTTCCAAATGAAAACGGGTGAACGGTGCACCCTCCGGCAGATATACGTTGCAGAACGTAACTGCCTGCGGAGCGTGAACAGTAGGCCGGCCCTTATTTTTCAGAATTGAGAAAAGTTATGTTTTCCTAGTCTCAAAATGATCCAAATGAGGTTTATATTCACGTGTTATAATTTGGTTACTTTAAAATAACGGGAACCCGTGCCCCAAGGGCCCTGAGTACTGAGGACCTAAATTTGAGTTTTTTGGGGCTGAAAAAGCACTATCCTTATGAAAAACGTGAAAGTAAAGCCCTTTAAGACCGAATTTCTGTTTGTGTTGACCTATCTCTAAGCGTTTACGAGATGCGATCCACCCTCCAGGGCGCTACCCCGCACCGCGGCGCCGCTGAGGTTGCTAGAGACTTCCCCTCCACCCCCTCCCCGCCCTCGGCAAAGTCTTTTCTCCTGCTGGCAAGTTCTAGCCTCTGAAGAAATGTGCTTGTTAGAAAGGATTTAATTGACATGACAAAATTTCCAATCAAAAGTGATCAATTAATGTTCACTCTGTCCATGAATTTAAGTACATATTAACCAAAATAAAATACATTTTCAGTGTATTTCTAATCTTCCACTGACAGACCGTATTTGGCAGTTAAAGTGTCTTTGCGCACGTTAGGGGTTGTGCTACGATGAAAATTTACACTTTGTAATAAATTTTGAAAGCTCTCTTCCTTCTTCGTAACTGGCTTAAAATCTTGAATTAGTTTCACCCCTCTCTCTGTACAATGAATTACCACTTGAAGACCCCGAATAATTTGCAAACCGTTCTTGTAGTCAGGATGTTCATTCCATTCTCGCGTGCGCACATCAAAGAATGCAGTGCATATTTCCAATATATTAAATAGCTTTCTCGAATTAGTAGTGGCAAAATTTGATATAGATAGCTTAGTCAGGTCTTTATGCTTATAGGATGCCTTCTTCGGTGGATGACATTTTCCATCACATGTCCTCATACGGCGTATCACGTTTTCCTTTTCACGCCTAAAAAGGGATCCGTCAAACAATGATAGTCCTACCAACTCCTCGCTCAGGTACCACAAATGGTTTGAAAACCTCTTTTGTGACGCTTTCGCTATGTCCAGGTTAACACTTTCGTAATTAACAAGTCTTTTTAGGAACTGCAGGTCACTGTTGGGAGCAGATGCAGCACAAGGAGCCTTTCCTTGTTGGCCTATTCTTAAACTGAACTTCACGTGTATCCATGATAAACTAGTTATTTCACTACTTTTCTCCTTCAATCCTCAAAAACTTAGTACTTCCTATCCTTTGCACACTATGCACAAGAACTAACTCTCTCTCCAGATCGATCTACATCCGTGAACTGACTGCCTCGTTTCTTCTTTCTTGAATATTTCTATCTACTGGGGGAGCCCTGGAAGCCACGCTCATTTCCTTCATTCCTTTGTAATTCGCATACACAATTGTATCACATACTTATAATATTTTATACATAAAGAGCACTTTGAAGCAAAGCATGCTGAAACGGTGCGCGGCCGTATGGCGGCAAAAAAGTAAGGTTAAAGGGGTCGGTACCCAGCACGTAGGACGGCGTTGAAGGGTGAAAAGTGACATTGTAGGCTTTAACAATATTAATCATGTCACAAGAGGAACAGCATGTTCAAGTCTGTACCACTTGAATGTATATCTTGCCAGCAGGAGAAAAGACTTTGCCGAGGGGGTGGAGGGGAAGTCTCTAACAAGTGGTGCGGGCCGTAACTCAGCGGCGCCGCGGTGCGGGTGGATCGCCTGGAGGGTGGATCGCATTACGACCTACCATATCTCGTAAACGCTTAGAGATAGGTCAAAACAAACAGAAATTCGGCCCCAAAGGATTTTACTTTCATGTTTTTCATGAGAATAGTGATTTTTCAGCCCCAAAAAACTCAATTGAAGGTCCTCAGTACTTAGGGCCCTTGGGGCACGGGTTCCCGTTATTTTAAAGTAACCAAATTTTAGCACGTGTATATAAACCTTATTTGGATCATTTTGAGACTAGGAAAACATAACTTTTCTCAATTCTGAAAAATAAGGGCCGGCCTAGTGAACAGTCACCGCCACCGCCTGAAACGGTGTGTTTAGATGTACCTGGGAGGTGTAAAGGACCTCCCGGATAGCAATTGCCACTCCACCTTGGGCTCGTTGGCCGCAGGTGTCGTTTAATCTAAAAACCTTACAATGTTTTTAAATGCCCTTGCACGTGTCCTTAAAACACGATTCTTGAAGACAAACGCACACCGGGTTAAAATCACGTATTAAAACGGCCAGCTCCTCCGTATGCCGATAAAAACTGTTGCAGTTCCACTGCAGTATAAAAGCCATAGTAAATAGATAAGAAGAAAGAATATAAACTAGAAAAAAAAGGAAGTTAAAATTGGGAGGGTCGGCGTCTTAAACGATTCTTCTTCCCCTTGCTAGAAACTTGCAGGATGTCGGTGTCTGATAGACACTCATCCTCCTGCATTAGCTCTGGGATGCTCTTTCGAGCCTTGCCTTGGAATTCATGATTTATATATTATTATAAAATGGTAAATGAGGAGATAACATGACGAGGGCATATTTCCCTTTCGGTCGTCCATCGTAAAGAAAATATACCAGGCAACGTCTGATAAATGCCAATTCAAAATCAAATCGAACAAATGCATTGACAAAAAGTTTGAAAACTGCTTGCTAAACCCGCAAAGGAATATTTAAATTAAAAAACAAAATAGCATCATTGGAATACCAAGCATCAGTTGAAACTTAGAAATGAAAATGTTTTGGAAGTCACCTTTAACTGGGGCTTTTTTTTAGTTATTAAATTGTATCTTTTCATTTACAGAATGCCAACCTGCAATCCTCCGATGTACTCATTTCGTCACTAGTGCCTGATTCCTCTTCTTCACTATCATCTAAAAGCAGCAGTTGTCTTAAATCTTTTGGCATTTCCCTTGCTCTCCTCGGAGTTGATGTCAGGGTGGAGGAAAGAAATGGATCAGACGTTAACAACATTCTTTTAGAAATGCCGTAATTCGTGGCCTCTCTGGAGTGCTTCCTGCTGAATGCACACCTTCTATTTAAGTGATAAACTTCTGAATGACCATGCGTCTTGTGTCCTCTCCTCCTAATTCTCTTTCAGGCTCCTCTGCTTGCTCCACAAATTCCAACTCGGGAATATTTACTTGTGGCATATCAATTCTATGCAAAAGCATTATATTGTAGAGCACAGCACAAGTTACGATTATTTTTGCCGCATTTTCAGGTGAGTAGTGTAGAACTCTTTCAGAACTTAGGCAACGCCACACAGTTTTCATGACTCCAAATAGCCGCTCAATGCAATTCCTGGTCCTGCAGTGGGAAGTTGTATAACGTTCTTCCGGAGAGTTAGGGGCCGCATGCCTGACTGATGGTAATTGGTATGTCTGCAGAGCATATCCAGAATGACCTGAAAGCAATCCATTTCTTAGCATATATTCAAGCAAATAGCTCAGAATTGTAAGAATGTTTACAGCGTGTACCTAACAGACATGTGTTGCAAATTCCTTCATCGTACAATGTCTGCATCACCTTTGTCCTGTTTCCATTCCAAATGAATTGGTCATGGACCGATTCAGGGTACCGATCGGACAAGGAGACTATTTTAAGGTCCACACTACCTCGGCATTTTACTATGCACATGCGATTTTACACAATACTATTATACTTACATTTGGTGACTCCACACCTTCCCTGGAGGTGGTGGCAGTCTGTGGGGGATCCTACAGTAATGATGAATCAATAAGAATTATATTTATTTGGTCGCCTACTACTCGTGGCGTCAGCAAAGTGAAAGGCATGAGCGCTTCGGCCTTGTCATTAGGTGGTCGTGGTTGTGCTCCACCCGACCCTTGTTTCATCCGTGAGCGTTGGGTGCGAGGCGGGAAGGAATGTGATGACATATTTCGTGACGTCAGAGTGTATATCGTAGCGCTCCGGAGCGCTACTCACTTAGCGCCCTGAACTCCATTTCCAGCTTTTCTTCAATGTACCCAATCATTCAAGATATACAAACTGCTTTGATATCCCTTAGCCGAAGGGGAATATCTGTATCATTCCTTTGGGTCCCAGGGCATGTGGGTATCCCTGGAAATGAAAGAGCCGACGCTTTTGCGACTTAGAGGAAATAACTCTGACGCTGATACCATACGAGGACCTTAAGGCTATCTTGAGAAAGGTAGCCCTAGAAGGGTGGAGAGATATATGGAGGAACGTAGAAAATAATAAACTGCGCGGGGTGAAATCGTTAGTGTCAGCGGGTTCCACATCCGTCAGGAAGAGTCACCGGGAGGAAGTCGTCATCACACGTTTGAGGATAGGCCATTGCCCTGTAACCCATTCCTTTCTCTTCACCGAGGAGATACGACACCTCGTTGTGATGACTGCGACTGCCCTCTCAGCGTGCGGCATATCCTGACGGAGTGTGACAAATACCGATGCTTGCGTAACAGGCTGCAGTTAGCGGGAGGCATAAAGTCGATCCTAGGCGATGACTCAGTTGTTCTCAACCGCGTTTTATCATTTTTTAATGAAACTGGCCTTTTTATCAGTGTTTTAAGGATGTAAAATTTATTTTTATTTTAATTTTGACTAATAGTACAGATAAACAATTTTAGTATGATACCAATGTATGTAACATACTGTGACATACGGGTTCGCGTAATACACAAAAAATATTGAGAAAGGGTATCTCGGGTCGTGGATGACGTGGGAACGAGCAGATTTGAATGCGGGGCGACGCAAGGAAGGAGGGCGTAGGGGTGAATCTGGAGAAATCACATGTCCAGGGTCGGATTAAACGACATGAACCCATTTATTCGACACATCGAGCACGAAACTCATATCAACTGTGGGGAGTAGCACTCGGGGAAGGAAGGACACACAAGGAAGTTAGTGGGATGGGACCGGGGCAACTTACATCTAATTAACGTAACAAAAAAATGCAATAAAGAAAACAACATGATTGCGTGAATCGGATGCGGATGTCGGTGTCTGATAGACACCCATCCTTCTGTATTAGCTCTGGTGTGCTCTTTCGATCCTTGCCAGATGGACCGGAACGAAGAGCGGCATTGGCCGCGATGGTTGAGGCGAATTTGAATATTGGTGAGAGTAATTGATCAACTGTGAACCCGCCCTCATCACGAAGCGCGGACAGTGGCGAGGAAGAGAGGGTAGCGAGAAGGCCAGGTACATTGATGGCAACAGCTGCGGAAAGGAGAGAGTTGGCTGTCGCACCGTAGGACACACTGCATCCCCGAGACGCATGGCGATGACCACAAGTAGACGGGACTGATTTGGTGTAGCAGTGGAATCCGCGACAGGCCGAGGAATTTTCGTTACTTTCCATCGTGGATTTTTTATCGGACCGAGTTTTAAAAGTGAGAATTCGCCAACATGAATCAAAATTTTATAGTCAAGAGAACGGTGTTTCCCAAGGTTCAGTACTTAGCGTAACGCTATTTGCTATAGCGATTAACGCTATCGCTGGGTAAAAACACCGGTAATTGGCTCACTGTTTGCAGACGACTTCGCAATTTTTTGTACATTTGGACATATTCACTTTAACATTGTGTTCATTAAGTCTAGTTAATACAATTTCTACCCTTTTCTTGCAATCATGGACATCTTTCCCAGAGATCAATAAGTCATCCAGGTAGCACACCACCATTGGTAAACCCTTGAGAATCTCTTGCATGACCGATTGGAATATACCAGGTGCACTATAAACCCCGAAAGGAAAGCGGGTTAATTGAAACAAACCGTAATCAGTATTAATGGTGAGGTATTTTGGGGATTCTGAGCCCACCCCTAGTTGCAAATATGCGTTTTGGAGGTGTAAGGTAACAAAGACAGTTCCTCCAGCTAGAGATGCAAAGACATCCTCTAGTTTTGGCAATGGGTAAAAGTCAGTAACCAGGACCTAATTTCATGTTACTTTAAAGTCCACACAAAGTCGTATCCCACCACCTTGCTTTGGCACACACAGGATGGGAGAGGCCCAGTCTGAATGGCGAACTTGTCTAAGTACCCCACTTAGCACCATTTCTTCCAGCTGCTTCTGAACCTCAGCTTTCAATGCAAATGGCACAGAAAAAGGCCTGTGGAATATTGGAATGGCCCCTACTTTTACTACCAGATTTGCATTAAAATGGTTGATTACATCAGATTTCTTACAACTAAAAACATTAGGATACCTTGAAATATACCTCGATATTTTACTATCATCACTTAGTACCGACTTGTGCACAGTACTTTGAGGAGTAGGGTTAGATTCAAATTGAAAAATTGGCAAGCCTCTCCCAGCATCACCACATTCCTTCCCCTCATCAAAACTTTTATGAAATCCATTTTTCCACCCAGGATACAACGAATCAAGCCATGGGCGGCCCAAAAGAGGCTTAACTTTCCCTTTCGATGAGACCACTATTAGTTGGAGTTTACACCCTTCAGTTTTTACCTTACATGGACTGGTTACATAGACTTCAATTTTCCCAACGACACAAATTTGGTCCCCTGTCACTGATTTTAAGGCCAGAATACATTTTGAGAGGAAACCATTTTTGGAAAACCTCGGATATGTTTCTTCCGAGATCAGGGAGACACTAGCCCCACTGTCAACTTCCAAGGCCAACCGAATACCATTTACCATGATGTTAGCAATAACAGGGGGTCTGCCCTACACATATCATATTGTGGGCAAGTAACAACAATTTACAGTGACCCCTGAGTTACTTATAATACTGAATTCTGACCTTGAGCCGCAGGACGGAGAGAGTTGCGACTTATCTTCCTGCCATTCGTCGACGTACACCTCCCGGACATTTGCACTCCTACACATTTTTAGTGTGTCCCCTTTGGTGGCATCGGAAGCGTTCCCAGTCACGGGCCGAGCAAATCCCTCGCGATGGACTCGTCCACACCGATGACAGGATCCTGCGTCGTAATTGTGGCAACTTCCTGAGTAAATAGATAATTAAGTTGTTTGGAAAGCTTAAGTATTCATTCATGAAAGCCTTATATTCATCTCTCTTGTAGCGCATTTATTCGTTGTTGATAGCTTCAATTGCTTTCACTTTATAGTAATCAATATTACATTATTCAATGAAAACTCTCAATCAAGCTTTCTTGATTAACAACACCTATGATATGCGCCAAAAGCTAGTGTGCGAGAACTACAAGAATTAAACGTATTCTGGAATATTTAACACTTTAGGCGATCAGTTATTTAATCAATAATACAGGCCAAAATGTAAAAAACCAGCAAATATTCTCGACCGTAGAATTAAGTGCAAACAGATAACAATCCCATCTACCGACGAAATAGCTCCATGAAAGCAACAAAAATCCATCAACGGGTCTGTCATCGATCAAAAAAATCATCAACGGGTCGTTAATTATTTACATTCATTGACTCAACAATAATAGTACTGTAAGGTTACTGTGATGGAGCACGCTGTTCAAATAAAATAAAGAGAGGAACTTACCCTGGAATTTGTGGTAGGTTGAAAGTCCTTCCTTGGAATAGCTTGTATCAATTTCCTCTTCGCATCGCCATCCTTCGGGAACTGGAAAACGCAGACTTTCGTCTCCTCCGTATAATTTCCACTGCACCGAGGCATACAACACTTATACACCATTTCCGGAATATATATTCAACAACGTGGGCCACAAGAAAACCACAATCGCTTTGAAAATTCGCACAGACACTCAGCTACGTTTTCTCCGCAATGGAAAATTTCTACTTTACTACAACTGCAGGCATAGACGGGCCGGATGGTGGCGTGGGTGGTCGCCTACTACTCGTGACGTCAGCAAAGTACTTCTACACATGAATATATGGTCCTTGGTCTTGAAATATAAAAATTTTTCTCGCAAGGGTCGGGAACTTCTTTGTCAAATATTTGATGACACATCGGCATACATAACCCTTTTGCTGCCAGCCCATTTTGAGTGGGATGTGCGAAGACTGCCAAGGCTGTTTTCAAGAAGTTAGCAAGATTTCAGACTTTTAATAATTTCTAGTACTTAATTTTATTTAATACATCTAGATTTTTTCCCAATGCTGAAGATATGTTTTCTGCTTAAAACCATGCAAGAATTATAGGGATTGTATATTATTTTTATAAAGAAAAAAATAACAATTTAATTATTATTATTGTAAAAAACTCAAAATTGTAAGTTTATTTTACATTATGATTAGAAAAATATAATTTACATGAAACGGAACAGTATTTATTATTGAAAACAATTAATTAACTCTCTAGTGGTACAATTTTTATGATGATCGATTAACATTTGCAAGAGTTATAAAATATTTTCTATGACTGTACACTCACGCTCTCATCAGCTGATGCACACATGCTTATGGAAGCATTCACCGTGAAGGCCTTTATTGCATTTAGCGCACACAGTTCGGGATCTTTTTCTTTGACCTTTTCCCTTTTTCCCTCTTATACTGCAAACACAACAGTCCTTCTCTTTTTTATTTGGCAATTTTATAAGTTTTTTGATATCACATATCACTGATGATGTTGGTTGCCTACCTCTGGTTTGCTTTTCTTGAAGCCATTCTCTACCAAGTTCCTCAATTATGCTAATAGTATAATGTTGCCTGGACAGAGGTCTTTTTTCAGATGTGAAATTTTCCTTATATATTATATAGGAATTCAGTACCATACGCGAAAAAATATTGAAGCACATCTTTTTCCAATATTTTACTGTACGTCTCTCGTCTAGATAGGTATAGAGCATCATGTCTGATGTGTCAATTCCTCCCATATAATCGTTATAAGATTGAATAATGGAAAGCTTTTCCATATCTTTGGCCCTATTTCGCTTTGTAGACGAACGTTTACTCTTTTCTGCTTTGCATTTTGTCGAAAGAAGAATAACAGGAAATCGCTGGGATTTTTTTTCCCGCACGGCAGCAGCAAGAATATGGCCACTACGATAGTACCGCTCTTCTCCTACATGGAATTTTTCTTTTAATTCTATCGGAATAAATTTCCTATTTCTGCGAATAGTCCCAGTTACATAAGTTCCTAATCTGTATAGGTATTCAGCTAGAGGCACTGATGTGAAAAAATTGTCCATAAAAATATGATAACCTTTGTTTAGATAGTTACCCATCTTCAATAACTTTTCTACAACTGTGTAAGCCAAGCCAAACTTTTTTATTTGCTCCTTTTCTTCTGAGCTCTTAGCGCCTCTATAAACATAAAAAGATAACAAATAGTGCGACACGGAATCGCATAACATCCAGAACTTTATACCCCAGCGATGATGACGCTTACTAGGAATATATTGCAGTAGTTGCGTATGGTTTTTGGTGCCAACCAAGCTTTCATCGACACTCAGATACTCATGGGGGGTATAGTGGTGCCTGAAAACTAAGTTAGCATGGTCAATTAGGGGCTGTATTTTGGCACAAGGATCATATCCTGCTTCCCCTGGATGAGGTAGATTTGTTGTGTCAGCTAAATGAAAGAATTTCAATATCAATTGGAATCGATTCCTAGGAAACATCTCGTGAAACCATCTGATGTATTGCGATTTTTGAGTGAACCAATAGGATTCAATTGTTGGCCTTCGAATTAGACCCATATTCAAAGTGCATGCGATAAATGCATTTAGTTCGGCAACCGTTATTTTTTCCCAATTTTTTGCCCGAGAATTTGGAGTAAGACGTCCATTACCACTGAGAAAGTGTCGAGCGTATGCATTTGTTTCCCTAACAATTTCATCCAATAGAGCTCGCGTAAAAAATAAACGAAAGTATTGGATTGGTTGTGCATCACTTGGAGGAGCATGCTTCGGTCCTGGTGTCTCTAGAAACTCAATGGGTATCTTTGGAGGGTTATCACCATTCACTCTCACTTTGACCCACTCGGCTTCGCCTGGATCAGCATTTCTATCCCCTTCGTGGTCGGACCCACATGAGTCATCTCCCTCAGAGGAAGAAGAGATCCGACGCCTCTTTGTCCCTGGCCTTGAGGTGTAAACGAAAGACTCTTCACTGCTAGAAGAAGAAATCTCTTCATCGGAGGTCTCTGATGGAATATCACTGCTATCATCATTAGCGACGAGCGCATCTTCGCTATCCTTGCATTTCAAATACTTGGACATTTGTCACAGGGGCAACCCTAAAATAACATTTTGTAAATTGTATCAAAATGCAAAATTATAAATCGCAAATTGCCGTATCTACTCGGCCAACACTAAACGACATGGAGAAATATGAGCGCATAGTTCCGGAAAACTTATTTATGTACTTGAAATTGTAAAACGTAACTATTATTTCAATAAGACGCAGTTATGTAAGAATTGAACACCACAGGTTTTGCACCGATTCTTAGTAAACTTAGACGACAAGAAAGGTCCAGCAAATAAATAATACGGCAAAGTGCGATGAACGGCATAAAAGTCACTGATATACATGAACAAGGAAAATTCGTGAAACTATAATGAAGGCTATAAAAACACGGAAAGCTCGTATATTATAATAATGTAAAATAGTAAGATATATTATTCTTTAACAATTACTTACTCAATATAAGAATATTTGGCAATCTTGCTGGAAACTGGCGCTGTAAAATAAATACTAGGAGCCAAAGAGAAAACAGTCCTCGCGAACTCAGACCAGCACGAGCTCTGACCAGCACGAAAAAGAGTATGATACTGGCCCGAAGGTAACGAAAAAGCTCAGGAGAGCTTATGAGGCAAGAATAATGTGAACAGTCAGCATACATAAGTCATAGTAATGGTTTCGGGCGTAACTTAGTGGAATGACTCCATGGTATTGAATGAAACACTTAGTAAGGTGCTTCGATGACATCGCTCAGCGACGAAACGAAACCGAAGTCGTGTTCACTCTAACCAACCCAGCTTATACAGGGTGAAAACAACTTAGTAAGTGAAATAAAGCACATGCCGATAAATGAGACGGGAGCCCTTGAATACGCTGCATACATAGTCCAGAGAGAGCTGTGACCAGCACAAAACCTGATACTGAGCAATACGATACTAGGCCGGGCGTAACGAAAAAACACGGGAGAACTCATGAGGCAAAAAAAAAGCAAACAGATAACATACATCGTAAGGATGAAGTGAAATCATCTTGGTAAGCAGCAGAGATAAAGCTCAAGCTGATAAATGACACTTGAGCCGTTAAATAGGCATCATTACACGAAGTAAAAAAATGTCAAAAAAGTTAGGCCGATAAATCGGCCCGTGGCAGTTTTCGCACATCCAACGAGGGCCGATATATCGGCCCGCTGGCAGTAAAAGGGATAAACAGGGTAGGGTCCAGCGCACAGTGGTCCGAAATCGGAAAAAGCCAGACAAAAGTCCAAAGTGACTTTTTTGGAGATAGTGACTTGAAACATAAACATAAATACGACCCGTTGCTAAGATACAGTAGCCCAAACATGACCATTTGTTCAAAAACACGCGCGATCTCGTTTTTCTTCGAAAATCTTAGAATTTAAGCTGGTGGTGTTGCGTTGGTATGATTTTTATGGAATAAAAGACGCAATATTCCTTTGATCTGGTGCTTTGCCTATATTTTCCATGACTTTTGAAGAGTTTGGCTCTCATCTGTATGGTTTTGCAACGCAAAATGGCGTACCCGTTTTTCACGTGAAATTTGACATAAAGTAGACATTATCTTTCGTTTACGAAATATATAACTCGGGAAATTTACATTACAGTGTAAAGTAGAAATTTCTTAAGAATACTAAGCAGAAATCTTGTACAAAAGTTTGCGACCAAGGAAATGAGAGTGATTTTTCGATCGCGCGTCAAGGCTGAGCTACACGACGCGGGACCCTGAGGATCGGTAACTTCGGTCGATTTCTCAAGTTTTTTGAAACTTCATTCTTGAAAATCGTCATTCAAAGCACGGCACGTAGTCAGTATTGACCTAAAACACTCTACTGAGGATATTGCCTGGGTCATGGATCGATTGACTAACCATTTAACGCATTACTTGAGTGAAGATGCTACGGATTGGATATTTGTCAGAACCATCCCACATATAAGAAATATGCTTCGGGTATGAAGTAGGGTTAAGAGATTCAGTCGGCATGCTAAAGAGTGAGAAATAAACCGTTTCCGGGAAAGGCAACAACCGATACTCTTTTTCCCTTTCCACCCTCGCCGAGGTGGGTCGCGCGGTTTTATGACGACGCACTGCCTTTGACGGTATTTTACGGGTTCTTCCACAAGGGTTTCCCCTTCTCAATTTGACCAAGATTCATACACTAGGGGAACGTTTAAGGGAATAGGAAACGAAAATAACTATATATTTGAATTCATGATTTATACATTATTATAAAATGGTAGATGAAGAGATAAAATGCACCCCTGCGGGTAGGGGGATGGAGAATACTCCCGCAGTATCCCTGCTTGTCGTAAGAGGCGACTAAAAGGGCGGGGAGGTGAAACCCCGAAAACAAACCCCCAGGCAGCAAAGGGATGCGTCCGGACAGTTTTGTGGGTCCACTGTCTGTGTGCGGCCATACCAGTTGGCCTGCGATCCACCCGCATGTTTGCCGTGTGCGGAGACCCGTAAGGGGGAGAAGGGGATCCTGGTGGGTGAGTTCTCTGGAACCCAGCCGGGTGTCGGAAGCCCGGTATGGGCCGGAGGTCAACACCCCACTTCGGCCCTGGATTCCCTGCAAACGGGCGGTCAAGATCTAGCCAGTCGTGATCAATCGGCTTATCGACACGTTTCGATGGCGAGTGCTGGAGTGACGGGGGTCTGTGTAGGGCGGCCAAAGGTGTATGGGTTTGGAGGGCCCATGCACTGGAGGCCCCACCCGAAGCAGGCTCCCTAAACAATGGTGCTATATCCCTTGGGTAGCCCTGGCGACCACACCGGTTTGCGGTGTGGCGTCCCGAATGTGTGGCTCCGTGGTGGGTGGGGAGCTCAGGGGATGAATTCCTAATTTTCATGGAGACAATCTCACTCCCTCCAAATAAAAGATCCCGCCCGGATACGGGCGGGGGAGATAATGTTTTTGTTAAGAGCATGCGCTATTTGATAGTAAAATGTGCGAAAGATGGTGAGACGCTTAAAAAGGTGTCTCCCTTCTTCATTAAACGTTCACTGTCTGCGGTTATCCCTGGGGAACCTCACTCAGTTAAAAAACTAAGAGATGGTACTCTATTGGTTGAGACTGCTAATATAAATCAGGCCGAAAAACTACTAAAAGTGAAAAAACTCCATGACATCCCGGTCACGGTAGATATTCACCGCACCCTAAATACCTCTCGGGGAGTTATAAGTCATTATGATCTCCTCTACGTTGAAGTAGATGAAATTAAGAGAGAAATGGCCTCACAAGGTGTAACGGACTGTCGTCGCCTTACGACTAGGAGGAACGGTGAGATGATTAATACTACATCTGTGATCCTCACGTTCGCTCTCGATAAGCTCCCCGAGAAAGTATATTTAGGTTATAATTCGGTCCCAGTGCGGCCATTCATACCCAATCCCATGCGTTGCTTTCAATGCCAAAAGTTCGGCCACATCGCACCACGATGTGAGGGTAAGACCACCTGCCCGCGCTGTGGCAAGGACAAGCATGAGGGTGACGTGTGTTCCTCCGATCCTTTTTGTGTAAACTGCGAGGGTTCGCATCCAGCGTACTCTCGTGATTGCCCTGTGATGAAGGATGAAAGGAAAATTATGGAAATTAAGACCCTAGATAAAATCCCGTATGGAGAGGCGCGGCAGAAGTATCGGAGTCTCATGGCCCCTACGTTTTCCCGATCTTGGGCAGGTGTAGCAGCAACCCCCAAGAAAATGTGTACCATCTCCACACAAACGGAAGTAACTGAACCCAAGAACAGCGTCAAAGAATCTAATGTACCAAAGAGTATGCCCCAGAAAGCCACGACGAAGAAATCGGCCGAGCCGGCTAAGGCCCAAAATCCGGCAAAGACGAACGCCACCAGTTCGGGTTCTCCCGTTAAGAACCCGAACAACTCCACCCCGGCCACGCAAATCAGGCGTGGAAAATCTCAATCCCCCGGGCCATCTGGTCCGGCCCGCCAGAGCCAACCAGAATCGATGGAAGAGGATGAATATGTCTCTGAGTCGGAGGTCCGCCGGGCTAGGTCTAAGGGGAGGAGACATCGCATAAAGCGCTGATTCTCCCTCTGAACTTAATGCCCGTTTTTATTATTTATTTATTTTATTTTATTTTTTTTAATTTTAATATTATTTATTACTCACCTTTTATGGTTTTTATCTTACAGTGGAACTGTAATGGTTTTTATCGGCATAAGGAGGAGCTGGCCATTTTAACTCGCGAATTTAACCCATGTTGTGTTTGTCTGCAAGAAACGCATTTCAAAATGGCGGACAAGGGGATTTTAAAAGGTTTTAACGTTTTTAGATTTGACGAAATCAGTGGCCAACGAGCCCATGGTGGAGTTATGGTTGCTATTCGGGAGGCCCTTTACACCTCCCGAGTGCACCTAAACACGCCGTACCAAGCGGTGGCAGTCACCGTGTACGCCCCCGAGGCGATCACGCTATGCAACGTGTACCTGCCCGAGGGTGCACCGGTCACTCAATTTTACCTGAATGCTCTTGTCCGTCAACTACCTCAGCCGTTTATTTTACTAGGAGATTTTAACGCCCACGATCCTCTTTGGGGAAGTCCAAGAAGGCAATGCAATCGTCGAGGACGGATTTTATCCTCCTTTATTTTAGATAATGACTTGGTTTTATTGAACAATGGGGAAAAAACCCGTTTTAATTCCTTTACCGGCGACTCTTCAAGCATAGATTTGTGCATTGTATCGAGCGCCATAAGTACAAAATTTAACTTATCCGTTCATGACGATCTCTGTGGGAGCGATCACCTCCCACTTCTTATTACCAAGGAAGGGCATTATAACCCTAGTTTTATACGGACAGGCCATTGGGCTATCCGGAAAGCAGACTGGCCGCTTTTCAGAAGCAGTTTTAATTTCAAATATGACGAAACACGTGATAGTGTTGACAATATTAATAATTTGACAAGCAGTATAATATAGGCCGCACGCGTCAGCGTACCACGGTCTCGCGGTACTACGACGAGACCTCAAGTTCCGTGGTGGAATGATGACTGCGCGAAAGCTATCCGCCTACGTAAAAAGGCGTTGCGGATTTTTAACAAATATCCGACGGAAACCAATCTATCCTCCTTCAGGCGCTTGCGAGCGAAGGCACGACAGGTCGTAAGAGACGCAAAAAGAGCTTCCTGGATGGAATTTGTGTCGGGTGTGAATTGCAGGACTCCACTTGCACAGGTGTGGCGTAAGGTGAAGAGTATCTCGGGCAATCACCACCAGCTGGGAATAACCTACCTTAAGGTAGGTGGCGATATTGTGACCTCAGCTCCTGAGATTGGTGAGGCTTTTGGCCTATTACTCGCCGATACAAGCAGTAATAGAAATTACAATCCTACATTTTTGGGAATTAAACTACGAGTAGAAGCCTCACCAATCAACTTTCGTGAGATCCGCTCTCATGAAGACTATAACCTTCCGTTCACCCTTAGGGAGCTACAATCAGCCATAGATGAATCCAAATTTACGGCTCCGGGATTGGATGAGGTCCACAACGCCTTTCTCCGGAATATTCCGACGACGGCAATGTTAGAGGTCCTCCACACTCTCAATCACCTTTGGAGAGACGGTGCATTCCCGTCGTCCTGGCGGGAATCTGTAGTCATACCCATACCGAAGCAGGGCAAAGACCGTACTGACCCGAATGGTTATCGACCTATATCACTCACTAACTGCCTGTGCAAGTTAATGGAAAGAATGGTTAACCGACGGCTTATTTGGTGGCTAGAGCGCCGAAACCTTCTCTCCGATATTCAGTGTGGATTTCGTAGAGGCCGGTCCACGATCGATCACCTGATAAGAATAGATAACTACATCCAGGAAGCCTTTCTTCTCCGCCAGCATGTTGTCGGCGTCTTCTTTGACATAGAGAAGGCATATGACACTGTCTGGCGGCGGAAAATATTGAACACTTTGCACGAATGGGGTCTCAGGGGTAATCTACCCACTTTTATTAAGAATTTTTTATCCGATCGGGTGTTTAAGGTTAGAATTGGTCAGTACCTATCCGTAGCATACAGCCAAGATAATGGGGTTCCACAAGGGTCAGTTTTAAGCGTAACACTTTTCGCCGTGGCAATCAACGATATCGTTGATTGCATGAAGCCACCGGTGATAGGGTCTTTGTTTGTGGATGACTTCGCCATATTCTGCAGGTCATCTTATCTTACCTCTGCCGCTAGACTCACCCAACTTACGCTGAATAAATTGGAGAAGTGGACCCAAAGGAGCGGATTTAAATTCTCCTTGGAAAAAACGAAATGCATTCACTTTCACCGGATTAGGGGGCTACACATCCCTCCGCCGCTACATTTAGGAGGGAAAAACATTCCATTTGTGGACTCCAACCGTTTCCTGGGACTTGTATTTGACTATCGCCTCAACTGGAAGGAACAAATTAGTGTCCTGAAAAGAAAATGTACAAATGCGTTAAATATTCTGAAATATCTAAGTCACTCATCCTGGGGAGCTGATCGCAATACGCTGATCTTACTATACCGGACGCTGATACGGTCTAAACTAGACTACGGCTGTTTTGTGTACTCCTCCGGTCGGGAGTCATACTTGCGCCCGCTGACATCGGTCCATAATGCTGGAATACGGTTAGCCACCGGGGCGTTCCGTACGAGTCCAGTGCAAAGCATCTATGCGGATGCAGGAGAACCGCCCTTGTCCCATCGGAGGAACATGCTTATGTGCGGCTATGTAGCAAAAATTTTATCTATGAGGACTCACCCTTGTTTTAACCTTGTTTTTAAACCCCGCTACTTAGAACTTTTTAACCGTCGAACCAGAGCCACTAGGCCTGCAAGCATACGATTCAACAGTTTTATATCCGAGCATCTAATCACGCTTCCTGAAGTATATCCTTCTGGCTTTCCCAAACATCCGCCATGGGAAACTCCCGCTCCTAAAATCAACATGGGACTCACTCAGCCCAAGAAAGCTCTAACCACTACTCTGGAATACCAGCGTCAGTTTTATCTCTATCTTCACTGCAACCCAGGTATCGTGCCAGTTTTTACAGATGGCTCTAAGTCTGACGCTGCCTGTGCATGTGCAGTTGTCTCATCCCACCATGGAGCCATCAGGGCGAGGTTGAATCCGCTGTGTAGTGTTTACACAGCGGAACTCCTCGCAATAAAAATGGCCCTAGGAGGGATAGAAGGGAACAGTGGCTCCTTCGTCATATGCTCGGACTCTCTTAGCGCCCTGAACTCCATCTCTAACTTTTCTTCAATGCACCCAATCATTCAAGATATACAAACTGCTTTGATATCCCTTAGCAGAAGGGGAATATCTGTATCATTCCTTTGGGTCCCAGGGCATGTGGGTATCCCTGGAAATGAAAGAGCGGACGCTTTGGCGAAGGAGGCACTTGACTTGGAGGAAATAACTCTGACGCTGGTACCATACGAGGACCTTAAGTCTTTCTTGAGAAATGTAGCCCTAGAAGAGTGGAAAGATATATGGAGGAACGTTGAAAATAATAAACTGCGCGTGGTGAAATCGGTAGTGTCAGCGTGGCCCACATCCGTCAGGAAGAGTCGCCGGGAGGAAGTGGTCATCACACGTTTGAGGATAGGGCATTGCCCTTTGACTCACTCCTTTCTCTTCACCGAGGAGAAACGACCACCCCGCGGTGATGACTGCGACTGCCCTCTCAGCGTTCGGCATATCCTGACGGAGTGTGACAAATACCGATACTTGCGTAGCAGGCTGCAGTTAGCGGGAGACATAAAGTCGATCCTAGGCGATGACTCAGATGTTCTCAACCGCGTTTTATCATTTTTAAATGAAACTGGCCTTTTTAGCAGTATTTTAAGGATGTAAAACCTATTTTAATTTTGACTAAGAGTACATATTAAGAATTTTATTTTAATACCAATATATGTAACATATATTTTTTTTTATAAACATGACGTGTAGTGGTGCAAAATGACCATGTTGTCGACGCACCCTATAAACCAAATACTACTACTACTACTACTACTACTACGAGATAAAATGACTAGGGCAAATTTCACTTTCGGTCGTCCATCGTAAAGAAAATATACCAGGCAACATGTCTGATAAATGCCAATTCAAAATCAAATCGAACAAGTGCATTGTCAAAAGTTTGAAAACTGCTTGCTAAATCCGTAAAGGAATATTTAAATTAAAAAACAAAATAGCATCAATGGAATACCAATCATCAGCTGAAACTTAGAAGTGAAATCAATGCGGAACCATAAATTAGAAAATAAAAGGAATTAATGTTTTGGAAGTCACCTATTACTGGGCTTTTTTAAGTTATTAAATTGTATCTTTTCATTTACAGAATGTAAACCTTCAATCCTCCGATATACTCATTTCGTCACTAGTGGCTGATTCCTCTTCTTCCATATCATCTAAAAGCAGCAGTTCTCTTAAATCTTTAGGCATTTCCCTTGCTCTCCTCGGAGTTGATGTCAGGGTAGAGGAAAGAAATGGATCAGACGTTAACAACAGTCTTTTTAAAAATGCCGTAATTCGTGGCGCCTCTGGAGTGCTTCCTGCTGAATGCACACCTTCTATTTAAGTGATAAACTTCTGAATGACCATGCGTCTTGTGTCCTCTCCTCCTAATTCTCTTTCAGGCTCCTCTGCCTGCTCCACAAATTCCAATTCGGGAATATTTACTTGTGGCATATCAATTATATGCAAAAGCATGATATTGTGGAGCACAGCATAAGTTACGATTATTTTTGCCGAATTTTCAGGGGAATAGTGTAGAACTCTTTCAGAACTTAGGCAACGCCACACAGTTTTCATGACTCCAAATAGCCGCTCAATGCAATTCCTGGTCCTGCAGTGGGAAGTTGTATAACGTTCTTCCGGGGAGTTAGGGGCCGCATGCCTGACTGGTGTTAATAGGTATGGCTGCAGAGCATATCCAGAATGACCTGAAAGCAATCCATTTCTTAGCATATATTCAAGCAAATAGCTCAGAATTGTAAGAATGTTTACAGCGTGTACCTAACAGCCATGTATTGCGAATTCCTTCATCGTACAATGTCTGCATCACCTCCTTTGTCCTGCTTCCATTCCAAATGAATTGGTCATGGACCGACCCAGGGTACCGATCGGACAAGGAGACTATTTTAAGGTCCACACTACCTCGGCATTTTACTATGCAAATGTGATTTTACACAATACTATTATACTTACATTTGGTGACTCCACACCTTCCCTGGAGGTGGTGGCAGTCTGTGGGGGATCCTACAGTAATGATGAATCAATAAGAATTATATTTATTTGGTCGCCTACTACTCGTGGCGTCAGCAAAGTGAAAGGCATGAGCGCTTCGGCCTTGTCATTAGGTGGTTGTGGTCGTGCTCCACCCGACCCTTGTTTCATCCGTGAGCGTTGGGTGCGAGGCGGGAAGGAATGTGATGACATATTTCGTGACGTCAGAATGTATATCGTAGCGCTCCGGAGCGCTACTCACTTAGCGCCCTGAACTCCAATTCCAGCTTTTCTTCAATGTACCCAATCATTCAAGATATACAAACTGCTTTGATATCCCTTAGCAGAAGGGGAATATCTGTATCATTCTACCCCTGCGGGTAGGGGGATGGAGAATACTCCCGCAGTATCCCTGCTTGTCGTAAGAGGCGACTAAAAGGGCGGGAAAGGAAACCCCGAAAACAAACCCCGAGTGTAGCTAGGGTAGCGTCCGGGCAGTTTAGTGGGTCCACTGTCTGTGTGAGGCGATACCAGCTTGCCAAGATCCACCCATGTGTTTGCCGTGCATGGAGATCCGTAAGGGGGAAAAGGGGACCCTGGTGGGTGAGTTCCCCGGCACCCAGCCGGGTGTCGGATGCCCGGTATGGGCCGGAGTGCAATACCCCACTTTGGCCCCGGATTCCCTGTAAACGGACGGCCGGGGGCTAGCCACCCCCGGTCAATCGGCTTTCCGATACGTTCGGTGGCGAGTGCTAGGGAGGTGGGGGTCTGCGTAGGGCGGTCGGAGGTGCTCGGGTTGGTGGGCCCGCAGCATCGAAGATCCAACCTGAAACAGACAACCACCTCCAGGGTGCTATATCCCCTCGGGTAGCCCTGGCGACCGCGCCGGCTTGCGGCGCGGCGTCCCGAATGTGTGGCTCCGTGGTGGGTGGGGAGCCCGGGGGATGAAGTTCAAGGTGGTATGGAAAATTCAAATTTCCCACCCATAAAAAGACCCCGCCCAGACACGGGCGGGCGAGATAAAGAGATAATATGTAGTAAGAAGTATTTAATAATGAAGTGTGCAAAAGAAGGTGAAACCTTAAAGAAAGTGTCCCCATTTCTTATTAAGAAAGTATTGTCGGCTGCCGTACCTGGTGAATTAAGATCAGCAAAGAAGCTAAGAGATGGCACGCTATTAATCGAAACTGATAATATGCAGCAGAGTGAGCGATTACTTACTATGTCCATGCTAAATGACATCCCCGTCAAGGTGGAGGTGCACCGCACCCTCAACACGAGTCGGGGAGTTATTTCTCATTACGATCTATTGTATGTCGAGATTGAGGAGATAAAGAGAGAAATGGCTTCTCAAGGGGTGACCGATGTCAGAAGACTAACGACGAAACGTGACGGTGTCGTAAAAGACACGACGTCCGTTATCCTCACGTTTTCCCTCGATCAACTCCCCGACAAGGTGTTCGTCGGATATGAATCCGTCCCTGTGCGACCATTCATTCCGGCGCCCATGCGCTGCTTTCAGTGCCAGCACTTCGGCCACATCGCCACGCGATGTGAGGGCAAGGCCACCTGCCCGCGCTGCGGACTGGACGTGCATGAGGGTGCGGACTGCACAAAAGATCCCCACTGTGTAAACTGCGAGGGCTCACACCCAGTTTACTCCCGTAAGTGCCCAAAAATGCTCGAAGAAAGAAAAATAATGGAAATCAAGACCGTAGAAAAAATTACGTATTTTGAGGCTAGGAAAAAGTTTCGATCCCAAGTTGCGCCGATATTTTCGAAATCGTTCGCCACTGTTGCGGCCAAGCCTGATACCAAAATAACTATGTCCACACAGACACCCTGTCTCGATAAGGACGAAAAGCTGAAGGCACCAAATCATGAGAAGGAAAGATTAAACAAAAATAATAATAATAGTAGCAAGGTGGGTTCATCTCAAACGAACCCACCAAAATCCACCAATGGAGCCCCCGCTGCTATGCGAGGAAAGACTCCATCCCCCGGCCCATCCGGTTTAAACGCACCGGAGGCAATGGAGGAGGACGAAGGTCCCTCAGAGGCCGAAGTCCTCCGCGCAAAAGAAAAGGGGAAGAAAAGTTACCAGCGTCTCCGACGATAGTCCTCCCACGAGACTCGGTCCTCGAAAGGTTTTTAAGTAATTTTTTATTTTAAATCCTTTTATCATGGCTTTTATCTTGCAGTGGAACTGCAATGGATTTTATAGACATAATGAGGAGTTGAAGTTTTTAGTTAAAGATTTTAACCCCTTATGCATATGTCTGCAAGAGACGCATTTTAAAAATACGGACAAGGGGATTTTAAAGGGTTTTAATGTTTTTAGATTTGACGATACCAGTGGCCAACGTGCCCGGGGTGGAGTGGCTATTGCTACTCGGGAGGCCCTTTACACCTCCCGAGTACAGCTGAACACGCCTTTTCAGGCGGTGGCTGTGACGGTACACGCCCCGACAGCAATTACGTTGTGCAATGTATACATGCCGGATGGCGCACCGGTCAGCAGACTGAACCTGGAAGCCCTTTATCGCCAGCTGCCAAGCCCATTTATTTTAGTTGGGGATTTTAACGCTCACGACACCCTATGGGGTAGTTCTAGTGCACAAAGTGACCGGAGAGGCCGTATTTTAGCCAATTTTATAATGGATTTTAATCTGATTTTATTAAATAACGGGGAGCATACCCGTTTTAACTCCTTCAATGGTCAATTCTCGACAATTGACCTTTGTATGTGCTCGAGCACTTTAATGAATAAAATTCATTTGTCAGCTCACGAGGACCTATGTGGGAGCGACCACTTTCCCCTTTTCATACAGACAGAGGATAATTTTAACCCTTACTTTATTAGACCTGGTAACTGGATTATCCGGAAAGCTAATTGGGCGCTTTTTAAAGAGAACTTTAATTTTACTTTTGACGAACGGTATGACGGAATTTTAAACATAGAAAATATGACAAGAGGTGTAATAGAATCCGCCACGTGCAGCGTGCCTCGATCAGCACAAATGTCTTCTAGGCCTGCAGTTCCATGGTGGAACGAGGAATGCGCGGAAGCTATTTGTAAGCGCAAGAGGGCGCTACGAATATTCAAGAAATATCCAACGGCCACCAATCTTTCGACATTTAGGCGCCTCCGAGCCAAAGCTCGAAGGGTAGTAAAGGAGGCAAAAAAGGTTTCATGGAGAGAATATGTTTCTGGAATAAACTACAAAACCCCTCTTGCACAGGTATGGAACAGGGTCAGGCGTATTTCGGGAAACCACCATCAGCTGAGCGTCTCCTTCCTTAAGGTTGGCGGCAATGTCTTGACATCTCTTTCGGCTATCGGTGAGGTATTCGGCCAGTTGTTCTCTAGCATATCCCGTGACGACGCATACGACGACTTATTCTTGTCCATTAAGACACAAAAGGAATCATCACCGCTGATCTTTACACCCGCGAGAACAGTAGAGGATTATAACATCCCTTTTTCACTTTGGGAACTGCGTTCAGCAATTGCAGAATCCAGGGACTCTGCCGTAGGAATGGACGACATCCATAATGCATTTCTCCGGAATATTTCGGAGAAGGCATTGTCGGAGGTCCTGCGCTCCCTTAACCAACTTTGGGTCGAGGGTAGCTTTCCACCATCCTGGCGGGAGTCTGTTATAATCCCAATTCTTAAACAGGGAAAGGATAGAGCTGACCCGAATAATTATCGACCTATCTCCTTAACCAGTTGCCTGTGCAAGGTAATGGAGAGAATGGTGAATCGACGACTCGTTTGGTGGTTAGAGCGTCGAAACCTTATCTCAAGTATCCAGTGCGGGTTCAGACGTGGCCGTTCGACCATAGATCACCTGGTCAGGGTCGATAACTTTATCCAGGAGGCCTTTCTACTGCGTCAACACGTTGTGGGTGTCTTTTTCGACATGGAAAAAGCATACGACAGAGTTTGGAGACATAAAATATTGACGACTCTTCACAAGTGGGGATTGAGAGGTAATTTACCTGTTTTTATACAACATTTTTTAAGGGATCGTGTTTTTAAAGTTAGGATAGGTAGACACCTATCCGAATTTTATCGGCAGGACAATGGAGTACCCCAAGGGTCGGTTTTAAGCGTGACACTATTTGCAATTGCGATTAACGACGTCGCGGAATGCATTAAACCTCCTCTCATGGGATCTCTGTTTGTAGACGATTTAGCAATATTTTGCAGATCGTCCAAATTAGTTACCGCAACCAGAGTAATCCAGCTGGCCTTAAATAGATTGGAGGTTTGGACACAGAGGAATGGTTTTAAGTTTTCCTCGGAGAAGTGCAAGTGCGTACATTTTTACCGGGTGAGGGGGCACTATAATCCACCAGCTTTGTCACTATGTGGCAATTTTCTACCGTTTGTGGAATCGGTCCGGTTCCTTGGTTTGACCCTGGACTACCGACTGAACTGGCGCGAACACACACAAATTTTAAGAAATAAATGCCTTCGGACTTTAAACATTTTAAAATTTTTAAGCCACACGACATGGGGTGCCGACCGTAGGTCCCTAATTTTATTGTACCGCACACTTATCCGCTCAAGATTGGATTACGGATCAATTGTTTACGCTTCTGCACGGGAATCGTACCTAAGACCTTTAACTTCGGTACACAACGCAGGGTTACGAATATCTACAGGCGCTTTCCGAACAAGTCCGGTGCTCAGTATATATACGGATGCTGGAGAGCCGCCGTTGACGTACCGGAGGACTATTTTAATGTGCTCGTACGTCGTCAAAGTTTTATCAATGTCAAATCACCCATGTTTTAATATGATTTTTAACCCTAGATTTTTAGAACTTTTTAACCGACGGACAAGAGCAACTAAGCCGCTAAGTATCCGTTTTAACGAATTCACTCAGGGTATTGGTTTCTCGCCTCCACGGATACATCCTATAGGGTATTCTAAGTACCCTCCTTGGGTAATTCCTCAACCTAGAATTTACTCGCACCTAAACACCCGACTAAAGGCCTGCTCCACTGCCTCAGAATACCAGGTTTTATTCAGCGAATTCCTCGACTGCCATCCGGACATGATCCCTATCTTTACAGACGGATCAAAGAGCGATATGGCTTGCGCGTGCGCTGTTTCATCCTACCAAAACGTAAAGATCCAAGCTAAGCTCAATGGTATGTGTAGTATATACACAGCTGAGCTGCTGGCCATTAAGTTGGCCCTTGAGGAGATAGGAGATTCAGGCGAGTCTTTCGTAATTTGTACAGACTCGAGGAGCGCACTTGAATCCATTTCCGACTTCTTCCCCAGGCACCCTCTTGTCCAGAGTATACAGTCCACCCTACTGTCCCTTGATAAGAAGAGAATCAAGGTGGGTTTTCTTTGGGTACCTGGACATATGGGAATAGCGGGGAACGAGATGGCAGACGCCGCTGCGAAGGAAGCCCTGGAAATTGAGGAACCTACCTGGACTTTGGTACCTTACCAAGACCTCCAAGCAGCCTTCCGAAAGAAGGTGCTAGAGCAGTGGACCAATAAATGGAACGATGTAACGAACAACAAGCTACGTTATATTAAACCGGTAACGTCGGTGTGGCCCACTTCCGTCCGGAACAGTCGCAGAGAGGAAGTCGTCATCACGAGGTTGCGTATCGGGCACTGCGCCCTGACCCACTCGTTCCTCTTTACAGACGAGAAGATACCACCATGCTGTGATGATTGTGACTGTCCTCTCAGTGTGCGACACCTCCTGACGGAGTGCGACAAATACCAAGGTATGCGCGAAAGGCTAGGCGTCAGGGGACACCTAAAGGAAGTTTTAGGAGACGATATCGATCGAATTAACCGAGTCTTGTCTTACATAAAAGAAATCGGGCTTCTTAACAAAATATAATATAGATATATCTATAGTGATACAAGATGAATACGTATGTATAAATTATATATGATTTTAGGAATGGTATATAAATAAAATAGATTGTGCGCGGTGCCAATGACCATAGTCGTCGACGCACCCGAACACCCAACTACTACTACTACTATCTGTATCATTCCTTTGGGTCCCAGGGCATGTGGGTATCCCTGGAAATGAAAGAGCCGACGCTTTTGCGACTTAGAGGAAATAACTCTGACGCTGATAGCACACGAGGACCTTAAGGCTATCTTGAGAAAGGTAGCCCTAGAAGAGTGGAAAGATATATGGAGGAACGTAGAAAGTAGCAAACTGCGCGGGGTGAAATCATTAGTGTCAGCGGAGTCCACATCCGTCAGGAAGAGTCACCGGGGTCCACATCATTCAGGAAGAGTCACCTGGAGGAAGTCTTCATCACACGTTTGAGGATAGGCCATTGCCCTTTGACCCATTCCTTTCTCTTCAGCGAGGAGAAACGACCACCTCGCTGTGATGACTGCGACTGCCTTCTCAGCGTGCGCCATATTCTGAAGGAGTGTGACAAATACCGATGCTTGCGTAACAGGCAGCAGTTAGCGGGAGACAGGGTCGATCATAGGCGATGACTCAGAGGCTCTCTACCGCGTTTTATCATTTTAAAATGAAACTGGCCTTTTTATCAGTGTTTTAAGGATGTAAAATTTATTTTTATTTTGACTGAGAGTACAGATTAACAATTTTAGTATGTAACATATATATTTTTATAAACGACGTGTAGAGGTGCAAAATGACCATGTTGTCGACGAACCCTATGAACTAAATACTACTACTAATATCTGTTGAGGATATCTGTCGGTATCCCATTTGACCCCACTATTTCATCTTACCCCTCCTTCCCCTACCTGCGTTGATTTTTTCATGGTTTCTCAATACTTTGCAGCCAAGTTTGAGCCTTCCTAAAAGGTAAAATTTTCCCATTCCATTTTCATATCCCTGCTTCATGAGCGCATTTCCATGGGAGTGTCAATACCATAAAATATGATAAATGATGGGTTTAGTTCACCATTGTAAGTAGTGTGCACTTCTATGAGAAATATCTCTCTGGTAACCCATGGCTACCAGCAGCCTATCTCCTTCCTCAGGGTTATGGTGAGGAACATCAATATCTACCTTCACTTCTGGAAGGGGCATTTTGAAATTAAATATCACCTGTCATGGAAAGTGATTATATATTTTTTATGTCAATGTGATAATGTCGCACGGGACATAGTAGGGTCCAATGAGCAAGAAGCCGTGGTAGTCTTTTCTAATACATCTTATATTATAAGTATCATCGTTACAGAGAATCATAATAATTACAGAGAAATATTATAATTACAGAGAATTAATGTCGTTACAGAGAAGTATTATAATTACAGAGAATTAATGCTGTTACAGAGAGGTATTATAATTACAGAGAATTCCGGTCGCGTGAGGCTCCGCGCACTTACGTTACTAACCCTGAGGGCTGAGTTGACGCTGGGGAGTCGATCCAGTTGACTCCAGGACACTGATCGAGTGGCCCTTTTCCCAGGGATTGGTGGCGCTTATATACGATTCTTGGGGTCCAAGGGTCGGCGCTAGTCATCCCTCCGGAGAGGGTGAGGTGTACAGTCACTCCGGCGGTCAACGCCCTGCCAGATAAGGTTCGCCCAGCCACCCCCGGACGATGAGTCGGTGGGTGCTGCGAATGTACCTAGACCCTGGGCCTATTGGCGCCGACGCGATAGTTTATGTCCTTGCGACAATAAGTTGGTCCTGAGAAAATGACAAATTTTAAATTAGTTGGGCGTTGAAGATCCGACAGCTTATTGAGTTCTACACCTGTGGTGCAGCAGCAATTGTGAAGTATAGCATATGCCGAGACTATCTTCACAGCTCGTGATGTTGTTAATGAAGGACCCTGTTCCTCCGCAAGCACCGCCTCCTATTCCTTCCTCCGCATGTGGCAATGAGGTCGTGAGATAAGTCTCCAAGGTATATCCAGAGTCCCCTGCATTGTTAAAAAGAAAAGTCAACACATTTTAAATGAGTACCTGCACTGAGATTGTCATCGGGTCTCAATGCTTTACAATCAAGTGTGAGCCTGAATAAAAAGGTAATTTTGGTCCATTCCATTTTCATATCCCTGCTTCATGAGCGCATTTCCATGGGAGTGGGTCCAAATAAACTGGTCTTGGACAGAACCGGGGAGAAACAAGTCAAAGTTTCAGGCTTTACTTCGTGGAAAAGCGACACATGAAAAGTGAACTCACTTTGTATATTCCACAATTTTCTTTTTTCCGACCATGGTTTCGACAATTTCTGTCTTTATACAGGTACAATATCACTTTTCAGTTGTCCATATATACCGAACGAGGGTGGGTGGGGAAGACTGAGGAGAGAGGGTGGGGGAGAACGTGAAAGGATAAGATAAGGTTGGTTGAAAGGAGAATGACGTCAATGGGGAGGGGATAAACACGTAAAGACCAGGTTGAGTACATGACGTAAACTAAGAACGAACGTTAAACGTTTGACGACAGTGGCGAATGCACGTCAAAAGTGAGGTGATTTGCCAGATTTGAATTCTGTTTAACTGGATTTACAATTTCATATTGTTCAAGAACATCTAATTTTTTGCCCGTATCCTGCATATGTAATCCACCGGGTAAGCCACCACATTCATCACCTTCATCTGATCATTGCATATCTGAAAGGGATGGGAACCATTTAATTATCATTGTTCTTATTAGTTGCTCAGTAATCAAGCCTTGACATTTCCTTATCGTATTCGAACTGCAGATGGTCGTATGATTGTTTCCATGGTAGCATAATTTATAGCATGATCAGATAAACCATGCACTTCACCAGTTGTACATTTAATTATATTATATTAATTATTATAATTATAATTCTCGTCCCACCATAAAGTCATCGGGGTGAAGCTAAGCCCGCTGTGCAGTATCTACACGGCGGAGCTTTTCGCCATAATGATGGCTCTTGGTGGTATTAGGGGCAATTGCGGCGCATACATGGTCTGTAGTGACTATGAGTGCGCTGCAGGCTATTTCCGGTTATTCCCCGATGCACCCACTTGTCCAGGAGATTCATAGTCATCTTTTATCCCTTTCTAAGAAGGGAATCGTTATCCGTTTTCTGTGGGTACCTGGACACGTGGGAATAGCCGGTAACGAGATGGCCGACTCGGCAGCGAAGAAGGCTCTTCAAGACGAACACATTTCGTCAGTATTGGTACCGTACGAAGACTTATAGGCTACGTTGAGAAACGTAGCCTTTGGACAGTGGAAGGAAATCTGGTATTCCCTGACAGAAAATAAGTTGCGCACCATCAAGCCGGTCGTATCAGTGTGGCCCACATCAGTCGGGAGGACTCGCAGGGAAGAGGTCGCCATCACACGGTTGAGGATAGGGCACTGTGCCCTCACTCACTCTTACCTCTTCACCGAAGAGAAGATCCCGCCCTACTGTGAGGATAGCGACTCTCCCATTACTGTGAGACACCTTCTGACGGTGTGTGATAGGTACCGTGCTCTGCGCATCCGGCTGAACATCAGGGGAGACCTAGGAGACGATCCTGATTGTGTCAGTCGGATAATGTTATTTTTTAAAGTCTGGGCTTTTTAACTGTTTGTGACCAACCATTATTTGGTGTTTTATCTCACGCCCATTTTAATGTGAGTTGTGTTGCTTTTATTTGTCTATTTAATTATTTATTTTAAATAACTTGACATGGTGATTTTAGGTAGACGTGGTGCGAATGACCTTAGTCGTCGAAGCACCCTAATCACCCTAATACTAGTACTACTACTTACGGCACTGTTATGACTAGGTTGTACACGGGGAATTCGAAATTTACACGAAAATGAAATGTGAAAAATTGTGTTTTTCACTCCGGTATGGCCCCTTGAATTTTTTAGCCACCATCATGATAATTATAATTCACGTTTTGGAGAAAATATTCACATATTTAATCGAACTACAGTCAAACCTCCCGATAGCGTACTCGTTTTGGCCCGGAAAAATCGTCCATCATTTAGTGGCGTCTGCTATTCAGAAGGGACCGAAGTAACGACGCGCTTCTCTATTCAGTAACCACGCCGGTACCTTAAAATATAAATGCATCAATATTATTTATTTACATTTTGTCTAAATATTGATAAAATTGCACATTCTTATTGTATTCGTTGTAAATCCCGAGTATTTTTTTCTACCTACCTGAAGGTTTTCTATGGGTCACCCATTTCATCAGCGAAAACGGGGCTTTTAATATAAAAATAAACTGGATAAGTTTTTTTGACACACGCAGTCGCGATGAAATCGCCTTAGTGGTGGTAGCGGGATATGACGTGGAGAAAGACAGGGCTGCGGCGGCTATAGAAGAGGGGTTTGTCCGGAAGGGTATTGAAAAGAGGTCCTCTGTTGGATGAGATGCGTGTTACATTCGCTACACGCATGCATGAGGGAGGGAGTGAAAGATGCGTGGCCAGCGAAGAGACTTAAAAAAAAATAAAAATGAATATGGCAGAATAAAAAAATGGGGGTAAGGCCCGACGTCTGGCATCGACCCGCGGCTTCGTGCGTGCGCGCGCGTTGTTTACGCCCGACGCGTTTTTTTTCTTCGCGCGCGTGAGACAAGTGACGAGCGCCGTCCCGCGACTCAGGTAATAGAAAGAGGAGAGAAGTGGAGAGATGTTTTTGTACAGATTGTCTACCTGTCGGGAATCCGCTGAAAAATAATTTAAGTCGCGAGTATATATGGTGGTTGCCTGATCCTCGTCACAAAACTTGAGTGGAAGAGATACCATAATAAAATGCGGGATCGTCTGTTTCCCGTTCAGTTTTTCCGTTGGTATGCACGAGTTGGCGACTTTGTCGTTCGTTTTTGGTGTAGAACTCTCCATTTGCCTACTTGTGCGGTTGAAAATGATATTTGTATCTACCGTTTGATTTAGTGTGTTTAAGATCCATATGCCTCAAACCTCTAGAAGTACTTTTACACATGAATATATGGTCCTTGGTCTTGAATTATAAAAATTTTTCTCGCAAGGGTCGGGAACTTCTTTATCAAATATTTGATGACACTTCGGCATACATAAACAGGGTAGGGGCCAGCGCACAGTGGTCCGAAATCGGAAAAAGCCGGACAAAAGTCCAAAATGACTTTTTTGGAGATAGAGGCTTGAAACTTAAACGTAAATACTCATAAATGATTACCAATTATAGATTTATATGCCATTTTACATAAATACGACCCGTTGCTAAGATACAGTAGCCCAAACGACCATTTTTTCAAAAACACGCGCGATATCGTTTTTCTTCGAAAATCTTCGAATTTAAGCATGTGGTGTTGCGTTGGTATGATTTTTATGGAATAAAAGACGCAATATTCCTTTGATCTGGTGCTTTGCCTATATTTTCCATGACTTTTGATGAGTTTGGCTCTCATCTGTCTGGTTTTGCAACGCAAAATGGCGTACCCGTTTTTCACGTGAAATTTGACATAAAGTAGACATTATCTTTCGTTTACGAAATATATAACTCGGGAAATTTACATCACAGTGTAAAGTAGAAATTTCTTAAGAATACTAAGCAGAAATCTTGTACAAAAGTTTGCGACCAAGGAAATGAGAGTGATTTTTCGATCGCGCGTCAAGGCTGAGCTACACGACGCGGGACCCTGAGGATCGGTAACTTCGGTCGATTTCTCAAGTTTTTTGAAACTTCATTCTTGAAAATCATCATTTAAAGCACGGCACGTAGTCAGTATTGACCTAAAACACTCTACTGAGGATATTACCAGGATTATGGATCGATTGACTAACCATTTAACGCATTACTTGAGTGAAGATGCTACGGATTGGATATTTGTCAGAACCATCCCACATATAAGAAATATGCTTCGGGTATGAAGTAGGGTTAAGAGATTTAGTCGGCATGCTAAAGAGTGAGAAATAAACCGTTTCCGGGAAAGGCAACAACCGATACTCTTTTTTCCCTTTCCACCCTCGTCGAGGTGGGTCGCGCGGTTTTATGACGACGCACTGCCTTTGACGGTATTTAACGGGTTCTTCCACCAGGGTTTCCCGTTCTCAATTTGACCAAGATTCATACACTAGGGGAACGTTTAAGGGAATAGGAAACGAAAATTACTATATATTTGAATTCATGATTTATATATTATTTTAAAATGGTAGATGAAGAGTTAAAATGACTAGGGCAAATTTCACTTTCGGTCGTCCATCGTTAAGAAAATAACCAGGCAACATGTCTGATAAATGCCAATTCAAAATCAAATCGAACAAGTGCATTGACAAAAGTTTGAAAACTGCTTGCTAAATCCGTAAAGGAATATTTAAATTAAAAAACAAAATAGCATCAATGGAATACCAAGCATCAGCTGAAACTTAGAAGTGAAATCAATGTGGAATCATAAATTAGAAAATAAAAGAAATTAATGTTTTGGAAGTCACCTACTACTGGGCTTTTTTTAAGTTATTAAATTGTATCTATTCATTTACAGAATGTCAACCTTCAATCCTCCGATGTACTCATTTCGTCATTAGTGCCTGATTCCTCTTCTTCACTATCATCTAAAAGCAGCAGTTGTCTTAAATCTTTTGGCATTTCCCTTGCTCTCCTCGGAGTTGATGTCAGGGTGGATGAAAGAAATGGATCAGACGTTAACAACATTCTTTTAGAAATGCCGTAATTCGTGGCCTCTCTGGAGTGCTTCCTGCTGAATGCACACCTTCTATCTAAGTGAGAAACTTCTGAATGACCATGCGTCTTGTATTCTCGCCTCCTAATTCTCTTTCAGGCTCCTCTGCTTGCTCCACAAATTCCAACTCGGGAATATTTACTTGTGGCATATCAATTCTATGCAAAAGCATTATATTGTGAGGCACAGCACAAGTTACGATTATTTTTGCCGAATTTTCAGGGGAGTAGTGTAGAACTCTTTCAGAACTTAGGCAACGCCACACAGTTTCCATGACTCCAAAAAGCCGTTCTATTCAAATTCCTGGTCCTGCAGTGGGTAGTTGTATATTGTTCTTCCGGAGAGTTAGGAGCCGCATGCCTGACTGGTGTTAATTGGTATGTCTGCAGAGCATATCCAGAATCACCTGCAAGCAATCCATTTCTTAGCATATATTCAAGCAAATAGCTCAGAATTGTAAGAATGTTTACAGCGTGTACCTAACAGCCATGTATTGGGAATTCCTTCATCGTACAATGTCTGCATCACCTCCTTTGTCCTGCTTCCATTCCAAATGAATTGGTCATAGACCGACCCAGGGTACCGATCGGACAAGGAGACTATTTTAAGGTCCACACTACCTCGGCATTTTACTATGCAAATGTGATTTTACACAATACTATTATACTTACATTTGGTGACTCCACACCTTCCCTGGAGGTGGTGGCAGTCTGTGGGGGATCCTACAGTAATGATGAATCAATAAGAATTATATTTATTTGGTTTAGAATATCTATTTGAATTTTTTTTAATCTTAAGAGGAAATGTTTCACATATCATTTACACTGACATCTAACTCAGCTCACAGGTGGTGAAACTGCCTTCATACTGGATTTCCGTAACAAAACTCTCTAATGGGCAAGCCAACTGCCACCTCGGTGTCCATTGTGCCCAGACATTTCTCCTCCATTTCGGTGAGAGCCTCTCCCACATGCCTATATCCTGTTTCCCTGACAGCTGCATTTATTTTCGCAGCCTTTGCCCTTTTATTTCGGCGGAGGTCCGCCAGGTCTGTTCAAGAACATTAGATGATTAGTTAGATTATGAAAAACTCATCAAAATGTCCTCTTTGATGTCTTTCATTGACTAACCGTTATCCACTGCTCGGCGTCTTTGTAGCAGCCCTGCTCATTAAGCATCGCAGCAAGGGTCTTCCACTGGTGCGGTGCTGGCTTTTCTCATAGCCAAGTGGACCAGTGAACTTCCCGGCAGCGAAACATCTGTGGATGGACATATAGTCCACTAACAACTTCAGCTGCCGTTCAGTTGCACGGCCCACTCGACTACTTCTCTTCCTGCTGCCCTTAATTGAGTGATCTGCCCTTAATTTCTGCCCTTCATTGATCACTAGAGAAGCCGTCAATAGCTCTTCTTTCAGAATTTCGATTTGTTGCTCCCTTTTCATTCACCTTCTGCACACCACTCTTTGACTCACAGCCAGCGCATATCCACCCCTCTTACACAGTCTTCCACACTGCAGCCAGAACACATGAAGTGGAACCACTTGCAGCACCCTCCACATTGGGCCCCGTTCTTAAGCTTCCTATTGCAGACTAAGCATGTCCGAGTATGTCCGTACTGAGTGCAACTGAGTATGTCAGTACACGACGATTTATGTGGGAGTGATCACTATCCCATTTTTATATTGAAAGAGGGACGTTCTAACCCTATTTTTATTCGGCAGGGCAACTGGATTATCCGGAGAGCCGATTGGGGTCGTTTTAAGAGCAATTTTACCTTTAAACACGACATGACGCTAAACAGCGTGTCTAACATTAATCATTTAACAAGCTGCATCATCGAAGCCGCGAATACAAGCGTACCACGGTCTCGCCGTCTCAAATCAAGACAATGTGTACCTTGGTGGAATGAAGAATGCGCAGCTGCCATTCGCAAACGGAAAAAGGCGCTACAAATTTTTAAAAAGTTCCCGACGGACACGAACCTTTCCGCCTTCCGGCGCTTAAGAGCTAAGGCTCGGCAGGTCGTGAATAAGGCGAAGAAGGCTTCCTGGGTGGAATTTGTCTCGGATGTCAACTGTAGAACACCACTTACACAGGTCTGGCGCAAGATCAGGAGTCTATCGGGTAACCACCAACAGGTCGGCATCTCCTTTTTACATGGCAATGGCGATGTAATAACGTCTGAAATTACTATCAGCGACATTTTCGCCCAGCTACTTGCCAAAACCAGCAGTAACAGGAGCTACGACCCTACGTTTCTGAAAACCAAGGAGCGATTGGAGATGTCCCCGATAAACTTTAAGGAAAGACATCCCTTGGCGGATTACAACCTTCCGTTTTCCCTCTGGGAACTCAAATCTGCCATTGCTGACTCCCATATCACTTCTCCGGGACCTGACGAGGTCCACAATGCCTTCCTCCGGAATATCCCGGAGTCGGCACTGTTGGAGGTTCTCCATACCTTCAACCAACTATGGCTAGAAGGTTGTTTTCCACCGTCCTGGCGGGAGTCTGCGGTAGTTCCTATACTCAAAAAAGGCAAAGACCGAGCCGACCCGAATAACTTTAGACCTGTATCCCTCACCAGCTGCCTGTGTAAGGCTATGGAAAGAATGGTGAATCGGCGGCTCGTCTGGTGGCTAGAGCGCCGAAACCTTCTCTCTGGTATTCAATGTGGTTTCCGCAGAGGCCGTTCCACTACCGATCATTTAGTCAGAATTGACAACTATATCCAGGAAGCCTTTCTTCTGCGCCAACACGTAGTCGGGGTATTTTTTGACATAGAGAAGGCATACGACCGAGTTTGGCGTCACAAAATCCTAAGAACGATGCACGAATGGGGATTTAGGGGTAACCTACCCATTTTTATTCAAAATTTTTTATCGGACCGAGTTTTTAAAGTGAGAATTGGCCAACACGAATCGAAATTTTATAGTCAAGAGAACGGTGTTCCCCAAGGTTCAGTACTTAGCGTAACGCTATTTGCTATAGCGATTAACGATATCGCTAACTGTGTAAAAACACCGGTAATTGGCTCACTGTTTGTGGACGACCTCGCAATTTTTTGTAGGTCATCCCAACCAGCTACCGCGGGCAGACTTATCCAGCTTACTCTAAACAAGTTGGATAGGTGGGCCAAAGATAGCGGTTTTAAATTCTCCTTGGAGAAAACTAAATGCCTCCACTTACGCCGGTGTAGGGGTCATACCATTCCGCCATCACTAACCTTGGGCGGTACAAACCTTCCGTTTGTTGACTCTGTACGTTTTTTAGGCATGATTATTGACTGTCGCCTCAACTGGCGGGAACATATCGATACTTTAAAACTTAAATGTCTTAAGACTCTAAACATTTTAAAATTCTTAAGTCACTCAACATGGGGAGCCGATCGCTCAATGCTGATCTTGTTGTACCGTTCGATGGTCCGGTCGAAGCTTGACTATGGTTCCTTCGTATACGCCGCCGGACGGGAGTCGTACCTACGTACTCTGAACGCGGTACACAATGCAGGCCTACGGATATCCACTGGGGCGTTCCGGACTAGTCCGGTGCAAAGCCTCTATGTGGATACAGGAGAGCCGCCATTGTGCCACCGAAGGAACCTGCTCATGTGCAATTACTTTGCCAAAATTTTATCTATGAAGTCCCACCCATGTTTCAACCTTGTTTTTAAACCCCAATTAATAGAACTTTTCAATCGCCGGACAAGAGCCACTAGGCCTGCTAGCATAAGGTTTTATACTTTCATCCAAGCGCAAGGTATTACACTCCCAGACATATACCCTATAGGAAGCTGCAAAAGTCCGCCTTGGGTCACTCCCGCGCCGAAAATCAATACTGATCTTAACAAGCGCCTAAAACACTTTACCACTGCAGAAGAGTACCAGCGTCTATTCTATATGTTCTTAGACACCCATCGAGATCTCGTGCCTATTTATACCGACGGCTCCAGATCAGGCACCGCCAGCGCGTGCGCAGTCTTCTCACCCCATCACGAAGCTGTGAAAGCAAGGCTTCATCCAATGTGTAGCGCTTTCACAGCGGAGCTGTACGCTATTAGGCGGGCCTTGGATGGGATTCAGGACCGTGGCTCCTTCGTTGTATGCTCGGACTCCCTAAGTGCACTGAATGCCATTTCCGGCCTTTTTCCCGCGCACCCTTTAGTCCAGGAGATTCAATCGTCACTCCACTCTCTTGACAAAAAGGGAATTAAGATCTTTTTCACGTGGATCCCTGGACACGTGGGTATCACCGGGAACGAGAGAGCCGACGCTTTGGCGAAAGAGGCACTCGCAATGGACGCCATGGAACCGATGCCGGTACCCTTCCAAGATGTGAAGGCGGCTTTAAGAAATGCAGTCCTAGAGCAGTGGAAGGAGGCGTGGAGAACCACCGAAAGTAACAAACTGCGCGGTTTAAAACCGGTAGTGACAGCGTGGCCTTCGTCCGTCAGGAAGAGTCGCCGAGAGGAAGGCGTCATAACAAGACTAAGGATAGGGCACAGCCCTCTGACCCACTCCTTCCTCTTCACCGAAGAGAAAATTCCACCGCGATGTGATGACTGTGACTGTCCTCTTAGCATTCGACATATGCTGACGGAGTGTGAGAGATATCGGGCGGTGCGCAACAGGCTGCAGCTAGTGGGAGACCTGGGGTACATTCTAGGCGATGACCCAGATGTTCTCAACCGCACTTTGGAATTTTTAAACGAAACTGGCCTATTTAATAGTATTTTAAGGATGTAACATTATTTTTAATTTTGACTCAGCGTTTATTTCAAGTACTTAATTATAATATAATATGCAGCGTATATTTATTTTTTATAATTATGACGCGTAGTGGTGCAAAATGACCATGCCGTCGACGCACCCTATAAACCCCACTAGTACTACTTCATTTGATTCATAGGGATGGGTTTGTTCATTATGGGTTTGATATGTAATGCACTATCCTACTAAATTAAAAACGTAAAATTATTCTCTGTAGAAATTACATATCGCACCATTTTACCTGCAAGGGCAGTATTTTTTAACTACTGATCTATGGTTACCAGTTTATCCTCTGAGGAAATATTTAAGAAATTCTCTGGAGAAGAAGGCACAACTTCGCCGTTCCCTGCTGTTGGCCAATTTCTTTGCAATGGATTCCAACTACTATGTTTAGGGCTACCATACTTCTCAGCATTGGCAACTGCCGCATCAAATACTTCTTAAAATCTGTAAAATAATACGATTTCTTAAGTACACAAATGTTTCAATACCCCAAAAAAAACTCATAATAAACAATAAAAGCTAAGCAAGACAATCCGCACTAGGAGCACAATTTCATGTTATCCGAAATAAATACTACGTCCATTGTAAGTAGGAAATTGTATTCACCTTTGTCTGAAATGCTCAGATCTCTGAAGTTGTTTGATGTGTCCTCCCATGCCTGTCTAATGTTGTTGTTTGATGTCTGTCACTCGATTTCTGTAGGGTACATCAAGTTGTAATTCTGGACTCGGCCTCCTTGGGGTAGTCTCAAGCATTACATTTCGAGGAGGTGGGGGAAATTTGGAGAGGCTTTCCCTCGCGCCTTTCTAGAGTCAGCATTGTGTATTTCGCCATCCGAACGCATGAACTAGAATACCCTGTTTTTCTCCTCTGCTTCTTTCCAAAAACTACTCTTTTTTTAGCCTCCGCATTAGATAGCTCACCATCTGAACTTTGAACACCTTCTTGCGAAGCCCGAGAAAGATATTTGAATTCCTTCTTGCTATCTTCTGCTTCCTCTTTCCAAAAACGACATTAGAATTCATGTCAGTGGTCTCTTCTGCCTTTCTTTACCTCAACTTTGCATCTGCATATGTCCTTCATGAAAAAATGGCTGGAAATTGTAAACAAAAATGTTCCAATCGTAATTAACTTATCAGAAATTTAAATACTAAAGCTCAATATGGTAAATTATAAAAACGAAATTTTAACCGTGCACACTTTAATGCAAATAGCCGAATGATTAACTATCTGGTCATGAAAAGGCTCACAGGAAAAGGAATATAATCAGTGAAATTTGACTGAGAAGGTACTGAAGATGTGTATTAAGTTACCAACCATAAATACTCAAGATCCGGACAGAATGCCAGTCCCAGGCATTACCCTCAAACAGCATCAATAACTTTCGTTTCGACACACTCGTCAGTTTTGTATGGTGGCCACGCACATTTGCCTGTTTCCACCCAGCATGTTGGCACTGCTGCCATATTATTTGTAGCGAGAAAACTACAATTCAGTGTCTTACACCCATATTCCACTGATAGAGACAAAATGCTTTTATAGCACTGCATAAAATTTAATATGAGTTTGTATTGAAAGATATGCCAAAACTCTTACTTTCTTCAGGGTCAATCTCAATAGTAGCAATTGGATTAAACTCCTACTGCAAGACCTTACTAGGTCAAAGGCAATTAATTGCGAGATTATCCTGGGTATAAATAATGGATTGGAAAATCAGTGGGAAAGATCTTTCTCCAAGCCGATGATACATTCTGCCTTTTGGATGCCAGGAATGAGTTCACCTATTTGATGCGCTACTGCACGACTCATGGGGCCAGCCAAGGTAAACAGGTGCTATACGAGAACAAGCTAATAAATGTAAGTCTGCTTAAAAGGAGTTGCAACTCACCTGATTAGAGAAGGCAACAGCGCGACCACTACTCGTCCGCTGTCGGTCGGAGAAGTGAATCGGAGTTTGCAACTACTTGACAATAACTCGGTAGAAGATAATAGTACAAGGAAGCAGATTGAAATGATTAAAATTGTTGTTAGGACAAAGCAATTACACCAGAAAACGCTCATGAGACACAGCCACCATCTATTACCCGAGTTTAAAATGTTATATTTGATAACGGCAGCGAATATTATCATTTGTTGCTAAGTTGAGCTGTGATCATACCCAAATTTTTTAATAATCATTTTGTTTTTACTCAAACAGACAATTATAACCGCATAATAAGACCTTAAAATGGATATGGAAAAGATGTCCGTTGGGGGCACAAATTCGGACAGTTAGCGGATACTATAGACAGCTGACGGACGTCCTCTGACTGTCGTGAAAATTCTCGGACATTATTCTAACAAGTTGAACACGCAGTGGATGTCCGCCGGTCACCTTGTGCTGTATGGATCAGTCCATTCCCAAGTAAAAGTTTTATTTGCGAATTTCCGCAGAGAAAAAATCATCCGCCTTGACCGGAATTCGAACCAGGATCCCTCGACTTCCGGCCGAGTGCTTTAGCCAGTTAGGTAAATATACATTTATTTCAACTTTCAAAACATCAAGTACAATTCTCCACAACACACATCAATATCTTTCTTTTAACATAAATCAGTGTCCAGTAGTTCTTCTATCACAAATCAGTGTCCACTGGTTCTTGTAACACAAATCAGTGACCAGAAGTTCTTTTAACACCAATCAGTTTCCGGAAGCAAGCTCCTCTCCCGCCAGTGACGACGACGACATATCACCCGCACCATCCTCCGCCAGTGCTTTGCGGAAGACAGAAGCGAGGAAAGAGCGCACCTCGGCTGGCGCTCCATGCACCGACATGCTATCAGTAAAGCAGAGTAGACCTTTCCCTACTGCCTTGAGTCTTTCCTCTTGGATGCTCCACCGTGGCTCTTCTTCCTGTGTCCGCCCCTTTGTTTACCCGGTCGACTGCCCCGGCGTAGAGACCCCCGGACTGCCATGACCGGTTGCCGGTCGTCGTCCTTGGCGTCCAAATGGCTGGAATGGTTATCAGATGACTCTCCGCCTTCGTCACTCTCTGATTGTGGAAGCGATAAGGTGAAGGTGCTGGGGATTACCGCCACGTGGCGAGGGGAGGGAGGGGAGAGTGTTTCAGGGGAAACTTTTGACTCGGAGACGGACCCAGCCGTCAGCAGTGATGTTTCTTTGACGTCGCAGGTAGGAGGTTTCGGAGTCGGGGAGGGGATAAGTGCGAAGGCCTCGGGGGGTAAACACTCCATATCCATAGCCGCAGAAACATCCCCTTCCCCGAATTCACTCTCGTCTTCGCCAGTCAAAATAGCTCTCGTTTCCTCTCTCTTTCCCTGCTTAGGCGTCACCTCCTCTCGCCTTCGCTGATTTTCTATCTCCTCTGCGACCTTCACTATGGGATTCTCCATGTCCTCGGTGCTTCCTGCGATGAAAGTGTCTACTGCAGTTCTCTCAGTCTTTCCTTTTTTCTTAGGAGTTTCCTCTTCTCCACTCGAATGGCGGCGTGCTTTCTCTTGATGGCCAAGGGTGTTTGGTGGAGTTGGGAGGGGTGGGGATGATGGCGGGGGCGGTGGTCGGGGGATGGTAGGGGAGGCTCCGGGGTATATCCCTCCCAGGGAGATATGCTGCTCAGGGACGGTCGCGGACTGCGTGGTTCCTTCGAGTCCAAGAGGAGTGAGGCCACACTCCTCATCCACGGCCTCGCTCAATTCGACTGTTTCTCCTGAGGTCGCCTGGGCGTAACTCCTACCATCGTAATTACGTGGGTACAAACGTCTTTCATGACCCTCCTCTCCACAACGGGCACAGGTTCTTCGTTGTCCGTCATAAATAACAATGGCCCTATTCCCTGCTATATTTACATAGCTAGGTATATTTTTCTCAACCACAATTCGGGCAATTCTCGTGCCGGTTAGTACGCCGAACAACTGATCTCCTGACCACTTGTCGTCTGACATTCTTATAACTTTCCCATAGCGGGATAAATGATCACGGATGTCCTCTTTACTAACGTCAGGTGGTAGACATGAAATTTTCACATTCACAGGGGAACCGGAGGTCCTTTCTAAAGTTATGTATCCCCTTTTCGTGTCCTCAGATGGGAAGGGGAGACGTTTCGGGTGTTTCTCGATAATTTTTTCCACAAGGCTTTCATTCGTCAGCTTCACGAAGATGTCCTTCCGGTTCAAGCCAAACTGAATGGCAACGACATCCTCTGCCGCGAGGCCCAACAATCGAATAAACGAGTGGACTTCGAGCGGCGTTGCGTTTTTCATTTCTTCTTCTAGTTGAATCAGTAGGGTATTAATCCTTTGCACCGCCATTTTAGGTGAACGGTAAGATCAATACAAAGGGATGGAGATATAGGGGTCACTTAGTTCTCGGAACCGCCTACAGACCACTAACTAAACACCGGTGGAACAGCTAAAAAAGTAAATTAACGGCCACATAGCGGCCGCTAACTAAGTCAGACAACTAGAAAACTGCCTCTCCACCTGTGCAGGATTTCACTTCACACACACGAAAAATAAGCACGGGACTCCGTCGTCCCAACTCCCGGCAAGGAGAGGCTTCTCCGGCCGGCAAAAATTCAGCCTTGGGGCTCACTCGCAGCGATCGAGAAACACGTCCGCCCAGTTAAGCTACCGAGGCGCCCTCTTCTCCTGTGGATTTTTCTGACCTTTACGGGACTAGATGTTCTCGACTGCCGGACATACAATGTAACAATCAGTCGCTACTGAGCGCTTAGCGCCACTGCCCACGAGGAAAAATCGTACTTTGAACGCAGAGAGGCGTTCACTCTTATTTGACAAATTTCCAACTATCCGGGACTAGCCACGGAACTATCCGGGACTAGCTCCGTGGCTAGTCCTGGATAGCTTGAAATTTGTAGCAATTTTATTAGTCATGTTATGAAAAGGTTTTGTAATGGTCGAGAGTTCTCGTAAAAATCTGCGGTAAAAGTTAAACATCCCTACATCCTTGGGTAGCTCAGCCTTCACGATAGCATCCATTATATATCCCATAGGACGAATACCCTCCGCTTTAATAGTATGACCCAGATAGTCTGTAGATTCAGAAAGCCATGTTCACTTTAACATTCTATTCATCGTCTCTTTACAGACTGCTAGCGCTCTACAGTCAATTCAAGATTACTCCCCCAGCAATCCCCTTGTACAAGATATCCCGATCTCTCTTTTATCCCTTTCAAACAAAGGAGTCAAGGTATCTTTTCTTTGGATTCCTGGACATGCTGGAATAATCGGAAATGAAAAGGCTGACTCAGCGGCTAAGTGCGCTTTGAATGAGGTAGACCAACCATCCCCTTCGGTACCTGTTTACGACCTAAGAACGGTGTTAAGAAATGATGCCCTGAGAAAATGGAAAGACATAAGGAGCAAGTCATGGAGCAATATCACTAGTAATAAACTCCGGGTAATAAAACCGTCAATCACAGCGTGGCCCTCTTCTATCAGAAAGAACCGCGCAGAAGAGGTCGCCATTACGCGATTAAGGATAGGGCACTGCCGTCTAACACACTCATATCTATTCACAGAGGATAAAATCCCACCCCGCTGTGAGGCTTGCGACACATCCCTCAGTGTACAGCACATCTTGACGGGATGTGATAAATACAGAGCAGTACGAGGAATGCTAAACATCCCAGAAGACATCAAGCAGGTTTTAGACGACAACCCTAAGCACATAGACACCGTTATAAGTTTCCTACACATCTCTAAGCTTTTTAATAAAATATGACGTTCCTTTCCAATCTATAATATCATCGTATAAAGATTTGCAAAATAATATTTTTCAATAAAAGTATTTCTTAGAGAAATATAAAATTTGAGGAAGGTGCGAATGACCGTTGCCGTCGAAGCACCTCATAAAACAAATCCTACCTAATAAGCGAATTCCACTAACAGTTTCGACTTTGTCTGACTGCTGAGAGTATAGTCAAGAGATGACATCCTCTTTTTTCGGCTTATGGTTGCCAGTAGTAGCACGGGTATTCATCCGATTTGTCACAGTAAGATTTGGATTGGCGGTCGATGTGCTGTCCGTCCTCACCAATACAGGTTCGGAAGTATCGATCAACATTCTCGTCACTGGTGAACACATGTGGATCACTCGCCATTACTTCATCAGATTTATCTTTGTTTACAACCGGCACATTAATGGGCTTATCAGCGGACACTTGCATAACTTTCTCCGCAAAGGTGACAGATTTCACTTTGTGGTTAGATAGATGCGAAGGTTTCTTCATATTAGGTTCAGTCACTACGTTACTTCCAGGAATCTTTAACTGCAAAACTTCAGATTTTAAGGTTTCAATGTCGGCCGCCATTTCGGAGAGTGAAAATTTGGAGACACACATTTCCAAAATATGTCTCTGTTATCCTTAAGGGCCCGTAATGATAATCCAGTAAGTCCCGTACATTAAAAATGAAATATCGAGTAACAAATGTCGCACAGGATCACTTGAACCTTATTTTCCAGCGTAATTTCACAGGAACCACAACTGCGAATGCTTTCACTAGGCGCCATATTGCCCAAAAAAAAGATGGACAAAGTCGGCATATCTGATACCGACAGCGAATATATTCTTTTGTTGCTAAGTTGAGCTGTGATCATGCCAACATTTTTTCATAATCATTTTGTTTTTACTCAAACAGACAATTATAACCGCATAATAAGACCTTAAAATGGATATGGAAAAGATGTCCGTTGGGGGCACAAATTCGGACAGTTAGCGGATATTAAAGACGGCTGACGGACGTCCTCTGACTGTCCTGAAAATTCTCGGACATTATTCCGACAAGTTGAACACGCAGTGGATGTCCGCCGGTCACCTTGTGCTGTATGGATCAGTCCATTCCCAAGTAACAATTTTATTTGCGAGTTTCCACAGAGAAAAAATCATCCGCCTTGACCGGGATTCGAACCCGGATCCCTCGATTTCCGGCCGAGTGCTTTGGTTTCAACTATTTTATTTGTAACTTCAGGAACATATTTTACATCATATCATAGGGTTCTTTAACATACATATCGTATAACAGTTTTTTTTTCAAAACATAATAAAATAAGTTTTTCCTTTTAAAATACATTTTTTTAAATTAAAATATAAGAAGCAACCACATTTTCGTGAGTGCGAGCAAGGGCTGGTCAAATTCTTGAATGGTATTTATTATTGCGCTTCTTACGTCTCCTCCATAGCGTCTTTTTTCTAGGAATGTTGCAATGAGCATAGATAACATTTTGTTGTTCCAATTGGGAAATAATCTAAAATTCAGTTTCATTAACTTATTATCAGATATCTGGCCTCCTCCAAAATTATCCCATTCTTTATATACTCTTTTTATGAGGTCCCATTCTCTTGGTGTTTGACCACAACCATTTATTAAGTGGTCGTACCCGTCCCCTTTACCACAGATTTGACAGAAAGGGCTTCCTATTATATTGCATTCGAATTTCATCTCCCTCGTAACCATAATTCCGCTACATATACAAAAAATGAGGCTTTTATTTACGGAGTTACAATCGTTGCGGGTATGTCTCTCTCCCACCAAAGCCCTAGAATCTTTATTCTTTTCGTGTTGTTTACATTTGGCACATTTACCGTGTCTTTTCCTTTCAGTGTTAATGTATGGGATTTTATTCTGATTTATTGTTATCCCCGCAGCAGCATATGATTTTAAAATGTCTTGTATCATGGTTAATTCATTTTCCTGCTTTACGAAAATTGTTAGGTCATCTGCATAGGCCACTGTCGTGTAGTCTTGTCCTGCTCTGTGTATACCTATTTCTTTGTTTTCAAGGATTCTGATGATAGGTTCTAGCGCTATCGTGAACGACAGGGACTTCAACTGTGAAAATACTCATCAAAACATTTAAAAGAAGTTCACTCAATCTTTTCCATACCGTCAAAAACTCCAGTCACTGGCATAACTACTAAAGATGACAGCATTTCTTATGATTAAACTCAACCCCACTTTCTAACCACTGCCAACTGTGCAGAACTTATATTAATCTATTATACATTCAAGACACTAAAATAAGCATTTAACTCACAATCAGACACACCTGATATGCAGCCAAATCCTCAGCTCTAGTCCCTGAAAACATTAAATATAAAATTCCAGTGGTAAAACAAAGCTTTAGGTAGGTAATAATTTATTGCAACAAGAAATAACTACACATTTTTCAAAAAGCTAATCAATGCCATGATAATCTTTTTATCTTTTGTCACACAGGGCATGCCATCATTCCCAGATGAGAGTAGCTTTGTAATGCCTTCTGCCCCCCTCAGCCTATATTCTGCACACAAGTCTTCAAAATTTATCCCATTTGCTGCCATTTTGTTAATTATCCTAGAAGATAACACTTTTTTTTAAATGTTGTAATGAGAGGGCATTCTTTTGGGCAACTTCCTTCCTTAAGGTATTGTTCTCAATATCTTCAAGAGTAATGTGCTGCACTGTAAGCTCCTCAATCCCTAGCTTGCTCACCACCTTTCTTAATGACTTCACATCCCATGAGGCATCATGTGCATGTGAATACTCATCTCCTTCCAAATATTCTTTCGCTAAGACTTTAAGTCTATATGATGGTTTCCCAGGAATGACAGCATTAAATAGGGGGAGTGTGTCCACGATACCTTTAACACAACCAGCAAAATAATCATACAAATTAAACACCCTTAAAATATATGGAATATCAAATCCAAGTACATTATGTCCCACGATTATACATGGACCACACAGTCCCTGTAGAAAACAAATTAAACCACTTAAGGCCTCGACATTTGAGCAAGAGCTCACTACCTGTTTTCTATGGTAAAGCTTCCCATGACACACAACCAATCCATTAACCTGAGAAGCTGCTGGAGATATGTCTTTTTTGGGCAGAATGTATTTCGAATACACATTGCCCTCACAGTCAGCAGCTAACTGGCACATTTCTGCCTCCTTCCCAAACCCTGTTGTTTCCAAATCGAAATACACAAATTTCAAGTCTCCACCCAACAGTAGAGGCATAGGGTCAGGGTTGCTTATTACAAATCCCATGTCCCTTTGGTACTTAATTCCCTCCTTTGCTTCTTTAGCTGTGCACTTTTGTCCCTATTCTGCTTCAGAAATAACCGCCGCCGTTTGAAGGACTTGCTTGCATTCCTGATTGACCTCTGCATTCTCTTCAGGTCCATACGCCTCCTGTGGTTCAAGCTATTCTTCCCTGGAGACAGTCCAAGTCTTTTGTTGCACTCAACAATGTAACTAGTCCCCATGTTTTTCTGGCTGACAGCTGAGGCTAACCTGAAACTCAGTGACTCAGAGCCACCATAATATTTGTTTTTTGGAGCTTTACTAGCCACAACCATGTTAAGTGACTCATTAGCTTGAGTTGATGCATAAGGAGCCAGCTTACATGCATTTTGTGCAAACTTCTCAAAAACATTTGAGAGATCCTCTTTCAACTTCATCCCAGTTAACCCCTTTCCATTTGGTAACCCTTTGTGCTGGTATGAGCAAGGGTCGACATCATATGTACACCACTTGCCACAGCTAGTGTGGTCATCAAAGGCATGAGAGACTACTCCCAGAATGGCTCTGCGAGTGCCTTCCTCATCATTTTTATTTTGAGCTAGTGCATATGAGAAACAGCGTTTCAGGTAATTAATAGTGCTGGTTGTCAGACATCGGTGGGATTCTGTAGCCCATGTAGCATATTTCCAAGGCCCTTCTTGGCATGATTGATATCAGACCATTTAGTTATTGGGATGACGGATGATTGCTGAACAGCAGAAACAGTGCAGCTGTCATCATCCCCAATCAGCACGCCCAACCTCACATCAGACTTCTCCAGGTCATTGCTATGCACCAACTCTACTGCCAAATCCGCTTCCATAGCCTTAGCACTTCCTAGGAAGTTCTTTCGGCAGTCATGACTCCCCTTAGCTGCTCCAGCATCACACTTTCTACAAAGTTTACTTCTGGTCCCATACTGCAGGACTTTCTTGGATTTGAGACCGATCAATGATCCATGCCCTAAAAAATAGATATTCATTGTTAGAGTATGTAACAGAATGAATGCAATGATTATTGTTTGATCACTGCATGCATCATCAAGCACACATTAGCATCAAGCAAATAGATTTTTATTATAATTAACCCTGACACCTTCCAAATATATTCCCACTTTGTAATTTCATTGTGAAAGAAAAGGGGCATGAAAGTAGCGTCAAGAAATATCTTAATACTAATCTGATGCTGCACATTATCAAAACCTAGGCCACGAAAGTTTTAAAATATAAAAAAATACCAAATTTGCAAATGAGTGGTTTCCTTTCCACCCTCATTATTTATGATATTTCACACCTAGTGCACACAGATGTTTAGCATGTCTTTAAAAACTATTTAATTATATAATTTTCATATTATTATGAAAATAATCAATTCAAAAAATTTTGATTTAGAGTGATGTATGACATAAGAAATATTTTTCATAATGAGTGATAAAAGCTGCAGAGCTGTCATCATAAGAGAGAAACAGTATCAAAGTGAAGATAAACTTTTAAGACCAGTTTTGTGCAGTATTAGCTATGAACTGAAGTATGAATACCATAAAAGAACTATACAAATATGTTCAGGAATAAACAGAGTAAACCATGAAAATAATTTCACTATGGTGCAACATTCTGTCTAATTAATTGAAGACATATGAATGGTATCAAGTAAATTGTCATGATCCATTACCAATCCATAAAATTCCATCATAATATTTCAGAATGAGCAAATAGACCGTGGGACATTGAAAAGCAATAATTATAATGGATTAAAGCAAAAATTTCTCGTTACTTATATAGAATGAAGTATAAAGCTATAAATGGACATAACATCATGGATCAATGGATATCATGCACACTACACCCTTGTTAAATATATTTCTGTGGTAATGGCAGTGCAGGATTTACCAGTAAGCTACACAAGCTTAGGGCCCCTACTTTCTTGGGGGCCCCTCAAAAAAATTGTCCGAGTGAGCAGTTTTCATATATAATTATACATACCTCGGTCTCATGTGCATAGAAAGTGACAAACTACGCAGTTAATCATTTGATGATGTCATCAGTGACTTTGCTCTGGCAAAGGCAAGAAAAAATATAACTATTTTAGTTTAATATAATTCCTTATATCATGTTTCAAGAGATTTGATAATAAGCCTTTGTAAGTTGTGCCTTTTAAGAGAACTTTTGTTTCTTTTTACCAGAGTTTGCATTTTTGAGTTTGTTATGAATAAAAATGATTTTATGTTCAAGATTTACTATTTCACTATCTATATACTTCTTAATTATTTTTCAGTTCAGCCCTCTAGGTATCCAAAAATCATATTTGGCACTGACATAGAATATCTGGACTTATAAAGGGCCCCATATCGCAAATAGCTTAGGGCCTTATCGCAAATAGCTTAGGGCCTTATCGCAAATAGCTTAGGGCCTTATCACAAATAGCTTAGGGCCTTATCAAGTCTAAATCCGGCCCTGGGTAATGGTATTTCCACCATTTTATCATCCTTCTTTGTATCGCATGGCCTTCACCATGATTTGGCCTATGTAGAAGTTAAGTTATCATATAATAAATTACTCATAAGTAATGTACAGGAAACCCACCTTTAAAAAATTGTTTGGCAGACAGCTGGAGTCAAATTTAAACAGTTACATTTCAATGAAATGCTGAAGGACATGGGTTTTTGATGAATATAATTGGCACTGAATGATATTCAATCCAGATTATGTAGTCACAGGATGTCACTAAAGTGAGGGTTTCATAATTGTCTCTATATACTGCTAATGTTCAAAATGGATTAGGTACATGACATTTCTTTCATTCATTTAGTGAAATTTAGTCTGTGACTTTTGATAGATATGCAATAATTCCTAAGCTAAAGTATGCTGTACTGGCTGATTTCACATAAAATGACCCAATGGAATAATCAAATACTGAACGTACAAACCTAGTCCTTTGGCTCGGTGCTAAAATTCTACTTAGTTAGATAGTTTCACAATATCATATATGCACAGTCGAGTGCTTGGTAAACTCAAAAAGAAGGCACTAACATTACTGGCATACCTGTAAGGCTGTCATGTGATCTTCCAGTGCCTCTCTTCTGCCATCCCATGTCGTAAGAGGCGGCAATAGCAACGATAGGAGTGGAATGGGCAACATTTTGGGGCAGCATAATATCCATTTTGTTCCTAATGGTAATAGATAGACATACATTTAAATTAAAAATACATGCGGCTAAGCCTAACAATTGCAAGAGTTAATTTAAGTTTCGTGCTGCTAACACGTCATTCTTCATGATAAACCATTACAAGCAGTCTCAGTAATGACAGGGTCGATTACTTAACCATGACATCCCATACACATCAGCACAACTTACAGTGGGCTTTCTTCAGTTAAAGTTCTCTCGGCCACAAGCGCTTCTCGGCAGCTCTCCTGCGCAACATCTTCCAATACGGGACCGACGATCCTTTCATGTCTCTTCAAAAGGCCATCTGAAGGAACTGGAATATTTAACGCTGACAGAAGTGTATTCAGTTGGCTAGGGCCTATTCCAGCGTCGATCATGGCTACAAATAAAACCATATTAAATTAAAAATCAGTTATCATGTTAATTTTAGCATAAAAATTGTTACTGTATCTAAAAATTCAATAAAATAGGAAGCTGACTTACCTAGTGCACCTTTGACGTTAGTGTCCCATAATTCACGGCCGTTTGTCTTTTTTATCTTATCAGTGGAAACATTTTTCAGGGCAAGACATGATCGACAACGAATCTGGAATATCGATGCCAATCCCTGTCTTTTTTCTGCCAATGTATCCCTAAATGATAGCGGTTGGTCACATAATAGGCACCACATCTCTCCTAAATGTTTTATGTGTACGATTCTCCGGGTCACAAACTCTGTTAAATTATCCACTTCTTTCGTTTCCTCTTCTTCTTGAAGTTTCCTAGCTTTGGAAACTTTTCCTCTTCGTTCTTTCTCCTTCGCGGAAAGGAATCTACCTCCTCTGTCTTTAGCCCTCGGCATGGGAGGAAATCGATAGCTTCCAAGGAAACGAAAGTTATCTGAAGAAGTTATAATACTCATAGGTATTGATATAAATGAATAGATAAATACAGTAATGTATTATACCAATATATATATATGTATAACATTGACGATTTCCTGGAAAGCAGTCACTAACAAACTCAAACACACGCCAACACGAGAGCAGGAAAACTAGTGAACGCAGTAATTGAGCATTGTTGCACTTACCACCGTTGCCAAATCGTTCTAACACATGATTTTTACCCATTTTATTTAAATAAGGAGTTACATCTCCATATAAATATTTTGAAACTTATTTTTAAATTATGGAACACATTTCAGATCACGAAATAGCGGTGATGAGCTCAAATTTATTGTCAGAGTAATTAAACGTGGCAACGAGTTGCCAGCCAGAAACCGAGATCAAAATAAGCTACTGATGAGTTTTAAAAATTGTTTCCCACTTTTAAGTGCTTCGATACAACTTGTTCACGATGTTTTTAAGTACTTGTTTAAATACTATAGGTGACTACGTAAGGTAATGTTTTTTTAGTCGACTTCTTAAAACACTTAAGAAGATGGATTTTTCACCGGCTTTTGACGCATCGAGCGGCAGAGGAGCCTCCTTAAATGTCTTCCTATGCACGATTTCTTCTAGCTGCCTCTAAACCTCAGCCTTGAATGCAAATGGAACTGAGGAAGGTCGGTGAAATGTCGGAGTGGCCACCTCATTCACTTGGTGATTCATAAATAGTCTACTTACTGCATTATATTCAACAGTACACAAGTGTTTACAGTGAGTGCACAGCATTAAGTAGACTGTATGAATAAATCTAAAGTCCTGCGTAAAGGCATTATTGTTCCTTTTCATTTCAACTGCTAGCATGCAGAAATCACCGGGAAAAAATTAACCACCTTTGGAATGACAATGGGAATGACGTTCTGTGGCTCTTCTCCTTCCATGGCTTGTATTCTGAATGGTATAACGACCACACTTATCATCTGAATGGCATCTAATAGTACCTTAATGCAGGGAATATGCACCCTTGAGACATTTCATGGAATTAGCGTAGTTGCTACCCACTAGGAATAGCAGCCAATGCTTGGAGGCGTACGATCGAAGCAATGAGACTATGGCAACATATTAGGGAAAAGGTTTAAATGCGTGCAATCTAGACTCCTAAATTGAGATTTCATTAATCTCGCAAGTATTTAGCTTGTGGGTTGGCACAGTTGCCCGAGGTGTGCCACGAGGAGGCCTATTAAGAGAGGCATGTTTATAGCATGTGGAAACCATTTCATTGGTTCAACCATATAAAAAACAATGGTAACAAAACAAAAGCATATGCCACACCCCAAAAAAGTCCTCTGGTATTTAAATAAATCAAGGAAAATGAAAAATACTACATTCTACCACTAAAAACGCTCACACTCGAGTGAAATACATGCTAATAAACTGAAAACGCCACCTTGGCAAAACAAAAGTATGATAAAAACGACCAGTTTCAAAGCAATAAACTAACTAAGTACTACTTCATGTCTAGTTAAATCAATCATTGATGCATTGTAATGAAATAAAAATACTTGAATGGATTTACGAGATAACTGGACCCTGAAAGAAAATAATAAGGTATTTATGATCACTCCAGTGCTACATCCTGATACTAATTCCAATCGATACTTGCATCATTCTCCTCTATTGGGCAGACTACATGTCTGGGTTCTGTTGTCCAACTAATTTGACCCAAGATCTCCAGAAGCCTGCCTTTTTTAAGTTTCAGTTCCAGCCCCTCCCTTTCCCAAGACTACCTCTCCTATTCCAAGGTCAGCCTCTCCTTCTCAATATCCATTTTAGCCGTGGCGGAGTCCTGCTTCTCATCCAACGAATGTATAAGAGTTCCAATGTCCTAGTATGCCGAAGTAATGGTGAATTGGCGTTTGTTCCTGAGTCTGGATGTTATTAAATGATAAAAGTAAATAATAATAGGATTTATACTATTTTTTTCCGCTGGTCATATGACATAGAACATGGTTGAGGTGTTTAAAGTGTACCTGTATATGTGTACAAACACATTTACCACTTACATCATTTTGACTTTTTGCAAGTTATCATAAAGGAACTCATTTACACTATAATAGTTTTGCCGTAGCAGCAGATGTTAATGTTAATTTTAAAAAGCACTCACAGTAGATAGGATGTAAAATTGGTTCGTAATTTATTATAAATGATAAGAGGCACAATGACGTGGGCCATTTTTGGATATTGCCAATGGTTGTCGTGTTGGGTGAACATTCTCTCTGCCGTGACTATCGTACCCATGAATAGAGGAATTCATTGGGAATAAAGGAGCGTTTGTTTTAACAAATTAGAAACATTGAAAAATATAGCGGTCGGGCTAGGTCACTAGTTTGAGTTTCTAGAACAATGGCCTCCCAGGAGTCCTAATGGAAACCTTTGCCATAGCCTTTGTTGGTCTCTTCTGTATGGAGAAAACTTTATTTGCCCAATAATTGTTTGGGTATAGATTTTAGGGCAGAATATCACCGCCAGCAGCTCCCTCTGCCAGTTTTCAGAGGTTTCCTTAAGCTGGTATGCATCTTCAACCCTAGACCAATGTGCTTAGAGATCCTTATGAAAAAATGTGGTGACAAGATTATCATTGGATATAAATGAAATAGGAAAATATAAAGCCTTGTGAAAATCTCTAACTGGGGCTACCGGCACATCTGGGGCAGTCGCTTCTTCCATCTTCATTGGTAAGTGAATGGGTGATCCAACTTCGACCTATTTCGTGTAATTCTTCGGACGAGAGTGGTGCAAAATGACCTCTGTAGTCGGCGCTCCGGCGTCCGCTTCCTCCTCACTTCTTGCACCCGAGTCGACCTTCTCGTGGTCCTCTTAGTTGGTGCCCGGGTTATTGTCGTCGTCGATTTCTGGAAGTTTGACAGGTGCTTGAACCTTTACAGTTACAGAAGCACAAGTGCTATTGTCGTAATACTAGGAAGATGATGAGTGTATTCGTCGGCGCGACACAGTATCAAAATTACTGCAACTATCTAGTGTGGTAGCCTTTACTTGTAATATTGGACGAAATTTTATATGGTTTTTTTATGCATCCCAGGTGTCATCCATGCTAACAGCAGACACTGATCCCAAAAATTGGAGATGGTGAAGCGACTGTAAAAGCTTGTAGCTGATGGATGGTTAGGTCAGCTAACGATTGAAGAGACTTGTGCTAAGTTTCACTGTTGTTTATTGTTCCGATGTCGATGCAAGACTGGCTCATAGGGCCAAGGGCTTCAGTATTTATACTGGGGGCGACCATTCCAGAATATGCTATAAAATATAAGAAAATGCCAGAAAAATGTTCTAGAACAGTCGAATAAGTGCGAGAAAAAAGCATTTGCCAACAGCAAACTCCGGGACCGGGAATCGAACCCGGGTCGACCGCTTGACAGGCGAGCGCACTAGCCCTAAGCAGGAAGCGAGAGCTCTACTTGTGTCGCTGGCACGTGGGCGGTGTGGAAACTGGAAGCGCACCGGTCGACGGGGTTGGCACGAGCTAATGTGATTGGGTGTCTGGTCCTTCTGGAGTTATTAGTAAACTACTGAAGTACCAGTAGTGCCGAAATCCATTCTAGATGGAGTTACTCGGTGAGATAAAGAGGTACTTATTTCGACTGAATGAAACTTGGACTAGTTCGCAGAGAACTCAACATTCGAGGTGGCGCTATTTCAATTCATGGCATGCATTCGTCGACAGAGATTATGGATTAATGTTTTCAAGGGAAGCCAGAATTATGTCAGCATTTTTAGACATGCATATGAGTGTCCTGCCACAGTAGGTGCTTTTCCCTCTGTGCGCCGCTACCGTCGGGTATGAGAAACCGGCGAAAGGAGCACTTGATTTTAACGTTTTTAAACATTCTCTCCTTTTCAAATTTTCTCTCGTTTGAAGAAAGATAAAAATGTATGTTTAGCTTTCAAAGGAGGAGGTGAAAGAATTTTTATAGTACCCTGTACAACTTAATTTATGCGCATTGTATTTTTATGGATGTGCATATTTTCAGAAATTCCTACGATTCGATTTTACTCATTGTTACTTTATTGCGACATTCCTCTGTAATACTTAATTCGTATTCGACGTATCGCAGTGAGAACGCTGACAATTCGCTATAATTATGGAAAAGCTTTAATGTTTTGCGCTATTATTGCCCTACCGCGATGATTATTGACCTATGCTGTCGTAACGCAATTGAAAAAATACTACCGCTAACTCGTCAAAGAAAGAGGAAAGAACGTTTGATCGCTGAAGCCGTTCGAGGTGCTTTTTTTTATTCCGACGCAGTGCGCGTCGCGGTTTCTAAAGCCTCCTTTCTCAAAAAGGTTCGCTTTGCCTCCTCTTGAGTGAGCCAGCCGCCCTCCTGCGATAATCCTCGATAACTGAGCGAAGCTGCCTTCTGCGATTCGCATTTTTTGTTATTTGCCTGAAAAGTCTGGCGTCTGGGTTTTTTTTTGGAATCGGTCGGTTTACGGAAGGTATTTCCTGTTCCGCGAAATCAATTGGTCTGGGGCTCGTTCATTGTTCACGCCCGTGCGGCGTTCAGAAACAGATCGATGCCGTTTTTTTTTAATTTGACCATGGTTCAAGATTAAATGCTTTTAGCAAATGTAATTTAATGTCTGCCATTTTATGTCTTCTATTTATTGTATTGGCGGGTTTTCTTTTTTTCATAATCGCGCACCTTTAATTTCAAATATTTTATTCTTGCGTATATATTTTGCTTTTTTACACCTCCGTTGCTAGGATGATTATTCATTGCAATAATAATAATGTTTATTATCTAGAGACCATGTACATGTTATCGGAGTCGCTAGGTTTACAAAAACGGGTTTGCAATCCTTTTTCTTAAAGTGTTTTGTAAAGTTTTAAACGATGCTACATTATGTGGTGACAATATATAAGATGTATTTATGATGTAGAATTATTTAGACTAGTTTAATATGCTAAAGTATATGTTCCTAAATCAAGATTTTAATCTCGAGCTGGATGAATGAACTTCATGGAAATCGGCGAGCGAGTTTAGCCTCCTTAACAATGTAGTTACCAGCCGCTAGGAATTTGTAAGTTCTTTGTTGAGTTGTTGATTGGTTGATGGAGGGTAAACTAGTAGTCGCCTGTACACAGAATTATATTCCATAGCATAGTGTCCATTTAACAAAATTTGATTTTCCGATTTGGCGTATCACGAGGTTGTTACAGTTGTCGTCTCTAAGCATTGAGCGCCAATGTAGAGAACGGTCCTAGTCGCGAAAATCAGTATTGTTACGAATTCGGGGTTTGTGAAATTAACTCTTTATTCATGTTCAACACAATTCAACCACTCTCTCTGAATGTTTAACCGAATGCTTAATTACATTTTTCTTCATATTAATTTACGAGTCGCACTCATATCTCTTCACAGAGGATAAAATCCCACCCCGTTGTGAGGCTTGCGGCACACCCCTCAGTGTACAACACATCTTGACGGGATGTGATAAATACAGAGCAGTACGAGGGATGCTAAACATTCCAGAAGACATCAAACAGGTTTTAGACGACAACCCTAAGCACATAGACACCGTTATAAGTTTCCTACACATCTCTAAGTTTTTTATTAAATTGTCTACATCTACATACTACCCCGCAAGCCGCCTCAAAAGGCCGGCCGTCACCCAAAAAAAATCGAAGTTCCGCCTAGCATTTATTAAAGTCCTTAATTGTTCGGGGGAAAAACGAATTCCCATACCTATCCGTTCGGCAAAATATCTCTCTTAATTTATCGATTCTGTCGAACCTGGAGATATTATGACGTTCCTTTCCAATATGTAGTAACATCGTATAAAGATTTGCGAAAATAAATTTTTCAATAAAAGTATTTTTTAGAAAAATCTAAAAATAGAGAAAGGTGCGAATGACCGTAACCGTCGAAGCACCTCATAAAACAAATCGTACCCCTAATTTACGAGTTTTAATAAAAAACATAAAGAGGCCACTCGTTACAGTATGATTTATATACTCAAATTGTGAGGTAGTATGTCGTCCTCTTATACGATGAGGTACTGTGTTATTTACCACCAGTACCTTTACCACAATTTCCGTTTATTGCATTGCTTAAAGCGTGTTATGATCTCTTTATTTCAGAATACCAGAGAAATGTGTGTTATACAAAATGTCACCCGTATTAGAATGTCTCGCTCTTTTTCCTAATGATAAAAAACTAACACATCAAGAATGCATAGTGATTAATACATACAACTAAGTACGTACATAATATCAATCATGACAAGGTGATATATTTCGATTGGAGCTATTTTCGTTTACGAACAGATTTGTGTGAAACTTTGCATGTGTGTACTTAATAGTAATATGTAGTGTAGTTTTATTTTTACGGTGTTCGCTGGAATAAGTGCACTATTTATTTATTTATTCCCACTACCCCGAAAACAGCCCTGTTGGCCTTTCACATCGGGTGTGTTAACAATGGACGAACACAAACACCCTGAATGTCCTGAGTGGTGAAATATCCACCTAGGCGGGACTCGAACCCGCGACCTTCAGATTGGCAGGCGAGGACTGTACCCCCTCGCCACCGCAACCGTCTTATTTGTGATTAGTTTGTTGGTGACAGCTGTCGTGAATTACTACCAATTCATTAAAGAGAGGCTATCACACCGCCATGCCCTAGAGAGTGAAAAACCACCGACGGGGTTTCGTACCAGGGACTTCCGGGTTGTCAGGAGAGTTGCCATCCGGCACGGGAAAACATCGCCTCGAATAGTCATTGCTCTAGTTGTGTTAACTCTCCCAGTTTCAATTTTTCATGTTTTTTTGTGTGCGAGCGATTTTTTTCTTTATCCCAGAGAGGACGTATCCAAGCTATTTCTGTTAACCCAAACTGCTCTAAAATGCATGGAATTTCGGAAGCGGTGTTTTCCCCCAAATTCACTTATTCATTGGCGATTCATTCCCATGAATATCGGTTGCAGAAGGAACTGCGGCGGATATATACTTTTTCGGAAGCCGTGCCATACAATGGTTCGGAAAAAACTTTCAATTTTTTCGTGCAAACAAGTGAATGAATGCGACTCCGTCATTTTTCCGTCTACCCGGCGAATGTTTGGTGAGCAATTCGAATCAAGCAGATTGCTTTCTCCGAGTCCGCCGGGATAAGCCTTTTCTTGAATTTTTCTTCGTTCTCTTCGCGTGCGGAGTAAGGGTTTGTATAACCTCTTTCCCTCGCGTTCGAATCTGAGGTTTTCGGCGGATATGTATGTAACAGGGATCACGGTACCGACTGTTTTTTGAACCAGAATATATGTGAAATGCAGCTGTCCTTTCTTGAATATGATAATAAATTTTATTTCACCATTGGATACATAAGCAATCGATATATAACCGTCATACACCAGCATCCTTCCGAAGTAGAATTAGGTACCCCAAATAGATCAAATTTGTTCTTGGGGTTACTATCTCAGCATCAAAGGAGGCAGATGTTTGATACCAATCGCTACAATCACAATTTTTAATCCCAAAAATCACTTTTTCACAAATATATGTCCATGCAATCAAGAAAGAAGTTCAGCGACCCAATCAGAATATGTATACAATTAAATAAAACAATATTTTGCAACAAAATCGTGTACAAAAATACTTTACAACATCTGGATATGCAAAAGTCATGTATTACATGCACTCATTATATATATATTATTTTTATCTTATTATGTATTTAATATGGTACAGAAGCGTAGATCATTGGAAAAGCAGACCAGAAGAGACTCGAGGCCTTTGAAGTCGGGATAACATTTACCAAACAGTATAATATTTACAAGATATATCGGGATAATGAGTAGTTTTCAAACGTTAATTTAGGCAGTTAGGTAGTTTTCAGTTAAATGGTGCTTAAGCGTCAAAAAGTCATTTGGCATATCGCACAACCAGGGATTTACAAAGAAAGTCTAAAAGCATCATCATAGGTCGTTCAATCCTAAGGTTGGTTCACTGCAGTCCTCCACCCTTCTCTATCTAATGCAAGTTCCCTTACCTCCTAGCATCTCTTCCTGTGTACTTTCCTCTTTATTTGGTCCATGGACTTATTCCTGGGTCCTCTTCCTTCCTTCCTTCCCCTGGGGAATTTCCCTCTATTTTACCTTCAATTATGTTCTCCGCGAATCGTGTGACCCTCGTAAAGAATTATCGTCCAAGAAAGACAATGCGTGCCATTAAGTTAAATCAGCTTCGAAAAAGTCAATTACCGTACCAAGACTTAAAGGCTACGCTGAGAAACGTAGCCTTTGGACAGTGAAAGGAAAGATGGCATTCCCTTACGGAGAATAAGTTGCGCACCATAAAGCCGGTAGTATCAGTGTGGCCCACATCAGTCGGGAGGACTCGCAGGGAGGAGGTCGCAATCACACGGTTGAGGATAGGGCACTGTGCCCTCACTCACTCTTACCTCTTCACCGAAGAGAAGATCCCTCCCTACTGTGAGGATTGCGTCTCTCCCTTAACTGTGAGACACCTCCTGACGGTGTGTGATAGATACCGTGCTCTGCGCATCCGGCTGAACATCAGGGGAGACCTAGGACACGTCCTAGGAGACGATCCTGATTGTGTCAGTCGGATAATGTTATTGCGATGATTTCTCCATCTTTCGGGTATTCGCCGCGTTGCTTGTCATGATTGACGACAGTTTCGCCCGGATTCCACCAGGCGTCTTCAGGTCGAAGTGCCGCTGTCAGCGTTTTGGCCGTGCTTATATAGCTCCTCGAGCTCCCGCGCTGTGCTGTGATTGGTCGGTTTTGGGAAAAGTCTCTTCCATGTGTTTGTCAGGTGGTATCCATCGTCCCTATTGAAATTTCCAGGCGTTTTTGCAATTTCAATTGATTCTCTTATCAGCCTGGGATAATATCTTTTTTCTTTTGCAATTATCCTAGCTTTGTCGAAAAGAATATCGTGTCCGGGTTCACTCCAAGCATGCTCGGCGACTGCTGACTGGCTAAATTTCTTATTGAGGGTCGCCCTCTTGTGCTCCTGCAGGCGGATCTTCATGGACCTGCATGTCTCGCCGATATATGATTTCCCGCATGAGCAAGGGATGCGGTATATCCCTTCATGGAGATTCGGCGGTATCTTGTCCTTTGGCCTTGGAATGATTTGGCTTATTTTGGATACGCAGTTGAATCTCGTGACAATATCCTTCTTCTTCAGGACTCTGGAGATCTTCTCGCTTGTGCCGGCGATGTATGGTATGATGGCATGAGATGCGGACTTCTCGGGTTGTCGTTCCTCCTGGTCTAGCGTCTGGTGGCGTTTTTCTATAATGGCGGCCCTTTTGAGGACCATTTCTTTCTTGTACCCATTCATCTTCAGGGATGTCACGAGGTGTTCCTTTTCCTTTGTCAAAGATTCTGCATCCGATAGTTTGTAAGCGCGATGCAGGAGAGTCGCCATCAGTGAAGCCTTCTGAGATGGATGATGGTGTGACTCGGCGTTTAGGTAGCGGTCAGTATGCGTGGCCTTCCTGTGTACTGCATGGCCGAGACTCCCATCGATCCTCTTCTTCACCATCACGTCCAAAAACGGGATTTGGTTGTTTCTCTCCGTCTCCATCGTGAATAATGTTATTTTTAAAAGTCTGGGCTTTTTAACTGTTTGTGACCAACCATTATGTGGTGTTTTATCTCACGCCCATTTGAATGTGAGCTGCGTCGCTTTTATTTATTTATTTATTTATTTATTTATATATTTAACTATTTATTTAAATAACATGACTTGGTGATTTTAGGCTGACGTGGTGCGAATGACCTCAGTCGTCGAAGCACCCTATTTACCCAAATACTACTACCCCAAAAGTCAATTATATCTGGGGCAGATTAAGGTAGTTTGGGCGACATATTATTCCACCTAGAAATCAATGAATTTGGTCTCATTTTAAATAAAAATAGCCCACCTTTCCAAAAATACCAAAATATCAGCTCCTTGCCGAACTACTTTCCGAGATTTTAACCAAATATAGCAACCATTTTACATGAGAAATGGTACAAGTATGCACTCCAGAAAGAAACAATTGAATAAAATGAGAGATTTCCACACAAAGATCTCGTAAAAAAATCAACAGTGCACTTACAATGTTTTCACGACTATAATTGTAATACATACAGAAATACAATGTATACCATGTATCCAACACTAAACGCTGTATTTTTTTTAGAATAAAAAAAAACCTTCCGTTGCGAAGGAGTTCCAAACTTTCGGCTAGAATTAAATGAGTCAAGTTATAGACTTACATGGATATTTTTATTTATTTACTAAAGAAATCAGTCATAGAAAAGAATATTAATTCATCATTGATATTGCATTATTAAATTGATTGCTCCCTACAGCTGCTGACATTATAACGTTTAATTCCAATATGATCTCCATCATACACATTATCCCGATATATTTGGTAAATGTTATCCTCGTTAGAAATTTGACGGGTGGAAATGATATTTGTTTATAAATTAATGTCAGGATTTTATTTCCTCATGAAGTAGCGAGGAAATGTACTGTTGTGGGGATTCAGGGGATGTTCCTTACGTATTAAATACTTGTTATTATAAACTGTTTACCATTTGTGCAGTACGAACGTTCATTTACGTCCTCGTGGCTCCGGGCCATCCAGAGTATGATCGTACATGTTCGCATTTCAAATTTGCGCTGTAGAAGTAAAGGCGTACGTTCACGCCTCCCATTCGTATGCATTTAAGATGTCGTTCCATCTATCCTGGTGGCTGGTGAGCCCAGTTATCACTATAAAGTGTCTCTGAAAAGTACGCGCAGCCTTGAGTACGTGCATATCACACGTAGTTGGTTCCATTGACGGGAGTTATACCACTCAAAGCTTTCTCAGTCCTGGGGGTCTATTCTGTATATCCTCGGAATTCCCGAGTCTCGACAGGGACGAAATTTTGACATCAGAGCCACGTAAAATTCAAAGGGGAGCATTCGAAATTTGAGATTTTTCGGGGAATTCGACGTCACATTCACGGATTTTCCGAGTTTCGACCGCGTCGAGTCCTTACTGAATAAGGCCCCTGATCTAAGTTAATATTTTAGTTCTTTTACCGCAATATTTAGGATCGTAATCAGTATAATTGTTATATTCATTTGGTTTTGCTTGTGCTATGTACGATCTTCTTGTTTTCATTGATAGTTCATCAAACAAAGTTAAGTTCGAGGTAATAAAATTGCTATCGGAAATAAAGTTTTAAAAACTCTCCTGGGGTCAGGGCAAACGAAAAACTACCCACTATTCAAAGGGCTGTTATTTGAAGTCTGAAGACGATTTTCAAAAGCTATAACTTATCAATATTGTATTTTTTTAAACCGTAAGGCCAACAACCTGTATGTATTTTTGTGCAGGGTCTTCTATGTCTGTAATTGAAATGTTATCAAAGAAGAGTTTTTAGACCTCTGGACAGGCATTGACCAGATTTTAAGGATTTTATGTGTTGTACCCTTTCAGTGTCAGAGGTATATTTATGTACCTCTCGATCTTTTTCCTGTGTTCCCAAGCCCTTCTTTTGTAAATGAAATAAAAATCCAGTGGTAATTTCCTGGCACTTATTTCTAGCTGTCTAGTTTAATGTCTCCTCAAAAGAGTGCGCTGGGCGCAAAAATTTCCATTTCATATTCTGAAGCTACTTTGAAAATTTTGGCCGACAAGCAACCCGTTTTTAAAAAAAACTTGCAGTCGACTGAATGTTTGAAAACATGTGTTCTCATTTTCTTATATGGTTTATTATGCATTAATATTTATTATAAATAACAATTACATACATTTCTGTCATTTACATTACATAAAATACATAATTTTTAAAAAATGTGTAAAAGCGGATGTGAGATGAAATTATCCTGATGACGATGGCTGAGTTAGACATCGAAACGTTGAGAGTGTTAGATAATCTTACCCGGTGTGAAACCCGAGAAATTTCACCGGTGTATGTGTGTATTGCAATTGACTTCCTTGAATACTGTCGGTGTTATAAGACGTAAGTAGTAACGTTAAATTGATTTCAGCGAAATATCTTGAGACGAGCGTGATGCGCCCGCTCCCAGCGGGCTTCCCCCGCTCTTTTCAATGCAGGTCCACAGAGGGATAGGCGCGTTTCTAATTTTAAAATGTAGAAAAAAAAAGGCAGGGTATTATTTACAAATTTAATTGGAATGTTCATGTACAAATTGAGGTCAGAGGACCTCTTTAAACACAACATTGGAAGTAATTACACTATCCTCTGTTAATACTTGTAAACACCAAGGTTAGACGCACATGATGACTCATACTTACGTATCAACAGGAGACTTGAATGTGGAATCAGCCGCATTTTGATAAAAGTTATTTAAAGAATGCGAGATATTGTTGCAAATGAACAAATGTATCAGTTTGTGCGCCGTTAGCGTCAGGAATATTTACCGGTTTACCTCTCGAACATTCCACCATAACCAAGACACGAAAACAAAGAAAAGAGGGTGCCAGAGAAAGAGAGACTGAAAATGGTTCGCCATAGACTGAGTACGTGTTGAGTCCAAGACCTTTCTGTGTTAACTTGAAATAATATGTTGAAAGCGCGTTATATTGCAAAAAATATAATGTTGAAAGCGCGTTATATTGCAAAAAATATAATAATATGTATCTGAAACTAAATTGGTATCAATTAAATATCCTGAAATAAAGGTTTGCTCTGCACCATGGAGCAAGTGCGTGACGTCAAGATGGCGGATCGCCTCATCCCCTAAGAGAAATATCAGGGGCCATTTTTTAAAACCAATTTTAGGAAACAATAGCAATATTTAGGAAATAAGATATGCCGTCGCATGTTCTCTGATAAATTCTGTGCATTTTGGTACCTCATTTGTAGAGTTTGGTTGCGTATAAGTTGAGAAAAAGGTATCTATACAGTAGAAATAATATAGGAGATTAAAATAGGGTGGGACCGACAGGGTTCAACAATGAACGACAGACTTTCGTCTCTATCCTCGAAAAAGAAGTGCTCGATTAAAAAAATCAGGTGCATGGAAAAATTATGTGCGGAAAATATCAGATTCGTTTTTCCAGTAAAGGTGAAGCTATTCCGTGTTATCGCCTTCATCGCGTGCTCTAATGATGATGAATTAAGGTTGACCGTTGATCCCAGGAACGTGGTTTTTTTTTATCATCCTCGCCCGTGAGAACAAAGGAGGCGACTATAGTTGAGATCGTAATGGGCGTTCTTTTGCTCTCTCCACGACCCTTGTGGTGGTCCCTCATATTAGGGTACGCACTGCGGTCAAAATGTTGGCCGAGGGCGGTTGTCTTTTGGAGATAGGATCTTATCTGCGATCCAAGTCCTGCGCTCTGCGTCTTAATTGTGCCTGTGACGTAATTACGGGCCGAAAATTCTCCCCTTGCCCTCTTCAGCGGAAAATGAGAATCTGTCTTCGTCGGGGGAAATTAACTAGGCGGCAGAGGCGTGCGAACGCATTGTCATAGAGTCACTTCACACATAGAGTGGTGGTGGAAAATTGAAATTTATTTATACAATGTCGAGAACTTGTGGGGAATTTCTCTGATGGCGTTAACATCGAAGAACATCACGTAGATAGAATACGTTGCAGTCATCATTTAATGCCAGTTGGCCCTCGGTCCGGTTATGCTGCTAACCTTCGTTGCCGCTGTATTTATTTCATGGAAGTTAGAATTGGCTGGAAAGCAAAATAATTGCTGGAGACAGAACTAGTTGTAATCGCCCTCGATACTGAGGAAAACTTGAGCGAGTTCCACTTAGCAGTGACACATGTAACTTTTAAACAAAATATCAGTAAGACACTGGATTCTTCAAGTGTGAAATTCCCGCAAAATGAGGGCGATATTTACTTAAGTTTTCAAGCTTTGCGTCACCCCGTTTCGAAAATAAAAAATTCGCATAGTTTGTGTGGATAGTTACGCAAAATGTCCCAGATACTTGTCCACCAACCGAAAAAAAAACAAGGGCTGCGAAGAGAATTGCTTCGAATTGAATCGAATATTGCTTACAAAAGAGCTCTTGGGTTTTCCCCAGTGTCGGAAGAATGATTACGAACGGACGAGACATGGGAAGAGGACCCATGCAAAAAATTATAGCAGGTGCGAGTATAAATACTTAATGTGCTCTGTTTATTTTGTCGCTGAAATTCGAATAAAAATATAATCTGGCAGTGTGGACATGTCAGTTCGTGAAGGCGGCTCTTGCTTGACTATGTGAGTCAAGACAAGTATTAAGGTACACCTTTTTTTATTGTTCAAAAAATCTCGCTTCCGCTGATGACACGTATTGAAAACAAATATTAAGTCACAATATTCGTAGGTTATTTCATGAATATATTTTAAATGATTTTAAACACGTCCGGCCATAAGATCCGACTGCAGGGCCATTTGCTTAGAACTACCGCATTTCGAGTTTAATTACGGCAGTGATTCGCTAAAAACTTAAAAATATTTAAGAAATTGATATTTTTTTGCTGCCGGAAGATTCTGTTGGCCCGTATGTCCCAGGAATCCCAATAGGCTGCTGAGCTTGTCATCAGGCTTTCCAGGGACAGGACCAACAGAACTTGACATACAACCATGCCCTGGGTGGCGAAAAACCCACCCAGGCGGGACTCGAATCCACGACCCTTGGTTTAGCAGGCGAGGACTCTACCCCACCGCCACCGGGGCCGGCTTTGTTCATTTCATATTCCTCTCTAGTATCATTCGTATTGACTACTCCCATATATTTAAATTCTGTCACACTTTCAAATGACAAATGTTTGCAAATAAGGTTTATATTTCAAGTATGCTTTATTGTTCAAATGGACGAGTTTATGCTATAATTTGAGAAATCTCCATAAGAGCCCATGTAAAAACACTCCCTCCAAGCCATAAATCAAGGCTGATTTATGGTAAAACTAGCCTGGAAATCCTATTTCATTTTCATCACAGTTCATGAAACGCACTTCTCAGCTATATTCAAGTTTTCAGAAAAACTTGAATAAGTGACTCTGAGGCCTACGCCACCTTGAATTGTGGAAGTGAAGGCATCGTGAAACGATATTTCATTGTCATTGTCATCTTAAGTCCCCATATTTTTGTATTTCCTTTTAATGCCTGAAAGCTAGAAGTATCGTCTAAGTAGAGCAACTAGTACCGATGCCCTCCACGAGACATCACTCCTCTCCAGACTTCCATGTGCTAAGCTACGTCCTCATGCAACTGATTTTGCGTGTCCAATCAGAAGTGAGCTCTTCCGCGCAGCCTGCGTTGCCGGAGCTGCGCGAAGGAGTTAGAGCGAATGCTTTCTGCATGCCATTTGTCAGTCACGTGGTTCTTTCCCGAGGAATTGTGAGTCACCATTCAGATCATTGACGAAAGTTGAACTTCGGCGGTGCAGCCCATCGCCAATACTCCCTGTGGACATCCATTCTTAGATTAAATCTTCACGATGGACCGTAATAATGGGAAAGATTCCTTTTTGTATATGGGGAGGGCTATCGTTTTACAACTGTAGCCTGACAACCGAAATAGCCGTATTGGTTATCCCTACTCTTCCCTTACTTTCCTTTGGTTAGCTCGACGGAATGGACGAATTTGCGGTTGTATAGCGGGAATATCCATCTTATGCTTGAAAATACCTTACCTTACCTCCTTGGCAGTTGCAACCTCAGCAGGTTTTTGGCCTCACCAACAATGCCTCTCCATTCTGGTCTATGTTCTACGTTTTCAAGTGTAGCCCCAAGTCTTATCTATGCACTATTCAACTTGGTCCTTCCACCTCATTCTTGGTCTACCAGGTGGTCTTCTGCCGTCAGGGTTTCTCAGGAATAAAGTCTTGATTATTGCATTTTCCTCTTTTCGCCACACGTTTCCTGCCCAACTTAATCTTCGGCTCTTAGCCATTGCCACTATGTCTGGGTATGTATAGGTGTCTCCTAACTCTCTTTTCTTCCTAATTCTCCATCCATCTTGGTCTTGAACTGGGCCAAAGATTTTCCTCAATACTTCATTTTCGATATCAATGAGCTTTTTCACAGTCTTTGGTAAATGCCCATGTTTCTGATCCATATTGCAGTGCTGCGTTGATTATTGAATGATAAATATTTATCTTGGTTTTTCTATAGAGCCATTTAGATTTCAGTATTTTTTCCAAGAACCAGGAAGTCCTTGAAGCTGCGGTTACCCTATTGTTTATTTAATTTTCCTATCTATTATCATTCGTATTGACTACTCCAATATATTTAAATTCTGTCACACTTTCAAATGACAAATGTTGGAAAGTAAGGTAATTAATACTTGAAACATATATTAGCTAAATCGTGCTCTAGAAACCACTCGATTTTACACGTTTTCACCAGGAATGGTTATTATTGTTAATATTGATTAAAATATATCTAAGGAGAATGCAAGGTGATTTCTAGTAACCTAATGATGGAAAACATCTTAATATGCTAACCTTAGTGCACCAGCCTGTAAACGCTAAAGAGAAATCCGGGTTAGCAAAATGGCGGAGAGGCCACGCCCACGTTACAGCTTTTAGCATTGGCCATCATAGCATGAGCCCGCTTCATCTACCTCAACGGGGAGACTTTACACGTCTTAACACATTTTTCATCTGTTTTCTTCCGATGCCGCCGCTGCCATGGAAACGGGGTATGTGGTTGGCCCACAACGTATCGGCAAAAAGACGCCCAAAAAGGCTTCATGAAGACGTAGCTTAAAGCCGCTTTCTCTGTGGCTGCTGTGCCGCAACGCTTAAACCGCTTACCCCTTCCTTACTCCTTTCTTCTGTACCCTCATTTTGGTGGTCGGAGCGCTAATCGTGTGTCATTGAGTGCACATTTTGATTACTTATCAAGTGAGCCGAAATACAATTCTTGGACCTCACCTCATTTAAGTGCATTTATTTTTACGTTGGTAATAACCGTACTTGTGGTAAAATAAAATTTCGTCTTAATTAAAGTATTGTTATGACTTACTTTACGGCGTGGGATTCGAAATATGAGCGAACATCGTTTTTTAATACGTGTTTTATGCTCTGTATGATACCTAGATATTTATGAAGAACAATTTCAATGATAATAAACATTTTTTTTTCGTGTTTAGTTGGGAAATGTGTGTGTACGACATCGAATTATTTCTCATTACGAGGTTCATCCAGAAAGTAAGTTCGGTTTGCATTTCTTGCCGCCATAGCGCTTTGATCGGAATTTTGCGCATGCGCGGTAATTACCCTGACCTATTGAGAAGGATTTTGACGCCATTTTCAATATGCTGGTTGTTGTGCACGCTTCGCGAAGATTGTTTGAAATGGCGAATGGAATTGAAATTCCCGCCGCCGAGGGATGCTCACCAGCAATATTGTTTTGATTCATGACAATGCCCGCCCTCAAACAGCGCATGTGACGATAACTTTTGCAGAACTTTGGTTGCGAACAATTCAACCACTCTCTATGCAGCCTGGACCTCGTTCCTGGTGACTCTCATCTTTTTTCCACCTGATAGCGATCATTGCTGGCAAGAAGCTCAACTATGACGGCGAGGTCGAAGGACACGTTGCTACTTGGTTGACGTCACAAGCGGCACCTTTTTATTAAGAGGGAACATGAAAGCTCGCGCCGCGCTAAGGCAAGTATCCACAAAATGGTGGGAGCTGTGTAGAAAATAGTTCAAAGTCTAAAGATTTTTCCACATTAAATTTTTTCTAAACATCATATCGTATTCTTTGACCTGTCGAACGGAACTATACCCTTGTGACAGCGTGGCCTTCCTCTGTCAGGAATAGTCGCCGAGAGGAAGTCGTCATAACACGACTAAGGATAGGGCACAGCCCTCTGACCCACTCCTTTCTCTTCACCGAAGAGAAAATTCCACCACGATGTGATGACTGCGACTGTCCTCGTAGCATTCGACGTATCCTGACGGAGTGTGAGAGATATCGGGCGGTGTGTAACAGGCTGCAGCTAGTGGGAATTTACGTTGACATTGATTATATTTACGATGAGGCGATGACCCAGATGTTCTCAACCGCGTTTTGGCATTTTCAAATGAAACTGGCCTATTTTATAGTATTTTAATGATGTAAATTAATTTTTTTTTAATTTTGACTCAGTGTTTATGTCAAGTACTTTATTATAATACCATAATATGCAGTGTAGATATATTTTTTTATAATTATGACGTGTAGTGGTGCAAAATGACCATGTCGTCGACGCACCCCATTAACCCCACTACTACTACGGAACTTACTTTCCGGCTGTACCTCGTATATGTCAAGTGCCGTAAGGCTACGTTTTAAAATTAGATGAAATTGCCAAGAAACCAAATCGGCCATACGCAATTTTTCTGCTTATATCTATGAATATTACTATCGAGTATACTTAAGCAGAGTTTTACGTTAATCTGCACATGAAAGAAAATAGCTCCAACCGCCTTAATCTCTTCATTCAAAGAGCTCACCTTCTTCTAGGTTCAATGGGGAAACTTCTGGCGTGCTTTTCTCTCCCTCTACCACCACCCCCCCCCCCTACCCCAGCCCGGGCTCGGCGAATTCCGCCTGTGAACCTCTACGCGCTGTGCCGCCGCCGCCCTTGCTTTGACGACGGCTTGTCTGCTTTTCGGTTGCCCACCTCTGAGCGATAACTACGACGGAGAAAAAGACCTCCTGGGAACACAAAATAATGGCGCGGGAAAAGAAAAAGTCTCCTCAAACCTTTCTTTGGCGTTCCTGCTTCCCCCCCGCCGCCCCCCCCTTCTCATAAACCACAACTCTCCCCTCCTGCTTGCTTGTCATCTCTCAAGCGTAACATGGCGCTCTTTCTCACGCGGGAAGGCATCCGCATCGATCCACGTTGCGGTGAGCCGATATGTTTGTATCGTAAAGGTTGGTTCACACGTGGAAGTCACGCCCATGACAGTAAGCCTTGAACTAGAGGATAGTTTTAACCCTTACTTGGTGGAATTCCTTGATATCAGGGATAGAAGAATTAACTCTGCAATTCCACATGGCAAAAGAATCGTCGTCGAAAGAAAAAGGTCGTGAATAAATCTTTTACCATGTGGAATTGCAGAGTTAATTCTTCTATCCCTGACAGCCTTGTACTAATTCCAAGGTTTCCTCTGCAGTTAAATTTCGTTGCTTGGAAAACATTTCCTGGAATAATAAGTTTCTTGAAAAGTTTCAAAGTCAAGCCTAATAAATGATACATTTTTTTTGCTTGCCGGACAATTCTGTTGGCCCGCATGTCTCCGGAATCCCGATAGGCCGCTGAGCCTGTCATCAGGTTTTCCAGGGACCGGACCAACAGAACTTGACACTCATCCATGCCTTGGGTGGTGAAAAACCCACCCAGGCGGGACTGGAACCCGCGACCCTCTGTTTAGCAGGCGAGGACTTGACCCCGCCGGCTGACACAACTTTATTTTAAATATATTACAATTCGATTTACGCAGTTATTGCATGCTAATTTATAATGAGCTATCGATGAAAAGCATCGTGAAATTGTAAAATTAGCGCCTCAGCCCGTAGGCGCCGAAGGAAAATTGGGGTTGACAAAGATGATAGACAGGCCACAACCAATTTGCAGCTTATAGCTTAGGCCAATGTACCAAGCGCCCTTTCTGTCTTCCTCAATGTTTTTTTAAATAATAATAATAATATATTTATTAATGTTCTGTAGCAAAGCCACCTAACAACAACAATCATTACTCAGCGATTTTGATAGTCGCAGAGATAGAGCAAGTAACAAAAAATTACAAAAAATACAAAGATAACTATTAACAATACACAAAATAGCTTTTGGTCAACATACATATCATTACACATTTCGTACATATCATATTACTATCAGTTTATTAATTCACAAATTACTCGTATTTAATATTAATCACATCAAGTTTAAACAATTTCCATTCAACAAAAAAAGAATGTCAGCATAAATTTCATTTGGTCTTGTGTCACAGTACATATTACAATTTGTTGATAAATACTAATATAAATAAGTTTCTTTTAATGCAACATTTTAAACGATCAACCATCACACCATGGAGTTTTTCCGAGCCGTTATCAAACAATTTTTAAATTCAACCAAACAAAATAGAAAAGGTCAAAAATAAATTCTGTGCACCTTTTCTTAAGGTCTGTACACACGGCGCCTTAGATTGTGTGGTCTGTGGCGCATATTCTGGCGCCAGATCCGGTATGATTGGACGGCGACATTTATGGTAGCAATATCTTTCGCTTCTGTGTACACACGGTGCCACGAGACGGTGTTGAAACAATTGAATGTAAGTATACGTTCGAAAATGAAATGAAATCACACATGACTCACTGAGAGTATATTTAAATAATTCATCAAAACCAGAAAATCATATCCAAAATCTACTACTCTGCTCCTTTCTAAATATACTTCACCAATGCCATAAACCCAATACGGTAGCTAAAAGTTTTCTAAACAAAATCACACACTTCTAGTTCTAGAGATCCGACACGACTGCTCGCTGTTTATAGTTGCACTTTCACGACCGGTTTCGATATTGGTTACTCTTTCAAGAGAACCAGCCAAATTATAAGTATATTTAGACAAATTAAAAGTATATTTAGGCATATACTTACTCTCTGGTTGTAAATTTGTTCAGGTGGATGAAAATCGCTGGTATTTTGCTTTCTCTCGCGGCTGTTTACTTTTTCAAGTGGTGGTTGCTATGGATGTAGGTAGCGATATGGCAGGGAAAATGGCACACGCTCTATCGCTGGCAACTTGCTTGCGATTGCCTTGCATGCCACCTGATGTCTTGCGATATGGGCGTACACACGGCGACATCTGTCGCCGACAGTATCGTAAGCAATGCCCGGCAACAGAAATCTCTTCGTGTGTACAGGCCTTTAAAAATGCCTATCTCGCTAGGAGAGGTTTCAATGAATCCCGCAGAAAGACCGTCCAATCCCCAGTAGTCCTGTTTCAACACGAGAGCGTTTTGACGTTGGTCCGTCGCGACCAATATTTCTCTGTGTTGCTGATCTTTCGTTCGTGGAAGGGTTAGAAGCCGTGAAATGAACAGTCATTTATCACTGAAAATGATCTGGAATAAATGTCGCAATATGTTGTTTGTACATGCGTGTTTTAAGTAAGTTATCAAAATTGTAATGCAAAGGAGCTAGCTTACCTTCAGAGGCATCTCGGAAAACATGGCCTATGTTACGTATGTCACCCATGACCACTAACGAAGTACTTCAATCACTTCAACTTGACAGGGGTAAAGGCCAAATTGATTCGAGACCACATCCAATAGAAAACCTCAGGGGCTTAGTGCCCGCTGACGACTCCCAATTCAGCAGAGGACCCGATCATGTGACGGGTCACGTAAGGTGGAGTCAGCCAATAAGGAACTTGATTCATCTCTAATACATTTAAGCACAGATTTGAGTGGCAGAGATTATCAGCTCTACATGATTTTATTTATTGATCCCATCCTTCAATCATATCTGCATAGATTTTGGTGTAGTTATTTTCATATTTGCTTTTTTGGGGATTTCTGTAAAATTCTACTTTTCTTTTTTATTTTTAGGCTTCTTTTTTTTTAAAAACTTCTCTTTGCACCCATTAGCGCAGCATTGCCATATCATTCTGCTCGTAAATAATATCACGTTACACGTGACTTAATCCACGCTTTGCGTGTCTCAAACAGAGGGATACCAGCCTTCGGCTTAACCTTGCCTCTCTTTCTTCTGTGATGTACCTGTGCCCTAAACATGTCATTTCATTTAATTAAAGAGCGACTTCCATTAAAAAGTAGTAGTTATGAAACCGCATAGAATAACATTTTTTTTTCTTTTTCATTTTCAGTTTGTAGGGAAGACGAATTTGTGGAATTACGCTTTGTCAAAGAGGAAAAGGGAATTTCATAATCCGGAACCTCGAAGGCCCCTGGTGGAGGCTTGGATTCTTTGCTTCAAATGCAAAGATAGTTCGCATTTTTTTTTTACTTTTCCGAGCAATGAACACGTTTTTAATGATAGAAGCTCACTAGGATGGTGAGAGCTATTTCGTTTATACGAGCTGCATTTTAAAAAATCATGAATTTCCACGGTAATAGTTCTGATAGATGCGGGGAATACTGACAAGAATACAACTATCTGGGCGTATTAATTAGTCAAAATGGAACCGTTGATGATGCAATTTAAGAAAGAAATTTAAAAGAACACTGGGTAATATCCATGTTGGATAGCGTTCTATGGAATCAAAGCAAATCCCAAGCGAACAAAAAAGAATGTAGCAAATTAGCATTGTTTGTACAGATTGTTTCATTCGAAATTTTTTATCTAAAAAATATGGACATTTTTTCTTCATAGGGCATTCCTTTTTTGTTTCAGAATTGCAAGCGCTTGCAAACTGTCTCATATCTAATAGTTATAGAGCAGTGGTTTCTTCACAAAGTTATGGGCATGACAATACCAAATCAGTTTTGTCGTGGAGGATATCACTTATCACAAATACAAAAACTTTCGCTTGTATGCAATGTAAAACAAATGTAAATCAGAACGCAGAAAAGGAAATAAATATACATTAGGGTGCTAGGGAGGGTGTTCAGTTTTTATCTCGATTAATTTACTCACTGAGTGCCCTGAATACGCTGGTGGGCTCTGAAATTATAATGGTGAAAATAAAAAACTTTTTATAGTCCACGCACAACTTTCGGCGTTATATTAGGTGATGATTCCGTTAGCGTTCAAAGAACTTTAGTTTTCTCCAAGGAATCTGGTTTCTTCTATAAACTTTAATATATCATAAGCTGTGTGAACAGGCGTTGCGGGTCTCCCCGCGAGGCTAAAAACCCTCCCCCCGGTCTGGAAGCGTTTTGCTTATCACCGGGGAGGAAAGTAGTAGGGAAAGGGAAGGGAAGGCTAGCGAACCACAACCCCTGCGAGGCCGACGCCATGAGGCGGATTAACGTCCAAAGGAGGACAATGGGCCTCCGCCTCCCCGCAGTCCTCGTATCTGTCGGGTTCCCCCCAACAACGTCAGACGAGTCCCCGTCAGTCTCGCTTACGCGAAAGCTAACCGCACATCTTTTGAGAACCGGAGGAGCCCGTCGCCCAAAAAATTGGTATTGGGTATCCCCCGACTCCCTTTACGGGTAAGCGTCGTGCGGTCTGCCGTAGTACGTCATCGAATCAGGAACCACCGGATCAATTGATGGTCAATTCGGACCAATTATGGTCAAATCGTGGGTACGTCCGTCATCTCAATACTCCCCGTCTACCCTTAAGCTGTGTGAACAGTGACCAAAAGCAAAAGAACATAAATAGTCAGTAGCACAAATACGTCTTACCAATGAGGAATTTTTTTTTTTGCTGCCGGACGATTCTGTTGGCCCGTATGTCCCCGGAATCCCGATAGGCTGCTGAGTCTGTCATCAGGTTTTCCAGGGACCGGACCAACAGAACTTGACATACATCCATGCCCAGGGTGGTGTAAAACCCACCCAGGCGGGACTCGAACCCGCGACCCTCGGTTTATCAGGCGAGGACTTTACCCCGCCGCCACCGGGGCCGGCTTCCCCCGCCGCCAATGAATAATGAATTAAAAAGAATATATGAATGCCAATGTGTGAATAGACGCAAAAGACCATGCCGTCGGGGCGCCTTTTAAACCCCTACACTACTAATACTACTCGCATCTCCTGAGGTAAAACGATAAATCATAATATGTTCAGAAAGATTCTTGAGTAGGAGTTTTTTTATTAACTTTTTGAGAAATCCTTTTACTTCTCTCTCCGCGATAGAATCTTGTAACAACTTTCCGAGCCAAGTTTTCTAGTCGCAGGTCACTTATAGCATTTTATTTCTACCATTTTGTTGACAATACAACGCTAAAACAATAACAACCAAATTGACTGCATTGTACAAAATTAACATTCTTTTCATAAGAATCAATTACCAAGTGCAGCAAATTCATTGACTTGCTCGCCACCGCTCAGCGCCACTGAGTTCCTAGTTGGAAGTTTACTGTATTTGTTGTCGCGTCTTTATCTATAGACTGTGGTATAACACAATTTCCGGCAGCATACATTTTTTGGATAAGTGTATGGTTGCCTGAAAATCGTCCCTACCTGAAGTTATCCCATTCCTCCATGTTTTTCCCGATTAGTGCATCAAAGGCAGTATTTAGGGTCTTGTCAAATTCGGAAGTTCCTTCACAATCCTTAAATTCATGCACATTGTAGCGATATAAACGTATAGCTTCAGCCTTGGGAACACGTTAACCCTACATTCAGTATCCCCTGATATACATTGTTCGGTCACGGGACCGAGTCCATTCGAAGGAGAATGTAAAAAATGAATTACTTTGAGGGAATGGGTCGTACGTGACACAAGCAATAAAAGTACGAAGGGAAATAAAATGGGGACGTAAATCAGGAGGGCAGGAGGGGAGAGAGACACCTAAATTTTCATGTCTCCGACGATGTTCCCGGGATCCGTTGCGATGGTGTATCGTAGCGTAGCCTACGCTGTATGTTTAACGTAGGCTACATGTAGTCGAAGAGAGGCGCTCCAACAATTCAGGAGCGCACGTAGCAAAAAAAGAAAGAAAAAAAACGCCAACTGGCGAAATGGGCAAAAACTTGGAAAGGTGAGCGCCCAAAAGGGAAAAGGAGGGAAAATTTTAAAAAAATAATTCAAGTTGAATGGAGAACACTAAATCCCGGCTCGAGCATGCATTTAATAGAAACGAATTACATTTGCATTGCGATAAGTAAAATATTTACCTTCGCAGCGAGACGAACACGCATCTTACTGGAGTTGTTCAAATCAATGTGAGGTGAGTTCACTTTCGGGGATGCGCTCAAGTCCCGTTGAAATCTTGTCCTGTTTGTGCATGAACACAACATGCTCCTACTTATGACGGCTATCGGGATATATCCGGAGATCGGTGAAAAGAATTAAAAAATTGTGCAGACAGCGTCTTAATATCAGCATCATAAAATGAAAAAAACTGCTACTTTCGGTGAAGTGAGATTGAGAGCCTGTCGATTTGGTTTTTGAGAGTAAATTAACCTATTTTAAACAAAACATAATTTAAGTAATTATGTTGACGGTATTCTCACTTTGGACGGTAAAAATCCACCGGAGAAACGCAATGTTGCTAGCAGAAATCGGTATTAAAAGAAACAACCTTAATTCAGACGTCACAGTTAACAGAAAAGAAGCAGGAAAAGTCCTCTAGAAGTTGAAATCGTGTGTTCAACCAGTCCTCAGTCGTGAACAATGTCACTTATGGTCAAAGCACGGACTACACTCAGCGAGATCGCAGAACGAACTCCACTACAGTAGGTGCACGAGATCTCCGTCCTCTGGTGGGGGAATTCGGCTAACAAAACACTCGCGAATTTCGAGGCGACATTTTTTAATACACTTTTTTCAACAGATGCCTTTCACTTCTTGTTGTTGTCATCATCTTCTTGTTAGCATCATATGTAGTTTCCAGTGTCCAACTAACCTACATCTTCATTTACATACTACTCCGCGAGCCGCGCATGGGCGTGTGGCAGGGGGCGGTAGGTCACCTTTGGTGTGAAGATGTAAAAGTTTTGGAGGTGAAATGGTGACATGTACTATGAGAGTGTATCTGAAGAAGCTCAGTTTTTATTGTGGTCGCTTATTGTCCGTGGAAAGAACGAGTTTTTCTGCCTATCTGTTCGGGAGACTATCTCTCTTATTTTATCGCATCTATCAGACCTAGAAATGTTGTGAGGCGTCATGTTAATATTCTCTGTGTCGCTCTGAAAAATATCAGTTCTGAATGTCTCAAGCAGCCTAAGCCTAGCATGCAGCCTCCGAGTCTCTAGGGGCTCCTACCGTAATCCCTCTAACGGTTGTGTAACACTATATGTTCGTTCATAGCAGTTATTCACGAAGCGTGCTGCTTTTATTTGTATTTTTTTAAATTTTTTTGGTTAAATCTTTATGATATTTTTGGTTAAATTTTTATGTCCGCCATCGGCTCGTTAACGTCCGGAATGTCTAAATGGTGTATTGTGTCATCCTTAGTGAATACACTTTCGAAGTAGTGGTTTAATAAGTTGGCTTTATCGATGGTATTGGTGACATATAGTACATATGACTAATATTCGCCAACTTCACCGATCTATTTAAAACCATGCAGTTTTCTCTTCAAAGTTTTTCCCCGGTAATTTGCTCGTTAAAACAAATGATAATTTTGGATTCCCTCTGTCATGCTTTAAATGCTCAAATTTTAATAGATTACTTGATTTTCCTTTTCTAGGTATGTTAATTCTGCTCCAAGACGGGGGACAGGAAATGCAATCATTTTGGGAAAATACACTTTAATGATATGACCACAGTAAACTGTGACGGCACATACGAGAGTATTTAAAATAGAAACAGTTGAGGAAACATATGAACTGCGTACTGTTACTTTTTTTGACGATAGCCAAATGTTAGAAATTCGTTATTTTTTCGTCAGGGTCTCTCTAAGGTGCGTGCGCGTACCATTTCCCATGTAAAAGAGCTGGTATTTTCCGTGAAAAATCTCTGAAAGGAGTGAGGTAAGGCTGATATTGTGGTATTTTTGGATGGGTGATATATTTTTCTTTAAAATGGGACCTAAGTCATTGATCTCTAGCTGTAACAAAACAGCTATTATGTAAGCCGATTTAGTGGTTATTTATTAGCAAAGTAATTTATTAGTTTCTTTGAAGGCTTCCGCGACTCATATACTTGTTAATATTGCTGTTTTCAGGCATTCTCGTCGTTTGCTTAGTTTTTCTGACTACAGTTTCTCCCCTCTTCCTGGGGGCGTCTTCAGGTCCGTTGGACATTTTGTAATAATTGTTATTATTTATTTCCCGTTGCTACGTATTTCGTTGCTAGTTCAGTTGGCCATTATGTTCATCTGCTGGACATAGATTTAAAATGTGTCTCCATTTGCTGCTCCTCGCTGTGGTTTGACCACTCTCTCCCAGGTTGAGGCAAGTGGGTATCCATCCTCCCGACAGAAATTTGATGGATATTTGACCAGTTCTACTGCTTCTCTGATCAGCCTGGGAAAATAACGATTTTCCCTTGAGAGTACTCTCACTTGGTCATAGGCAATCTGATGTCCTGGCTCGAACCACGCATGCTCTGCAACTGCGGAGAGGCTGAATCTCTTCTTTTCGGTGGCTCCCTGGTGCTCTTTAATTCTACATTGAATTGCTCTCCCCGTTTGGCCGATGTAGGATTTACCACATCTACATTTTATTTTATAGACTCCTTCATGCATTACAATTTATTAGTTGTTTATTAGGGAATTGAAGGTGTGATCCGTGGCCCAACAATGGGTAACCAGGTAACAATGGGTAGCGGGAGAAAGATAAAAATAAATAAGGAGAGATACTGTAGTAAGTGAAGTGATCTGTAAAGTAAAACGAGTGTTGTGATTTATTTAGAAATATTTTGTGACAAAAAAGTGACTTTTACATTGGTGAAATGATATTTCGCTCAAACTGCCTTAATTACGTTGCAGTCATAGAATGAGCTACGACAAAAAAATGAGCGAAAGGAATTGAACGCAGTAATTTTTCATCCAATGGAAGAAAAGCGTAGGAAAGAGGCGATGTAACGGGGATCCTGGAGGTACTGCAGTTTTATTGCAAGAGAGACGAAATAATCGCTGTCCGATTTTTTTTCAGGGTAGTCGTACGGGTGTTTTTTGGCATAACTAATGGTTAAGAAAAATGTCGATCAAACTGCAATCTTCTCCCAATGTAAGCGGCAATCCGCTTCAGAGTAACTGACGCAAGGTGTAAGTAAATGCCTCCATGGAACAATGGCCAGACCTAGACCGAGGTCATGCCTTATGTTGTATTTCACCAGACACTTCGTCATTAATAGTGTTGTTACTTGTGAATCTCGATACTTTTTTTCGCAGTATTCATTATGTGAATATTTCAGCCAATATTTTACCAAGTACTTAACATTAATCGCACCGTAGACAGGCAGAGGTAATTCGAAGTGTCCTCTTGGGCACTGTGCCCTCACTCACTCTTACCTCTTCACCGAAGAGAAGATCCCGCCCTACTATGAGGATTGCGACTCTCCCATTACTGTGAGACACCTTCTGGCGGTGTGTGATAGGTACCGTGCTCTACGCATCCGGCTGAACATCAGGGGAGACCTAAGACACGTCCTAGGAGACGATCCTGATTGTGTCTGTCGGATAATGTTATTTTTTTAAAAGTCTGGGCTTTTTAACTGTTTGTGACCAACCATTATTTGGTGTTTTTTATCTCACACCCATTTTAATGTGAGTTGTGTTGCTTTTATTTGTCTATTTAATTATTTATTTTAAATAACTTGGCATGGTGATGTTAGGTTGGCGTGGTGCGATTCTCCTCGCCTCCTATAGCAGGCGAGACGGCGTGTGAAGCCCCCAACTCGTGTAAAATGAAATGAATGTCGGCGGGCGTCGGGAGTCACGGAACGACGCGAAGCCCTTTCGGTGCAGCGAAATTGTTTCCGCGTGCGGAGCCGGGGAATTCGCGCGTGGATTTCTTTAAACTCTTTTAAAGCTTTGAACTGATCCCGCAAGAAATGCGATACTTTCGTGCATTTTGGGAAAGAATGTGTCGAGTGTACTTATTGATCGCGGAGAAACGTTGTGCTTAGTGAACTTTCTGCGATTCTTCGGCTAGTTTGCGGACAACGATGAGATGTTCTTTTCCGTTGCTAAGCGACCTCTTAAGTGTATGGGTGAACTACGTACGTTGTGCGCACTGTGCCCTTTTCCCATGTGCAATTGATTGCTGAAAGAAAGACAGAGAAGCACTAGCACAACTGCACAGCATGATAAAAACTGTGGTCGAAGCTTGTTTAAATTAAACCACTTCTTGTCATTAATGTGAACTTTCTTTTCTATGTTTTTTCCAATAAACTCTAAACAGCCGACACTTTGGCGAAAGAGGCACTCGCCATGGACGTCATGGAATCGATGCCGGTACCCTTCCGAGATGTGAAGGCGGCATTAAGAAATACAGTCCTACAGCAGTCGAAGGAGTCGTGGAGAACCGCCGAAGGTAACAAACTGCGCGGGTTAAAACCGGTAGTGACGGCGTGGCCTTCGTCCGTCAGGAAGAGTCGCCGAGAGGAAGGCGTCATAACACGACTAAAGACAGGGCACTGCCCTCTGACCCACTCCTTCCTCTTTACCGAAGAGAAAATTCCACCACGATGTGATGACTGCGACTGTCCTCTTAGCATTCGACATATCCTGACGGAGTGTGAGAGATATCGGGCTGTGCGTAACAGGCTGCAGCTAGTGGGAGACCTGGGATACATTCTAGGCGATGACCCAGATGTTCTCAACCGCGTTTTGGATTTTTTAAATGAAACTGGCGTATTTAATAGTATTTTAAGGATGTAAAATTATTTTTAATTTTGACTCAGCGTTTATATCAAGTACTTTATTATAATTCCATGATATGCAGTGTATATTGATTTTTTTATAATTATGACGTGTAGTGGTGCAAAATGATCATGTCGTCGACGCACCCTATCAACCCCACTAGCACTACTACTACTCTAAATCATAATAGATATTGTTGGGAGTGAATAATAAAGATAGGGAGCTATAGGACTGCTATTTTATTGTAGCACAAGATCGGATACACACACCAAGAATATAACCGGAAATATTATTGGAACCACGTCTTCCTCCCAAGGTCTCCCAGACCGAACTGGCGTCCCCCCGGGGGCACCGCCCTATATACGCCCCGGCCAACAAGATGGCGCGGGGGTTTTCAGGCAAGTACCGCCCGGGAGGGCCCGTCGGCGAGGTTGGCCTCGGAGGGGACGTGGTTCCAGGCCGCCTGACGGCCTTCCATATTTATTATATTGTCCATATACATCTTCCTGAGAATTGGGTATTGGAACAGGACCCCTCTACCCTTTCTACAACTGTACATTACAACTTGAGATTCCACTCTGAAGTCCAATAATTCATTTAAATTTAAGGGAATATTTTGTAACACATATTGCCAGGCATATAATACAGCTAAACATTCCATAAAGTTTATCTCGTAGTCTCCCCTCACTCTATATGCCTTGACTATGTTATAGGCCGGAATAACAAAGGCCATTGTTGAGGGTGTTGCATCAGAATACAGTACAAGATTCATCTCAGCCGGCCCTAAATAGAAATTATCCTCAAAATCTACATTTCTAACAAAATACTGCAGCCACTTAACATGCCTGTTGAAAACATCTTTAATTATGAACCTGGGTAAAGAAAGTATGTAACATATCCAGCTACCATACCCTGCTATGCGCTGTAAATTCTTAATACTACAATTAGGCACGTAATTTACATAATTCTTAAATTTCTTACAGGTTTCTTCAGTCAATCTGACTGATGCGTCGGTTGTGTCAATGTATACCCCCAGATATACAATGTTCGTCCTTGGAGACGTTACAGATTTATCATAGTTTATGGTTATTCCAATTTCGTGCTCTAGGAATCTTATTACCTTTTGAAAAGTTTTAAATGAGAAAGTGCCAAAGAAGAGCCAATCATCTAAGTATGGTACCATGGTAATGTTCTTGAAGGATGATTCCACTTCCGTCTTGACCGCCTCTGCCCAGCGTTGCATGATGTAAGGGGCCATGGGAGTGACCCATGGGCAGTCTTAAGAATGAGTATGTTTTACCATTTGAGTATAGGCCATACCACATCACACACCTTTTATTTAGGCGAATTTGGTAGAACCCTGATTTGAGGTCCAGTTTACACAAACAGTGTTTCTTGGTATGAACTTAATTGCCTCTGCCGCACTATACAGGGTTATTCGGGGGCACTGAAAATACTCGGTCCACGGGGAGATGTCGTGGATAAATCTCACTTTATTATTAGGTTTAGGAACAAAGAATGCCCTGAAGGCCACTTTAGGTTTTTTCATTGCTAATCACATTCATCTCCAACATGTCGTCTAAATGCTGCTGTAACAATTGGTTGTGCGGAGTCTTTTGAAAAACGAACGGAGCAGCTGAGGGCTTGGGCAGCATTGCCCCTTCTTTCGCTAATTGGGTTGCCCATGCACTTTTGTATTGATAAGGGAAGATTGGAAATACACTGAGTGGGGAGAATTCTGACTGGTCGAGATTTATATCCGGCACAAATGGGGCAAATGGTATACTATGATCCGGATCTCTGTCATCTAGGGAAATAGTAGATTCACTATCTTCACTGTCACTCATGCCACTATCTTGGTCGCTACTTTCTGGACCATCACCGGATACCCATTCCCGAAGCTTCGGGTCACTGATATAATTTGCTAAGTCACTGAGCTCCACCGTACCTGAGTTTGCGATTAATCCTTCTTCCTCCAGGTTGAGTACGGGATATTCTTCGTGTATTTGCATATGTGTCTCGACCGTCTGTTGCATATCTGCTCCCAGGCTGCTCTCTGTATTCTCCGTAGGTCTACGTCTCGGTAGGTATCTGGCGTGAAGGTGCGGGTTGCTGCTGTTGGGGGCGACGCCCTCGGGACTGGCCCCTCCACGGAGGCGGAGCGGGGTTCTGGCCCGAGGGCGCTTGCCGAAAGGGCTGCTTCTGTTGGACGTTTCTCGGTGGCTAAGATAGGGAGCTATCGGACTGCTGTTTTATTGTAGCGCGAGATCGGATACACACACCAAGAATATAACCGGAAGTATCGTATGACAAAACGCAAACTAAAAAGAGTACTCAGAAGGGGGTAAAGGAAAGAGAACAGAAGAAGGTCATACGTTTACAAGTCTTAATTTAAATTCCATAACATTTTCTCTTTCCTCTCCTTCTCTTCATTCTCGTAAGTTCTCGAAACAGTAAACGACCGCATCTTAGGGAACATTTAATCTACATAATAAAATATTTGTTGCATGTTAGGGTTGTCAATTCCCAACGCAGCAAACAAAAACAATTGCGGGGACGGATAGACGGCGAACATATTGCCATAACGTAGCTTATCAATGGATGTTGCGATAATTCCTACTGTTCATTTGCCCGTAACAATAGCTTTCACTCATGAAATGACCAAAACATTTAGCAGCGAATATTATTTTCCGCCGTTTTCAATCCTAAGCAATCAGTTCTAACCCCGAAACATCCCACACCCAGTGGCCCCTCTAACACTCGTTTTATTTCTTTACATGGTAACACGCTTTGGCGAAGGAGGCACTTGACTTCGAGGAAATAACTCTGACGCTGGTACCATACGCGGACCTTAAGGCTATCTTGAGAAAGGTAGCCCTAGAAGAGTGGAAGGAGATATATGTAGGAACGTAGAAAATAACAAACTGCGCGGGGTGAAATCGGTAGTGTCAGCGTGGTCCACATCCGTCAGGAAGAGTCAGCGCCAACCGAAGTCGCTGCCACTATGTGAAGATTGCGATATTCCCTTAAGTGTTAAACATATCCTGACCGAATGCAGAAAGTATAGCGGTAACCGCCAGAATTTAACAAATACGTGGAGTGATGGGAAAAGTTCTTGGAGATGACATTGATTCAATTAATGAAGTCTTAAAATTATTAAAGGTGACCGGGTTAAATAATAAGTTATAGAATTCAACATAACCTAAAATTTTCGTATAAAAATTAAAAGAACATCCTCTGATTGTTAATACCGATACACCGTGGTGCTAAATGACCATAGCTCTCGTCGCACCGTATAAATCCAAACCTACCTACCCAAGAGTCACCGGGAGGAAGTGGTCATCACACGTTTGAGGATAGGGCATTGCCCTTTGACCCACTCCATCCTCTTCACCGAGGAGAAACGACCACCTCTCTGTGATGACTGCGACTGCCCTCTCAGCGTGCGGCATATCCTGACGGAGTGTGACAAATACCGATGCTTGCGTAACAGGCTGCAGTTAGCGGGAGACATAAAGTCGATCCTAGGCGATGACTCAGATGTTCTCAACCGCGTTTTATCATTTTTAAATGAAACTGGCCTTTTTAACAGTATTTTAAGGATGTAAAATTTATTTTAATTTTGACTAAGAGTACATATTAACAATTTTATTTTAATACCAATATATGTAACATATATATAATTTTTTTTTATAAACATGACGTGTAGTGGTGCATAATGACCATGTTGTCGACGCACCCTATAAACAAAACACTACTACAACACTCGTTTTTCTCCCTTTTTTAATACTAATTTAATAAATTCTTTAATAATTTTTAATAGTAAATAAAGTTTTATTAGTAAAATTGTCGCTTAATAATTGTCACCGTAAATTTTCCTAACTGCCGTATGTAGGGGTTGGGGATGTTGTTTAACAGGAGTAATATTTAACGATTTGGGAAATTTCGTAAGGAAAAAATGCCGTTAAGAAGGGTTGTCGTTGGACAGGGGTGCCGCTTAAGAGGGATTTCACTGTATTTAGTATCACACACTTACTTCAATACCCTCTCACATTTAACTTACTCACTCAACACCGTCTCACGTTTCTTTTTCCTTCCACACAACTGCACTTACCCATCCCTTTTACCTCCTGGCTCGACACTGTCCCCCCGCGTTCTCCCCCTTTTTAAAAAAAACTCCTCGTTGCCATGGCATAGTTAACACTACGAGGGCTGCCAACCCAAGAGTGATGGATATCTACATCTACGTCATACCCTGCAAGCCACCCAAAGGGTGTGTGGCAGGGGGTGCTTCCACATCAGGCATGCGTGAATTATACGGCAGGACACCGAAACTACATTGAAACAAGCGCACCACGCATGCAACCCGCCAATTAACAATCTACTAACCAAGGAACATTCTATCGTCAATCGTTCCAACATGCAAGTGATGCAAAGACTGCTAGCACAGATTCAAAATAGCATGCATAAATAAGAACATCAATATTTACATCATGCATATGTAAGAACGTAGAGAATATAAAAAGAAGGATCTACAGTCTAACTATTGTCACTACTCGAACTATTCATGACGACGATCACAGCTATTATGGTCCCGAACGGTGCGCGGAAAAAAAATTACATTTTATAACTATCGGTTCTTCAATCTAGCTCTCTAATTTTATTGGCGCGATCTAATCTGCCGTAGTACGAGGGGGTTAATAGTATGTTTTTTTTGTGTGGTCAGAGAAATGATTTTCCTGAAATTTAGTTAGGAGGTTAAGCCTATGATTTAATCTACACTGTGATAGCGATTCCCATCCCGATTCTTCTAACAGTCCAGACACACTAGCCAACTTATCGTAGCATCGTTTCACAAACCTAGCTCCTCTTCGCTGAACGCGCTGTAACTCTGATATCAACCCTGTTTCGTATGGATCCCCATACACTAACAGCATATTCCAGATGAGGCCTAACGATTGAAAAATAACGTTCTTTCACTTTCTCATCACATTTTCCCATATGATACCCATTACACCCCCTTATGTTATGCTACGGTAATAAGTTAAGTATTTATCTCCAAACTGTATTTTATTTATTTATCTCTATTTATTTCAAATCTGTATTCGTAAGTTACGAAACTTTTCAGCGCTTATTCAATCATTTGTACCCAAAAACGTTGCACAAACTTTGGAATTGGGCACATTGGGAGGTACACTCTCAAAATATATCGTAATCATCTAAATGCGAGTTACATGTGGCCTTGATTGCTTCCGCCATTTTTTTTTGACTGCTGCAAGTCTTCGGTGTGACTTCTTGTAACTTGTAGCTCTGAGAAAGAGACCACAGGTCGTCGTCCACATAACGCAGCGCTTGATTCACTTTCCTATCACTAATATTGCTATTTAGTTCTATTGGTTTCTCAAGAGAATGATGATTTCGTAACCGAATTTTTGTATTTTTTTTCTTTCCTCATTAATTTAATGACTAACAAGGATTCTGCCTCGGGCCCTGCCCGGGAGTTGGTGTTGGAGTTGGCTCAAAGACCTTAGAATCTCCCTTAGGTGCATGGCAGTGAGAGAATGGGATAGTAAATGGACATTAGAAGTCAATAATGAACTTGGAGCTATTATAAGCAGCACCAAAGCATGGCTATCCTCCATAAGGAGGAGCAGCAGAAGAGAGGAGGTTGTTCCCACACGCCTTAGAATAGGACACAGCGCTCTAACGCATTCGTACCTATTTTCGGTACCCAACATACATCCTCAATGCAACGAGTTTGGCTTACCTTTATCCATTTAACACCTCTTGGTAGAATGCACACAAAATTGTAACCTAAGGCGCAAATATAATACACCTAGAGAAATTGGCATTATATTTGGGGATGACCTTTTGGTAGAATGCACATAAAATTGTGTCATAAGGTGCAAATATAATACACCTGGAGAAATGGGCGTTATATTAGGGGATGACTCCGATATCGTTCAAAGAACTTAAGATTTCTCCAAGGAATCTGCTTTCTGCTATAAACTATAATATATCATAAGCCGTGTGAACAGTGACCAAAAGCAAAAGAACATAAGTAATCAGTAGCACAAATACCGCCTACCAATGAGGAAAAAAATTAAAAAGAATGTATGAATAGGCGCAAAACACCATGCCGTCGGGGCGCATTTTAAACTCGTACACCAGTGCTACAGCTGGAGTTAGCTTCCATGGTTTAGGCGCATATGTACCATTTTCAAGGTGTTTTTCTGGTCGGGTGAGCAAGTTTATTTACGCCAGTGGGAGGGGGGTTCAATTGTGTGGGGGTTATAGAAGGTCAGGGAATCACAAACCTTTTTGACGTCACTTGGAGATGGCTTGCGTGGGGGACAGAGAAGAGTAACCGAGTATTTTTCTTCTTAATCATGTTGAAAGCAAGTTTTTTCCGTCAAGTGACGCCTGAGACCTTAACCATTACAAACATTGTTCGGGCGATTCAAAATTTCAGTTTTATTTATTTATTTAATGAGTTTATAGTTCACCCAACATGAAAACCTGATAGCAGGGTAAACTATGAAACAGTTGAATACAAAACACAATAACAACTGTCAAAGCTGGCTGAATATTACATAATAGTCATAGAATAGTCACGTTGGACAGATTTTACACTTTTGATAACCATAACTGATTATCCTTCCTAAAATTTTCTTTTGACATACTAGTATTCAGTTTTTTACAAAATGTATTGTAGGTAATACATATTATATTCATTGGTGCATTCTTACAATAATTTGTATTTACATCTGGTACATAAAAAGTTCTTTTAAGTCTCCCTTCTTTGCAGGGACTATAAAATTTAATTTGCCAACTAGTTCCATACAATGGTCTTTGTTTATAATGTCATAAAAAAATAGTGAAAGGAGAATTATAAATGACTTACTAAGACTCTGAAATTTAAACTCCAGAAACATAACTCTGTAGTTATCTCGTAGAAATCCAGTTTGGGCTATAAAATGCAATTCATCTGTTGTAGTTTATATTTTCTTATGATTTTATGTTCCTATGACATTCGTACAAAGACATCCACGGTGCAAAAATTAACTCCATTAAAAATATTATTACGTCACCATAACTTGGATACTGATACACAGAATTATTCACATTCCTTTTTTTTGTTACAAATATGAGAAATCGCTCAGTCTAACAACGCCGCGTCGAAATTACTAAAATTATTCAAACTATTAGTGTTTGGCATAAAAAGATATGTCGTCATCATTTGTAAAACCTCTTCCATTTTCTGTAACTCTATCCCTTAAATTTTGGTCATCTTGACCGATATACGTAATATCATAGTCCTCACATATTAACTTATGGATCTTGCCTTAAAAAACTGTGTGGAAATTCATTTGTCCTTTTATTCTTACCATCATGGATATAGAATATTTCCACAAAGCTGCGCCCCCAATTTCATGAGTGGTTCACGAACAGTTTCATGTTATGTCAATACTGAATTATAATTCATAATAATAATGCTTATTATTATTTCTCAAAGGTATTTTTTGTCGCAACGCCATAACTCCCATAATTCTTCATCAAAATTAATAATCGGCCCCGGTTTCGGCGGGGTAAAATCCTCGCCTTCCAACCCGAGGGTCGCGGGTTCGAGTCCAGCCTGGGTAATATTATTCACAGCCCAGGATGTGGGTGTTTGTGTTCGTCTCATGATATATTAAAACACTTGTAATTGGGGAAACCTGTAAGTGTTAAATAAATTATTATTATTCAAACATCGTTTTAAAGCTTATGCTTCCCGCTATTGACGAAAAATAAACAAATGATTTAAAATTAAAGCTTTTGTAAAAAAATGATACAGTGCCATCTGTTGACAATATAATCAACTAATATGTTGGCTCTGGTTACGTGCTTAAATGAATGTAGGAGGCGCAATCTATTAACACATCGTTTAGTTAAGATTGTTTACATTCTACATGCAATCAGTGTGACCGTTTACGTTATGATCTTTAACACAAACGTTAATAACATAAAATTGTCCATGGGAAGAAACAGGTAGAAGAAAAGGAACAAACAGGAAGAAGCTGCTTACTGTGCGAAATATTCGACAGGTAGAAGAACAGGAAGGAAGAAGCTGCATACTGTGCGAAATATTCGACAGGTAGAACAACAGGTAGAAAGAAGGAAGAAGCTGCATACTGTGCGAAATATTCGCACGGATCAGCCAGTAATAATAATGGTGTGTATTGCTTGAAGATAAGTGTAAAAGACGGAAAGCTGGAAATCTTTTGTCAGCTCCTCCCCGTCATTTCTGCTGCAATTAACCGCTAACCTTTCCTTCCTCCGTATCTCATTCTCCTCTGTGGTCACGTGACCCGCCGAAAATCGCATTTCCACCCCTCTCTCACCCCCCCCCCCCCCCGCCGTTCTTTAATTCCCTCCCCCCTTCCCCTCCTTTTTACCACGGAGCAGGAATTGGGAGGGGATAAAAAAAGGAACAAAAGGAGATGACGACCCGGGAAAGAAACATTGTTACGACTCAATCTCCTGGACGGCGAAGTCGCGGCGATCGCAGCGCCACTCAAGGTCGGCTTACCTTTGAAGCATCCCGCACACTCGCGCGAAAACTAATGAACACGCCTGAGAATGCGGAAAATGCTTCTTCTTTTGTATTTTTATTCAGTGCTGTATAGTTCTTCCGGCCAGTCATCCTTTCCGGTAGTTTCGAAAGGCTTTACTACTCTTCCGTAATACTCCCTTTAAAGCCATTCGATAACGGGCGTTCCAGGAGGAATCGTAAGTCCAGGAGGTTATAGTAACCAGTGACCGAGCGTCCTTTATTGTGATGGGCAGTCTTTCGTGTTAAATTTCAGTCCATCTGATTTATGCTTCGAAAATTCAATATTGCTCTTGACGAGGTTGAAATGAATATTTTTACTCGTAATGTATCTTTTCCCAACTGTTTGGTGTTTGTTTTGTCACACTTTTGTCCAGGAATCTTCCATTTTTTTAAAATTTGATATTCGTGAATTTTTTTCCATTCCTATGGAGCAGTTTTATGTACGTTCCCATAGACTATAATTATTCGAAGTAACTCATTTCAGGTATACCTATATCCGATTGAAGGAAGTATACATGCAGTGCGAAGGAGCAGGGATGACCAATATCGTTGTTATTTTGGTTTTCAGGCTACAGTTTGATGGCATAATGCCCTCTTCCTCTGGCTGAACCGTTTAAAATCTCTAATATAATACAATTTCTCATATCATCAGAGATAATTAATTAGGAATTTTGTTCCATGGCTTCAATTGAAGGTGGTAGATATTTCTTTTCTTGTTTTTTCGTGAGCCATATTTATTCTGCGTAGAAGTTAGGATATGCGGCTCTCTTTCTACATCTACATACTACCCTGCGAGCCGCCGCTTGGGCGTGTGGCAGGGGGTGGTAGGTCACCTGCCGTGTGAAGATGTAAAAGTTTTGGAGGTGAAATGGTGACATGTCCTATGAGAGTATGTTTGGAGAAGCTCAGTTTTTATTGTGGTCGCTTATTGGGCGTGGAAAGAACGAGTTTTTCTGCCTATCTGTTCGGCAGACTATATCTCTTATTTTATCGCATCTGTCAGACCTAGAAATGTAGTGAGGACTCATGATAATACACTCTGTGTCGCTCTGAAAAACATGTTCTGAATTTCTCAAGCAGCCTAAGCCTAGCGTGCAGCCTCCAAGTCTCTAGGGGCTCCCACCTTAATCCCTCTAACAGTTGTGTAACACTATATGTTCGTTCGTAGCTGTTTTTAACGAAGCGTGCTGCTTTTTTTGTACTTTGTTAATTGTTTTGGTTAAATCTTTATGACTAGGGTCCCAAATGCTCGCGGCGTATTCGAGGTGTGGCCTAACCAGAGCGAAGTAGAATCTCTCTTTTACTTTGTCATCCGAGGACCCTCCTATTATACGCTTAACAAAACCTAGTTTCTTTAATGCTGTGGCGCATGATGTTTTGTGTGTGTGTTCCCCACGATCTATCTGAAGTTAATGTACTTCCAAGATATTTTACAGTGTTTGAAAATGTTATGTTTACTCCACCCACGGTGTAAGTATGGCTTTTATGTGACGACTTTCGTAGAAAGTGAACTGTGGCGCATTTACTAATATTTAGTTCTAAACCCACCGGATGAATTAACGTTACGAGAAATTCTCTCCTTGGAAACTCCACAATGTTTACGTTTCTTTTTCCGGAAAGAAGTATGCGTGTAATTTGAAAGAGGTGGGATGATCAGTATCGTTGTCTTGATGACATATTGCCCTCTCCGTCTGCCCCAATGGCTGAACCATTTGAAAATCTCCAATATGATGCAATCTAAATTTTTTATTTCATGAGATAATTATTTATGAATTTCATTTCATGTCTGAAGTTGTTGGTAGTAGATATTTCTTTTCTTGTTTTACACGAGGCATATGTATTCTTCGCGGAAGTTGTGAATTACAGCTCTCTTTAAAGAACAGGCACCGGATAAATTACGTTACGTGAGATTGTCTCCATGGAAACTCCACACAATGTTTACGTTTATTTCTCTGGAAATGCTATTCAGCTTCCATGACACTCGAAGCGCGATTGGCTATAACCTAAGCCAGCGGACGTGCTCTGCATGTAGGAGTAACGGAGTAAACTAAGCGTTAAACAAGATTTGAAGGGTGAGGACGCTACGTCATAAAAGTGTGTGTTCTAATCCTCATGCTTTTTTTTTACAGAGTTTTACATACTGCAGTTACGTTGGCGGGTACTTCACGAGCGATCTAAAAAAAAGTGAGGAATAAAATTACTTTGGCCTCTCGGAGAGCGAGTATGGGGACATGAAAGCATAAATTAACAAAGACCGCTTTGCTTGTTCCGCCGAGTCCACGTGGATAAATCAAGCTAGGTACAGAAAGCTTTAGAAAAAATAAATTTTTCCCAGCGTATCTGTATTTTTTGAACGTGAATGCAGGTCTCGCATGCGGGATATACCGTACGGCGGGGTGGGCTATGCATACACATTTTTTGCCTTGCATTCTAGGGCCATAAAATATGATGGAGCTCCACTTGTATACTTTAAAACCCTCCAAGCTACTTTATCCTCCTCCCGTTAGCTTCCTTTATGTTTTGTAGCTATCAGTATTCAGTAGGGAGAAACGGTTAGCTCTGAAGAACGAAGACCAATGAATCGAATATGGAAAAAAGCGAAGGAGAAAATGTATACCTAAAGGCGGGTTTACTCATGAAAGGTGACTTCAATGGGAGTAGCGATATCTCGAATCGTATCGCCACTTGCCAGGCATTGTTGTGCTTATCGTCGTCTTTTTCCAAACATATCGACGGCGGGAGTAAACAATGAATATGGTAATTACGAAAATAACCTAAATTTGACAATAATGGCGTTTGCATATCGCTGTTTGAGTCCAATAAGCATTCGTTGGTTTTATAAATTTGTATGACTGACAATTATCATGCATTATTACGTCGAATCAAAAGTGTTAATTATGACAATTGTTATAATTATCAAATGAGAGATAAATCATAAAGGTTACGTCAGGGATTCTTTTGCTTTTAAATTATTTTTAAATACAAATAATTATTTACACGTGCAACAATGAGCCCTCCTATAAAGTTCCTCGTTGTTTACATTTTAAATCTCCGATTGCTGTCGTGTGACCAAGATTCCACCGGATGCGATGCGATTACATCGCAGAATCGATATACTACTTACAGGCAGAATAGAAACCATTCTATTTTCCTTGCAAGTAGCAACCGCGGTCGATTACCGACACTATCGACCCCTACTGCCATGGAAGTGCGTGCTTACACATCGAAGTGTCGCTTGTTAGCAACTTCCAAGACTACTGTCATGGAAGTGACTTCCATGTCTAAACCCGCCTTAAGGGTTGTATGTATCCTCGTCTGATATTATGGACGGTGAAGAAATTCTCGATATTGTTATTAACGCCGACAAAGAATTCAGCGCTGAAAATCTTTATTTCCCTCATTTTACTCCAGACTTACTATTAAAATATACTTCAATGGTAACTTCTAATTCCACAGGAGCAGATGAAATCAGTATTCAGTTAGTTAAAAAGATCCTTTATCTAGCTCTTCCAATGATACTTTCAATTTATAATTGCTCGTTAGACTACTCTAACTTCCCATCATTATGGAAATCTGCTCTCATCCAACCTATTAAAAAGAAGCCCAACCCTGTAGAAATGTCTGACTACCGACCTATTGCAATATTATGCGCTTTGTCAAAACCTCTTGAACGATTTGTGCACAATTGTATGATAGAACATCTGTCTAAAAACAATTTTCTTAATAACTTTCAATCAGGTTTTCGCAAAGGGTATAGTACTCAAACTGCTCTAATAAAAGTAACAGATGATATACGACTTTCAATGGATAAGCAGAAAATAACAATACTGGTTCTCTTTGACTTTAGCAAAGCATTTGACTGTGTAAACCACAATATACTCTTAAGGCGACTATCCAACTTAAAATTATCTAACTCTGTGTTGCAATGGTTCCGCTCGTACTTGACCCAACGCTTTCAAGCGGTGAATGATCGGAAGAATAATCTACGTTCTGAATCACTTCCCGTCAAACGTGGTGTCCCCCAAGGATCAATACTCGGCCCATTACTATTTGTCATATACATTCAAGATCTCCCTAATAACATACACCATTGCAAGTACCATTTATACGCTGATGACTTGCAGATCTACATCGACTGCGATCGCAACGATATCTCAAATGCTATCGCACAAGTCAATCGAGATGTATCTTCTATATGTAAATGGGCGTCTGATAATTTGTTGAACTTAAATTCTCAGAAGACTAAGAGCATAATAATTGGTAGCGCAAAATCCCTTAAATCTGTAAACATTGAATTACTCTCCAAGATTCAAGTTCAAAACTTAGAAATAGAATACACTGACAAAATTAATGATTTATGTGTTATTGTAAATAAAACGCTAACCTGGGATGAACACATAGCACATATTTCTAATAAAGTCATTAAAAACCTGTACAAACTGAAAAGTTTTCGTAACCTGATGTCTTTGCCACTGAGACTCAAATTAGCTAAAACCTTACTTATCCCTCATATTGATTACTGTTCGTTGGTAATGTCCAATATTTCAAAATCTCAGATATCCAAACTGCAAAAAATACAAAACTGTGTAATACGGTATGTGTGTGATGTGGCATTTACTGAGCATATCACACCGTATTACTATGAATTAAAAATTCTTAAAATTGAACAAAGAAGAAAACTGCAAATGGGTGTGTTTATGCACAAATTATTAAAAACTGAAACTCCTTCTTACATTTATCAGCCATATAAAGATAATTTGGTCAAAAAAAACAAAAAACACCAGAAATAATAACAAATTAATTGTACCCTGCCACAGAACGTCTATGTATCATAACTCTTTTTATGTAAATTCGTGCATTGTATGGAATTCGATTCCGCAAGCGCTGAAAAATATTAAGTCAACAGAAAGATTTAAAAAATGCTTGCTGTCTTATTATCTTAGTGATAGTTAATATTTTGTCAAATATCTTGGATTTAATTCATAAATATGCTACCTTTGTGATTGCTATAATGTTTAAGTATGGAATTGTAATATTTGTTGTAGACAAGTGCTGTGATTGTGATTTTTGTACATAGTGACATGTTTCCTATGAGATTGTTATTATTTTTTTTTTCTTTTGCCTGAGTTGTAATTAATTATGCCTGCTCCAAAGGAATTCTTTCCTAGAGCTAATAAATATTATTATTATTATTATCATGGCTGGCCCAATTTACAACTGCCGGTACTGAGTGCAATATTTCTTTAGCTTTAGATAGCTTTAGATTTCTAGAGCTTTCGATAACGATAGATTCCATATTTTTGAAAATCATGATTAACAGCAGTAACGAATCCGAACGTGATTTCTGCTGCAGCTCTTCTCTGCTCTCCGCTAACGGTTTCATTCCTTCGCGATAACCATTTAAACAATCCCTATAACCTGCCCGATGCATTCCATCTTTTATGTACTTCAGTTTGCCTTCGATTTCTTCACTTTTGCTAGTAAATTTGACATTACCTAGGAATTGCCTTTAGCGAGGAAATGAAATCATCAAGAGGATGCTGTGTGGGGTAAACTTCTCCACCCACGCGGTGTGTGCATGAGGCCGGCCGTGAGTGGGTACGGGAATGAACGAATAATTAATTTATGCTCTGGGATAACCCATTAGAGCAAAAAAAAAGTTACAATTTCACATTCTGCTCGAATAGTAGTCCAATAGTCAAGAAATACCATAACTGAAGTATATAACAATCTCCTCCTTCCTCTTCACCGAGGAGAAAAGGCCACCTCAATGCGATGACTGTGATGTCTCTCTGAGCGTGCGGCATGTTCTGACGGAGTGTGACAAATACCGATTCGTGCTGAGCGTGCGGCATCTTGTGACGTAGTTTGTCTGAAAAACATGTCTTAGCGACATAAAACATGTCGTAGTTTGTCATACCGATTCGTGCGCAACAGGCTGCAGTTAGCGGGAGACAGCGTCTATCTTAGGCGATGGCTCCCGATGCCCTTAATCGCGTTTTAATGTTTTTAAATATTTTACCCCGGTGGCGGCGGGATAAACTCCTCGCCTGCTAAACCGAGGGTCGTGGGTTCGAGTCCCGCCTAGGTGGGTTTTTTTACCACACAGGGCATGGGTGAAAATAAAATAGGATTTCCAGGCTAGTTTTACCATAAATCAGCCTTAATTTATGGCTTGGAGGGAGTGTTTTAACATGGGCTCTTATGGAGATTGCTCAAATTATAGCATAAACTCGTCCATTTGAACAATAAAGCATACTTGAAATATAAACCTTATTTCCAAACATTTGTCATTTGAAAGTGTGACAATTTAAATATATGGGAGTAGTCAATACGAATGATACTAGAGAGGAAAATGAAATAAACAAAGCCGGCCCCGGTGGCGGTGGGGTAAAGTCCTCGTCTGCTAAACCGAGGGTCGCGGGTTCGAGTCCCGCCTGGGTGGGTTTTTCACCACACAGGGCATGGGTGTATGTCAAGTTCTGTTGGTCCGGTCCGTGGAAAACTTGATGACGGGCTCAGAAGCCTATCGGGATTCCGGGGACATACGGGTCAACGGAATCGTCCGGCAGCAAAAAAAAAATAAAAATTTAAAAAAAATGAAACTGGCCTTTTTAGTTGTATCTTAAGGATATAAATGCTCTTCTATTTTTTATTTGTGATTTACATCATTTATTTTACTACATAACCTAGTTCAATTCTTATAATTTTATAAATATGACTTGTAGTGGTGCAAAATGACCATGCCGTTGACGCACTCTGCATAAAAAATACTACTACAACTATATAACAAATATATTTCAACAACTTCACATTAGTCAACTCAACAAGATTCAGTCTTGAGGTTTTAAATACAAGTAAAGTTAACTTCTCAATGGTTCCAGTGAAGAGGAAGATTTAATGTAAGAAGGTGATGAATTCCAAAACTTAGATGAGAGATATCGGGCAGTGTGTAACAGGCTGCAGCTAGTGGGAGACCTGGGGTACATTCTAGGCGATGACCCAAATTTTCTCAACCGCATTTTGGCATTTGTAAATGAAATTGCCCTATTTAATAGTATTTTAAGGTTGTAAAATTATTTTTAATTTTGACTCCGCGTTTATATCAAGTACTTTATTATAACACCATAATATGCAGTGTATATATATAATTTTTTAAATAATTTATAGGTGTAGTGGTGCAAAATGACCATGTCGTCGACGCATTCTATCAACCCCACAACTACTACTATTAGAAGCGTTGATAAGGGAGGAGTTTAGGTAGAGGTTGGTGGATGGGGGGATGTGAAGAAGGCTAGGATCAGATCGTCTAAGAAGGGAATCGTTGTCCGTTTTCTGTGGGTACCTGGACACGTGGGAATAGCCGGTAACGAGATGGCCGACTCGGCAGCGAAGAAGGTTCTTCAAGACGAACGCATTTCGTCAGTATTGGTACCGTACCAAGAATTATAGGCTACGCTGAGAAACGTAGCCTTTGGACAGTGGAAGGAAACCTGGCATTCCCTGACAGAGAATAAGTTGCGCACCATGAAGCCGGTCGTATCAGTGTGGCCCACATGAGTCGGGAGGACTCGCAGGGAAGAGGTCGCAATCACACGGTTGAGCATAGGGCACTGTGCCCTCACTCACGCTTACCTCTTCATTTAAGAGAAGATCCCGCCCTACTGTGAGGATTGCGACTCTCCCATAACTTTGAGACACCTTCTGACGGTGTGTGATAAGTACCGTGGTCTGCGCATCCGGCTGAACATCAGGGGAGACCTAGGACACGTCCTAGGAGACGATCCTGATTGTGTCTGTCGGATAATGTTATTTTTAAAAGAGTCTGGGCTTTTTAACTGTTTGTGACCAACCATTATTTGGTGTTTTATCTCGCCCATTTTAATGTGAGCTGCGTCGCTTTTATTTATATATTTAACTATTTATTTTTAAATAACTTGACCTGGTGATTTTAGGTTGTCGTGGTGCGAATGACCTTAGTCGTCGAAGCACCCTAATCACCTAAATACTGCTACGACTAGGGTCTGATCGGGTTAGTCTAAGTGGGAAAATTTTATCATGTAGGTAAATAAATTGTATAGGTAATCAGGCGTGTGGTTAGGGGAGATGGATAAAAGGGACGGTTTGATCGAAAGGTGCCAATGTGAGGTGCAAATGCAACCATGGGTGTAAATGGAACGACCTAGGAAAAATGTAATAATTAGTCAAAGACACGCGTCTCGCAGTTGTTTGCTCGTCTGTGCGCTAGGGTGGGCCTGAATTGCAAAGTTTTGATAAGTTATGGTCTTGAAGCTTATTTTTTTTCCATTTCATGTTAATATAACATATAAAAAAGTTAGGAGTCAATCAACTCCCGGTAACCCGTTCCGCAAGTGTGCCAAACTTTCAATTTTTAAGGGCAAGAACGGTGTTTCTTTCTATCTAATCTAAAACAAATGGTAAACGTTGACTTAATTTCTTTGTTATAGGTAGTTACTTCCGTTATGTATGTACATTTTTAGAGGCTAAAAATGAATAATTTGCCGTTTATATAACAAATTAGGGTTGTCAAATATTTGGTCGATCCCTGGTGGATAGGCATGTTTTCCTGTCCTCTCACTTTCGTGGCGATTCCCTAACTTAGTATAATTCTGGTTTTCCTTCTTGTAAATAACCAATAAAACGAAAGAAGTTGAAGTGAATAATGCATATTACTTACACATCCTTAGTATCTCTCACTAAAAGCGCTGACGAAAGTTTGCGATGACAGAAGGTAAGAAAAGGTTTCAATGCACCGAAAATTTGGGTTTCTCCATCGTGACGGTTACCGTACCGAACATTAATTAACCAAAGAACACGCTGCAACATCGCCTAAAAATCCTACTTAAGTCGGAAACCCATAAGCCCACGGGGGTTATTCCAAGTAGGGGGGCATAAAAAATACCAAATAATTTATTTATTGAGTTTTATGTTCGCCCAACATATACATAATTATAGGGTGAACAATCCAAAAGTATAAGTACACAAATTAAAAAATAAACTGGTCACAGCCACAAAATAATAACAATCAAGATTACAAATACTGAAAATACTAACTAAATAGGTCACAGTCGCAAAGAACACAAAAGTCAATCTAAATCACATCACAAACAGATTCTTAACTTCTTTTAAAAAGTAGTCTTTCCTTATGTTAAGTCCAGTTCGTTGAAATTCTTGTTATATATTACACAAATATTTATTTCTCTTCAGTACCGTAATCCTCCAAAAAAACAGTTTGAAAGTTTTTCTCTTGATGGGAAGAGGAGACCGGTGATGGTTGGGACACTTTTACATTTTGAATTTTCTAATTTTAGTGGTGCAATATTTTGAAAATTCTTTAATTCATGTTCATAGTGCAATAATTATTCTGCATTGTAACGCATTTTTCGGATTAGTAAATACGTCCAACATGAGGCCATAGTTAATTTTCGTCAAGCGTTTTATGTGTCCCAACCTGCCCCGAAGTCAGGGTTGGTTGGTACAATGTGAACCATTGTCTAAAGCGCTATGACTAAGTTTATTACGTAGCTAAGAAGTTAAATTTTACAATACACACAGAGTCTTAGATAATGAATAAAATACCATGTGTTATTCAAGTATTTAACTGCGATAAGATGGATAGGGCACACTGCCCTGACCCACTCAAACCTCTTCACAGAAGAGAAGACACAACCTTGGTGTGATGAGGGAGACTCCCCTCTGAGCATGCGACACATCCTGACGGAGTGTGATAAATACCGGTCTTCTCGAGATAAGCACAAGGTCAACGGTACCTTGGGACACATCCTAGGTGACTCTCCCGATTGCCTCACCCGAGTAATTGCTTTTTTAAAAGAAATCAACGTTTTTAATAAATTATTTATATGTATATGCGTATTATACAACTTTATGCAAATTTTATCTCACATTAGTACTAAAGCGATTTAGCTTCAATTACATAAACCTGGTATTACCTATGGACGAGAGTGGTGCGAAATGACCGCAGTAGTCGACGCACCCTTAAACAATAATTCTACTACTACTACCGATAAGAGAAATCTGTTGAAGAGTCATTTTTTATGTACGCAATTCTCCAATGATTAAACTAACTTCAAAACGAATGAAAATAGGGGATGTTTCAGTCAGAGTCACTGCAGTTTATGCAATTGAAATGCGGCCCAGATGTAAAACATAGTTTCCTGCTTCACACGGTGGAAATTTATGTCGTCACTCATAATTCCACACTATTTAATACAACTCGATCATGGTTTCGATACCGCGTGTCATCCTCAGGTGGGGATGGATTGGATGGGGATTGGGGTGGGATTGGACGGCCCAGATGGATTGCAACAATTTACATGGCCCCACATGAAGCATGATTGACATGGGATCCACTCCCCTTTGGGTCGACTGCGGGAAAATGGCTCCGTGCAAACTAAGCAAAAACATATATCCTCATCTGAATCCTTGCCGACGGAATTCGATGTTCTTGCTGTCCTAGATTGCAAATCCTGACTTTTGATGGTCTCCGATGTAAATAAAGTCTTTTTGGGCTTCTTCATTCCTTTGGTTTTACTTTTCATCTCTTAAGCATCTACCAATGTTTTTTTTTTTTTTTTTTTTTTTTTTGACAGGATACCCCTGCGGGTAGTGGGATGGAGAATACTCCCGCAGTATCCCTGCTTGTCGTAAGAGGCGACTAAAAGGGCGGGGAGGTGAAACCCCGAAAACAAACCCAGAGCCAACAAGGGTTGAGCCCGGACAGTCTTGTGGGTCAACTGTCTGTGCGCGGCCACACCACCTGGCCTGCGATCCACCCGCATGTTTGCCGTGTGCGGAGACCCGTAAGGAGGAGAAGGGGAACCTGGAGGGTGAGGTCTGTGGTTCCCAGCCGGGGGTCGGATGCTCGGTATGGACCAGGGGCCAATACCCCTCTTCGGCCCCGGATTCTGTGTAAACGGGCGGCCGGGAGCTAGCCACTCCCGGTCAATCGGCTTCCGTGGCCCTATGCTTTACGGTGGCGAGTGCCAGGGAGGTGGGGGTCTGCGTAAGGCGGTCGGAGATGTACGGGTTTGGTGGGCCCGTGCATCGAAGATCCAACCCGAAACAGACAACCACCTCTAGGGTGCTATATCCCCTCGGGTAGCCCTGGCGACCGCACCGGTTTGCGGTGCGGCGTCCCGAATGTGTGGCTCCATGGTGGGTGGGGAGCTCGGGGGATGAATAAAGTTTAGGCATGGCGGATGATATCCTTCCACCACCTAAAAGATCCCGCCCGGAAACGGGCGGGGGAGGTAATGTTCCCGGCGCTAGTATGCGCTATTTAGTGATGAGGTGCCAGAAGGAAGGGGAGAGCCTGAAGAAGGTGTCCCCCTTCCTTATTCGAAAACTTTTATCTAGTTCAGTTCCTGGGGAACTAAAATCTGCTAAGAAACTTCGAGACGGCACACTGCTCATCGAAACGGCAACGAGGGCTCAGAGCGATAAATTATTGCTTAAAGAAAAGTTAGGTGAAATACCTGTTAAAGTGGAGGTGCACCGCACCTTGAACACCTGTCGGGGAGTGATCAGTCACTACGACCTGTTGTATGTTGAGATCGACGAGATCAAGCGGAAGATGGCCTCTCAGGGGGTCACCGATGCTCGTCGACTCACGACAAAGCGCAACGGAGAAAGAGTCAACACGACGTCTGTTGTTCTCACGTTCACGCTTGATCAGCTCCCCGACAAGGTGTTTGTCGGATATGAATCGGTGCCAGTGCGGCCATTCATACCGGCACCCATGCGATGTTTCCAGTGCCAGCGATTCGGCCACATGGCCACACGGTGCGAGGGCAAGGCCACCTGTCCCCGCTGCGGCCTGGAGAAGCATGAGGGTGCGGAATGCACAGGTGACCCACTTTGTGTCAATTGCGAGGGTGCACATCCGGTGTACTCACGTGATTGCCCAAAGATGATCGAGGAGCGCAAAGTAATGGAGATTAAGACGGTAGAAAAAATCTAGTACTTCGAGGCAAGGAAAAAGTACAGAGCACAAGTTGCTCCTACTTTTTCCAAATCATTCGCCCAAGTCGCTTCTCCTCGAACATCCAAGGTCACCATTTCCACTCAGACTGAAGAAAATGTGAGTCCAACAACTGTAGCCTCTGCACAGAAATCGGCCACGCCGGCTAAGGCCACAAATCCGGCAAAAAATACAAAAACCACCGGTCCAGGTTCTCCTAGGAAGAACCCCACCAAATCCACCGCCGGGGCCACGCAAACAAAGCGTGGTAACACACCATCCCCCGGTCCATCAGGCAAGGAAAAAATACCTCCACAGGAAGCCATGGAGGAAGATTTCTGTATCTCAGATACAGAAATCGAAATAATTAGAAAAAAGGGAGGGAAGCAGCGCCTCAAGCGCTGATCACTCCTTAGCTTAGCTTAGGACTTAAGCTGCTCCTTTTTTCTTGTTATTTTTAACTATTTTTAGGTCTTTTATTTATTTATTTATTTATATATTTTTAAATTTTATGACCTCTATCTTACAGTGGAACTGTAATGGATTTTATAGGCATAAGGAGGAGCTGGCCATTTTAATCAGAGATTTTAACCCTTCTGTTATATGTCTACAGGAGACGCATTTTAAGGCGAGGGACAGTGGAATTTTAAGGGGATACAAGGTCGAAAGGCTAGATGACCTTACTGGTCATAGAGCCCATGGCGGGGTGGCGATTGCCGTTCGGGAGGCCCTTTACACCTCTCGAGTACGGATTGACACCCCGTTTCAGGCTGTGGCCATAACCTTGTTTACCCCGCCAAATATAACGATATGCAACGTTTATATGCCGGAGGGTGCACCGGTAACTCGTTCCAACCTAGAGAGACTTGTCCAGCAGTTGCCTAGGCCATTCATATTATTGGGTGATTTTAACGCCCACGACCCCTTGTGGGGAAGCTCAAGAGGCCAAAACACAAGGAGGGGACGGATTTTAGCCAGTTTCATCCTCGATTTTAACCTTTTGCTACTTAACAACGGTGAGAAAACCCGTTTTAATGTTTTTAATGGAGAATTCTCCTGTATAGACTTAGCTATGGCAACGAGCAGTCTTTTTAACAAGTTTAATTTGACCGTGCACACAGATCTTTGTGGCAGTGATCACTTCCCCATTTTAATAAATCCTGAAGGAAGTTTTAACACTGATTTTATCCGACCGGGCAATTGGATCGTCCGTAAAGCGGACTGGCAGAATTTTAGAGACGTTTTTAATTTTAAACACAATTGTTATTGTGATGCCACACACAATGTGGAGGTTTTAACAAGGTGCTTGATCGAAGCAGCGAATTGCAGCGTCCCTCGGTCATCGGGTAATGTCCCACGGCCAGCGGTTCCTTGGTGGAACAAGGAGTGCGCCGAGGCAATTCGTCTTCGAAAACGTGCCCTTCGTATTTTTAAAAAGTACCCAACCGCAACGAACCTTTCGTCCTTCCGTCGACTGCGAGCGAAAGCCCGACGAGTCGTGAAGGAGGCAAAAAGGGTCTCCTGGATGGAATTCGTCAATAGCATTAACCACAGGACACCACTTGCACAGGCGTGGAATAAGGTGAGATGCATCTCGGGCTCCCGCAGGGATTACGGCGTCTCTTGCTTGAAAATAAATGGCCAAATCGTGAGCTCCCCTCGCGACGTAGCCGAGGCCTTTGGCGAGTCACTAGCCAATATAAGCAGTGACAGGAGTTACTCAGAAGCGTTCTTGGCCATCAAGGAACGCTTCCAGAGAACTCCTCTTTGCTTTGCTGAGACGTCCGTAATCGCGGAGTACAATGACCCGTTCTCGCTGTGGGAACTTCGGTCAGCCATCGCGGATTCCAAGGACACCTCTCCGGGACTGGACGGAATCCACAACGCCTTCCTTCGAAATATTTCGGGGGAAGCGTTGATGGAGATCCTGAGCACCTTCAACCAGTTATGGTTCGAGGGCAGCTTCCCATCTTCCTGGAGGGAATCTGTGGTGGTTCCGATCCCTAAACAAGGAAAGGACAGAGCGGACCCGAGTAACTACAGGCCCATCTCCCTTACCAGCTGTCTGTGCAAGGTAATGGAAAGGATGGTAAACCGTCGGCTCGTTTGGTGGTTAGAGCGGCGCAACCTTCTGTCGAATATCCAGTGTGGTTTCCGGCGAGGTCGATCAACCATCGATCATCTCGTTCGGAGTGACAATTTCATCCAGGAGGCCTTTCTTCTGCGCCAGCACGTCATCGCGGTCTTCTTTGACCTGGAGAAGGCATATGACAGGGTCTGGCGTCAGAAGATTTTAATCACGTTGCATGGTTGGGGTTTTAGAGGAAATCTTCCCATTTTTATTAAAAAATTTTTATCGGACCGAGTTTTTAGAATCAGAGTAGGTAAACACCTTTCCGAACCCTATATGCAGGAAAATGGAGTGCCACAAGGATCAGTCCTTAGTGTGACATTGTTCGCTATTGCGATCAATGACGCTATCGACTGCATCACGGGACCTGTCATGGGCTCACTGTTTGTGGATGACCTGGCTATTCTCTGCCGGTCATCCAAACTAGTTACCGCGTCCAGACAGATACAACTCTGTCTTAATAAACTGGACGGCTGGTCCCAAAAGAACGGCTTCCGCTTCTCAGCGGAAAAGACAAAATGCGTACATTTTCATCGTTGCAGGGGCAACCACATACCACCAGAGTTGCGTCTCGGTGGAAGGGTTTTACCATACGCTGATTCGGTTCGTTTTCTCGGGATGTTGTTCGATTCCAAGCTTAATTGGAAGGAACACATCCGAACTCTTAAAGAAAAATGTTTTAACGTTTTAAATATTTTACGTGTTTTATCGCACACTACATGGGGCGCCGACAGGACCACCATGCTTTCATTTTACAGGGCAATGGTGCGTTCCAAGTTGGACTATGGATGTTTCGTCTACTCCTCGGGCCGCACAAGCTACCTGAAACCGCTGGCAACGGTTCACAACGCGGGGCTACGTTTGGCGACCGGAGCGTTCAGGACGTCTCCCGTCCTAAGCGTATACTCGGATGCCGGAGAGCCCCCGCTGGATACCCGGAGGAACATCCTAATGGCTAACTACGTGGCAAAAATTTTATCTATGAGGACTCATCCGTGTTTCAATGTAATTTTAGACCCCAGGTTTTTAAACATTTTTAACAGGCGGACAAGGGCCACCAGACCCCTGAGCGTCCGTTTTAAAAATTTTATGGAAGGAACAAATGTGAGACTTCCAGAAGTGTACGGCCATGGATATTCCGGTCACCCACCATGGCGAGTGCCCTTTCCGAAGTGTAGTTTTACCCTACGAACTGGCCAGAAAGGTTCCACGACCCCTATGGAGTACCAACAACTTTTTAGGGAAGAGCTGTGCCGCCACTCCGATTTCACTCCCGTGTTTACGGATGGTTCGAAATCCGAGTCGGCATGCGCATGCGCGGTGGTCTCGTCCCACCATGGAGTCATCGGGGCGAAGCTAAGCCCGCTGTGCAGCATCTACACGGCGGAGCTTTTCGCCATAAAGATGGCTCTTGGTGGTATTAGGGGCAATTGTGGCGCATACATGGTCTGTAGTGACTCTATGAGTGCGCTGCAGGCCATTTCCGGCTATTCCCCGATGCACCCACTTGTCCAGGAGATTCAGAGCCATCTTTTATCCCTTTCTATGAAGGGAATCGCTATCCGTTTTCTGTGGGTACCTGGACACGTGGGAATAGCCGGTAACGAGATGGCCGACTCGGCAGCAAAGAAGGCTCTTCAAGACGAACACATTTCGTCAGTGTTGGTACCGTACCAAGACTTGATGGCTACGTTGAGAAACGTAGCCTTTGGTCAGTGGAAGGAAACCTGGCATTCCCTGACACAGAATAAGTTGCGCACCATAAAGCCGGTAGTATCAGTGTGGCCCACATCAGTCGGGAGGACTCGCAAGGAAGAGGTCGCAATCACACGGTTGAGGATAGGGCACTGTGCCCTCACTCACTCTTACCTCTTCACCGAAGAGAAGATCCCTCCCTACTGTGAGGATTGCGACTCTCCCTTAACTGTGAGACACCTTCTGACGGTGTGTGATAGATACCGTGCTCTGCGCATCCGGCTGAACATCAGGGGAGACCTAGGACACGTCCTACGAGACGATCCTGATTGTGTCAGTCGGATAATGTTATTTTTAAAAGAGTCAGGGCTTTTTAACTGTTTGTGACCAACCATTATGTGGTGTTTTATCTCACGCCCATTTTAATGTGAGCTGCGTCGCTTTTATTTATTTATTTATTTATATATTTAACTATTTATTTAAATAACATGACTTGGTGATTTTAGGCTGACGTGGTGCGAATGACCTCAGTCGTCGAAGCACCCTAATCACCCAAATACTACTACTACTTTTTTGACAGGAGTGTGTTAAAATGGCTGAATGCCTCTTTCTGGTACCGACTTATACTTTCCTAGGCCGTGCTTTCGGTAAAGGACATAGTTTCTCAAGGGATGATGATTGTAGGTTACTTTGTGAGGATGTTGATGGGAATGGCACATTATCAAGGACTACATTCTGAGGTGGCAGTTATTTTTCATAAATACGGGCTACGTTGTTTGGAAGATCGGCTTCTTTATCCTCTTGATTGTTTGTCACCGTATTGATTTCAGGAGCAGGCCTGTCGATCAAGGAAGCACCAAGGAACTCGCTGTTGGGAAATGTCTCTATTGAAAGGATTAATTCCACTGATTTTGAGCTCTGCGGAGATGTTACTTTAAGTGGCTGCTTGCGGTAAAGAAAGAGCCACTATATTGGAAATATCATAAATGGACATTGTAGACCCTGCGTGAGTCTAGTCGCAAGCGGTGTTTTCAATATTCTTAAGCGGGCCATGAACAGATCTGTCTAATGACTGGAGTTTGTGACTGCAATGTGGAGGGAAAGATACTACTTTGACGCCGTTGTTTTTCAAGTAATCCAAAGCCTCGATAAAAAGGTGAGAGTCGTGATTGCCGAGAAGCAAAGGAGACTTTTTCTTTTTCGAAGTTTTCGTGTGGGCTATATAGCGCTTCGCGCACTTGACAAAGTGCTCTTCCTTCATCCAACCCGATGGGTTAGCATCATCGTCAGCGCCGCCAGATAGTGCTCCTCGTAAAAAATGCTCATGGAAATTCACCCTCGGAAATATGAGAAAGGGGTTCGGGGATAGGGTTGGTGTGGTGGCTGGAGTACTGGCCAGGGTTCAAATCCCTGTAGAGGAAGAAAGTTTTTCAGAGGAAACCCGATCCCTACTTGAGTGTCTTGTGAAGGGCACTTCAAGTGCTGTACTCCGTCTGTCGGATGAGACGTTGAACCGTGGTCCCCTTGGCGCCTTTCGTTAAGAGCAGGCAAATGCCGACGCCGGGTTTCTATCCACCCTTCCTCCCTTACCTGCCCACTATGGCGCAAATGACCTTAGCTGTCGGTCGCCTCCCCAAATATCCAATATCAAAAAGAGTGAAACACTATTTCTAGTAGCAGACACAGCAAATACCATGGTGACCAATGTATATACCTCTCTCAGCCGATGTCATTTTCCCGATTTGCTTGAATCCTCGTCGAGCAACAATGCGATCAGGTTTCTGATCGGCGGTTATGCCAGTTTCATCCATGTTCCATATATCCCCAGGGCCAGCCTTCAGGCGGTCGAGCAAAGTCTTCAAATTGTCAAATGAGGCGAAACGTTTTTCTTGTTAAAACTCATGGCTCTAGAAAGGCTGGTGGTTTCAGGTGTTCTAATTGACAAAGATTTGTTCCGTTTCAAAAAACATGAAAACCAGTCTGGTCCGGCCTGCTTAGCGTCTACCCATGCGCTAGGAATCCTGCGATTGTCACGACGTATTGGTACACGAACTTTCGCACTTCCTTCGACGTGGGTCCGTATTATATATCAACAGCCTTTTTTACATACTCCAATATTTCATTTTCTTGTTCTGGAGAGAACATTGACATGAACTGGAAAAACGAGGGCTAGAATCGCATTTTATTGCAGCGTGGCATTAGTTTTGTCAGAATGCGTTTAAAATAATGGCAAAATCTCTCTATTTATTTAATGATCATGCATTTAATACATAAATGTAAACTTAACTTGTCTGTTTTTACTATATTCGATTGGAACGAAGTTGCTAAGCCTTCACTTCAGAGTTCATCAAGAGGGATTGTCCTGAAGTATTTGGCCAAGGTATTCAAGGGTATATCGAACTGCTTGGACGCCTCCCTGATTGAAATCGCATAACTTTTACAGAGTTTACTGCCCTTAGCATGTCATCAGGAGTTGTCTCCCCCACTCATATTTTCTCTTGTAAATCTGAATTACTGTTGCACGTTTAAATAATAACATTCTAGGTAATAAATACAAATGTGTACTCTTTTCCCGCTTCGTTAAATAAATAACAACGAACAGGTTAGATCGCTTTTTAAAACAAAATATCAATTCCTTTACTATGTTGTGAATTCAATATTGCGTGTGCACAATGTATCGGGATTGGTTGGAACACTCTACCAACCTGCTCCACCTTTCATGTAATAACCAACCCCATAGTCATATTGCACTTTACCCTCTTAACACACATATAGTAATAAAAAATACTTTACTTGTGCATTAGTTTTGAAGTCTCACTCTCGAAACATTCACTCGGTCTAATCATTAAAACTCGGAGCAAAACGATCAAGCATTGTAATTTGTTAAAAAAAACATTAAATGATTTGCTTAAGTATTGTGCTAGTGGAACATTCGATAACGTACCTTTCTTCATCCAAAGAGTGAGCATGTAATGGATTATCCTTTCCGCGCCGTCTGTAGTGGGCCCCGCCAATTCCCTTTTGACGTGATATCCTTGCACCGCCATACTCACGAAGTACTCCCCCCGTCTTTTCATGAATACTCAACGGAATTTCGGAAGACCGCTCCCACCCGCCCCCGACCCACCCCAACGGTGTCTACATCTAGTCGGTAAACGGAAAACTACGTCATTAACTTTCGGCACTAGTAGCGCCTCTGGGAAGAGTGCGTTGAACTTCTTGAACTTCTTGAACCTTGTTAGATTCGAAATAGCCTACCACATCTCACCACTACTGATGCCCTCCCATGTTACACACGTAGTTGCGTAGTGATGTAACTATTTTTAAACGCAGTCACAGCGGTATCCTGACGCTAATATGTTATATTTTTCGGAATAACTATTGCAATTGAAAACTTACATCATTTATATGGCTCAGTTTAAGTTTAAATGAATATGAAAAAAAATTCTTATAAAAAATCCTCTTCTCAGCAACAAAACGAAAGGAGACGTGAAATATGTGACGCTCTCGTCGTCCAGCGCTAAAACGACTGTAAATATTGTGGCGCTCTCTGCAGTAAGCCTTCAGAATTATGAGTCATGTACGAACCTGCCCCTGTACCCAACCAGCCCCGGTCCCTCCGAATAGAAATACCTTCTGTAGAAAGGTCTATCCATGGCAGTCGAAGAGCGTATACTTGCACTATGGAATGGTCCATTGGAGTCTTTATTCAGGACAGAATAGTACTCCAAGCTTCTCGTTGATTCGTCGGTGTCACTTCAGAAGTTCACTCCGTGCAACTTGACTCTTAAAGAGGTTTTTTGATTCCTAATTGCTTCCGTCATCTTGGAGAAGAATAAACAAATCCATCTAAATCATAACCTGCATGGTTTTCCCCTAAATCTAAAAAATACCTTAAATATTAATTATGGATAAACTTTAGTTGAACATAAATGACATCATGGTAAACAGCAAGACATGAAAAACTCGCAGATGTGGTACTGAAACACGTTAAGAATATAAAAATACTTATTTTCCCATCTGTTGAATGCATACGTAAACTGTTAATTCTTTCCTGTCGCGCTCATTAATTCCCATCGGGATACCAATCAAAGCTTAAGGTGGCTCTGGCTTCAGGGTCCTTTGTTCCAGGTTTTATGAAAACTTGCCTGTTTCATCTTTGAAGTGCGTTTTATAAACTGAGACGAAAAAATTGTTCCCTGGATAGTTTTACTGTATTTCAGCCTTGAAAGTGGAGATTGTAACATGGGCTCTTATGGAAATAGCTCAGATTACAACAGAGAAACCTCGCTTTGAACGAGAAAGCATATTCAAGAGTTCATTCTCCTGAGTAAAAACTTACGTATTGCCTCTGCACAGACTTACACATACATGGAACTTACTTAACATAACTCTCTGCTCCCTTAAGGTGTCTGTGCCGTAAGTGATACTGGAATTATTTAAAATAAATAAATAAAAATATCTTTGTGTTTGTCTTGACTCACATAGTCGAGCTCGAGCCACTTCTCATCCTCGGGTTAACAACAATTGGGCGGTGGGGTTATAGAACACCTTCTCAAGAGTAAAAATTAACGTATTACCTCTCCACAAACTAACATATACATGGAACTTATTTTACATAACTCTCTGCTCCCTTAAGGTGTCCGTGCCGTAAGTGATACTGGAGACTCGTAGGGTTCGTGATGGAATCTTCATTATCTCCTCTTAAGTTATTTTCTCTGGTTCTTCTTTTCTGTATGGTGTCCATATGATCCTATGGCGTTAGCATAAATGCGACAGATGAAGTTAAATACCTGGGAGTTACGATAACTTCGAACCTATCGTGGGGGACACCCATAAGAAATATTTGTGGCAGAGCCCTGAAGAAGCTAGGATTTGTCAAGCGTGTTGTGGGAAGATTTTCGGATGAGAAAGTGAAAGAAAGGTGCTATTTCACGCTCGTCCGGCCACACCTTGAATATGCAGCGAGCATATGGGATCCGGCGGAGAAAGACCTAGTCCATGAACTTAATAAAATACAAAGGAAAGCTGCGCGATTCGTCAAAAACTGCTACGGCCGAACAGAAAGCGTTACACGGATTTTGAACGATTTAGGGTGGGAGCCGCTAGAGACTCGGAGGCTACGCGCTAGGCTTAGATTGCTTGAGCAATTGAGAATGGATATCTTTCAGAGCGACACGGAGAACATCATATTAGAACCACATTATATTTCCAGGTCCGACAGAATCGATAAATTAAGAGGAATATTTTGCCGAACGGATAGGTATGGGAATTCGTTTATCCCCCGAACAATTAAGGACTTTAATAAATGCTAGGCGGAATTTTTATTTTCATTTTAATTTTTTATTTTTTTTAACGGCTGGTGTCCTAACACCCCCCGCCACACGCCTTTTGAGGTGGCTTGCGGGGTAGTATGTAGATGTAGATGTATCCTCTTCTCTTCTGTGCACTTCATCGTTTCTGATTTTGGCCGTCCATTTTATCTTTATCATCCTCCTCTTGCGCCAGAATTTGAAGGCTTCTTGTCTGCTTTTCCTTTTGTCCTTGCTTCTGATCCATTGAGTTCCCCTTCGAACGTTTTAACATACTCTTACCTAGTCTGTAGACCTATTCTTCTTTCTTTCTTTGAGCACAGCTGCAGTTTTTACTGTGGAAGCTTTCGGAGCATGACCGTGTGTCGATACTCCATGTTTTTCTCATTTATATGGAATAAATATATACGTCTGAATTTTCCGATGAAAACGGCTGCACTTAGTAAGTTCTGGCCTGGGAGGAATCGTTGATGAGAGCGAAGAAAGAGCGGGCATTTCAAATGATACTGGAATAAACCTTAATCCCAGTGGCATGACTGAAATAATTAAAGGAAAAATGGAGAGTAGTGGATGGCAGGAAAACGTAGTTCAAAAGATTTAAGATGGAGTCTCAAAGGAAGGGAATATTATAGACGAAAAACGTCTCGTACAGTAAAGAAGAAAATGCTAAAAATGCAAGCAAGACGGCACAGATATCAAAAGAACAGAAACATGAAAGGCGTATATAAAGCAAAGGAATGCGGGGGAGGAATTGATGAAAGGCCTCTTTTTTTCCCAGAGAGGCGGAGGCGACTTATCCCATGGTTGAGCTGAAGCAGCTTATGGAATTGCAAGAAGTCACTTCAAAGAGTTTTCACACACAGAAGGCAGTGCCCCGCGGAATGAAAAGGTCGGGAATTCTCGCGGGTTATAAAAAAGGAGAAAGGGGGGGTAAAGAACTTTGGGAAAGAGGGAGGGAAATAAGTTGGCCGGGAAAACTTTTTAATGGGAACGATATTTGACAAAGGGAAACTTGGAAGATATATAAATATGGAGGGCAGGAGATAAGACGAGAGGGAGAGAGAGAGGACCATGATTCGACTGCAGATGTTGTACCGCATCCCAAATTGGATTTATGTGTTTGGGAGAGCTCCAGAAAGCGGCGACTTCTTGCTTGCAAAGAAGCAAGCCGGAACGATAACCCCGAGGCAAATCTCTTGCCGTTCTCCGCCCGCGTTTTCGTATTCTCCCTGGTTGAGGTGTCTTTTCTCGAAAGAATGTTTTTTTCGCATTCGTGTTTGCTTCTCCCGTCTATGATGGTGGTTCCTCCATAACATGACTAATGGCCGGTTGCAAGAACATTTAGTTCTGAGAGCCATGAAGCTATAGATCTCTTAAAAATATTCGGGTTGCAGGAACACACCTGTTAGTTACGTAACTTATTTTCCAATAGTTAATAGCTTCGAATATTCGATCTAATCTTCTACCACCGGATGAAATTCATGAACTTTTAGCCTCTACATAATTGCTAATGAACGTAATAATTTTTCAGTAAGAGTAAACAAACTAGTCATTTGTCTCAAAGGAACTATTTTAACTGGTAATTAAGTCTCCAAACGGGTTTTCGCGCATCCGCCATCTTGCCCACTAATGGAACTCATAACTCCATGCCATAAGTTATGAAGCAAATTAATTTATCGAATGTATCTGCAACACTTACCAAATGGTTGCCATGGCTTATGGGTCCCATAAATTTACAGAATACATGTGTGTCGTTCCTGCAACTGGCCATTGAGGAGGAACGTGCCCTTCGCAGTACTATTTTCTTGCGATAAGCAAAATTTTCTCTAATGAATAAATTCAGCCTCAGTGCTGCCGTTAATATGTTAAAAATTTCATGTAAATACTCCTTCGGACATCTTACAGGACAATGCATTAAACCGAAGTTTTCATCACGTGGCGAAAGGCAGTAATTAAACTGGCTCCAGCCTACGTTTTTATTTCGGTTGGATTTGATATCGTGATTTAATAACGAGCTGAGGGAAGGGATCATTATCTTCAGACATAAAACATTTACAACTGCTGTCAACAGAATATGTGAACATTGAACTTGTGCCCTCTTCGGCATGTGTTTAATGCTGCCCAAGTATCTGGTACGCCTAAACTTTAATATTTGGCGAATCTTTTCCCAGAATATCAATTGTTTTATTATAATAATTTCGTTTGATTTGTTGTGAACCCCTCCACTACTTCTAGTCCTTCTTGCACTATCAATTTTTATCTGTAAGTAAAGAATTACTGCAATTTTGCTTTTCTTCCATTCCGTTTGCTCATTTTCCTTTTCAATTAAAAAATTATATTTGAATAAGTTATAATTAATGGTATGGTTAAACTGTAAAGTTACTAATTAGGTTGAGAAATTATAAATAATTTTATAATATGCTTAAATAATAAAAATTTTCTAAAAAATGACTATTACATCACAACTTTAATATTAAAAAAGTATATTTAATAATGTAAAACAGTATATGCACATTATTGATAATTTTTGTATATTGATTAGTCGTACTCCTTGTGTCTTACCTAAATTAAACTATTAACCTTTTTGTGAAGCTCCATCAATGTTATTTTTTCTGCATTGAAACAACTAAGAATACTAGTATATATTTCATTTACTCCAATTTCATCTTTGAAAACGCTAGATTTTAATAGCATATTCTTTGTGTCATTGTAAATCACATATAGTTTCCAGCGCACAAGAATGAAATCATCCTGCATCTTTTATCGATTGTTTCAATCTTTGGGCAGCTCCAAGAGGTGGTGGTCCATCATGGACTTCGATATTCTCAATGTTCAACATATCGTCCTCGTGGGAATAGACGTAGTTGTTATCTCTTGAGAAGTTGCATAGGCATATGCAACATTTTAAAATTTGAGCAGCGTATGTTGGTGATATTCTCAGGTGTTTCAAACTGGGAAATTTATGTTTGAGAATCCCTACGTAATTTTCAACAATCCTCCTCGTACTTTTATGAGCTCTGTTAAGTCTTGTCACCGCAGGGTTGTTCAAGTTATGGTAGGCAGGTGTAACAAGCCATTCCCTCCATGGATAAGCAGAATCTCCCAACAGCAGAGCATTTGGAAATGATCGCCGGCCATTTTCAAACCGTTCATTCACGAAGCTGTTCCTTAGCACCCTTGAATCATGCACACTTCCTGGCCAATTTGCACTGGTGTAATAAAAATGACAATTAGGATCACTTACAACCAAACAGTTTATGGAATGATCTCCTTTTCCATCGACAAGAACGTGACTGCGCCCCTGGTATGGATGGTATTCACAACGCCTTCTTAAGGAACCTGCCCGAGGGCGCTATCACGGAAGTTCTAAAATCCCTAAATCAGGTGTGCTTGGAGAGGAGTTTCCCCCAACCTTGGCGGGAGTCCCTGATATTACCCATCCCAAAACAAGGAGAGGACAGAAGCGACCCGAAGAATTACAGACCCATCTCTCTGACTAGCTGCCTATGCAAACTAATGGAGAAGATTATCGATCGCCGACTTGTTTGGTGGCTGGAGACGCAAAATCTGCTCTCTAACTTCCAATGCGGATTTCGTCGCGGAATGTCGACGACTGATCACCTAGTTCTGGTAGATATAATTTCATACAGGAAGCCTTTCTCATGCGTCAACATGTCGTTGCATTATTTTTTATATAGAGAAGGCGCACGACACGGTCTGGAGGCCCAAGATCTTACTGACCTTGCATATCTGGGGTCTAAGGGGCAACCTGGCGGCATTGACGATCTGACGATCTTCTGTTGATCATCGACCATTACTAGTGCTGGCAGACTTATCTAACTGTCGCTCAACAAACTTTCGATGGTCTTGCCAGAATGGCTTTCGATTCTCAGCCGACAAAAGGAAATGCATACACTTCCATCGACGTCGGGGGGAGTATGCCTCTCCGGTTCTAAAACTTGGAGGGCGGATCCTTCCTTATGTTGACTCCATCCGATTCCTCGGCATGACTTTTGATAAACGATAAACTATGAGCCAGGGAGTACACCGTATACTAGCCCCTTCTCTGGGAAGCTGCCGCATGCCGCTTCCAGTAGGCCCAATGTAGTCAGTGTTGGTCGAATTTTCATTCAGGTAGCGGCCAAGTGGGGCAGTGCCCACCCAGATGAGTCCCTGGGAATTTGGGAATGCTGCAATTTGATGGGTCCTGTGCGATGTTTGGAGACTGACCCTCTTGAGTGACGTACCCGGCTTAACAGTTACCTTGGCCACTGGCTGTACGCCGACTAAGCCCCAGGATGAGATGCAGAGGACAAACACTGCATCGCTATCTCCTCCTCTCTGATTAGCATGGGCCGCTAGCACTGCCGCTTTCCTGAACGCTTTTTGCCCAGGGGTGAGGGATCTGCTTGCTTCTCCGTCAAAGTTGTACACCCCTGAGCTTTTGTGGGGTCTCATCTTTCCGCCTGTCAGGATGCCATCGTAGAGATTTCTGTATCTTCTGTGATCCTCATCGTGGAGATCCGCACAGTGGCTGGTTATACCTGTGCTGTTTAACGCGAGGATGTATGCATGTCTCCCATGTGTCTTTGCTAATGCTGTGCCATAGTCGGGGATGGTGTGGTTTGTAATGCTGAAGCCATTTGCCTCGTAGTAGCGTTCTCTAAGGCCGAAGGCAGTGTCAAAAACCTCGGACCTCTTGTACTCCTGCATCACCCCAATATTTGGGGTCGGCAGTGCAAACAGGTGACCCGACTGCCTCCCTGTTGTTTCTGTGCACCGTCTTGGACAAAGCTATCTTAACTCTGTACGGCAGCAGGCTAGCCGTTAGGTCGTTCCTGTGCGCCCTGTCTATCAGTGCAGATATTTGCGCTCTGGGTGTTGTGCTCCCAACCACCTCTAGGACACTGCAATCCCAGGTTCCGGACTTAATGGCCTTGAGCATATTGTCCTTCCACAACTCGGAGCTGCCAGATGTTAAGGCCTTCCTGAAGATTACTGATTTGCCCCTCTTGGCCATAGCTTGCTTAACCTTCTCCAGAACTGCACCCTGCAGGCCTATCAGAGCCCTCACCCTCACACTCCTGGGGCTGTCTAAGATACTATCGACTCTGGCTTGTGCAAAAGGCTGGTTGATGGTTTTGTAGATGTAATCTCACAGCCTGGAGCTCACATCTGACCCATCGAATGATTTATAAATGAGTTCCTGTGCTCGGAGGGAGCGTTTTTTTCTCGAACATTTTACTAATGACTCTCTTTTCGTATCCATTTTTCACTGCAATGTTTTTGATTGCTCTGATTTCCTTGGCGAGGTTCTCGGCAGAAAGAGGGTTGTTGAGTGATCTGTTTAGCATGGAATGAACAGCGGCCTACTTATGAGAGGGATGGTGGCGGGAGTCGGAGGGGATGACGTGGTCTGTGGTAGTTTCTTTCCTGTAAATTGCGAAGTCGTAGCCTTTTTCCGTGGTTGAGATTGTTATGTCCAGAAAGTTAATTTTATGGTTGGTTTCTTTTTCACAGGAGAACGTTATGTTTTTGGATTGGGAATTTAACTTATTCAAAAATATGTCCAGTTGCCTCTTTGTGCCAGTCCACACGGCAAACACATTGTCTACATATCTGTACCAACAATGGATAAAACTTGTGTTCACTAAGCAATCTCAGAATAACTTTTCTTCAAAATCGTCCATGTATAGGTCTGCCAAAAGCGGCGATAGAGGTGACCCCATTGCTAAGCCGTCCTTTTGTTGGAAGAATCTACCATTAAATTTAAAGAAATTGTCTTCCACACACACTCTCAGAAGTGCCACAAATTCGTTGAGGAAGGGTGGTTCTGCTCCGGCTTTCTTCAGTGTTTCTTCGGCTACTTTAACGGCTTCGGAAATGGGAATGTTGGTGAAAAGGTCTTTCACGCCAAAGGACACTAGGGTGTGATTGGATGACAGGGGCTCTCTCTGGGTAAGATGATGGCACAATTCCGTTGAGTTCTTTACCCCGTATCTAGGCTTGAACCTGTGAACTCCCTGAAGAGTGAATTTAGGTGGGAGGCTAGTCTTCTTCATGGTGCAGCGACACTGGAGACAACGGTAAAGATGCATCTTGGTGCAAACACTTATATAGGTACTAGATAGGGTGGGGAAGGTACTGTAGGTGTGGGGGAGGGAGGTGAAGGGTGGATGGGAGTGGTTGAGTAGGGTTGGGGTGGGGGCTTCCCAAGAGGGTGAGCCAAGGGTCTGGGATGTGGGGGGGGGGGGGGTTGAGAGGTAGGTAGAGCTAACGCCTCCGAAGTTGACTACCTGCGGTGGTGAAGAGTTGGCGGAGATGGAAGGGATAGGAGTAAGGTGGAAACCGAGGGTGCGAAGGTAGAAGGTAATGTTACAGTTAATGGAACATGGAGAGGTTGAGGAGGGGAGAGCGGGAAGTATACAACATATTGACAATTTCACAATTGGCATTTACGGGTTTCAAAAAATCCACTTGCTCGAGAGCGTCAAGCCGGGGGCCTTTACGTTCAAAATGCAATATTTCCAGGGAGAAATCACCTCCGTGGCCCTTGTCCAACTGGTGTTTTGCGAAGTTGGAATTAGTATTACCATTTTATAACAAGCAATATGTTCTTTTAGTCTCTCCTTGAACTTCCGACCAGTCTGCCCAATATAGGCTGCTGAGCATTATTTCTGTTCCGCAGTCGAATGCTTTGATTCTCGACCAAAACGACTCGGGTTAAATGACACACTGATGTAGCCCTTTTTTCGGATGGCTACATTTTTGAAAGGTTTCAAATCGCCAGAAATGAAGTATAATTAACGACGAAATATCAAGAAACGGTTACACTTAAAACCTTTTTCTGAGAGTACTTGAAATAATAACACTTAAAAAAAAGAAAAAAAACCATTTCCAGAATATCGGTAAAGCATGTCTGCGATCTCGAAACGGAGCCCGGATGCCGGAGGAACTTCTGCTCCGCATCCAGACAGCTTGTCTCTCGACCAGGTGGTTTACATATAATCACTCATATATTGTAGCCTTTATAATAGCTACATGTCTACTTTCTTAGATTATATAAATTATTCGTTATGTTTTAACAGACGGGGTTAATAAAAAACATTTTCCAACCATCTTTTTTGTTTGTCGGTAATATTTGCTGTCGTTACGATGCATTCTACTTTTTCATTCAATCTAATAATTATATTTTCATTTTTTCTTTTGGCTAAAATATACGGGCCATATAAATATACGGACCATGACCACGGCAGAAGAAGAGCTACTTAAAAGATGGGAAAGGAAAGTACTAAGAAAGATTTATGGTGCTGCAAAGGAAGGTGGACTGTGGAAAATACGGAGAAACAGAGAACTCGAGGAACTCCACAAACACCCTAACATAGTGACAGAAATTAAGAGCAATAGATTAAGGTGGTTAGGACATGTCGAGAGGATGCCTGAGGATAGGATGGCGAAAAAGATATTTCGTGGTCATCCTGGTGGTAGAAGATTGAGAGGGAGACCCCGGAAAAGATGGTTGGATGATGTAGAGGTTGATCTGAGAAAGATGGGAATTAAAAGATGGAGAACGCATGCCGGGAATCGTGATGTCTGGGCTAACATCGTCGGAAAGGCCAAGGACCTACAAGTGCTGTAGCGCCGAGGAGTGAGTAAGTAAGTAAAATATACGTGGCTATGAGTTCTGATATAATATTATTTTTGGATCTCGGGAAGAGGTTAAAGTTCAGTATGGCGAGGTTGACGTCGGATATATTGCCTCCTCCATAGGTGTCAAAATCTTTGTATATCCTTCTTATTGTGGCCCATTGTTCTCTGTGTGGTTCACAGCCTAAGGCATTGTGCGCCAAATCGTCAACGCGCCCGCAGCATGGTCATCGGGGAGAGCTTGCCAATCCTAATCTATGGAGCATCTCATTGCAAGTCTGTATTTCGTGGCCAAATTCGAACATTATACTTTTTTCCTCGGCCGTTCCTCTTAGTTTGGCGAGATTTTCCCATGCATGTTTCTTCCTGGTATTGTTTCTTTGATCATATCCCTTTTGAATTCTCTATATATTTTTGCCGTTTCCCACCTCTTCCCTCTGACTTGGGTATGGTTCTGCTAATTTTTTTATTATGATTCGAGCCCGGATCCCTCGATTTCCGGCCGAGTACTTTAGCTAGTGAAGCCCCGAGGCGTCCTCTTCCCCGGTGGATTTTTCCCCCTTGGATTTTTCCTCCCTTTTTCCCCCTGTGGTCAAGGCGGACGATTTGTTCTCTGTGAAATTTCGCACAATTGTGCATTGCGGGTGACTCCGTAAAAGTGTAACTCCGTGGCTAGTCCCGGATAGCTTAAAATCTGTCATAGGAACATGATTCCGAAGAGAAGATCCCGCCCTACTGTGAGGATTGCGACTCTCCCATTACTGTGAGACACCTTCTGACGGTGTGTGATAGATACCGTGCTCTGCGCATCCGGCTGAACATCAGGGGAGACCTAGGACACGTCCTAGGAAACGATCCTGATTGTGTCTGTCGGATAATGTTATTTTTAAAAGAGTCTGGGCTTTTTAACTGTTTGTGACCGACCATTATTTGGTGTTTTTTATCTCACGCCCATTTTAATGTGAGTTGTGTTGCCTTTATTTGTCTATTTAATTATTTATTTTAAATAACTTGACATGGTGATGTTAGGTTGACGTGGTGCGAATAACCTTAGTCGTCGAAGCACCCTAATCACCCTAATACTACTACTAGGAACATGATTACTAAAGAATTTAAAGTTGTGATACCCAGTCCGACGACGTTAGTAAATACTACTGACTTTGTGTTCAGCTAATTAGTGTTCCACAAATTTAAACAGGTCTTTCGAAAATCGTTAAACCATCTACCATTATTTTTTTTTTTAGTTCTTGATATTAATTGCAATGCCATTTTGGCGACAAAACTGATTGCATTGGTTTATTCTTAGGTCTATTCAATAGTTCTGTTCCTCGTTTCAAAATCAACCAAACATGTGTGTTCAATTAACAGGTGGAAACCAAGCAGAAATATTTAGAAGCAGAAAAGGCTATTTCTCACTCAATGTTCAAACGTTATGTGATGCACAATTGAGGCTGCTGGACCCAGTTTTCCGATGGCCAGGCTCAGACTCTTGATCAGACCATCTTCGACAATCCATTTGGAAAGTGGTGATTTTGGAGATGGGGTAATTTTAGGCGATTCAGGATATGGTTTAAGGAATTATTTACTTACATCTATCAGCAATCCTGCGCTGCAGGAGGAAATTTTGTATAACGAGAGCCAAATAAGAACGAGGAATGTTTTAGAGAGGATGTACGGGGTATGGAAGCGAAGATTTCCAGTATTATCTCAAGGTGTAAGACTGTCTATGCAGACAACAATGGCATAAATTGTGGCATGTGGAGTACTGCATAACTTCTCTTTTCAGCAGAAGGAGGGGGAACCTCCATAGGTCCCAGATTTACCTATGGTAGATATGGAAGGGGATGAGGATCATGAGCATGGTATTGTAGATCCTGGATGAAGGGGTATTCTTGACTGCTTTTTAAATTATTTGAGAAATATCCTCAATTGAAATGATGATGTTACTTTAAAACTACTCTCTATTCTTATTGTCATTAACTTGTACTTAAAACTTAGCCTATAAAGTTGAACTTGTCTTCCATCAAGGATTACTAAGCTTATATCTGTAGTCCTTTGTTAGCCATACCTTATCATAATGGCGCATTACCAAAATTGGTTATTTCATCGCCCAACTCATAGACTTACGGGTTTCTCTTACTGCTGCATGTAATTTCAAATGCCAATCCTCCAGGAGGGACAGGCAACATTATCGGTCATAACGTTGCTTCCATGCAAAAAAATCGTCACAATACCATACACTCTCCATAAGAAGAATTTTTCATTCCCTTTGGGATCTGTAGCCACTACATTTACAAGTTGTTGATCTTCCTGTGATGTTGATCAGGCGATGAGGAAAGCCAGAGGGGACTGTGGAAGAAAGGGCTTGTAAAATGTTCTAAATACTTTACGAATATTTGAAATTAAAATCAAAAGCTGAAAAACAGTACTTTTATTTCGATGTTAACATAATTATGAAGAGAAATAAGAAATTTTTTACATATTTAATAATTGCTTAATTTTTATTTCTTTTTCTATTCTGTGAAGTCTTCTCGGGTTTTCCACCCTGGTCGGGCCGTTATGGGCCGACGTTTCGATGGCTACCAGCGCCATCGTCCTCAGGGCGTGTCAGTGTCGACATGAATATGGCTGCCTTTATGAGGGCATATTACACGACTTTCAGCTTTCGCTGGTATACGTATTATGGCTGAAGTATAATTGGGGCTGTATCATGGGTTAGAGCGGTTCTTCTGTGGCAGAGGTTGAGGTGTTATGGGGGGTTTCATGGGAATGGGGGACGCGTGTCAAGATTGGAGCCTCCTTATGCCTGGCGGTTTTCGCGCCAAAATGGTCAGGTTGGATCTGATTGTCTAGTGCTGATCTTCTTTCTCTCCGCCTTAATTCTGCCAAGGGCTGGATTCCAAGCCTCGCTTAGCGCGTAGCCCGTGTCCCGGTTAGTGTTTCTTCTCCATCCGGATTTCTATGGGTTCCTTCGTCAGTCGTTCCCAGTATCCGTTGGATCGGCTTAGCAGTTAAGTGTCGTCAAATATTATGCGGTGCTCCTTACTTAGACTATGTTCTGCCACCGCGGATTGTTCCGGATGACATAGTCAGATGCTCCCAATGTGCTCCTCAACCCGTGTATCAATGGTCCGGTCCGTATCACCACATTCGCGGGGATTTCGGTAAACTCCCGGAGTTTTTAGTCCGAGGTCATCCTTGACTCGGACAAGTTTTCTTCTCAGTTTTTGAAGTGGCTTGTGAATGGTCCGGATGTTATGCTTTCCTAGAATTCTCGAGATTTTCCCAGAAATAGTTGAGATGTATGGCAGACAGGCCCTGGCAACCGGCTTGTCGTTGTCCTCCGCTGTTTCCTTTCGGTCCGTGAAGGCCCTTTTCAGGGATCTCCTTTCCAGAGTAGTCATTCTGTTGGAAGGTCTTCTTTAGGTGTTTAATTTCAGCGGGCAGGCTCTCTTGATCGGCAATGGACCGTGCTCGGTGTACCAACGTTGAAAGTACCGCTCTCCGTTGTGATTGATGATGGTGACTGCGCGCGTTCAAATATAAATCCGTATGGGTGGGCTTTCTATAAACTCTGTGTCCCAGGGAACCATCCTCCTTCCGGTAGATGAGAATATCTAGGAAGGGTAGAGTGCCGTCATTCTCCCTTTCCATAGTAAACTAGATGCTTCGGTGTTGTTGGTTCATGTGAATCAAGAAGAATTGGAGGACCTCGGTTCCGTGAGACCACACGATGAACGTGTCATCTACATATCGCTAGAAGCACTTTGGCTTCAATACCGCAGTGGAGAGGGCTCTGTCTTCGAAGTCTTCCATGAATAGATTCGCTATTGCCGGTGAGAGTGGAGATCCCATCGCAACGCCCCCTGTTCGTAAAACCTTCCGTCGTAGGCGAAGTAAGTTGACTTGAGGACGTGGTGGAAGGGATTGAGTTTTGGCATCAAAACTAGTCACCAGTAGTTTAAGGCGACGCATCACACCCGCTCGACAGGTCGGATTTGTGATGATTTCCGACCCCAGATTTTTTGTAAAAGTCTTACGTCATCAACTTGAAATTTTTATAGTATAAAGAATAGACCTTTGCCAAGGAAGGCTCGTATCTGAAACATGAAAATGTTATCCCGCAGCATAATTAAACCATCGGGAAAACGGCAAGATGTAGGGTATATTTTTATAAAAACTATTATTATTATTGACATATCTAAAACTAATGGAGATGTATCAATCCCTCCTCTATCGGAATGCTAAGTAACAGCCGTCACGGTTTAAAGATATAATCTGTAATTGGTATATTTCGACACGCTAACTGAATGGTTTTCGGCCATGATGTGCTCGGACGGTGATGCAATTAGTTCAGGCTTCTTTCACAGATCTTATATAAGCGCTGCCTGTACTTACGCGCCGGAGACTTGGCTACAAATTACCGACGATTGTTGCCTTGTGCGAGAGTTATCCTGGAGTAAGAGACTCCTGACACCAAAACGCCTCGATCGGGTGCAGGTGACGTCATCTTGTGGATTTTCGACTGAACCTTTCCCTACCAAAGGGTACGATGCGTCCTCTTAAGGGTGTCTTCCAGGGGGACACGAGTGAACAGGGACACCACGTCGAAACTGGCCATGATGTCACCTGGTTCAAGTTGAATAGTACGGAGTGTCTTGATGAAGTCGGCCGAGTTTTTGACGTGGTGCTCACATCTCCCCACGTAGGGTGAGAGAAGGCTGGTCTGGTATTCTGCGAGGCAATAGGTAGATGAATTGATGGCACTCACGATGGAAACGTCGGCCCATATTGAACTGACCCTGTGGTAAACCAGAGAAGACTTATAGAGCATAATACACCGGGAAAGATCTAAATCATCTTATTCTATTTCTTTAATATCCCTATCCTGCTCCATGCTTCTCTGTTGCTCTTCGAAAATTTGGCAATTTCAGCCTCCTCTCTGTCCTCTTCAACTCCATGTTCTCCTGTTGCTCCTCCTTCAGATTCTTAATGTGTATCTCGATTAGCTCAGCTTTTGCCTCTGCCAATCGTGCAAAATTTTACGTAGCTTCATGATCATTTCTAGCAACAGGTCCACATTTCTTCTTGCTGGACTCTGGCGCTGAAAATAAAACAAATAACAGTACTGTTTGGGTAATCAATCCTCCCTTAATTAATCCCTTCTTTAACTTCTGGAGCTTTCCCGAACTAGTTGAAAGCAGTGAAGGTTGTCAACAAAATTAAGGATGGAAACAAGCAAAATGTTTTATTTGTTCTAGGGTTGGGGACTAAACGCTGGGAAGTTAATGAAAATGGTAAAAGTTGAGATAATTAGAAAAATTACTGAACCAACAGACTGGGTCCTTCCTATTATAATTGCTAAAAGGAAGATAGGAGGTATTTGGATATACATAGATCCTACTGAATTAAATAAATATATTCATAAACAGCACTATAAAGTATCCAGTTTTGAAGAACTATGTTCCAAATAAGTCCAGTAGCAACATTTTCACAACACTAGATGCTGACAGAGCCTTTCACCAAATAAACTGACAGAACGAAGTACTTGTTATTTAATTATTGTAATAACTATATTATTATTGGTAGGTATAGATATTTGAAATTGCTCTGTGGGATATGCTCTGCAATAGAGGTGTTCCAAGAGTGTTTAAAAGTATATTTGGAGACAGAAGGTGTCGTAGTTTATGAGGATGACATCAAAGTACATGGAAAGTACCAACAAAAGTACATGGGAAGTACCAACAAAAGCAAGATATGCGCTTGAGAAAGGTATTAGAAAGAGCCGAAGAGAGAAATATCAAATTTAATATGAAAAAATTAAATTTTAGTCGTAACGAGACATGTACAGTCACTTCATAAAGTGTCGCGACACTTTATGCTAGCGGTTTGTATAGGTCGGCTTTCGAAGCTGGAAGTACTTTGGCTATCCTGAGCCATCTCTGTTGACTATGAGCATTTCCAGGTACAGTATGATATTTATTGAAAGTCAAGAGGGACATAGCCACCAGAGATAGTTCAGGATAGCCAACTTATTTCGAGCTACGACATCCGACCTATAGCGTCGTGTTTCGCGATACTTTATGAAGTGACTGTACATACAATGGTAACTATTTCACAGAGAAAGGTTTGATACAGAAAAGTTGGAGCCATAACTGATATGAATGCTCCTAAAAATTAACAAGAATAAGAGACATTCTCAATAGTAACTGCATACATGTCTAGATTCCTTCCTAATTTATCTGTAAAAAATGTTGTGCCAGGAGACTTAACCAAAAAGGAATGTTGCTGGGCAATGGGACAAAAATGCTTATTGATTTTACATTTATGGAAAGAATGTTGATCACTTCCGAACGTGGGGTATAATTTTAAGTGGACTGTAACTTTTAAAATCAAGAGGAAAATTACTGCGGACACAGAAGGTTGAGCCACGTTAAGCCTCGCGGGCGTATGCCACTCACCAATCGTGGGCCCATGCGGCAGGCAGCCTGATGACTCCTCGGAGATTCCGTCGCAATGTACACCGCACTGCGTTCACAGGTAGACTTCGACACACACACACATACATCATTCACTCACGATACAAAAAAAAAAGACAAACGAAAAGTCTAGTGGCACCGCCAAGTGGTGGCGCGGCTCAACCTTGACAAACTTGCGATTTGAAAACACGACTGAACAAATGTAACTGTGGAAAAAGACCATAAACCATTGGAGGTAATTTTTAAGAAGTCGGTAAATGATTGCTCTTCCCGACTCCAAAAAATAAGACTAAAGTTACAAAGGTATGATATTAAGGTTGTATATAAACCCAGTAGAGAGCTTTTGATAGCAGAAGTCTTATCTCGAGCACAAATAAATAATGGCAAGCTAAATTAGGAAAGGAAAAGGATATTGAATCTCAAGTGTGTTTAATAGTAAACATCTTTAGATATTGATGATTACTATAAAAGAGAGACTGAGAATGATGAGGAATGGCCAGGGATACTGTTGGTATTTACTTCTCTACCGGCAAAAAACAAATCAATGCATTTATAGTGAGCTTCAGAAATCAATTTGAATAGAAGTTTAAAGGTATTATGTAAGACCGAACATACTTTCCAACTGGAGAGCAGGGTGTCTCTTTCTTTAATTTTTCTTTCTTTTATTCGACCGGGCAACTGGAATGTCCAGAAAGCCGATTGGCTTGGTTTTATAACTAACTAGCTGAATTACCCGGCGTTGCTCGGGATCATACTTCCTTCAAAACTCTTTATATAAGAGGTGAGGAGTTAGTAAGTAGTTGTGATAACAGACTACATTTCAAGTAATTGTTTTATTAAATTAATATTTTCTTCTGCAGAGCATCTATACAATTGTGAGACAATAGTAAGTAAACAATGTGACAATATCTCCCATGAACGATAATAATTATAAGTCAAATGACTGAAAAATTGACAGAATGATAAAAAATAACATGGTAAAATAAAAACAATGGAATTTGTAAAACTTGTTTAATATAGAGTAGAGAGACAATTTTTTGAAACCCTTTACTGTAATCATACTACCTGCACAGCCAGGCTAAAAGAACATTATAGTTAAGTACATAATTCGAGTACTTGTTGAGTAGCTATTCAGAATTTCATTTTCATTAAGTAAGATTGGATTTAATGTTTATTTTTATTTGTTTATTTGGTTGTCAAGGAAAATGCGTAAAAGAAAATCGATTGAAAAAGAGAGAAACTTCATTCTTTCGGGCATGATACCACTAATTTTAGTAGTATCATGGTTTCGGGTATGTGATAAAATGAATTTCAACTCTCTATCTTTAGTTAAAGTTGTTTTAAAAAGCGAAATAATTAACCGCTGCACAAATCCCAATGCTTAGCATTCCTAATCGGCTCAACTAAGCAATATGAATTCCAACAGCAATGGCCGAAATCTGATTGTCAAGCGAATATGGTATTGTTGATTTCACAGAAAAATATGTGTTTCTGCAGCAAAAAACGCAATTTTCAGTCAATTACGAAGTGAAAAGGGTAATTAATTGAAAGAATTAAAAACTTCATTCTTTCAGACATTTAATAAAAAAATTCCAACTCTCTATCTTGAGCGGAAATAATTTAAAAAAGTAAAAAATGAAACCACTGCACAAAACCCGATACGTACCGCGAACCACCTAAGGGCCCCTTTTTGGGACTTTTATGGGCCCTGAGATCATTTTAAAGTAGCCCACAACTTTCCTCCTGCCTTGAGCTATTACTCGGCAAAATTTCAGCACGATAGGATTAAAACTGTAGTAATGGACTGACCCGTCGGGCATTGTTGCGCGAAAAGTATTCGAAAGGTTAAGAGGACCTTGGAGGGGGGGGGCCAAATTTAAAAAATTTTTATACCTAAAACCTTCGAAACCTTTCCAAGGGGGTACTCAACAACTTCATAAAGTTTCTTGGCGATCGGATCAACAGTGTAGTAATGCATACAGGACAGACGTTCAGACATTCATTCGTTTTTATATGTATAGATTATTACTATACGTGCGATGTAAATCGCGTTATTGCTTTTAATGTAAAACGTCTAACAAGCAGTATCATCAAAGCTGCTGACATGAACGTACCCCGTTCCCGGCTCATTATGTCGAGACCTGCCGTACCGTGGTGGAATGATGACTGCGCCAGACCATTCGACAACGCAAGAAGGCGTTGCGAATTTTTAACAAGTATCCCACGGCAAATAATCTCTCCACATTTCTGCGCCTGAGAGCGAAAGCCCGTCTGGTTATCAAAGAGGCAGAAAAGACCTCTTGGGTGAATTTTGTCTCTGGCGTCAATATCAGGATTTGCACAGGTATGGCGTAATGTGAAGAGTATTTCGGGTAACCATCAGCAGCTCGGTGTCTCCTTAAAAGTTAACGGAAACGTTATAACATCTCCAGCTGCCATAGGCGACATATTTGGCCAGTTACTCGCCAGGATGAGCAGCAACGAAAGTTTCAATCCTTCCTTTCGAACTTTTAAGCAATAGAGAGCATACCAGAATTTTTAAGGAGACGCGGACGATGGCAGATTACTATCTCCCGTTTACTATGTGGGAGCTGAAATCTGCCATCGATGATTCCCACGACACCTCGCCAGGACCAGACGGGATCCACAATGATTTTCTCCGTAATCTCTCGGAATCGGAGTTGCTGCGGAAGTCCTGCAAACGTATAATAAGCTGTGGGCTGAAGGTAACTTTCCTTCGTCCTGGCGGGAGTCTGTCATAGTCCCCATTCTCAAACAGAGGAAAGACAGAGCTGACCATAATTCTTACCGGCCGATATCTCTAACCTGCTGCCTATGCAAGTTAATGGAGAGAATGGTGAATCGGCGGCTCGTTTGGCGGTTAGAGCCCCGAAACCTTTTCTCCAGGATTCAATGCGGATTTAGAAGGGGACGTTCCACCATGTACCACTTGGTGAGAATCGAGAATTTCATCCAAGAAGCCTTCCTCCTCCGCCAGCATGTAGTCGGGGTGTTCTTCGATCTGGAGAAAGCTTACGACCGGGTCTGGCGTCGGAAGATTTTACGGAATCTGCACGATTTGTGTTTCTGAAGTAATTTACCGATTTTTATACAAAATTTTTTATCGAATTGTGTTTTTAGACTGAGGATGGGACGGTTTCAATCCGATTTTTACCCTCTTGACAACGGAGTTCCCCAGGGCTCCGTCTTGAGCGTTCGCCATTGCAATCAACGACGTCGCTAATTGTATTCAGGCGCCCGTGATAGGTACACTGTTCGTGGATGCCCGGGCGATTTTTTGCAGGTCATCCAGGGTGGTCAATGCATCGCGGATGGTTTAACTTACTTTGAACAAATTGAACCAGTGAACCCGAAAGAACGGCTTTCGGTTTTCCTTGGAGAAAACCAAGTGTGTTCCCTTTCATCGTATTCGACACGTCCTTGTGAAGCCCACATTATGCCTTGGCGGAAGAAATCTTCCATTTCTGGAGTCGGTCCGTTTCTCTGGCATGACTCTAGACCACAGACTCAACTGGCGAGAACACCTTAATATTCTAAAGTTAAATTGTTTTAAGTCGTTGAAAATTTTAAAGTTTTTAAGCCACGCATCGTGGGGAGCAGACCGCACCACCTTGCTCTTCATTGTACCGCGCATTGGTACGATGTAAATAAGACTGCGGTTCCTTTGTGTATGCGTCAGCTCGCGAGTCATTCCTACAAGCACCTAAATTCTGTGCATTTCGCGGCGCTACGACTTTGTACAGGGATGTTCAGGACTAGCCCGGTCACAAGCATCTATTCTGATGCAGGGGAGCCTCCTCTGTGCTACCGTAGGACCTTGCTTCTTTTGCAGTTATGTCTCCAAAGTTTTAACCATGAAGAGTCATCCATGTTATGACATACAGGGGAGACCTAGGACACGTCCTAGGAGACGATCCTGATTGTGCCTGTCGGATAATGTTATTTTTAAAAGAGTCTGGGCTTTTTAACTGTTTGTGACCAACCATTATTTGGTGTTTTTTATCTCACGCCCATTTTAATGTGAGTTGTGTTGCTTTTATTTGTCTATTTAATTATTTATTTTAAATAACTTGACATGGTGATGTTAGGTAGACGTGGTGCGAATGACCTTAGTCGTCGATGCACCCTAATCGCCCTAATACTACTACTACTTAAACCCCGTTTTATAAATGTTTTCAATCGAAGGACTAGGGAAACCAGACCCGTAAGTGTGCGTTTTCACAATTTTATTCCCGGGTGTGATTTCAGATTACCAAAGGTGTGCCCTGTTTCCTACTTAATATACCCCCCTTGGTTGACTCCCACTCCTGTGGTTAAAACGGTTTTATGGTCTCGACCAAAATCCTCCACTACTCCCTTGGAGTACCAGCGTCAATTTCTAATGTTTCTGTGGAATCACTCCAACTTTATGCCCGTGTACACTGACGGCTCCAAGCCTAACTCGCCCTGCGCATGTCGAGTGTTCTCTTCCTTCCACGGAGCCATCAGAGCGAAGTTAAATCCGCTGTGTAGCGTTTACACAGCGGAACTTTTCGTAATCAAGATGGCTCTCGAAGTCATAAGTTACAGTGACGATGCTGGCTCCTTCGTCATATGCACCGACTCCTTGAGTTCCATAAATCAATTATTCCTATTTAGATAGATAGATATTGTTTATTCATCCATCAAATAATGTACACAACTACATTAACATCGAATATGAAAGATTTAGGCAGTCTTTAAGGTTATTCCTGAGGTAAGACTACCTTCAAAAACAAAAACATGCGTTACCCAGACAAAATTTTCCGGCTATAATATCTATTTCCGGCTTCTCACCCATGCACCCTATTATTCGGGACATACTTTCCTCGTTGCTGTCCCTTGAGAGAAAGGGAGTAAATATTTGGTCCCTTTGGGTCCCAGGGCATGAGGGAATAGTTGGAAATGAGAAGGCAGATGCTTTGGCCCAGGAGACTCTAAACGAGGACGAGTACGTGTCGACGCTCGTGCACCTTTTGAGGACCTAAGAACCTCGCTGAGAAATGTAGTACTAGAGCAGTGGAGGGAGTCGTGGAGGACTCTACCAAATGACGAACTCCGCAGCGTCAAGGCGGCAACGTCAGTGTGACCCTCTTCCGTCAGGAGCAGCCGAAGAGAGGAAGTCGCGTGATCACACGTTTGAGGATAGGGCGCTGCCCTTTGACCTACGCCTTTCTCTTTACGGAAGAGAAGCAAGCTCCTCAGTGTGATGAGTGCAGTTGCCCTCTTAGTATTCGGCATATCCTGACGGAGTGTGACAAGTGTCATGTATATTCAGGGACAAGTATCGAAAACGCACGAAGACGGTTCAATGTAGGGGGAGACCTAGAATCCATTCTTGGAGACGACCCTATTATTTTAAACCGTATAATTTTAATAATTGAAGAGATTGGACTTTTTAATAAAATTAAGAATTAAAATCAATAGAATTAAGTTAATTTAATTAAATTAACTCAGAGTTCATAGGTGATATTAAAAACGAGACGTAATTAAATAAGCATCAATAATTAACAATTTTATGCCACGCTATTCTCTGCTCAGCAGACAATGTCATATTATACAAACCTTGTTAATACCAAAAGCACAGTGAAACAATAAGCTTTCTGTGCTCCAAATCAGTCCAGCCGTGAGAACCAATGAGGTCCTACGGAATTCACTTCCGGTGGAAGGTTTTTAAGAAAAAATCTGGCATGAAAATATTGGCAGGCAAATCATCGTTCTTCGGCTGAAAGTAGCCTCGAGTTCCGTGACTACCGGTCATTGCTCACTTGTGCAACGGATGGCGCAAAGGACTGCCGGCTAAGACGTAGCCAGTGGCCAGGCAACCAGAATCTTTAACCGGAGGTGGTGCAAGCGGCCTTAAGTGTTACAAATACCTCATTTCGTGAATAACGTGTCTCTGGAGTGCATACACGTACCATTTCCCGTGTAAAAGTGCTGGTATTTTTTTGGCAAATACCTCCGAAAGTGTGGGAAGGGTCTGATGTTTTGGTTAATTTCGATTTCTTCGCTTAAATTATATTTTTCTTTAAAATGAGACCAAATTCATTGATTTATAAGTACAGAAAACTCCCGTTTATCCGAATCGCGTTTATCCGAAATCCGCTTTATCCGAACAAAATTTTCCAACTGCCCCTACCCGATCTTCATCAAATGAATATCATGGCGACCCGTTAATTATTTGGTGGTAACACCTCTTCATATATTCCGGATATAAAAAAAGCAAAGAAAGAGTTACTATCCTCGCATGCAGTAATGCCACTGGCAATCATAAACTGCGCCTAACTTTAATTGGCAAATCAAAAAAAACCGAGAGCATTTAGAATGCAACCTGCTAACAAACCGTTGCCATTGTGGTACACGAATCAGTCTAAGGCATGGATGAATGGTGCCATTTTCAAAGAGTGGTTCCAGCTGTAGAAAAATACATGGGCGAAAATGGACTTCGTCGAAAAGCGCTACTTCTTGTGGACAACGCTCCTTCCCACCCAGATGATCTACAAGATGGAGATATCAGAGTTTCTCCCACCAAACGTCACGACTTTATGTCAACCTATGGACCAAGGTGTTTTTGAGGCGATGAAAAAACATTACAGGCGCAAGCTGCTGGAATACTTAATCGGGGCGATTGATGCTGAAGAAGATTGTGTGCAAGCTCTTAAAAAAATCGATGTTTTAAGTGTCATTGATTGGATTGCTGAAGTTTGGAAACTAATTCCTCCAATTTCTCTCGTTAGATCTTGGAAAAAAACTCTTAGATCATAAGGGAACTCATCAGTGGTGGGAAGAAGGAGGCAACCCCGAAACTCAAGCTGACGTGCCAGAAACAGATGAAAATGACGTAACTTTGGTGAATTTACTGGAGAAGCTACCAGGTTGTGAAGATGCGAACTTCGAAGACGTTGAAGAGTGGATGAAAAACGGCTTTTTTGATTTGACTGAGGAAGAAATCGTCCAAATTGCGACCAATCAGAAAGCGTCAGAAGAAGACGTCTCTGATGACGAAGCAGAGAAAAAGATTCCTCACACAGTCGGTTACGAAGCGATCCAAACTGCCCTGGAGTATATCAGCCAACAGGAGGAGGCGACTTATCCCGAAATCGTTTGTTTCCAACGCTGGAGAAATATTGCCGCAACAAAAGTTTCTCAAGCGAAAAAACAAAAAAACATTACAGACTTTTTTAACAAAAAATAAATTCTAATGGAAAGTCCTAGAACTTCAAGGTTTAATAGTTAAAATTTTTTTGTTTTTTTACTTTAAAGTTTGTGCATTAAAAAACCACTGTTTTCTCCGTGCTCTTGACAAACTTTCCGTATCTTTGAGTAATCTCTAGTATTTTTTAATAATTTTGTAGTTTATTTTTTCATAATTAAAATTGCTGTTTTTTCCCGCTGCCAAATGAGGTGGATTTTTTCTGTGTGAACGCAAAATAAACGAGCTTTTCTATTCAGCATTTAAAATATTTGACTTTTCAATCATACGTTGGCGCCTTTTTAACTCGTCAACAAAAATTTTTCAATCAAAAACATGTAGGCTTGTTCACAACCATATTAATAGCATTTTATTTACGCACGTTTTACGATAATATTTCGCAGTATTGATGCAATTCGGGGTGTTTCACGTGAGACTTCGGTTTATCCGAAATTTTCATTATCCGAACCGGCCGCCGTCCCGATCATTTCGGATAAACGGGAGTTTACTGTACAATGATATTTCGCTCTAACTACCTAAATGATTTGGACATGATTAAAAATTTTTACTTGTTTTTCCTTGTTTCGAATCCTCGTCTGATCGCCGCTCGTTCTGCATTATTGAATATTCAAATTCCTCATTTAATACCCGTGATACATTGTCACTGAATAATTAATATGCTTTCGTTCACATGACTCGAGCATGGAGAGATTATTTATTGAAATGCGTTTGGATGTTTCAAAGCGAGCGAATGCGTAGTGATGTTGTGGGTTGTTATGGCAAGTGCTGCTCCATTGAGGCATATGGAGAGGTCACTACGTCATCAAACCGTAGCCTGACAACCAAAATAACAACCACATTGTTCACTCCTGGGCGTAAATTCTGTCCGTTGCCGGGAGAGCGAATTTATCCCGGCCAGCGAAACCGAGGTTGCGTTCGCTGCGTATTCAGTTTCTCCGTGATCCCGGCCGTGATGAGCTTCGGCTTTGTTCGCGGGTCCGTCACGTCGTGCCCCTCACGTCATCATTTTCCACCAATACGGTGCTTCCGGGAGAAGCAAGCTGAAGGGAACCAAAACAAACATTCGAGGAGATGATAGAGATAGAGACATTTATTTCACCGCAAATAATATTACACAAAATACATAATTAATCAGTGAAATTTGGCACCCCTAAAGATTAACTCATATGTAGGGGTTGCCATTAAATAAAAATAAGGCAGTGCTTGGCAGTGCATATCAAAAATAATATTAAAGCAAAAATGGCTCTTATATGAGACCTCATAAGAACATATGCCCATGTACATTTGAGAAAATAAAATAACCTTTTGAAACACAAAATATAATAAAATAGAAACACAAAACAAAACAACAAGAACACAGTAATAAGGAAACAACAATCAAACATATAATCAACACACCAGCGGAAACAAAGCGGAACAAAAGCACCAGAAAATCAATCACACAACGGTCACAAACAAAAACTCAATCTTCCTATGATTAAACAACCATCCTCTCAGTTTATTGGTAAATTCATGTTCACATTTACAACAGTGCAATTTTGTCCATAGACCCTCGTACAATTTAGGAGCTAAATAATTTAAAAAAATGTTTGTATGCTTCAATATGTGGTTTCGGAATATTAACAATTTGGTGGCACCTAAGATTTTTCATACAGGGACATGGTTTGTTTTTTATGTCCACCACGATTGTAGAAAATGCGTAAAGTTTTATAAACATATAGATGCCGAACTGGGAGGATATTCAACCTTACCATTAGTGGGAAGGATGATTCAGTTCTGCGGGTTCTTAAAAGTACCCTTAGAATTTTGTTTTGAATGAGAAATGAATATTTGTCTTCTTGTTTATTTTGAGATCCGATGCGAGAGAAAATGTCGATACAATATTTTTTAAAGTATATTCGTTTATAGTTCATTGACTGTACTCCTATTAGCTTAGTTACTACTCTTATTCTCCTTTGAATGTTTTTTTTTCCGCAAACGAATGTCTTACTTAATGTAAACACTACGAAACATTCGCTGAAATAATGCAATGTGGCCTTTTGGAGGATTTTTATTGTGTCATCAATTCAAGGTTAGTCAATTGCCGAAGGTTTTCTTTCAATCACAAGTTTTAAGGTTTCGTGAATCTTATAACTTAAATACGCGCGTACAAGTTAAAGCCGCCGGGTTTCAATGAAGAGTTGGAGGAATAACGTGACTTCAATTTTATACATTAAACCTTGAATGATGCTACCGGTTGGTTAAATCACCTGATTAATCCACTTATTTTTCATCGCGGTAATTAGTCATCCCTCTGTGGTAGATTTTTTTATTGGATGTATGAAAGAACTTCGAATGACATTTAGAGTACCATCAGTGTTTTATTCTAAAACTTGTTTTTATTTATTTATTTATAGAGTTTAACGTTTGCCCAACAAAATAATTACAGGGCAAACAAAACAAAAAAGAAGAAAATACAAAACATATTGGAATCAATTGAATTTTACAGAAATTTCGAAACATATCAAGAAACTATATCATTTATCAATTTCCAAAAGAGACTTCTTTTTTGACACAAATCAAATATATCACAGTACATGTTGAAAAGATCGGCACATCCTATTCAGCGGTGAGTTTTCACAGTAGTGTGACTTTACCATGCTCAACTTAAATTTCCTTGATAACCTCACATTGATACTAGGCACTACAAAATTAATTTTTATAATTAAGTCACTATTTTCTCCAGTATTAAGTAAATTATATAAGTAAGATAGATCGCACACGATTCTTCTTTTTTGCAAATATTGAAAATCAAACACTTTTACCAAAGTTTCGTAGCTAACATAATTTTCATACGTTGGATAAATATTATATTGGGTGTAATATAGATAACGTAAAAACCTTTTTTGTACCCTCTCCAATATTTGAACATGTTTCTTACTGTGAGGATTCCATACTACAGAAGCATACTCCAACTTACATCTTACAAAGGAGAAGTACAACATTTTGAGAGATTTCTCAGACTTAAAAGTACCTTGACATTCGGTTTACAAAACCCAATAATCTTTGAGCTGAGAGAGCTATGTCAAAGATATGTGGAGCAAAAGACATTGAAGAATCAAATATAACCCCTAAGTCTTTTATTTGATGTACCTGCTTTAATGATAGACCTTCCATTCCATATTCATAATTAACATTAATCTTCTTTTTGACTGACTTGACTGATTTGCATGCCTTATGGTGAGTACTGTGGTGTTTTTTGCATTTGTTTTCATTTCTGTGGCTAGGTAAATATAATGTATTGCAGTAAACCACGTTACATGAGTGTTTATCTACTTTGATCTAATAAGCATTAGTAGAGGAAAAAAATTGTTTAATTGAGAGTCAACTGCTTTCAATTACAGAGAATTTTAAATGGTAGACCATTAAAACCGTCAACTAATCCATGATAAGTATGCACAACTTAATCTTAGGTAGAATGCAGGTGTGCATAATGTTCACCAAACCAAATGTTCCACCAAACCAAAATGTTCCGGCTGTTATTGCTATAACATGGAACCTGTATATTAATAGAATATTAGCGAAATTAGAAGAGTAATCGTTTTTATTATAATGAAGTGGACTGTATTTCCTTTGGTTTTAATGATCTCTTTATCTTATCTTGACCGTCTTTGTCTTACAATGAAGATTGATTGGTATCAACAACTCAAAAATAAATAACGTGTCATTAGTAACGTGAAAGAAGAACAACGAAACTTGTACAATGATGTCAGGCGCGAACATAACAGGCGCGGTTGGAACCACTGGTTCCAACAAATTATTCTAGCCCTGGTAGCGGGCAGATTTTTCTAATTGGTTTTTTGATGTTATGGCCATGGCCTGGTAACGGCTAGACTTTTTTAGCAATACAACTCTCACTTTCCCATCAGTCCCTGTGTACACTTCACTTACAAGTCCCAGTCGCCATTTTAAGGGTGGAAGATCATCATCTTTCACCAAGACCACCATGCCGGGTTGACAATTCGGATGAATGTCCCGCCAACAACGCCGTTGCTGCAGCTCCTGTAAGTAGTCCTTAGACCAGCGCTTCCAAAAATTCTGCAAGCGTTGCTGTTGATGTTGCCATCTAGATAAGGTATTCACTTTCATGTCAGAAAAATCAGGGGATGGGAGATGGGTTCAAGGTTCACCAATAAGGAAATGAGCGGGAGAAATATAGCTGATGTCATGTGATTGATTTGACATGTAGGTAAGAGGACGGGAGTTCATGCATGCCTCAATCTGAGCCAATTAAGTAGTTAACCCTTCATAAGTCACAATGTTATCGCCTAGCACTCTTTTTAAATGATACTTCATAGATTTTACAGCAGCTTCCCATATTCCTCCAAAATGGGGAGCATGAGGAGGTATGAAACTCCACGAACAATTTCTCTCTGCTAAAAATTCATGCAACTTTCCGGAAAATTCCTTAGATTGTAAGAGTTGGTATAATTCTTTAAGTTGGCGAGCTGCACCCTTAAAAGTTTTTGCATTATCGGACACTAGTTGTGATGGTATACCTCTTTGCGCTATGAATCTTCGCAATGCTACTAGGAAAAATTCAGTGCTTAAATTTGTGACTACTTCCAAATGTACAGCCTTTGTAGACAAACACTGCAATGTATCCTTTCATTGTAGATCTGCTGCGAGCACCTCCAAATCTCAGTAGAACTGGACCAGCATAGTCGATTCCCGTGTTCCAGAAAGGTCGAGTAGGTATCACTCTTGTCTTTGGCAATTCACCCATCAGCTGCTTTGATGCATGCACCTTGAGGCGATAGCATCTTAAACATTCATGAACAACTTTGCGAGCTATATTTCTAATGGCGGGAATCCAAAACCTTTGACGAATAGAAGCTACCAATAGTTGTGGTCCAGCATGCAGTAATCTTAAATGCTCAGCCTGTAATAGCAATCTGGTAAAATGATGATGGGTAGGTAAAATTAATTGATGCACAGAATCATACTGTAAAAGGGATTGTTGTAATCTTCCTCCAACTCTTAATAATCCTTGATTATCCAAAAATGGCGTTAGAATGTCAGTAATACAAGTAATTTAATATTGATGGGACAGGTAGTTCAACGTTGAATATCATCACCTAGGTATTCATTTATTTTAGGGCCACCAGGTACTTCTTATTATACATACTTTCAGGATGGTCCAAAATTATCTTGAACTGGCTCGTATAAGATTCCCCATAACCTATACACTAGAACAACAACTTGTTATGTAGGCATACATATTTCTTAAATATAACAACTTTCAAAACATAAAGGCCATTACTGTAATAAACCTCTTGATCCAGCCCCTTGATGTACTCATGTCTGACAACGCTTTGTGTTAGATAGGTTAGTGACAGTTAAATATTAGCTGATCCATATACATGTAAAGGATATGTCAGAAAATGATACAGATTGACTTTGATTGATTGAAAATGATACATACACCCGAAGAGACTCTAACCTCATTGGAGATGGCGCCGTCCAATGCTACCCTCTGTACGGGGTCGCTTATGAATCATCTAATCCAAGAAATTACTTTGTCGTCTATGCCATAAGGTTTTATAATTTGATTAATTAATTAATATTAATTTATAATTTGATGATGATTTGAGGTATTTAACAGATTATTCGGTCTCTAATTGGATATTCTGTAAGTAATAGGTGTATGAGGTCCATTTCAGTCTATTACCCACTCCACCCTCTCGTCCAGGATGTACAATGCGCTCTTCACTCCCTCACCAACAAGGGCATTAAGATCTCCTTTATGTGGGCACCTGAACATATGGGAATAGCTGGAAATGAACGCGCAGACAAGGCTGCAAAGGAAGCATTACAGATGCCAGAAATTATATGGAACATGGTGACTGCGGAGGACCTAAAGGCTATGTTTCGAAGCGTTATTTTAGACAAATGGCAAGAATCGTGGCAAGGGAGTAATAACATCAAGCTCCGTACTGTGAAACCGGTAGTATCAGTGTGGCCCTCTTCCGTCAGGAATACCCGTAGGGAAGAAGTCGCAGTCACACGCCTGAGGATAGGGCACACTGCCCTGACCCACTCAAACCTCTTCACAGAAGAGAAAAAACAACCCTGGTGTGATGAGTGCGACTCCCCTCTGAGTGTGCGACACATCTTGACGGAGTGTGATAAATACCGGTCTTCTCGAGATAAGCACAAGGTCAACGGTACCTTAGGACACATCCTAGGTGACTCTCCCGATTGCCTCACCCGAGTAATTGCGTTTTTAAAGGAAATAAACGTTTTTAATAAATTATAAATTTTTTATATGTATATGCGTATTATAAAACGTTATGCAAATTTTATCCCACACTAGGACTAAAGCGATTTAGCTTCAATTACGTAAACTTTGTATTACCTATGGACGAGAGTGGTGCGAAATGACCGCAGTAGTCGACGCACCCTTAAACAATAATTCTACTACTAGTTTTTTTTCTTTTTAAGAAGTTCTTATTTTTTTAAGGTTTTAATTCAAAGTCCGGGCTTGTATGCCAGGAAGGGGGTGGTGAGGGTTTAGGTATTCACCGCAGTTTAAAGATTACAACCTTCTATTTTGATTGCGAGTGGAATTTCGATTCTGCAACAAAGTCGCATCGAGTCCAGTGAAGTCATTTTTCACGCGATGAAATTAACATTGGACATTGTGCAGGAAAATTAATGATCTTCGTTGAAGTCTACGAAATACCGTACAAGTCACAATTGGGATGTGTGGCACGGGGTGATTCCACACCAGGAATTCAGCGCTCATCCCAGTTCAAACCAGGAAAAGGAATCCAAACAAATAAATAATCTGCCAAAATGCTAGATAATTTTTTTTACTTACAGGTGTTATTTTTTTTAAATCAATTGCTTGGACGAAATACTTGACTGCTCTGCTCTTGTTGTTATTTTCAACGTAAGCGTGCCTATTGTTCTCAAAGTAAACCAACTTCACATGTGTATAATATACTTCGCACACGTTTATAGAGTGGGTTTTGAAAAGACTCCAAAGAGTAGGAATATTAGGAGTTTCAAAAATAGGAGAGGGTGCATAAAACAGTGCGTTACTTTAAGCGATGAGGAAGTGGTTTGTAAATATAGGTCATTGTGGAGTAAATTATTCATGTACATCTCCATCTACATAATATCGTGATAGCCACCTCTTGGGTGTGTGGCACGGAGTGATTCCACACCAGACCTGCAGAATTCATCCCAGTTCGACTCAAAACCGCGCGCTTTCCCCCGGCCGCTAGGCGCAGACTAAAAGCAGTCAGCACAACAATGCGCTGTCAGACCAGGGGGGTTGTGTTTGAATCGCTCGAGTTAATCCCGGCCATGTAGCTAAGGAGTCACGTGGTACAACAACGAAAGGTTCGAGATTTAGTTGTATTTGAACCACTTGTAAAAGTCTCACGCAGCCATCTCAACCCAGTTTTTTACACGGTATAGTTGTTAATGAATTATTATTTCCCAATTATGTAATTATTATAAATTGAATTATTATATGAATTATTATAAATGAAATGAAATGAATTATTATAAACACAATAAACCACGTTCCAGGCGTTTAAGATATCCATTTGATTAAGTGAAATTCACCAAAGTCTTGAACCATTCGTTGCTGCACCACGTGACTCCTTAGTTACGTGGTCGAGATAATTTCGAGTGGTTCAAACACAACCCCCCTGGAACTAGGAGAGCGCTACGTAGACTGACATGCAATTATTCAGTACACTAGGTCTGATACAACTACTAGTTCGTATTATTGATGCGACTGATGAATAGTCCCACAAGGTAATAAACCAAGCAGGGAACTAAATCATGCCATAAATTTCATGCGGGGTGAGTTGTTAATGATGATGAGATGTTATCACATTTTATACAAGTACAAAACCTACATTACCTAGTGACGGTCTAAGTATCCTGTCTATCGCAACTATTACGGCCCCTTATTGTACGTGGAAAAAATGACATTGTAAATCCATCGTTTCTGCAGTCCATTGTCTTAACCCTTAACTGCTATCGTCGGGTCTTTTTTGACCCGACGATAAGACGACTGGTCGAATAGACGGGTCTTTTTAATTATTTCTTTTTTTGTAGTCGTAAAACGGCCGATCACAACAATCTTGGCTGCAATGTAATCCTAGGGGAGAGAAGGGATCAGGCCAGTTGAACTTGAGACAGTGCAGGTGACGGTTGTTGTTTACGCGCAATTCGAAAAATCGGCAATAATGGTCACGGTCATTCATTTCATGGTCACCAATTGCTTTCAAAAGGCTATCCTGACCTCCCAGTAATATTGGCTCTCACTCCTCAAACGGATTTTGAACGATTTAGGGTGGGAGCCGCTAGAGACTCGGAGGCTACGCGCTAGGCTAAGATTGCTTGAGCAATTGAGAATGGATATCTTTCAGAGCGACACGGAGATCATCATATTAGAACCACATTATATTTCCAGGTCCGACAGAATCGATAAATTAAGAGGAATGTTTTGCCGAACGGATAGGTATGGGAATTCGTTTTTCCCCCGAACAATTAAATACTTTAATAAATGCTAGGCGGAAATTTTTTTTTATTTTTATTTTTAATTTTTTTTTTAACGGCTGGTGTCCTAACACCCCCCCCCCCCCCCCGGCCACACGCCTTTCGAGGTGGCTTGCGGGGTAGTATGTAGATGTAGATGAAGTCCAAATGCTTTAATTATACCCATGCTAGGCATCAGACCTTCTCTCACACTTAACATATTTCACAGTTCTAACTGTATAAAATGGGCGTGTGGGAATAGAAATAGAAAAAAATGGGAATAATTGACAGGAGACTAATCAAAAACTTATATATGACACAAAGGGCACAGGTGAGGGTTGCTGATGGCAAATCAGGGTGGGCAAGTATAGGTTGCGGGGGTAAGGCAAGGGTGCCCGTTGTCACCATCGCTTTTCAATTTTAATGTTGAGGAAATGGTAAGACAGGCATGGGAAGAACTTGAGGTTGGAATCAAAACAGGAGGGCATCTTAGAGTTACATTCGCAGACGATCAGGCATTGGTTGGTGGATCATCAAAAGGACTGCAGATTGCATGCTTTGGTAGATGCTATAGAAATGCAGTGACAGCTATTTGGAATAAAGATAAAATGAAGGAAACAAACGTAATGAGATTCTATAGGACAAAGAAAGCTAGGCTAGTGATTACAGTTGGAGGACACAAACTTGAGCAAGTAGAGCAATTTAATTACTTATCATCTACATCTACGTCATACCCTGCAAGCCACCCAAAGGGTGTGTGGCAGGGGGTGCTTTCGCACCAGGCATGCATGAATATTATGGTAGAACACCGACATTACATTAAAACCCGCGTACCACACATGCAAAGCGCCAATGAAAAATCTAATAACCATGAAACATTCTATCGTCAATTGTTCCAACATGCAAGGGATACAAAGACTACTACCACAGATTCAAAATATCATGCATAAATAAGAACATCAACTTATATAGTGTGCTAGAGGATAACGAAAACAGTAGCAAAGGCATACAGTTGAGAATAGTGCTAGCTAAGTGCGTACGTGGCAAAAAAGCCACGATAATAGTTAAGGGTTAATATCATGCATGCGATCGTACCTATTACAATAGTTAGAGGAATATGTTGAATGTCCGGTAAAAATTAGTCCACATCTAACTTTCGATTAAGATTTTTTTCTATATTTTTCCTCTTAGTTATTAGAAGGAAGAGCCAGTTTTATAGGCCTAACGAGGAAAGCTAAGTTCTTTGACTTTGCGTACGCAGAAGAAGAATGGCGGGATGGGTATTATTATTATATATTTGTTCCATTACGAATTCCATTAGTGCCTGTGGAAGCCATGGAGCGTGGCGTGCAAAGGATTGTGGTTGAAATTAGACAATATTGCTTTTTTTATCATTAACTTCCGTCATTCATTTTTTTTCTGTTAAGACCGAAGAAAAATATGAGCTGAATAGTTTACTATAGGGCGTTCCAAATTGAGTTCACGGAACGGGCCTTGAGGACAATGTTGCCAAATGTAACTACGTTTACCATCACTTGTAGGCCGCGTAAGTAATTTTACATTCCGTACTACCCTACCAGTCGCCGCATGGACGCGTGGCAGTGGGTGTTAGTACACCTACTGTGTGAAGGATAATGTTTTGGAACATGAATACATGAACAATATTTGGAGAGGCGTTTTAATGTAATCTAGAGGAGGGATAAAAAGTTTAAGTGAGAGGAGAATGGAGTGGACAATTGCAGCTACGAATCTTAAGATTGACGGCAGTTAATGATTTTGATCAGGAAGTAAACTAACCAAAAACTTCTCGCTAAATACTTCTACATGTACATAATAACTACCAATAATCCCTTTCTTATCACGTAGATACTAACCATCTATCTGCATGTGACCCTGTTCTCTGGTATGTCTCCCTTAAATATCCTACTTGCGTGGCAATTGTGCATGTTTGGTGATCTTCACCCCCTGCCACACGCCCTCGTGGTGGCTCGCAGGGTATTACGTTAGATGTAGATAATAACCAGCGAGCCCTCGCATGGGCATGTGGCAGGGGGTGTTAGGTCACCGGCCGTGTGAAGATGTAAGGTTTGGAGAGGTGAAATGGTGACGTGTATTATAGGAGTGTATTTAGTGGAGCTCAATTTTTACTATGGTCGCTTAACCCATTAGTGCCCACGATATAACCCTATCATTTTTTCAATATTTTCCTGTTGAATTAAGTTTCTTATCGTTCAATTAAGATAAAAACTCAAGTCATTCGTCAATATCACTCATAGTTTGTTTAAAATTGAACGCCTACATTTGTAGGCACTGGGCACGGAGGGTAAGAGGTTTTTCGGCACTGAAGATAATCCAATTTGATCAATTCTTATTTATTTAAACACATGGTATCTGCGAAAAAATCAGGATTACAATAGTACATCGACAAATTACAAGTTGTAATGAAAAAAATTAAATCTAGGTTTTATTTTATACATGGACATTTTTGAAACATTGAATGTGGCAACCCACTTTACAAACTATGCAGATTTTGGGGTATTTTTTCCACATTCTCCACAGCGTATTATTGTTGCAGATGTTTCTAGACTATGCAGTACTCCAGTTCTTAGACGAACAGCATTATCAACTCTACGTTTAACTACTACAGAAGAACGACCTTGTCTTTTCCGATCAATTACATTTCTTTATAAATAGCTCTGAACAACAGTTCGTGTGAAGTGTAACAAATCCACTTTATCCCTTTTTCCACGTTCAGTGAGCCTGTACAATTGCCATGCGTTATTCATCGATACATTCATTAGATATGCAATCAAAGGCCAGTACCATTTTTTGTTTCGATTTCCTACACGGTACGAAGCTATATTTTGATCCATGCGATCTACACCGCCCATAAAGGTGTTATATTGAATCACACAACGAGGCTGATCTATTTGAAGGCGTTTTTTTTCGGCATTGCTCCAGCGTTTTGCCTTACCCATTGTTTCAACCCCACAACAAGTAGAGGCAACAGTTACAACGTTATTATCATTCATTCGGACCAAAGTTACCATAGAATTGTTGTCCGTAACTTGGTGATAAGCACCCCTAGGCTTTTTTTTAGTTCAGATGCATCTTTCAAGGGAGCATTTTCCACTCTATTCGCCCTGATAGTGCCTGTCCCATCATGTCCTTTTATTTTCAGTTGCTGTACAAGTTTTACGGAAGTAAAAAAATTATCAAAGTAGACATTGTACGTTTTTGGCAACGCATTTACAAGATTAATCACAACTGACCCTCCTACTCCAAGTTCGGGAATGGTGTTACCAGTAGCTGCACCCTGATAAGACTCCGCCTGTATCAGATAGCCTAACCGCTTGCACACGCACCAAATTTTGTAACCGAAACGAATCGGTTTGCCATGAATGTGTTGTTTACATCCATGCCTGCCAAAATAAGGGCACATAGACTCATCCACACACAAGTTAGGATCATCGGGAAAATATTTTAGCCACCTGGAATTCAGATGACTCCACAAAAGACAGCATTTCAAAGTTAGAATTGTCACAAACATGAAAATAGCGCAAGATTTCTTCAAACCTATTCCTGCTTATAGCTTCTGCTATACCTTTGTGATATACATCACTAGCTGATTCCCAGTACATACGCCTACGTGAGTAGCAGCAATAACCACTTATAAACAGTATAGCAATAAAAACTTTCATCTCAGTCTTTGACACACTAAATTCTGGATTGCCCTGATCGGACGCGTAATGAATAGTATTTTCAACAATCAGTGAAATAATCTCATTGTCAAAAAACATTTCAAACATATCAACCGGGTCCTTATCTTCGCCGAGCCAATCCGGTTGGTCCACAGCCCGTTCCTCCTCCGCGATGTCCACTTCCTTCCACTCATGAGAAGTTTTGCGTCTTGAGGCCTTTTTGGGCTTTTTCGTTGGTATAGGTATATTGGCTTCTTCATCGTTATCCTGCTGCGGTAGAGAAGTGAATCTCGCTCTCCTAGTGAACTCGGTTTACTTCCGGCTGCAGTGTGTTTCAATGAGGAGTCGCTTTCTGTTCGGATAGTATGATTTTTCGAACACTTCTTAGAGCGACGCGATTTCTCATTAGTTGTAGCCGACGTTGTTTCGGAAACACATATGTTTTCAGTGGGCGCACGATCCAAGATAGACACTTGCGCGTCGTAAGGGGAGTCGAATCCCGGAACGTTGACAGTTAAAGTCTCGACACTACCGTCAACAATCCTCCTTCCGATTAGCTCAGCCTTACCGCGCAGTTGGTTTACAGAAAGACGATTTACATCACCTTCGGGGTCGTCCGCGTCGCTATCACCGTCACTTTGCAAATGATTTTCCGGCGGTTCAATATAAATCGACGCATCCATCAAATCTTCACACTTATCTTCAAGCAAAGCTATGATATCTTCAGTAGAGAGCGGTTTCGGCGAGCTAAAACGCGAAAAAACACTGCGTAAATACACTGTACCCGGCCGTGCCCAGTGACTACAAATGTGGGCAGTCGTAATGAATGTGAGATTTTTTTGTAAACGACACAATAAATCAAAAAGACAACTCCACAATCGTATTCTTCACATCAAACTACGCAATTATAACTAAAAACATAAGCACTAATCAATTTTTTTCTCTATGAAAACACTCACCATTTGCGAGACGACATGACGTTCTAAAAAACTCACTTTTCACTTGCCGATAACTAACACCCAACCGCTGTGAACGACGTCACCGGACAAGCCACGCCTCTAGCAATGCCAGATTGACATTGTGCTACATTGTTTATATAAAAGCACTTCGATTTCGGTGCGCCTACAAATGTAGGCGCTGGGCACTAATGGGTTAATGTGCTCGGAAAGAACGAGTTATTGTACCTATCCATTCGGCAATGTATCTCTCTTATTTCATCGCTTCTGTTGGATCTAGAGATGTGGTGTGGTGTCAAAATGATATTCTCTGGTTCTCTCTGAAACACACCTGTTCTGAATTTCTCAAGCTAAGCGCAGCTTATAGCCTCCTGAGTCTTAAGCGGCTCCCGACCTAATCCCTCTAAAAGCTGAGAAACACTACATGTTCGCTCGCAGCAGTGTTTAGCGAAGCGCGCAGCTCTCCTTTGTATTTCATTTATTTTGGTTGGTTAAATAATTCCGTCCAGGGTCCACGTTAGTATATCCAAAGCCGCACTTAGTTAGCAACTGAAGTGAATTGTTTGACTTTTGGCAGTATTCGGAAAGCGGCCTAGTGGTATTTTTCTTTTGCAAATGGTGACAATCCACCTCGCACCCGGTGGAGATGAACTCGACAAAGGAATCTCTATAAGAGGCCGATCGGGCAACTACATCTACTCATAACCCTTCAAGACATCGCATGGGTGTTTGGCAGGGAGTGACTTATCACCAACATGAACTACAGTGAAGAAATTTACTCTCACCAACTTGGACTACACTATGGGAATACAAACGAATGCTACAGAAACTAGTCAAATATTCTATGATGTAACGCTGTAAACGTGACGCAAAAGTCATGCAGGGAACATGCATTTCGGTGCATACGAATGAAACAGCTACACTACATCTACGTAATACCCTGCGAGCCACCACGAGGGTGTGTGGCAGGGGGTGAAGATCACCAAACATGCACTATTGACATGCAACTAGGATATTTAGTGAAGGCATGCTAGATAATGGGGTCACATTGTTAGTATCTACATAATAAGAAAGGGATTAATGGTTGTTATTACATGCATCATACACTACAGACTACTCTAACTATATTTCACCTACCTATCCCTTTGCTACGCTGCCTATTGTTCTCTCTTGTAGTACGCGGGAAAAATGACATTTTAAATCTATCGGTACGATAATCTATCTCTCTAATCTTGTTAATCTGATCAAACCTAGCATAATACGCAGGGGTTCTCAATATATATCGAACGTCATCTGTGAACAAATCGGTCTCGAATTTACCTAAAAGGTTTAACCTAAATTTTAACCTGCGTTCTGATAGTAATTCCCATCCTAGTTCTTCTATTAAACTCGTAACACTTATACAATTATAATAACGGCCTTTAACAAACCTAGCAGATCTCCTTTGCACGCGCTCTAATTCTTTTATCATACCTTCCTCGTACTGATCCCATATACTTGCGGCATATTCTAAATGAGGCCTGACAAGTGTAAAATAGCTTCTCTCTCGTACTCTCTCATCGCATTTGCCGAGAACCCTTTTTACGAACCCTAATCTACGGTTTGCTACACTAGTTATTTCCCTGATGTGTTTCCCCCATTACATATCTTCAGTGATGGTGACGCCTAAGATACGGAGCCATTTCGAGAGCTAATTCTTTATAAACACGAGCTGGAATTTCATCAGGACCTGAGGACTTGTTCGGGCTAATGTTACTTAGTAAGGATACGATTCCGCTACAAGATATATCGATCGGGGGCATTGGTTTTTGAAATCGGTCTGGTAGGGTTTCGCGGAAACTGTGCATAGATTGATTAAAAGCACTCTGAAAAAAATAATTCAAAAAAATTAGCCTACTCTACCTGCCAACTAGCCTACTTCAAAGTCTAAACGCAGTCATTATGGTCACTCATCGATCCCAGAAAATACGACATTTTTAACCTTTCTGTTCTACAATCTATTTCCCTCACTTCATTTTCGTGATCTGATCTACCGTTGTATGTTGGAGTTCGTAAGATATTGATAACTTCGTCGGAGAAAAAAAATCGTGATGAAAACGATCCATTGCGAAAAAAAACCTTTTGCAACTTGGGTTTTATTATCACGATCCGGGTTTCGACACATCTTCAAGTGAAATAAAATTGTCGGTTTTTGCCAATTAAAGCAGCTCTTCTACATTACTAATGTGGAATTGACCGTGCTAGTGGCGTTGGCAATACGCGTCGCTACACTCTCCATTTCAAAGAAATCAACTTCCATATTCTTAGCCTCCTATTCTGCGGGAAGCGAAACTCCCCAAACAAAGCGTTAGAAAATGACGAATCGGTCGTCCACCCGCCGCTTTTACCTTTTCCATTCCCCTCCACTGTCCATTTCCATCCCCCTTCCACTTCCTCCCCTCCTCTCCCTTCCCCTCAAAATTCTCTTCCTTTCCCCTCCCGCGCCTCCTGAGAGCTTACTCATGTTGGCCGCCGCGAGGGGGATCGGCGCTGCGGTCGCACCCATCTCCCCAGCCAGTCGACGTGAGGTCGTCCCTTGGTTCGGCGTTGTGAACAGGCGAGCAAGCATCGTCGCCACTTTCATTGTTTATGAACGAGACTTGTTGTGTGTTATAAACTTTTCCCCCTCTCCCGATTGTGAACCGTGTCCCGTGATCATTGTTGCGTGCCGCTTGTGATTGTCGTGTTTCCCGCCGATCGACGCGAGGGGATTGTTGTGTTTCGAGAGCAGGAGGAGGCTTTTTCGACTCCGGCGTGCTGTGGCAGCCTTCGGCCGGAGTTCGGCGGATTCCCTGGGTTTTTTTTTCTTCGGGCTCAGGTGAGTCGTGGCGGCGTTACGTCCCGTGTACCAGGCAAGAGGGATTCTGCTCATGTCTGTGCCGTGCGTTCGGCCTCCTCTCTCGTGTTTGAACGGGCGGAGGCAGTCGACTCCTTTCCTCTCGCTTCCCCTTCTCAGCCAGATTCGTCGCGCCCCCCCTTTGAATCGATTGCCTCCATTCCCCGGGCGTGGGCCCCCCCAGTCTTCTTTTTCGCCCCGTTTTCTTCTTCCTCCTCTCGTTTGTGTGTGCGTTCCGTACGGACGGGGACGGCCCTCTTTGGCCGCTCGCATGCCTCGCTCGCAGGCCGCTTCTTTTTGTGACCATGAGGCGAGGGTGGAAGTGGCGGACGACACCTGGCACCCGTGGTGGACACTTTTTGAGTTAGGGGTTGGTTAATCCACCTCCCGTCTGTTTGGGACTTGAGAGAGCAGGGAACTGCGTATGCATTCCTCAGTCCGTGTATGATTCCTTGTATTTTCATGCTGAAGGCTTGTATAAATGTATTATTTTTGTTGTTCAATTAAAGTATTTCACTAACGGGATGGTTGACAGAATGAATTAATAATATATATTTTATTGTATTCGGATTCGGTAAGGATCCACAGTTTGTTATTTTCAGGCCTCCTTGCACGCCACATGTTAGTATACAAACGAATGTAGCTAATAATGTACAAGAAATTGAATGGAATTAGAGCAGATTCCATTTCCCTTTCAATCATTCAGACTAAAGTACACCCAGACAATGTTTGCCACTCTATACGGTACGATTTTCCTCATGAAAGAGCTCATGCATTCGTCTGTGCAATAAAATGTATCGTGCCAAGCTGCCTGTATATTCTTAATTTTACAAGTCTTGGGGGAGAAACCGGAAGCGTGACTGAAGATGTACGTATGTTTGTGAGAATCGAATGACTAAATAGTTAGCTTAGACCTGTCTGCGAGGATTTACCGCTAAAATATATTTCATCGTCAATATACTTGGATCTGTTTTGTCTTTCATTTGGGTCGACAGTGTCTTGGACAAGTTTCAACGAAAAGAATTCCAATATTATCTCAAAACTGTTGGATTTCTCACGCCCTTCGATGTTCCCTGCCTCCAGCCAGCCTCACGAAGAAAATATGACTAATTTTTAGGATGTGGGATAACCTTCATTTTTCCTTCGTGGGAATGTGTCTTAAATCTTCACTCAGTACACTGGCAGTATATTTACTCTTATCTACGTCTACGTAATGTCCTGTAAGTCACCTCAAGGCTGTTAGGGATGTAGTATATTAGCATCAGCATACATTACACAGTACCTGAAGCTAATCAACCTGCTACCATTGGATTGTTGTCGAAAAACATACCAATGTCTGTCAGGGGGTGACATTTTGCCCACATGCCCGGCACCATAGGCATGTCAACCTCGCTAAAGAAACTATGTGTCTCAGTATATTAAATTCAATTTCAGAAATGGACGGAGATAGAAAAGTTGTATCGCCAACATGCTGGGCGCGTTCTTTGTGCTTATGATGATGTGTTGAATTTCTACCCCGCACTGTGTATTTAACATTCTGTGCAAGAAACCCAAGTGTTCTTTCTATGATAACATTAAGTTATTCTCTAAGGAAGGAATGGTGGACTTACGGCCGAACGCGAAGCAAGGAAGATTGAAACACTCACCTCTCATTTGTACGAATTATCTTTTGTTTTTTCGAGGCGGTGGTTTTTATGAATGGATCGTTGTATAGTATTTTTAAGACGTCTTTTTTGTATCTGCTTCCATGGTGGACGGATGAAATCACTTACCACACTAAGTAAGACATGATTCCTCTCTTATTTCATCATAAATTTCTGTGCATTTTCGATCTAGAGGTGAACGTGAGCCTTGCGTTATTGCAGATCCAAGTACTTTCATTTGAACATTTATTTGTAGTGTACCGGTAGTGTGGTGCTTGTTGGTGAAAGTAGTGTTGGTGTTGAGTAAACCCCCTGCCAAACATCCTTGTGGTGGCTTGCAGGGTAATAAGTTGATGTATGTGATAATAAGTTTTTCATCTACGTCACGAAGAATGGAACTAATTACTTCGCACATATTTCACTATCGTTGAATATTTGTTGCCTTTTCGAACCAAATATTTGCATGAACTTAGCACGTGATACCATTTTTGCGAACGTTTATTGTAAAAAAATTACGTTTCCAGTGATGGAGAAGTGTAATTCAGTCTCCCTCAAGGTAATGGACGCAGAAAGACATTCAGATGATTGAAATAGCCATTTCTACGACGTTTTCGAGCCAATGGTTACTGTGTAAGTTGCTAATGGTGGCATTTCGGAACGCGTTCTTTATATAGTTCTTCTTTCGTGGACTGATGTAATTCAATTTCTCCTCCAGTTTAACTTACGCTTACCTCTTCACAGAAGATAAGTCGCTGCCAATTTGTGAGGATTGCGATATTCCCTTAAGTGTGAAACATATCCTGACCGAATGCAGAAAGTATAGCGGTACACGCCAGAACTTACAAATACGTGGAAAGATAGGAAAAGTTCTTGGAGATGACATTGATTCAATTAATGGTCTTAAAATTTTTAAACGTGACCGGATTAAATAATAAGTTATAGAATTCAATATCCTAAAATTCCGTATAAAAATTAATAGAACATCCACTGATTGTTAATACTGATATACCGTGGTGCTAAATGACCATAGCTGTCGTCGAACCCTATAAATCCAAACCTACCTACCTCCAGTTGGAGGAAATAAATTATATTATCATGTTATGATCCCAAAACATCTCATTCGCTTAGCGCCAAATGTTCGAATAACCTAAACTCACAAATCCTTTATATGCAATGATCGCCTAACCATATTATTTCAATACTAGTACTGAGTACTTTACAAATTTAATTAGTACTTACCTTAGAATAGGCGATATGAAAACAGGTTTGTCGATTTGAATCCCCCCAACAATTATTGATAGACCTTCTACTGTCTTTCTGAGTCTTAATTCGGTTCTTTACTCCTAAGAGGGAAATCCACTCGCCTTGACCGAGGCTCGATCCCGGATCCCTCGATTTCCGAGCGAGTACATTAGCTAGTTAAGCTACTGAGACTTTGTGAGCTTTAAGGTATTTTGAGCGAGATAGTTCCCTAGTCATGATGGAGACCACGTTCGAAGTATAATTACAATTTTTATATTATTATAATTACAAAGTTTTAATTACAGCAAATGTAGGATACATAAGTTAAATATTTCATTAATTATGGTGCAAATTTTATAGGACAGTAATTGTAAGTAATTAAATGAAAACATTTTCTCAAATCTGTAACTTGACTTTAATTTTTTTCACGCGGTACGTTTAAAACTACTTCGTTACAAACGTTTTTAGAAAAAAATACTAAGATAATTGTGTACGTTATTTAAAAAAATAGTTGAGAAAACATACACACTACGAACTGTTACTTTTTTAACGAGATCCAGGCGTTAGAAATACCTAATTTTTTTAAAATTTAATAAGGTCTCTCTGGAGTGTAAAGGCGTAACATTTCCCATGTAAAAGAGATGGCATTTTTCGTCAAAAATCTCGGAAAGTAGTTCGGTAAGGAGCTGATATATTGACATTCTCGGAAGGGTGAAATATTTTTCTTTAAAATGAGACCAAAGACTGATTTCTAGGTGAAATGGCATTTTCTCAAACTACCTTCAAGGAAAAAGGTGTTGAAGACTGCCACACATACAATGTAACAAGTACTCGTGCGCTTACCGCCACAGTCCACGAGGTTTAAGCCAAGCATTGAACACAGGAGGTTCGCTCTTTTGGACAGATTTTGAGGATACCGGATTTCCTCGAAATCATTTGTCTGAATCAGTCCCGGAAATTATGAGCTAGGCCCTACATATGTATCCGTCGTCGAGGCTTTTTTTTCTTCTGGAAAATGTTTTCACTCCCTCGAAAGACATCCTCTCCGCGAGCATCATTGTTTTGCATACCAAATTTCACAGTTTAATTCCTTACTTAGAAAATAGATACTATGAAATAGGGGTTATATTTTGTCTTCACTTGTGATTGTAAATTTTGAATGTAAAACGTACTCATATATCGAGTTTAATGGTTTCACCGAAACAATCGAGCACTTTGTGATGTGTTGTGCGCCCGCGAATTATTTCTCAAGTCCCTTGCTGAACATTTTTTAAGTGTGTACAACCCATTGAGGCATATGGAGAGGGTACTTACTACGCTGGCCCATGCTAGAAGCTGAAGCCAGTCCACCATATTCGTTGACCCTCATTTTCTAATAGCGCTTGCGGGGTAATGCACTGATTTTGCAATGGTTACTATCGATAATTTTCTAGAAATCAGCATGAACTTACTTCCTTAATGCCCATTTCCTTACATATATTGTTTATTTATTTGAATTAATAAAAATCTGCAATGTCGGTAAAACCTGAGGTAAAAATAGAGTAGAATCGTTTATACTTAGTAGCGACTATATGTTTCAAGGGTTACTTGCCTTAAATTTCAAACAGAACGGTCGATTTTCTTCCTTAATATCCGCTAATTCGTCCATTCCGTCGTGCTATCCAGTAAGTAATGACAGTGAAGTAAGGAATGAGCTGGGTTGAACAATATGATTGTTGTTTCGGTTGTCAGGCTTCAGTTTGATGACGTCAATGGTACCAACGAAAGTGATGAATTTTGGCGATATAACGTTCGAGTTCCCATTGTTGTTCCAGCGGCATGTTATTTCAATTGCTAGGACTGAAAGTAGTAATTCGTAAAGCATTTTATAGGCGTTGTTTTGCGAGGTTTTTGAGACGAGCTGGCTTTTGAACGTTCGGCAGTCATCCATTTGTTTTCTAATAGGTGGTTCATATAGCCAGAAATGATTCACGGCCAACAGTCTTGTTAAGCTGATAGTAGATATGCTGTCTACATTCTCTCTAGTGATATTTAGAGCGTCGTTTTGACGGTTTGTCCTTCGTCATCCACTATTTCCACGTTCGGTGGGGATTTTTTAAAAATATTTTAATATTATTCTGCAAGCCACCACAAGGGTGTTTGGCAGTAGGTGAATTATCAGCAACATGCACTGCACTAAAGGTATGTTACCAATGCTGCAGACACTGTTTGTACAAGTATTACTATTTTACTTCGTGCTTCCTGCAGGTGCTGAAATTAAAACGTATAATTTGATTATGGTCTCCATTGTGGCCTGAGAAATATCTCACTCAAAACTTCCATAATTTTAGGAAATTTTCGCGTTGCCCCATCTCCCCTTGTATTTTTGAAGTCAGTGGATCCGTTACCTTAAGGCTCTTCTTTCCCAGTGGTATCCATTTGATCGGTCTTGAGCTTACCAGCCAATTCCTCGGGGCAACGCAGTGGGGTCAACGAAACCCCGACCTTACTCCCACGAGTCGGCTAACTTCTCTTGACTGGTCACGCTTTGTCGTTTCGAGAAACTCGTTTTCGCCGCCGGAGACAGCTCTGGCGGATTGTTTTTCGAGGAATTCGCTCTTCATCTGCGCCGTGCCGATGTTAGATGGAGCTATTTAGGGGAGCTAATTGTAACGTCAGACGTTTGTTATTTTTTTCAAAATCAACTTTATTTTCTTAAAAATACAGTTCCTTTTTGCCCTCACTTCTTCGAGCCACTTTCCCTTTTCTTCTCCCTCTCAACAATCCTCCCTCTCCTCTCCTCAACAACTCCCTAGCAACATAAACATCAATTATCAATAAACATCAACACAACAAGATAATTAAATATCAAACGTTACATAATGTTTTTCTAGAGTTTTAATTCTAATGTTCCCGCCTCAGCATATTTTTTACTCCAAGAGAAATTGTGATAGTTTGCACGACTCATCATTTAGATGGCTAGACCGATTTTCGTTTGTTTTCGGATTTACGTGAAACTTCGCATGCCCTTACGTATTAGAAATATGTATTAATTTTTTTAAAAAGTATTCCACGGGTTGAGGTAGGTTGTGTTGAGTGTCACAGAATCTTCTCCCGGTTTTCTGCACTTTCAGGGGTCTATCTCGCTCTAGTATGTCCTTTTTTCGCCTCAGTATACGATCTACCCTTCTTCATCCCGTCAATGAAACCTATTCTCTTTCTTCCCCTTCCCCGCTTGCCCAACATCCTTCCCTCTATCACGTTCTAGAGCAATCCCCCTCCCCCTATTACTTCCTCCAACCACCTACTCTGTCGATCTCGAATTTCATTTATGAAGCCTCCTTTCTTCGACAACCATCTCGAGCACTTCCTCGTTAGTCTTCCTCTCCGTCCACCTCACCTTCTCCGCACCCACAACTCAAATGCATTCACCCTATTCTCGTCCTCCTTTCTGAGGGTCCACGTTTCTGACCCATTCAACGCTCTAAGAACGAAAAAAAAATTCGTCTTACCGAATTGGTTTATTGGAAATTTGACGTTTTTTTGACCCGTAGCCTTATGGCATTATATATCATGGAAATAATTGGATAATATATGCTCAGATTCCATCCTAACCGCAAATACACTCGTTGCATATTATTACAGTGGTTCCTAATAATTGTCAAGAAGTTATGGCGAATAAAAAACCCGTAATTACGTACGATTTTTTCTAAACTTTCCAATTCCACGCTGCATAAGCCCTAGTCACTACAATGCTTTAATCGAGACTAAATTGAAAAAGATATAATTCACGAATGATTTTTCTAACCATATTTATACACGATCATTTCCATGATGTAACTAGGTGTAATTTAGTGAAGTGTGGTCCAAGAATTTTTTTCGTACTGATTGTTAAATGTTAAAATGTACCCTCTACGTCTCACGATTGGCGCACCAACTCCTTGAGCGTAAAATTTCGTGAATTTGTCCCGTCAACGCTGAAAATTATCTCATCTGTCACATAATTTACTGAATTATACTATACCTTTCGAGATATTTGCCGAGTACACAGAAGCCGTTTTACCTAGGGCATGTATGTGTGCCGACTGTGCGCTCTGCGAGGCTCATTATTTTATTCTTCAAAGAAAATAGGAAAGAGGAGAAACGTCAAGAGGGTTTTTAAAATAATGTGGCCATGGATAAGAAAGGAAAGATTAAAATGGAGTGATAAAGTGAGCAACTAGGAAGTGCTGGTAAGGATGAATGAGAAAAGTAATATTTTAAAATCAGTGAGAAAGAGGAAGGCGAACTGGATGGGACACGCCCTGAGGAAAGATTCACTGCTGAAAAGAATATCACATAGAAAGATCCGAGGGAAAGGGAGACGAAGAAATAATATGTTGACGGATATTATGAATGGAAGGAGTTAAGAGAAGCTGAGGGAGGCAGCACAGGATAGACGAGTAATGAATGGAGCAGTTCAGATTCAACGTGTCTGAAGACAGATTCACCTGAGAAGAAGGATGAATGAGTAAATTCTGCCGCTCACTTCGCATCTGAAATGAAACTGTTCAGTTCGTGCTAAATTATGGACGCTATACGAATTGCTAGCCGAAATGCTTTTTATGAAATCGCAAAAACAAACCTGTAATTTTTTGGGACATTTTCAGCAATGCAGGAAAGTCCAGTAAGAGCCGTGATGAGAAATATTCGGTTAATTACCGAGGAATTCTGTCATTAAGATTTTTTTAGTAATGTTAATAGGCGTAGCTATTTATATTAATGATCTTTCAACCGCTTAAATTGTAAAATGGATCAGGTATACGGTCCCTAACATGGCTTTTGAGGAAGAAGGAACGACTCAAACGAACTTAATATATATTTTAAAAAAATGACAAATTTAGAAAAAAGCTGTATCTCCAGGTAGGGTTAGTTAATTTAAACGAAACGAAATCCATGTGATAGAGTAATTATTTCTTCGTTGATCGGCGCGTGTAGAGCCTTTTTTCCTATCCTGATCTGCCCTTAAAAGATATTTTATTTGAAAAAAAAACACAGTTTTCGGCGCTCAAAATCAAAGGCTCGACTCTTCAAATTATCGCAACTCTCTTAATATTTAGCGTAGAGATTGGATATTGTGAATAGTATTAGCTCAACATGTGTCTAACATAGTGGAGGCAAAAAATTATTATACGTCAAGTTTTAAACGAGCTGTTGTAATAGTTGTAAACCTCCGTAATTTCAGAACTAACGATACGATTCGGATTTGAGTAATTCTGTGGTGATGCCAATATTACAAATATGTTTATAAAAATTGTGATTATGAACTGGTATCTTCAAAAACGATTTTTAATTATATGTATTTTACGCGCGAAGAATGCAAGGCTTCCTGCGGAATCGGAAGGTCGAAGCGTGGGAAGTCGGTGTTTCCCTAAACGTATTCCATATACTCTTCTGCTTGTCAGCCTAGTTATTATCAGTGATATCATTCAAATCCCCGGGTGAAATCAATGTAAATGCCGTGGTTGTCTGGAGGGAGCCACTTGCCATTCGTCTTTCGTCAACTTCCTAAATGTACGCCTTTAATCATGATTTTCCCAGTCGTTGATTCGTGGTTCCTCTCTTATTGTTAGTCTTGAAAAGATATGCCCTCGCGCTTCACGTGAAAGAAATAAAAAAATCGTGGAAATATTCCGCGCTAATCGGCCGCCTTCCTTCGAATACGCTCACACTGTCCGCCATTCAATCTCGGGAAGGAAAAACAAAACATCATCTTTTGGTCGTTCAGTCTTGAGATTGGTTGACTGCAGTCCTCCACCCTTCCCTATCTAATGCTGGTTTCCAAACTTCCGGATGGCTTCTCCTATGTACTTTCCTATTTATTTATTTATTTGGTCCATGAACTTATTCCTGGGTCTTTCCTCTGGGGACTTTTCCCTCCAAGACCTCCCATCCCGAGCGCTTGGGTTCAAATCCTGGCAGTGGTAGATATTTCATCCGCGAAATTCCGATCCCTAACTTGATGTGCCTACTATATAGGGAGCACTTGGAGATGCAGTTCTCCCTCCGTCGGATGGGACGTTTATCCTTTATCTCCTCGGCGCCTTTCGTTCGGAGCAGGCTAATGCCGACGCCGGGTTTCTCTCCTCCCTTTCACCTCTCCCAACTTCTTTTTATCTCTTACCAACACTTTTTCCTTGTCCTCGATGTCGCAAATGGCGTCAGATGTGGGTCTCCTCACCTAAATAACTGACAAATGGGTGGGCACTCTGGCGGTAGTTCACTTCTTTACCGCCAGAGAACTCTCAATTTATCGTCCACTCGTGTCTTCCACTACGTTCCTCGCTTCCTTCTCTAATTGCCGTCAGCGCTTCTAATCACCCTTCGGGACCTGTGCCTTATCTGCCGGTGTCTGCGTCGAATGGAATATCTTCCGCGTGCAGTCTTTTTTTCGTAACGGTTTAAGGAACGTGATGATCTCCGAAGGTTTTTAAACGCGATGGGCCAAGTTTACCAAAAATACGACGTGAAAATAAATACGACGAAGACAAGAATCCTAGTATGTGGATGAGATCAGCATGAATGCAGAAGTCACACTGAGAGATATTAGGGCAAGTGGATAGCGTCACCTATCCCGGAAGTATTTTTCTTGTTAAATATTATCCATTTATTATATGTAAACAAACACGGTCCCTCTAAGCCGCACGGTTTGTCAGAAGGATCCACACACATGCATACAGTGCGGCTTATAACAAAGTGATGTATTTAAAAAAAACAAGTTACGACAATTTATTATATTGCAACTTGAGAACATTAAACATAGCTAATAGATTTAGGCATTCCACATTTTTGAATACACAGGTATTCAAGCCAAATACATTGAACATCACCATCTGGTGTTCTGCCTGCTGGCAGTTCCCGTACACCACTGCTGTCTCCATCCGCTTCTGTCCCGAGCTTCCTTCTTTGCTTCATCATAGCTGATGTCCTTCACCTGATCCGCCAATTTAATTCTTCTCCTTCATCTCTTTTTCTCTCCTTCAATTGAACCCTCAAGTGCCACAGTCATTATACTTTTCCCTCTCATCACATGGCTTAACCAGTTTCCTTTCCTTTTCCTTATTTCCTTTAGGAGCGATCTTCCTTCTTTTACTTTGCTCAAAACATCTTCATTTCTCTTTTCTTATCTACCCATCTTACTTTTCCCATCCTTCTCCACACCCACATTTCATAACCAGTAAAAAATTTTTTTAATGTCATCAAGTAACCGTGCGTGCACCTCTTTCTTTACTTCTACCATCCCTTTAAGATCACCAAGGTGATCACAATTATCACATCTACATCTACGTGATACCCTGCGAGCCACCACGAGGGTGTGTGGCAGGGGTGCGTGCACCTCTTTCTTTACTTCTACCATCCCTTTAAGATCACCAAGGTGATCACAATTATCAAATCTACATCTACGTGATACCCTGCGAGCCACCACGAGGGTGTGTGGCAGGGGTGCGTGCACCTCTTTCTTTACTTCTACCATCCCTTTAAGATCACCAAGGTGATCACAATTATCAAATCTACATCTACGTGATACCCTGCGAGCCACCACGAGGGTGTGTGGCAGGGGTGCGTGCACCTCTTTCTTTACTTCTACCATCCCTTTAAGATCACCAAGGTGATCACAATTATCAAATCTACATCTACGTGATACCCTGCGAGCCACCACGAGGGTGTGTGGCAGGGGTGCGTGCACCTCTTTCTTTACTTCTACCATCCCTTTAAGATCACCAAGGTGATCACAATTATCACATCTACATCTACGTGATACCCTGCGAGCCACCACGAGGGTGTGTGGCAGGGGGTGAAGATCACCAAACATGCACTGTTGACATGCAACTAGGATATTTAATGGAGACATGCTAGATAATATGGTCACATGCAGCTAGATGGTTAGTATCTACATAATGTGAAATGGATTATTGGTTGTTATTACATGCATAATGCACTACAGACTACTCTTAACTAGATTTCACCTACCTATCCCTTTGCTACGCTGCCTATTGTTCTCTCTTATGGTACGTGGGAAAAATGACATTTTAAATCTATCGGTACGACAATCTATCTCTCTAATCTTGTTAATCTGATCAAATCTAGCATATTGGTACGGAAGAAGTACATACAACGGACGCCAAACGATAATTAGGCCTAGCTCAGAAGGCGTTCGTGGTAAAAATACAACTGCTGTGATCAAATAAGATAGGACTACAGGTTATGAAACAGTATGTGAAAACACTTGTGTAAAGCCACTGTGTTCGTTCATTTCACAATGGTAGACAAAGATCAGAGCTCAATTCAATTGTTGGCGGCGTATGAATGCATATCGATCACGCCATTCGTTCATCTCCATTGTTGGGTGTGCTCTTGAGTGTCACATTGAATGCGTGTAAGTATTGCGACGTTTCTTTCTTTTGCTTATTCGAAGAGCTCTTTTTCGCTGAAATGTCGCAAAATATGGACAGTAAGTTTCCATAATCTTCTTCTGAGAGTTTGCCTTGTATGTACTAACTGGTAGTTAGTTACATACTTGAAGTAGGTTTGTATACTTTCTAGTTGTTACTAGTAGGTTGTGTACATATGAGGACCCCAGAAGTCAAGGGGTCTAAGTAACACAACCATTGTTTAGAGAAAACTTAAGTCAAAGTTGAAAATGTTTGGTACAACCCACTAAGTAGTTAAGAGACATTACCCTAGATAGCAGCACCTGTCAAGATAATCACTTTGATCCCTTTACCACCTAAAAGATTAATATTTTCACATCCCATTCCTGTACCCAACTTATTTTTTTTCAAAATTGTCACTTAGACCCCTTGACTTCTGAAGTCCACATATCTTTTATCCTCAATTATTTCTGGAGTTTCTTAAGTGGCGATTCTATTAACCTATTTGATTGGTGTTGTTCTTCATTTGTGGCTCGTTTCCGTCGCTTCTAATCCTCTTGGATCTGCTTCTGTTAACGTCCAGTCGTCTCCGTCGTGTGTGTGATTCATTGAAGTTCTGCCTTGCTTCTTATCTTACGAACTTTTGTTGATAGCTGCGGGTAGAATATTCATGTATGAATGCCCTAATTAATAGCGCTTCTTCCCTCATATTTTTCTTACACTTGAAATCACTGCGGATCTTCCGGCCAATGTATGAAGTGAAAAGTAGATTTAATATCTATGCTTAGTTTCTTGCGCATAAAACTAGCATATGAGTGCATTTTCATCGTTTTATGAGCGAAAGAAACATGTATCCCGTTATATAATGCATGTGTCGCACACTTGACCTTCATTTACGGCTTCCACGTCGCGTGATTACGCTTATATCTTTTTCTGGTGCTTCTCATTAACTTGAAATATAGTGTTTGACTAATGGTTGCCTAGCAACTCTATTCAGTCCTGCGCCCTTAGAGGTTTGACGTCACAATCTTTTGTTTTCTCATTCTTGTCTTAATTATTAAACTTCTGGGGGACGAAAAGTGTTCTATAGTATATTTCTTAGCAGTGCAGTTGAAACATAGATTGTTAGGAAAATCAAATGCCTTATATCAAGATATTACCTTGGTATTTTCTGCAATCCCATTTCTGCAGCGTAGTGATGATTCCTTTTGGAAATGGCTGTTATAATCGCCGGGTAGCCGGAGAAGGGCGAGTTTTAACTGCTCATTTATCAGTTTTTCCTTCAGACGCAGACCATTAGCTGCGCTTTGTGATATTTCCATAGACAAAGTTTTAAGTTTCCCATTTGCGTTTCTTTGGGAGGGACGTATTAGAATGTATTCGAGTATTTTTATACGCTCACTGCCAAGATACCAATTGTACGACGTCTTAATCTAGGTACCATTGTGCGTCGTCTTAATCTAGGATTTAAGTACGACTCAATGCAATGGTAACATCACGTTTTGGATGAGCAATCCTTCTACGTCTACATATTACCACATCAAGGGAATTAGGCGGTGGGTGAGTTGTCACCAACAAGCATTGTCATGTACAGTCGGATTCAAATTTATTGCAAAGAATCCAGCGGCGCCACTTACGCTTCTCAAGGAAATCGAGTTTCACTTACGGCGCTGTTATTCTTTGCTATGCAACGCTATCTATTCAGCTGTTTATTTGCGCGTATTTGAATTGTAACAGTTGAGCAATTGCTTGTTTTGTTCTAACTTGTTATTACATAATATGATCAGCTCGAATAACAATGACATGCTGCGACGTATTGATTAATTGAAATACCAAACTTTATTATTAAAAACAGATCGTTCCTGGCATACAATATACCCACGGCAAATACTACATAATGTATCATTTAGAGTAACAGTTGTGATTAGTAAATAATAATTATCCATGCTCAAATCGTAAATCCAAACCAAAACGAAAGTGTAATAACAAATTAGCACAAAATAGGCAATTGCTCAACTATTACCATTTGAATACGTGCAAATGAACAGCTGAATAGATAGCGTTGCATAGCAAAGAATAACAGCGCCGTAAGTGAAACTCAATTTCCTTGAAAAGCGAAAGCGGATTTGCTCGATTCTTTGCAATACATTTGAATCCGACCGTACATGTAACTTTCACCAAAAACACTGCACTCTGTACTATGTATTCTACCAATGCTACAAATATGTACTATCGAATTAACGTTCCATTTCCAATGTAAAAGTGCTGGTATTTTTCGTCGAAAATTTCTGAAATTAAAGCTGTAAGTGGCCGATATTTTGGTATCTTTGGCGGGTTGAGATATTTTTCTTTAAAATGAGACCCAACTCATTGATTTATAGGTAAAATGATATTTCGCTCGAACTCCCTTAAGCGTGGCGTTCACCACGCTATTCGCGTGTCTTTTGAGTTCTTTCTGTCTCCCTTCGCGTTTTCTGAATGGACATCGCTTGTCTTTCTTCCCTCTCGCGCACGTCAGCTCGTCATTAATAAAACCGATCCAGCGCGACCGTAATTCCATTTCCTTTAATCTTCTTCCCTCTGGTGCCGCCATCTGCCGCCGAAGTCTTTGCGTCCCGAAGGGGAATCGTATGTATGTGGTTACTGTGCCCTTGTGTACCATTTCTCGACGAACCTCTTTCCTTTACGACTTCGCGGCTCGCGTTCATTTTTTTTCTCGGCGCGCAAGCGCAGTGTATACCCAGCAGAAAAGACTTCTTTGTCCGTTTCTGCGAGTGCATTTTTCTGTGACGTTTTTTTTTCACTTTTATGGAGTGCCCACGAGTGTCGCCAGTGTACGGAGATGGTCGGATCGATTTTCGTTCATTTACAAATTAGCTTGTTAATTTTAAATACGCGCACGTATTAGTAGTTCGTACAGATAAAAGCGAAATGAATTCCATCTTACCGATTTGGTTTTTTTGCAATGTGATGATATTTTAACACGTGACCTAACGGCAATTGACATACATTTTGAAATAATTACATGACGTGCACAGATTTTCTCCTCGACGCGAAACTGTACTCATAATTTAATTATGATGGTTCTCATTGAATACCTAGGTGTCATACCGAATAAGAAAATTACGTAATTACTTACAGATTCCGCTTCACTTTCGAATTCTGCGCCGTACATCCAAGTGATACATATACTAGTGATAAAATCAAGTGCAAGTGCAAATACAAGTGATGAAGTGCCTAAATAGGGACAAAACTTTGAAATTTTAAATTCTTACATCGTTTGTAATGATATATGTATGTTTATTTTCAACGACTAAATAGATGCATACTTGAGTAAAGTGTGGTTATAGAATTATTTTTCGCTTGCACGAAAAGTTGTTAATATATGCACTCAACGACTCATGATTTGCGCTCAACCACCTTAAAATTATGGGGAATATATCGTCAAATTAATCAGAGCCTTGTTTAGCCTACCATTGCCTGCTATTGATTCGTATCAATTGTCAGCTACTTGCTTTAGTCCAGCCTATTGGTATGTATTTCGTGTAGATTTTCATGATGGATGAAACACGTAGTGATCTTCCACAGCCTTTTTTGAGATGTATCGTTTATTTAAATAACTCATAAAAGGTTGATTCGGACAGTTAATTAGTCATAATACTTCTTGTAGGTCTAACTAACAAAATTAGCCTCTAATGCTGTGTAGAAATTTTATCGAACTAGATTTCCTTCACCTTGGGGCCGTTCGCCTTGTGCGCGCAAATTGTTCTGTCAAAATTGGTTTTGAAAAAGTTGGATCATGTGATGGCGGCTTTGTAAATAAAAGCGTTTCGCGTCTCTGTCCGGCTATTGTGACATTGTTTCTCTCAAGCTGCTTTTTACGAAAATCTCCTGAATCAGCCTGTGTTTTGCTCTTTATTCCTTAATTCTTTGGTTAAATATTTTCTATTTTGATAACTAAGTGCTTGAAAATATACGCTATGTTGAATGTTAGAGAAGTGACTGTTTTACTTTCGAGAAATTTAGTATCAATGCATTAAAAGGGATCTGTGTTTAGGTTTTCTATGAGCCAGTTATACCGGCCTAAGCATCGAGAAAAAGACTTTTGATTTCACTGGTGAAACTCCGCGGTTTTTATTTAAATCGATCCAGGATTCAGCTCTTTGTATGTCATTCGTTTTTCCGAAAATGAGTTTGTAAATTTGAATCCTGGGTCGGGTTACATGAAAACTGGAATGTGACAGGCGAAGCTTTCCTTATCGATATGTGATTCCACAAGGTGAAGCGTGCTAATTTGATGTATACATTCGTCTGACTGTGCCTACTCCGGGTGGGAAAAGGGTGTGCTTGTATGTGAATGAGTATTTTCGTAGGTAAGGTTGTGAAGACCTAAGGAGGGAAGAATCGCGGTGGTCTCAGAATTATTCCCTTGTGAAAAGGGGATCAGCCTGAAACCTGCCAACCGTCCTCATTTTCCCCGGACACATCCTCATTCAACGTGGAATGACCGCGAGGAATTTACGTATACCTGTAATTTTGGCTTTCAAAATTTTATACAACTTTATAGTTGCTTGACATTTGCGAACCGTGGTGGTGAAAATTTGATACGGTTGGCATCCCGATTAGACGGCATCACGGGTGCCGATACCCCTCAAAAGCTATTGCGCAAAACCCCCACCTCTAATTCCCTATTCTCCTTCCTAAAATTCGGTTATCCCTTCCGGCTTCCTCGTTTTAAATTTGAATAATGAATAAATTTAAATAATAGTATCATTGACTGGTAATTTAGAAAGAAAGGGATTATAAGTTAGTGCAAGAATCTTTATCCTAAAAATGCATACCCTATATCTTTTAATTGATAATAATTTATTTATGAATTCTTCTTTCATGAAATTTGTTTCCAAATCTTAACCCCTCTGCCCCAAAAATAATCATGTATTATTTCTCATAGGTGTTTTTCTGTCGCAATGTCAAAACTCCCATAATTCTTCATCAAAATTTATGATTCAAACATCGTTTGACAGCTTATGTTCCCCGCTATTGACAAAAAATAGACAAATGGTTTTATATAAAAGTTTTTGTTAAATAATTTTTAAAAAATGATCGAAAATTTACAGTGCCATCTGTTGACAATATAATCAACTACTATGTTGGCTATGGTTACGTGCTTAAAAGACTGTAGGAGGCGCCATCTATTAACACATAGTTTATTTAAATTGTTCACAGTCTACTTGCAATCAGCGTGACCGTTTACCGTTTATGATATGTATTTTTAACACAAACATAAATAACGTATGATTGTCCATGGGAAGAAACAGGTAGAATAACAGGAAGAAGCTGCATACTGTGCGAAATATTCGACAGGTAGAAGAACAGGAAGAAAGAAGGAAGAAACGGGAAGAAGCTGCATACATTGCGAAATATTCGCATGGGTCAGCTAGTATATAAAATGCCTCAGATTACATTTGTTACTCTCATCGACCAGATTATTAAATTCTATTTAATTTATTTTTCTGCCTTTGTCATTAGAATAACTTTTCAAATCCCCCCCCCCCCCCAATTTCAATGACGCAACTTGCTCCATGTAATACCCGCGTAGGCAAACCTGGACAGCACTGTCGTAAGACCCTGGAGTCCGCGGTTTCGAGTCCTTTGTCAGGAATGGCTGATGCATTTTTCTTTGATTTAAGGTGCATCATTAGGCCGCTTTGCACGGTATTGTTTTTCATATAAACGAATGTGCGGGGAAATGCATGGAATTAGAGCAGTTTCTATTTCCCATTCAGTAATTCTCACAAATTGCTAATTTACACTGTACGATTTTTCTCGTAAAAGAGTTCATGCATTCGTCTGTACCCTTGTGGTAGATGGAGAAGGCATTAAGTCATCAAACTGTTGCCTGGCAACCGATGTAACTACCATATTGGATATCCCTGCTCTTTCCTTTGGATGGATCGAAAGAATGGACGGATGAGCGAATGCAAAGCAAGAATATCCGCCATCTGTTTTTACATTTGAGGCCAGTAACTTTTAAAGCGTAAAATAATTACCGAGTGCTCTGGATTCTATGCGATTTTACCATAATTTTCACCGGGAATGTGAATAAATAAAAAATTCATGTTATGAGAATACATGTTAAAGGAGTAAACTCATGATGATCTCTAGTTAATTATCGATGAAAAACAGTAAGATTGCGGAATTAGCGCGCCATCCCCTAATCGCTGATGGAAAAGCGGGGTTAACAAAGATGGCGGACGGACCACGCCCACGTTACATCTTTTAGGTTTGACGACCATAGCAAGCGCCCTCTCCATCTACCTATAAAATGTCCCGTGTAAAGCGACCTTTAGTCATATCAATTTATTCAAGAACTTAATGAAACGGCGGGAGAAATATGTAATACGACTAGAATTCTCCCAAGTTAATTTGGGATTTTACTTACCGCATGGTTGGCGAGATATTTCTCAACAAAATCGATCGTTTTTACCTTAATCTATATGGGATACAACGAAATGAAAGAGTTAAACGTATCTTTGGTAGCTGGAGAGTTACCAGAGGTCAAACTTTTGAAGATTCAAGGTATAACTTCAAAAAAACTACAGAAAAAAAGGTGTCAGACATTAAAAAAAATGAATCGCAATTTCAGGGCGATTTAACGTTGTTTATTTTTGTAGCGAGTGAATATAAAATTGAGCGTTAGCGTATAAATACGTTGCCAAGTTTAAATTATGGTTATGCTGCATGAATCGTTCGGAAAATTGTTTTTCTAAGCTTTAGTGAATCGATGTATTTTTATCCACCGATATTTATAACTTTTATCTGTCTATAACCAATCGATATTTTCCATAATTTTATCACACACTGAAAATTAATTATTTCATGCATAGGGGCTGCATTATTGGATGTTTAACCGCGTCGTTGTTTTTTTTGACAACAGTTTCGCCTGCATTCCATCAGACGTCTTCATACAATATGAGACTGTTGCCGTGCCATTCAAAAAATTGCAACCTTTATCACCGGCACACCGCAGAAAACTTCGTAGCGAATTCATTTATAATTGATAAAATGTATGAATTTTTTTTTTAACTTTGAAATATTCAGTTTTTTTAATGATTTGCGTTGTGGGCATAGCTCTGCCTTCGTTTCCAGAGTCGGGAATAGAAAATGCCTTTTTTGTGGAATTCCGTACTAATATTACAAATTATATACCTATCAAAATTTACAAAAAATTGATAAACTACAAAGAAAAGCAGCAGGTTTCGTTAAAAACTGCTACGAGCAAACGTATAGTGCTCTACAACTTTTGTAGGGTTTTAGGTGGGAGCCCATAGAGACTCGGAGGTCACACGCTAGGCTTATGTTGCTTGAGAAATTAAGAACTGATATTTTTTTCAGAGCGACGTGGTGAATATTATCATGACGCCTCACTACGTCGCTAGATCTAACAGATGCGATAAAATAAGAGAGATACATTGCCGAACAGACATTGGTACAAAAACTCGTTCTTTCCGCGCATAATAAGCGACCACAATGGAAACTGAGCTCCAATAAATACATTCCTATAATACACGTCGCTACTTCTTCCCCCAAAACCTTGAATCTTTACACCACTGTTGACCTAACACCCTCTGCTACACGCCCATTCGGCGGCCCGCAGGGTGGTATGTAGATGTATAATATCCACTTTTGAAGGACTTCTTTAATGTAATCCCGTCGCTATTTTCGGTATCCTCAGAATTTGCGTAGAAGACTACAAACCTTACATCTTTACACGACTGTTAAACTGACACCCTCTGCTACACGCTCATTCGGCGGCCCGCAGGGTGGTATGTAGATGTATAATATCCACTTTTGAAGGACTTCTTTAATGTAATCCCGTCGCCATTTTCGGTATCCTCAGAATTTGTGTAGACTACAAACCTTACATCTTTACACGACTGTTGACCTAACACCCTCTGCTACACGCCCATTCGGCGGCCCGCAGGGTGTAATGTAGTTGTATGATATCCACTTTTGAAGGACTTCTTTAATGTAATCCCGTCGCCATTTTCGGTATCCTCAGAATTTCTGTGGACAGTACTCGTTGCTCTGCAAACTTGAACCGTGCAATATACGGTTAATGTGTTTTGCGAGAGAATTAACTGGCATGTTGATGCGTTTTAGGCGGTGGGGAATGAATATGCGGAGAAGATGGCGAAAATTTAATCCGAGTGGGCGTGGAATAGGAAGCGAAATTCCTGGAATATTGCGAGACATTATGAGCGGCATCAGGAGAGGAGCTTAAAGGAGGGGGGTTTTTTAAGTGGGGAAAATGGAGTGCAAGGGTATAGGTTAGAGGGGACTCTTGGAACGGCAGGGAAGGGTTGGAATTAAAGACAGTGCCCGTCCAATAGACTACCCGATATTAGTGGATTAACCCTTGTGATGAGGATTATTCCCGACCTTCGTGCCTGGAGCGAATCGTTATAAACCAGGCAAATCCCCATGCTGGATTAACCCTTAGGAATTATTATATGGGATTTTTTTTTTAAATTCTTTAACCTCTTTTCATGAGCGAAGCTGCTCCTTGTGCGATTTGTGGCTCTTTATTGGTCGTTCAATCCTAAGATTGGTTGACTGCAGCCCTCAACCCTTCCCTATCCACAATGCTAGTTCCCTTTACCTCCTGGGTATCACTTCCTATGTATATACTCTCCTCTTTATTCAGTCCATGGAATTATTCCTCGGTCTTCCTCTTTTCTGGACTTTTCCCTCAATTTTACCGTCAATTACGTTCTTCACCTTCCAATTGTGTCTCAAGAGTGCGTCCGATCCATCTTGTTCTTCTTTTCTGTATAATGTTCCACATGGTCCTTTCCTCCTCTGCTCTTCTGTACGTTTCATCATTCCTTATTTTGTCCATCCACTTTGTCTTCAGTATCCTCCTCCAGCACCAGGTTTCGAAGGCTTCTATTCTTTTCTGGTCAGCTTTTCAAATGGTCCATGTTTCCGATCCGTAGAGCGCTACGCTCCACACGAGGGTTTTCACACATGGTTTCCTGGCTTGTGGTCCTATCTTCTTTGAGCTCAGCAGTTATCTTTTTCCCATGAATGCCTACTTAGCTTGGGTTATTCTCCACTTGATGTCTTTGTTCTGTGGATCTTATTTGTTCAAAATTTACGAGACAAATTCAAAGTGCTGGGCCCATTAAACATTGTCGTCATTGTTAAGATTTTTGTTGAATATTCTATGTATCAACTTAAATATTTTCGGAAGATTAGCATTTCATCTACATACTACCCCGCAAGCCGCTTCAAAAGGCGTGTGGCGGGGGGTGTTAGGACACCAGCCGTCAACAAAAAAAAATCAAAGTTCCGCCTAGCATTTATTAAAGTCCTTAATTGTTCGGGGGAAAAACGAATTCCCATACCTATCCGTTCGGCAAAATATCTCTCTTAATTTATCGATTCTGTCAGACCTGGAGATATAATGTGGTTCTAATATGATGTTCTCCGTGTCGCTCTGAAAGATGTTCATTCTCAATTGCTCAAGCAATCTAAGCCTTGCGCGTAGCCTCCGAGTCTCTAGCGGCCCCCACCCTAAATCCTTCAAAATCTGTGTAACGCTTTCTGTACGGCCTGTATTTGTGGCGGTAAATTGTTTAGTGTCATGTAATTGTGGCAGATAGTCGTGAAAATCTTGAAGTGTGTACGTGTTGGTCTATTAAACGGTATGGCAAACTTTTCCTTCCGCTTGGCGTAGATACTAGTGCTGCCACTTTTAAGAAAAGGATGGTTTACTACTAATACTAATGGTTTAGCAGTCCATTCCTTCGCCACGTCGTCACTAAGCGAGCCACTTTTTCGCTAGAATGGCAGGGGCGTACATAGAACCTGTCCGAATTGCATGTTGAAAATCACCATGCCTACGCCATCTGCATGCGGGTAAATCTTATTGCTCAAAATCGTTACAAAATAATAAGCGTTATCAATAATGGAGCGGACTGCAGGCAACTTATTTCTTTACGACAGCATTCTGCTGAAATATTCAAGAGGGCTTTATTTTATGATAGAATGTATTATTTTTTGGGTATTTTTAATATTCTCAACGTCCCCTGTATTAGGTGAAATCGTGTGTTCCGTGGGGTTTGGCTTTATTAAAAAAAAATATTTTCTCGGTGCTTAAAAATGGGATGTAAGGTGCCAGCCGGCGTTGGGGCTGTTTTTGAAAAAGAATATGAAGCCCATAAAGGCCTTTAAATCGTTTTTCTCGTGTCCCACGAAATTACCCCGACCAGTTATCCTCGCCACCTTTTCCTGCCTTAAACGCTCCCGTAATTACCCTTTCCCCTTTGGGAAACCCATGTTCCCTTTTCCGCGAGGGGTTGACAAGTGCGTGATCGCAGACCGAATAATGGCCGAACACGCCGCGCGCGGACAATCTTGCAATTACGCAATATCCGCCGCTATCGCCCCGCGCTGTAATTGTCCCGAGCGACACTTTTTTGTAAATCGTTTCGACTTGGTCGAACAATTATTGCCGACCTCAATTATTCCCCGGCCCGTTTGGATCCCGCCCGCAGATTCGTGTGGCTGTTCACAGAGGGCGGGCGAGAAATTTGGGCGAATTGCTCACCTCACCTCTCCCCTCCCCCTCCCCTTGGTGATCGTATCAAACCCGCTCCCGCATTGTCGATACGAAATGAACGGCGGTCGTTGATATTATGCGATCGAACGGTTTCATCTTTCAATTGTTTCTCGCGATTGCGTCGTCGGGTCGTCACAATGCTCGCGTTTGTCTGATTGTTGGCGAGTGATATATTCAGGTTTTTCAACAGCATATGGCCCCCACGGGGTCAGATATTTTATCTTTCGTAGCTTGTTTCCCGGAATCTTAGATTGTGTCAAAACATTGTTACCCACGTCCCACGATAATAGATATTAGATTAAAATAGTGCGGTTAGAGGCAGATGTGACATTATCGATAGTGGCAACGACACGTGATGATCGATCTCGTTGCTGTCGACGTGGTCTTATCCTTTTTTGGTTTCTCAGTTCTAGAAATGGAAGCGACAGCTTTAAGGTGTTGATTGACGTCGTACTTTTACGGAAGTATTGATAAATTTAGGTGTATTCAATTTTTTTCCCACGTCACCTGTCAGTTGGCAGTTTCGGCGTATTCCGGGTGGATCATTATTTTCTCTTTGTTTTACGGAAACGCCATCATTTTTACGCCTTTAGTTGTATTCCTATCAGATTTTTTAAACTCTGATATCCCGGGGATAGTCTTGGGGTCAGTCTCATTTAGGGGAACCAAAAAACGAATTAGATTTTTTAGCATTGATTTGATGCCAGGAAAAAATTCTCACCAGCTGGCATGTTCCACTAACATTCTTAAGGAACATCTCATCGTCAAAGCCACTTTGCATTCATTTTATAGTTATGCATTCGTGGTAATCCTGCACGATTCAAGAAGTTATTCTCTGTGTTGGGGAGGGAAGATGATTAGGCTTGATGGGTGTAAGGGAAGGCGATAAACAACTCAGTCATAACGAATTCTTTAAAATTTGTCATGTCGACCTGATTGTTGGAAGGGTTGGGGACGTAACTTTTAAGGGGTGAGTTTGAAACCCTGCCTGTTGTTAACTTTTTAGTCTTTTTAGATAATGTGAAAAACCCGCAACTTATATGCTGAAAAGTTCAAATTCGGGGAACTAACTGTCATTCGAGGGCACAAACTCGAGCAAATAGAACATTTTTTTTTCTTAGGCAGTACGCTAGAAGAATATGGGCACGGTAGCTAACATATAAGGAGGAGAATAGCGTTAGCTAAGACAGCGTTTACTTATTGAAGGGAGCTGATGACGGGGACCTTGGGGAAGGATGTGGAGAAGAGGCTGGTGAAGAGCGTATGGTGCAGAAACGTGGACCCTCAGAAAGGACGAGAATAGGCTGCAGACATTTGAGACGTGGGTGTGGAGAAGGATGGAGAAGGTGAGGTGGACGGAAAGGAAGACTAACGAGGAAGTGCTTGAGAAGGTTGGCGGGGAAAGGAAACTTCAGAATGAAATTCGAGATCGGCAGAGTAGGTGGCTGTAGGATGTAATAAGGGCTGTGGGCTGCTCAAGAATATAATGGAGGGGAGGATATTGGGCAGGCGGGGAAGGAGAAGATAGAGAATAGGTTTCATGGACTGGATGAAGAAGGGCAGATCGTATGCCGAGGTGAAAAAGGATATACTAGAGATACATAGGCCCCTGAAAGCGTAGAAAACCGGAAGGAGATTCTCTGACTTTCGACAAAATCACATTTTACCGATAGGATACTTAAATAAAAACTTGTTATTCGTAATCCCTAAAATTATCCAGTCCACTTGTAGATGTGAAGGTATTGTTGCCAAGAATTTTATTCACACAATGCCGGTTTTTAAACTGAAACTGCGGAGAACGCCTAACAGTAACGTTGTAGAATGTTTTTGCAAGTACAACTTTCATAAGTAATTATGTAATTCTTTATTTTGCCCATTATAAAATTGCTGCATTGACTGAATAAAAATGCGATTAATGGGACAGAATAGAATTTTATCGTACATTTGCAATAGGAATTTTTACATTTCCGGTGTCATACGTATTTGATCAAGGTACATATAAATCGTAAACAAACAAACGAGGCAACAGGAAAAATAAAACACGTAATCAGTTATTTATATAAATTATTACGTGTAACTAGTTTTATGTCTTCATGCGTCGCTAATACTCTCTTGTATCACATATTAAGATTTAACGGGAAATTCATTGAATTCTTCAAGCAGTGCAATTTTTTTCTGTCACAAATAGTCCTCTAAATATGTTAATAGCACTGCAATTAGCTCCTATCGCGGGAAAATTCAGCGTTCGTTAAAAACAATGTTTTCCTTGACTTATTTTCGTATTTTGTGCCTCGAATTATTTTTCCGATATCTTTGCCTTTCCTTCATTTTACTCAGTGTTTTGTTTTTGAACCACGCTTACGGAAAGGTTGAATTTATGGTAGATGTTTCAGCCCTCACGGCATAAACATCTCGAGCGCAATATCCTCCACCTGAGCTGTTGCTAATGACACTCGTTGCTAATGACTACCGGTGGCTGCGACGTCATTGCAAGCTACGTGCTCTCCCTGGATTTAACTGCCCTGTGTCGATAATAATGACGACGCTAGGCACGGTCGGGTGGCAATTAATGCCTCCGACACGTCATGTCATGGATTCGCTTACACGACGCGTGCAGCTTCCGTTTCCTTGGATACCGTGATGGATTCCACCCGGATCATTCTCTATGGGGGTGATTCATGGCGTCAGCTTTCACCGATTCAGGGGAGGTGGTCTATGGTTAGTGAGCATTCGCTTCGTCTTTGAAACTTTATTCGTGAACTTCTTATTGGAGTAATGTTGAACTTGTATGGTACGTTACTTTTACTACGCGTAAAGATGAGCTTTATGATAACTTGCGTATTCGCTTTCCTATCTCTGCTGCACCCATTAGACCATTGAGTTTAATGGAGAGGGCTCTAGGTCATCAAACAGTAGCCTGACAACAGGATTTAACGACCGTATTGCTAATCTCAGCTCTCCCCTTACTTCCATTGGATAGCACGACGGAATGGACGAATCAGCGGATTGAATGCAAGAATATCAAACATCTATTTGAAGTTTAAGGCAAGTTACTCTTGAAACATATAATGGTTAATTAGTGCGACGGATTCTACACGATTACACCAAAGTTTTTTTCTGGGAATGCGGATTATTTTTTTTATTCAAACAAATAAACTTAAAATGTAATTAGAATGTACATTAAAGAAGTAAGTGCGAGCTGATTTTTAGTAAGTTATCGATGGAAAACACTGTGAAATTGCAAAATTTGTGCTTAAGCCCACAAGCGCTATAGGAAAATGAGGGTCAACGAAGATGGTGGACTGGCTTCAGCTTCTAGCATTGGCCAGGATTGCAAGTCCCCCTCTCCATATACCTAAAAGCATCCACATATTTTTCCACGTTTTTCAGTTTTCATTAATAATATTCATTAATTAATTCAGTTTTCATTAATATTTATAATTAACATTTAATCCGTTTATGTTATTTCTCGTAGGCTTTTTTTTGTGGATAGGCCATAACTCCCATAATTCTTCATCAAAATTAATAATTCAAACATCGTTTTAAAGCTTATGTTTCCCGCTATTGACGAAAAATAGACAAATTGTTTAAAATTAAAGTTTTTGTGAAAAAAGTTTTAAAAAATGGTCACAAACTAACAGTGCCGTCTGTTGACAATATATTCAGCTAAAATTTTGGCTATGGTTACGTGCTTAAAAGACTGTGGGAGGTGCCATCTATTAACACATCGTTTTGTTAGATTGTTTACATTCTACATGCAATCAATGTGACCGTTTATGTTTACGTTATGCATCTTTAGCACAAACATAAATAACATATAATTGTCCGTGGGAAGAAACGGGTAGAGGAACAGGAAGAAAGAAGGAAGAAGCTGCATACTGTGTGAAATATGCGCGCGGGTCAGCTAGTAACTATGGTTATTTATAGATCTACAGTCCGAGATGGTCCATGGCTTCCGTTGTTTTATAGGTACCTCCATTTCAATCTTCTTCTTGTCTTCTCCTGCCATCTTGCTACTCTCAATGCCCTCAGATCTTCTTGTATATCTTCTCTTCCTATCTTACCCATATATATCATCCTACAGCCACCGTTTCCGCGGTCTACCTGACCCCTTCCATCTGGTTATACAGCTGTCGTATGGGCATTCTGTGTTCTCCCATTCTTCCTATGTGGCCCAGCCATGCTAGCTGCAGTGACTTGGCGAACCTCACTACATCTGCACCCCCTAATAATAACGTTATCACCCTGTTCATCCTGATTCTCCGCATCTGTCCCTCGCTAATTGCGCCATAAATATTCCTCATTATCCTTCTTTCGAATCTCCTATGTATTTCCTCATCATTTCTGGGAAAGGACCCACTTGACTTTCTCCGCATGTGATAACAGGTCTTATGAGGGTCTTGCGTATTTTCACTTTTATTTTTCTTGACAGTAAGGTCGATAAGGACAGGTACATTAGCATGATGTGCCTCGTTGCCGTTCTTCACCCATTGGTCGATATCACTGGATGTTTTATTTACATTATTTAAACCGATTCCACGATCGGTGAAATTTGCGATACATTAAAATAATAATATTAATATTTAATCCACACAAGCGTACACACAGTCACGTACAAACAAACGAATACGCGGTGTGGAACGCGTGGTACCCCTGATGCAAAAACCTGTTTGGGGGCTGTCATCATTCATCGTTTGTCGTCAATCGTCGAAGATGTTACCAGATATGGTGCGATTTAATCACGGAATCGATATGCTACTTGCAGAAACAATAGAAGCCAGCCCATTTTCCTTGCAAGTACGAACCATGGTCGATTACTGCAACTATCGACCCCCTTTGGCCATGGAAGTCCGTGCCTACACATCGAAGTGTCGATTGTAAGCAACTTCCAAGGTTACTGTCATGGAAATGACTTCCATCAGTACGTTGAACAATCGATCTCAGATCGATCGATATCACTGGATCAGCTCGGTATGGTAAACGCAACGGGCTAATGGGATCTATCTAAGAAGCGGGCTGACTCGGCCCGCTTTCTCAGCCAGGGTGGGATTTCAGATCGATCTGAACCAGCGGGTCTATGGCGCTCCTCGTTATTCTTTTGGCTGTTGTCATTGGGAAGCAAAATATAATCGTTATTATTCAAGGCGTGTGCTGCAAAAACTTGTAACAAGAGTGCATAATTGACATTGATGATATCGCAACACATCGCATTTTACCTCCATTGGGAAATTTTGTTCACATGGAATGCGACAGAAAATTTCCTAATCTACACTTAATAACTCACCGGGTCAATTGTGCTTCAACTGATCTAGATTCAATTGTTCACTATTTATATTTTCTGTGCGTGTTGGTAAACCAGGCGATCTGAGTCGGCTCGCTTGGAATTTTCAGATCGGTCCGAGTTCAGATCGATTGGTAAACGTAGTGTTTGTATCAACCCGAGCTATTTGCTGAGCATGGACCGATAATCGTCTGGCAATCGAGTATGACGAAATTTAGACGAGTCGGCCTCGATGCATTCCAACTTTTGAATGCTATTGTCGTGATTTTTTCAGGTTCGTGACATCAGAATCACGACATAATCGATGCTGGACGAAATAAAGACGTGAGTAATATCCTTGGGGTAAAATTTTCAGAAATAAAAATTCTGGCGTACATTTGTCCTCGCAGTAATCTGTGTTTTTGTGGAGGCTGTGCAGAAATTAGGTCGGCCAAGAATGACCGAATCAATATAAAGCGGGAACTCATCCCCGCAGAATTTACTGAATTCCCTTTCGAAAACATATTAACGCGTTATTTGTCCTGTCGCCTTACTTTCCCCTCATCGCGTCATTGCGCGTTGTTTACCAATTACAATAATGCTGTCACTGTTGCGGAACCAATTACAATAATGCTCTTACCGTTGAGGGTCATGCTTCACAAATACGAATCACGCTGCGGTGTAGTCTGGTGTCACGCAAATATGTCCGCTCGTGAAATGGAATCGTATTCTTCAAACTATATTAAAACGTTGGTCACAAGGATTCTTGTCGTGACTTTTCCTTCAGGAAATTGTACAAATTGGTACAAGTTTGAAGACATAATCCCCCCTCTATTTACGTGGAAGGCGTTAATATTTTTGGCCTTGTTTCTAGGATATAGTCACCACCAGATACATCTACATCTACGTAATACCCTGCGAGCCACCAAGAGGGTGTGTGGCAGGGGGTGAAGATCACCAAACATGCACTATTGCCATGCAAGTAGGATATTTAAGGGAGGCATGCTAGAGAACAGGGTCAAATGCAGCTAGGTGGTTAGTATCTACATAATAAGAAAGGGATTATTGGTTGTTATTACATGCATCGTGCACTACAGACTACTCTAACTATATTTCACCTACCTATCCCTTTGCTACGCTGTCGCACGATAATGTGACCATGTGACAGTAGTTGAACTTGGTTTTGCCCATTTGCGATTGAATTAATTGAAATAATCCCTCGAATCAGTGAGCATAACTTAGCGATTGTGGCTCGAAACTTCCGCTAGTGTGTCTGGAGAGTTAAGCTTTATATCTCGGTTTTAGTATCAGACAGTTTCATTCAAATTGCATGAATACATGTTCTATATTGACTCGTTAGTTTGAATATTTTCGCCCTTAACCAGGATTAACTTATCCCAAGATAACCTTCTGAGACCTGATGTCCTCATAGAAATATATAATATGCGACTGCTTTCGAGTCATGAAAAATGTCGTTAGAATTAGTTATGGGGACCGAATATCCTTCGAATCGGCCTAATATTTTACTTCCCTTGAGTCTTGAAGACAATCGTTCATATTTTGGAGGCTCGTTCTTAAATTTCTTTTTAAATAGATCGTAATTAATCCATTACTGCAAACCATCACCTTGGTTTTGCGTTTGTTTATTCTCATTTGTTTGCAGTAATGAAGAACAATATGAACCCCCAATAATGAGAATTGGAGGAGAGAATCTAGAAGTAATAGAGGAATTTGCATACTTGGGAAGCAGAATAACAAGAGATGGTAGAAGCCAGAAAGAAATTGTAAGGAGAATACATCAGGCCAAAATTGCATTCTATCTGAGAAAGAACCTACTCACCAGCAAGAACATTAGTTTGGAAATAAGGAAACGGATGATGAAACCATTTGTTTGGAGTGTGGCCCTATACGGGAGCGAAACATGGGTAATAAGAAAACAAGAGAGAAGGCGGCTAGAAGCCCTGGAGATGTGGCTCTACAGAAGGGTGTTGAAGCTCAGCTGGAGAGATAGAGTCACGAATGAAGAGGTACTGAAAAGAGTTCAAGAAACCAGATCCCTGTGGAGGCATATCCAAACAAGAAGAGACAAACTCGTAGGGCACATTCTAAGACACGACAACATCGTTTTAACAATAGCAGAAGGAGCTGTAGAGGGAAGGGATCGCCGGGGACGACCAAGGATGTCATTCATGCAGCAGATTGTGAATGACATGGGTTGCACCACATACACAGAAATGAAGAGAAAAGCAGACAGAAGAGAGGAATGGCGTACTGCTGCAAACCAACCCCAGGGTTGAACACTGAAGAGAGAATTAATCCATAAGAAATATGAGAAAGTAAACTTTAAAAAATGTGACTTCCTGTGTACTTATCCAAGTACGTTCGGACTTAATATTAAAGTCATTTTCCATGAGGATAATATGACCTCGTCACGTGAGTCGATTTGGTCTCGCCCTGTTGCAATTGAATTAATTGAAATAATCACTCGACTGAGTGGGCGTGGCTCTGTGATAGCGGTTCGAAACTTTCTCTAGCGTGTTCGGAGGGGTTAAACTTAATAATTCGGTTTTAGAATCAGTCCGTCGTCGGGAGTGTTCTCGTCATCCGTTGGGTGGGGGTTTAATTTTAACCTCCGACCCGCACGGAAGTTTGCTCGAAACGATCTTCGCCCGTTACTCGTTGATTTTGGGAGCAGAAGGAGAAACTTCGCCTTCGCCGAAGGGACGGCCTGTGAAGGAAGTCACGAGAGATTGAGGAGGAGTAGGGGATGTGTGTGTGTGTGTTGAACTGGGATGTGTTTCTGACCTTTGACCCTTTTCCCTCCTCTCTCTCTCCCGATTTTAAATCCTTAATACTCATCCTCTAGGGCCTGCCGCGAGGAGATTTCGCCCGTCCCCTTCGGTTTGCGAGTTTAGGGTTCGCTGTATTTCTGTCCAAGGCTCTCCGGGGTATGGATTTCCTTTCTGCCAGCGACCTCCTTCCATTTAACCCTCTCTTATCTAGGATTTTATGACTCGGCAAGCAGCAATGTGGGCGAAGCATCGCTATCTATTAACCTCATTGAATTTCCCCTTATTTTGTATAAAGAGATCAGTAACCCATAGTACCAATTATACCAAATAATTACAGTTTTAAGGTAGTTTGAGCGTGATAGTTCCCTAGTGATAATGGGGACCATTATCTAATTTCGCGTTTCAATTTTCCTAGTTGTGAGAAGCACGATTAAATATTGCATTATTAATGGTACGATAATTCACTTTTCTGTGACTGAAATTCTAAGTGATTAAATAAAATTATCTGTAAAGGTCTTTAACTTGACTCATTTTCTTCACGCGGTACGTTTAAAACTCATTCGCTACACAAGGTTTTTTTTTGGCAATTCTAAAAAAATTCCTACGGTGTCAATATGATTTATTTTGAAAAATAGTTGTGGAAACATGGTGACATTTCCCCAAAAAATATAGAAGCCGATTTACGTGGCGTTTGACACGGTGTCATATCACAAAAAAATCAATTCCACGGAACACATCACATCATAAATTTAATTGCACGTGTAGTTCGTCTGTTGAATTAATTTTTGAAAGAAATAAACTTAAATAAACCAGTCTGTACGGCTCCCTCACTTAAGCGGTCACCTCCGTAAGCGGCCGATTTTTGCGGGAACGGAAGAAATGAATTACCCAGGAAAAGCAATGCAAATTTGCCCTTATTTTAGCGGTCATCTCCTTAAAGCGGCCATTATTTCTCCAGTGGTTCGGTGTACGCCGCCTAACACAGGTTTCACAAAGAATAATGAGGGACCAATGACGCTTCCCTGGGTTACACCCGATGTTACTTTCACTGGTTAGTGAAATGCTGGAAATTCATTCTTGTAAAACGTAATGTATTCGCTATCAATTTGGCTAATTGCCTAAGCCTGATACTTTAATTTTAATAAATTCTCTAATATACTCTCTACGTCTTCATCTTCATCCCTGCGCGATCTCGAGCTGCCACATGAGCCCGTGGCAGGGACTGTTAGGACATCAGCCGTGTAAAGAAGTAAAGGAAAAGGCAGGTGACATGGTGACGTGTATTATGGGAATGTGTTGAGTGGAGCTTGGTTTTTATTATATGCACTTATTGTGTGAGAAAGAACGAATTTTAGCCTCTATCTGTTCGGCAATTTATCTCCTGTATGTTTTCACTTCTGTCGGGCCTGGAGATGTAGTGTGGCGTCCATATGATTCGTCATATTCTCGAAATAATTCATATTCATATTGGATGAATGAATCGTATGGGAAACCATAGATAAAAAGGAGAACGAGATGGATTGGACACGCATTGAGACGAAATGGGTTCCTGAAGAACATAATTGCAGGAAAAATTGAGGGAAAAAGTCCCCAGATGATGACCTAGGAATAAGTTCATGCACCAACCATAGGAGGAAAGTACATAGGAAGATATATCAGAAAATAAGGGAACTTGCATTAGATAGGGAAAGGTTGGAGGGCTGCAGTCAACCAATCTTTGGATTGAACAACTAATGAATGATTGGAGGAATGATCGTGTGATGTTTGCCGTAGGGACCAGCCAAGACTCAGTTCCACGCCACTTTGTGGTTTTGTAGATGAAAAAACGTACTCAAAATGATAATCCTTGCGTCAAAACGAATCACACGTGTTGGGAATTTCTCAAGCACTCTAGGTCTAGCGTGTAGCCTCCGAGTCTCCAGCGGCTCCCTACCTAATCCCTCTAAAAGCTGGGAGGCGCTCTATGCTCGCTCGTAGCTGTTTTTAACGAAGCGCGCAGCTTTCTTTTGTTTTTTTTATTTACTTTTTGGTCCAATTTTTTTATAGATCTCGAGAAAAATCTTACCGAGACTTATTTCTGCACTAGGATCTGCCCTCTCTCCCTGTCGTATGGATTTTCCCTTCTGCCAACGACCTCCTTCCATTCATCATCGTAGTTATCTCGGTTATGGTGACCCTTTAAATCTGTGTGTTTTTGGAGCCAGCGCCAGGGTTTTCGTGCCTTTTGGCCCTCAAGGTACACCTGGTCCCTTTTTTTAAACCCCCCTCCCCGCTTTTGTTTACTCTCGTATAGGTGGCGGTGGCGTCCTCCTTTATCCGTTCGCCCGATGAACGCTCAGATCCTTTCATCCGTTTAATTTTGCGGAAGGGAAAATACCCCGTGGGGCCTTTGCGACGTTCTGTTTTCCGAACCTCGAGAGAACATGGCATTGCCTCTGAATGTCCGCGAATTTATAAGTTTTTTTTTGCAGTAGCGAGTAAACTATTAATATGATTTCGATGGTTTTAAGGTAGTTTGAGCGAAATATCATTTTACTTAGAAATCAATGAATCTGGTCTATTTTAAAGAAAAGTTTCTCACCCTTCTGCAGACACCAATAATTCAACCCCTTACCACATTACTTTCGGAGATATTTGCCAAAAAAATACCAGCCATGTTACATGGGAAATGGTACGTGTATGCACTCCAGAGAGACATTATTTACAAAATGAGGTATTTCTAACACATAGATGTCGTAAATCAACTGTCAGCGTGTAGTTTGCTATATTCTCTTAGCTATATTTGAAATTTTTTTGAAAATCATGCTGTCACCGCAATAGATTCTTGGGTATCACAAAAAACCTTCCGTTTTGAAGGAGTTACAAACGCACCGCGCGAAAAAAATGAGTCAAGTTAAAGACTTATTGAGATATTTTCATTTGATTACTTACAATTTCTGTCATATAAAACTATATTATTGCACCATTAATAATGCAATATTTAATTGATGAGTCCTACGGCTGGTGAAATTAAAACGTATAATTTGAATATGGTCTCTATTATGACTAGAAAACTATCTTGCTTGGAATACCTTAAGGAGGACCTTTAGTCAAGGCATGCCCGATAACCTTACTTGATTTTTTACATGCATTGTAAAGTATCGTTTCCCCTAGCGAATGGCGTGTGGATGCCCCATCGACTAAAAACATCGAGTAGTCGATTTTTCGATGTTTATAATAGTATACACCACTCGCTCAATTTTCATCGTATCATTTACATTACGTTTTTCTGCTGTAATGTGGCCAATGTTTTTAAAGAGTCCCTGTTAAAATCCCCACTAACATCTTGACATCATCATCATTTTGCATTGCACTTACGGGCTGATGCGCTAATGTTGCAGTGTTTGCAACGTTTTCCCTCGATAGCTAATTAGTGATTCGTAAAAAGGGTTCTAGGCAAATGCGATGAGAGAGTACGAGAAAGAAGCTATTTTACACTTGTCAGGCCTCATTTAGAATATGCCGCAAGTATACGGGATCCGTACGAGGAAGGTATGATAAAAGAATTAGAGCGCGTGCAAAGGAGATCCGCAAGGTTTGTTAAAGGCCGTTATGATAATTGTATAAGTGTTACGAGCTTAATAGAAGAACTAGGATGGGAATTACTATCAGAACGCAGGTTAAAATTTCACGGTACTAAATCATGCCTGAGATATTTCTTGCCGGAAATTTCATGCGGGGTTATTTCCTAATAATGATGGTAAGATTTTACCACAAGTGCTAAACCTGCTTTACCTAGTTCAGAACTCAGGTTAAAATTTAGGTTAAACCTTTTAAGTAAATTCGAAACCGATTTGTCCACAGATGACGTTAGATATATATATTGAGAACTCCTGCGTATTATGCTAGGTTTGATTATATTAACAAGATTAAAGAGACAGATTATCGTACCGATAGATATAAAATGTCATTTTTCCCGCTTACTATAAGAGAGAACAATAGGCAGCGTAGCAAAGCGATAGGTAGGTGAAGTATAGTTAGATTAGTCTGTAGTGCATGATGCATGTAATAACAACCAATAATCCCTTCCTTATTATGTAGATACTAACCATCTAGCTCCATGTGACCCTATTATCTATCATGTGTCCCTTAAATATCCTACTTGCATGGCAATAGTGCATGTTTGGTGATCTTCATCTCCTGCCACACACCCTCGTGGTGGCTCGCAGGGTATTACGTAGATGTAGATTAGAAATCAGCTTGCATTTACTTCTTAAATGTGGATTCACCATACGGGTATTATTTATTTATTTAAATTATTCACAATCCGCATTACTGGTTGATGGACCCGGTTGCGACGGAGTAATGTCCTCGCCTGCAAAACTGAGGGATGGGGGTTCGAATCCTGCCTGGGGGGAAAAATATCACCAATCAGGGCATCGGTGTTTGTGTTCTCCTGTTTTTATTGTTATCCAACCTGCGTACATTTGTCAAATGCGCTGAATTCGGGGTGGTGAAGATAAAATTAGCAATAAAACATAAATACTATTGCCAAATCATGTAGAATCCATGACAATTCGTAACCATTGTAGGTTTTTAGAGTTATTTTCCATTAATTTAAAACGGATTATGGGTATTCTTGCTCTATACCCGTTAATTCGCTCATTCCATCGTGCCATCCAAAGGAATGGGCAGGGGTAACTAATATGGCTGTTATTTCCGTTATGAGGCTAGAGTTTGTTGACGCAATGCCCTCTCCGTCCACCTCAATTATTGGGGCAAAGGTTTTGAAGTGCCGCTAGGGGTTTTAACAAAACGTTTTACAGTCATTATTTTCTTATTAAATGGCGTAATTACCTAATTTCACACCTCGAGTTAAAAAAAAACAAAGGAAAAGAGCTTTAACGTTGAAAATCGTCCGTGAAAAATGATGCTTTAATGTTCTTTGCATTTCCCCATCGATCGACTGGCTTATTAACTGGCCAGCGGAAAAATTAAAACGCTGTCAAACGGGAATCGCATCTTGGCCGCGAGAATCCTGGACAAAGTTATCCTTTTTTTTTATTTTTGAAAATATTTTGGAATTATAATCTTCATTAGAGGCTCCCTTGTTGAAGTTCATCTGCGGGCCAAAAGAGGGAGGGGAATTCGTTAAAAATTAATGCCATGGCGAAGGGCGGCCAATTAAATGAACCTACCGGAGATGGCCGCGCCCTTAATTACTGGCTTATGATGAACGGAAATTAATGGTGCATGCATTCGTTAAAGAGCCGAGGGAAATGGTTGTGCAGTGAAGATTTGAATGAAAAACACAAATGGCCGTATTTCCCGTTATCAAATATAGCGACTCGGACATCCCTAGTAGAGTTTCGGAACCACAAAAGTAATCGACGTCCGTACCATAGCGGTGATAAATTTACAACCAAAACGTACATCCTTTCAATTGAAGCAATTCGTGCGTAATACGTTGCGGCAGGCAGTAATGATTTCCATGTCGAGAAATATCTCACAACTATGGAGCGTTCTTCCTTTTATTTGACTGTCGATGCGATGTTGCCAATGGTTGCAGGAAAATTAACAGAGTAGCATTCAGTATTCTAAAGCACAGTCATGAGTCTCCCAGTATGCATATCCCAATAATTATTCCCCATATAATTTTAAATAAGTTTAGCGCGGTATTGGAAATGGTTGTATACGTCACCAAGATGTGGTTTAACTTTCACACTTAAGTTTGGCAACAGCGCCTCCGTAAAGCTCACTCTTGACCTGGGCACTTGGCATTTCACTTTCATGTCAAAATTCCAGGCTGTTGCGCTCGACCTTTCCGATTTTGTTCAAACCATTAGACGTAGAGATTTACGCCGAAAGTGATGGGGTTAAAAAGATTTTAATAATCCTAATTGTGGCTATGTTACAGGATGACGTCACTTTGTTGATTCATAAAAACACGTGGTCCTGTTCTTAGTGATATCTCTGTACATATTTGCGTAACATAATCGTGCTACATGCCATTTGAAAGCACGGGGCATTTTACTTTGCACACGTCTATTAAAAATAACGAAAACGTACGTTTTCAAATAGTTATTGTTGCGAGAAATGTTTGAAATGGTGGTAGAGTAGAAGCCTTTCTTTTATTTTCGTATGTGAACATTCGTAGTAAAGGTGATTTTTTTAGCGATTGGCGTAGGTTACATTTTATTTAAGAACGAAAAATACTTTAGTTGAAAATGAAAACGGATACCTTTTGGACATCCGTAGTCCATACTGTTATATAATCCTGGAACGCTTCCGTGGGCCGGGTAATAGTGAGTATTCGTAACCCAACCTAAATCTAACCTAACGCGTTGATCACCGTGTAATAATATGAAGGATTACCATGGTGTTCAATTTTTTGCTTTCAAGATGACAATAATAACTTAGGACCTTGAGAAAACTCGGTGATTGCAATTCTGTCCAGACGTCTCTAATAAAAGGGGCGTTTTTACATAAAAATTCGCAGTGGAAACTAGGCCAAAACGGGAAAGATAATTAATGAATAGCATCATTCATAATGTTAAATCGCTTGTTTCTTTCCACATATTAATCATAGCCAACTCCTATGAATTTCTTCACTGTTTTTCACTAAAGGTTTTCCGTTTACCTGTCGTAAAGAGTCAAATATTTTGTACTTGAACCGGGTGATGACACGATATCCTGGTTAAACCATCCTTTGCAATGTAATTCTTAAGGGGGCTGTGTACCTCGGCCGAAAACGCCCTTTTAGTTCTGGCTTCTACCGCAACCTAGAAGAGATCCTAGCCCTCCCCTCTATTACCCGTCTCGGACGACAGCGCCACTGACGACATAGTGGTAAGTGCGTTGCATGGGTTCTCGAGAATGTTTTCTGTGACGATATAAAACACGCTTTTCAATATTTTGATGATCCTTCATAGAGATGAAGGAATCCCACTGGGAATGAGTGAAAAGATTTGTAGAAACACACGTCGCACGCGTCATGGCGATCGCCTGATTTTCGTCAAATTCGCGTTTCTTCCGTGGTCGTAATAATTATGTTAAAATCAAGTAGGGAAAAGGTACAACACTTATTGCAAATATTAAACCTTATTCTTGAGGCCTGAGGAAACATCTGTTTAAAGTGATATGACAGAGCCGTAAAATAAAAGCGCGCAGACGTCAGCGGAAGCGTTTTCGGCTGCGGTGTACAGCTCCCTTAAAAACCAAGATTATCCGCCAATGGCTACGACAACGTCGCTTCGAGTCTTATCCGAACCTCCATTTGTACGCGTTTGTTTCGTCCGTTCCTGCACATTTCTTGCCAGATTTCACCTCCCTCTACCTCCGACAATGGGACCAGAGTGGCGAGCGTCGCGTAAATTTGTCAACAGTGCGTCCAATACGATTGCGTCCGAACGTTAAATTTTAATGGAATGGACCCCCAAGTCGGTTTGGACCTGATCACATCCGTCGCTTTCGAGGTCGGATTGGTTAACGTCCCCATCTGGCACGACCCATTGAGAGGAAAATGTAGCACTCGACGAAACTGCTCACTTAAGCAGAGGACCGGAGAAGAAGGCGAACTCGGTAACAGCGCAACCGCCTCGTAAAAAAGCAAGAACATGTCTATTTACACAGGTACCTAATTTTTCATTCGTTGTTGACAAAAGAATTCATCACATTTCACTGATTAAGATTGAAAGATCACCAAGCCAGTGAATGTAAAACTCCTGTTTTGCCTTACAGCAATCATCTTGGATATTGTAGCCACTTAATAAAAAAAGATAATGATGTAGATTATGCCTCTGGTTTAGGTATGGCTATATGACTGTAGTTTTTTTCTGTCCATTATATTTTAGTATTTAGTTGACTGGTTTTATTCACATCCTTCACGCTGATAGTCTCTTAACAATACTCTTATGTTTGTTACTAAATATTTACATACCTGGTTGTCACCATGGAGTATTTGTGACGAACGTAAATACTTAACAATAACGTGAATATTATGGTATTGTTGCTCCTTGATTTTAATTTGCTTCTCTTTCACACCTCTTTTTACTTCAGAATATCTAATTTTTAAAATATACCAGTGTTTCTGGGATTTTGTAAAAAGGATAGTGATATATTTTTATTCCACCATTTGTGACGCAAGCTGACTAATATACAATGTTACCAAATTTCCAATGTGAATTTGGTACTCCAATGTACATAATCCGTTTTTTTTTGGGGGGGGGTTACCATTGAAGCGTTTTTCAAGAGCCTGACACTCATGTCCAATCTTTGCAATTAACACACTTCCCAGCAAATCACTGGCGTTCAATTTAGATGTGTCCATCTAATTTACGAAAACTGTTCATAGATTCAAATAATGTATAAATTGAAAAAAAATAAACTTTGCTAGAGGTTACAAAAGCTTACACAATATTACAACAACAGTGAATACGAATATAAATGTCAGATTTACGTTATAACCACTGATGCTTGAGCATTAATTTTCGATGTTTTGTTCAGGAAATAACCGTAATTTCATGTTTCTAAGGGATGTATTTACAGTGTAATGAGGAGTTGTTGATTCAAAAGGTAGAGAGGATAACAATTTTGGAGCAAGGTGCTTGTAAGACTATTAAAAATTTTCCTTATCAGGAGAGTATTATTTTGTTTTAGGAGAGTATTACCAAATTTTCCTTGAAATCTCTGAAAATTCTGTTATTTTGCTTCGTGTATAAGGGTGTACCTAACTGCTAAAATATCTGCTAGAAAATTGAGCTCGAAAATTGTTTTTGTTACCCGAGATAGAGGATATACGTACTTGAAGTTGCAAAATGCTTATTATTCAGGCTGTAGGCGATCTTTTTACATGACACGTGTTGGGAAAATCAGATGCGAGCTTTCCACGCTGTCAAATTTAGTGTTCTAAAATGAGAGGAGTTGTACGTGAATGACAGCATTCTATGCTTATTCTAAGATGCATTGTATTCGAGTGAAGATGGCTGACTTAAGTTGAAGCGTTCGTGGCTGTGGAGCGCCATCTTCGTTCGCTCAACTCGCTGAATATTTGATTTTTGCGGTTTATCTACCAGATATACTGTCTCCAAGTTATGCTACCTCGCACCTCATTACCATCAAACCGTAACTCATTCTGAATTGAGCGGAGACGACATCCGGAATACGAGACCCTTTTAAAAGACTAGTAAGAGACTCCGAGCGGGTCGTTTTCAGCGACATAAAACGTTCCCGGGGAACTTAAAACGGCTCGCGAAAGGGAATTGGAAATTTCCCCAGCTCCCTCTTCTCGTGAGACTTTTACATTAAGGGTTCAACTATCAAACGGCTTTCATTCGCGTTCCCTCGATCCACTAAACGTTCATAATGCAAACACGCGCGGTCTTATTCACAGTCAACCGGAATCGAATCATGGAAGACTTCCATTTTCCCTCGAAATCGCGAGAAAGAGAGAGAGAGAGAGACGCGAGGAGATCTTAATCGCGCTGCGCCCTCCTCGTTTCTTTTGTTTTTCGTCTTCCCTTTCCTCCCCGTTCCCCGCTTGTCGCGCCATCTCGCGTCTTTTGTCTCCGCTTCTCGTGAAGGAGAGAGAAGGAGCGCTTCTTCTCCATTCACTTGTTATTGAAGGGCCAACGCCTCCATTCGCACAGTGTCGTTCCTTCTTCCGCCCCTTCAACCCTCCCCCCCCCCCTTATAAACGACACCCATAAAACCAGGCGCGCGCCATTTTCAATCCTTTCTCCTGAGGGCTTCTTTATATAAGAGCTCTGTTCCCGAGGGAGGCATGGAAATAAAAATAACTGCATCCATCCAGTCCTACGGTTGACGGAAAGGGTCCACAACATCGTACTCTTTTAAGGCAACAAGGGAACGACATGAAATTTCAAAGTGGCATTGGCATCCACACTTTGCATAGCAAATTACCTGATGTGGCGAATATGGTAATGCTCATTGAGATGGATGGAGAGGACACTTGCTTATGTGACCAGGGACTGAAGCTGTAAAGTGGGCGTGGCCTATCCGTCATCTTCGTTAACCCTAATTTTGCTTCAGCGCTTACAGGCTAACGCACTTATTTTGCAGTATTACGTTTTCCATCGATAGATTACCAGAAATCGACATGAATTTACTTCCCAAGTGTAACTTTTTATTTATTTAAAATAATCAAAATCCGATTTCCTGGTGAAAATATAGGTGAAATCGAGGAGAATCCATATTATTAAGCTATCAATGCATACCAAGCTAATCTGAAGCCTGACAGCCGAAATAACAACCATAATGTTTGACCCTGCTCTTTCTTTGCTCATTTCTTCTCCGTCCCTTTTGCATTGCACGTCGGAATGGACGAATTTGCGGATGTAAAGCAAGAATAACAACCATGTGTTTGAAATTTAAGGCATGTAAAATTTGAAACTCATATTGGTTACTCAGTTATACGGACTTTACTCTATTTTTTCATAGTTTTAACTGGGAATGAGGTAAATTTTTCATTCAATTTGAGTTAATTCATTGTAAATAAATAAATATTCGGTGAATTCATGTTAAGGAAGTAAATGTCTGCTGATTTCTGGCAAGTTATCGTTGGAAAACGTCTCAATATTGCAAAATTAGTGCGTCAGATCGCGAGAGATAAAGGCAAACCGGGATTAATAAATAAAGTTTAATGAATCAGGCGATGATTCGTGGAAATTGATAGTAGATATCTTGATCTCAAGAAGAACTTCGTTATATTTCCACTCGGGTTATTCACAACACCCACCTAGCTTTCTACAATATTTGCCATGATCAAGGGATACATTGACAATTTTACTCTCCTCCCCCTTTCCCTCCATCCCTGGTTAAGAAATTTGTATAAGCTCGATAAAATTGTGTGTGCATATCTTAATATTGTCGAAACCCAGGTCGGTGATATGAATAAATTTCGTGGGAATATAACCGAGTTCTTTTCTTGGGGTTGACAAAGATGACGAACGGGCCACATCCACGTTACAGCTTTCAGCATTGGCCACAATAACAGCAATGATCGCGGCCTGTGCAGTGGCTGCTGACCAACAAAAGCCTGCGCATTCAACTTTTGTTGTTTACATTCTCGATTTGTCCAACAATTACTTCCAACACGGAATCGGTTACAATGCCATAGAAGTTCGAACGCAAAAATGATCGATTTCAGACGAAAATGTCGTCGATCGGTGAATTTCGGACGGCACTCGAAGGCATCGTTCAGAAATTCGTGTGTTGCCGACCTCCCCAAGGGACATCTTAAAAAGGTACACTAATCATTCTCGCACCTCTCGTGGAAGAGTAGAAAAAAAAGACAATTCCGCTCGCTCGGAGCGGAACGCGAGGGAATTGGAAGTGAGGATTTTATTTTTCAACTTATTTTTCAATTACAACCGATGACGTTATATCGAGGCCATCGGAACGTGTGTATTGAGGCCTCTCACTTTTGCGACATGAGGTCAAACGTGAGATATAGTTCGCGACGTCCCAAGAGAATCAAAGATTATGAAAGATAAAATGGATGACGAAGAAAATAATGATAGACAAGCTTTTGTATAAATATTTGTGTTAGAAAAGGAATTTCAAAACGCTGACTTCAATTTCTAAAGTGTTTTGTATGTATGGTGTATTTGTACTCCACTGTATCCCCCGACAAGATTCAGTACTTTCAACTATTAGTAAATTTTTAGCTACCCATTTTCGCAAAAACGTCTTACTAATTAATCTCTTTCTATTGATGCACTGAACGAGTGTATTGACTAGTTGTGATGACGGGAAGTCATGCATCGGTGCAGCCATTCAACATCGTGACCGGTTACAAGAAGAATTAAGGACATTTCGCTAAGTTCTGCTTTTTTGGTATGCAAAATTATATGCTCTTCACCAAATGTGATTATGCTCATATCTAAAGAATACTGCGTGCATCTATGCAACTTTCGACTGCGATTATATGCTCTTCGCCAAATGTGATTATGCTCATATCTAAAGAATACTGCGTGCATCTATGCAATTTTCGACTGCGATTATATGCTCTTCGCCAAATGTGATTATGCTCATATCTAAAGAATACTGCGTGCATCTTTTTACCAACTCATTGGCCCCATATCCAGCTAGTTTCGATTCTTTCGGATCGTTCGATCCGATCGCTAACTTGAAGGGAAAATTGAGAGGGCGCTTGCCATGGTGACCAATGCTGGAATTTTGACGTGGGAGAGGCCTGTTCACCATCTTTGTCAATCCTGATTATCCTTCAGCGCTTACAGGCCGACGCACTTATTTTGCAATTTAACGATGATTTCCATCGATAACTTACTAGGTAGCCGCGAAAATTCTTTCGTACGCGTTCTCCTCACATATAAATGTTTATTTATTTATATGAGTAATAACCCGTGTTCCCGGTTGAAACTATGGCAAAATTGAGTAGAATCCGTAGTACTAAGTAGCCAATGTATGTTCCAAAAGTTACTCGCCTCATATTTTAAACACATGGTCGATATTCTTGCTTTAAATCTGCTAATTCGTCCATTCCGTCGTGCTATCCGTACGAAGGTGCCGCTAAGAGCAGGCATACTCAATGGGATTATTAATTCGGTCCCAGGTTATGACGTAATGCCCTCTCCATCTTCCTCAATAGTAAAGATTTATGTGTTGTATTTTATGGCATGCCATGACATATGGCATGCTAGAGCAGAGTATATGAGTACCCCAGAAGTCAAGGGGTCTAAGTGACAAAATCGTTGTTTTGAGAAAACTTAAGTCGAAGTTGATTATGTTCGGTACAACCCACTAAGTAGTTAAGAGGCATTACCCTGCCTTCATACCATCACCTGTCAATAAAATCCCTTGGATCCCTTTACCACCTAAAAGATTTATATTTTCACGTCCCATTCCTGTACCTAACTTACTTTTTTCAAATGTCCCTTAGGCCCCTTGACTTCTGGGGTCCACATATAATATCGTGTATCGTATGATATTGCATATCGCGTGAAATGTGACATCGCTTAACATCGTAAGTTTCCTTTCATTGATCTGCTTATGGTATGACATTTTATATACCGTTTTAAGTATAGCCAAAGAGCAGGTATAGCCAATATGGCTGTTATATTGGTTGTCAGACGACAATTGTCATGACGTAAAGCCTCCCTCTCCATCAATAGGTGTAACGTAAGTTTGCGTTCATAACTTGCGCTAAGGAAGTTCTATAGCGATCGAGGGAGTCGGAAAAATTCGTCATGGTCTCAACAAATGACTCTGCTCTCTCAGCCAATAATCGTGCCATTAAAGTGATTGCTGGTCAACAATCGGTTGTAATCAACTTATGGCCGGTTGCAATAACACTGGTTATGGAGTCAATAGTGATGAGTCCCTAGAAGTTACGGACCTCATAAATTAAACTCAGATGACAGGAGTGCATCGACCATTTTCTTAACTATCCTACCAGTAGTTGATTGCGTCGAATCTTTGATCTAATCATCTATCGATGGACAAAATGTATGAAAGTTAATTTTATGTATAAATGCAAATGCACGTAATTTTTAGTCAGTAAGAGTAAACCAACTTGTCATTCGCCTCCAAACTATTATTTTTTGAAGTAAGGAAGTATCCAAGTGGTTCATTGCCTTTCCGCCATCTTGGATTCTAATGGAACTCGTTTCCATAAGTTATGAAGCCATTTATATGAAACTAATACATTTTTCGAATGTTTCTGCAGCACTTGTTGAACGGTTGCCATGGCACATGGGTCCCCTAACTCTGTTTTGTACATATGGCTCGTTCCTGTAACTTTACGGTAATCTATCCAGCGTCGAAGTTTCGCATATACTTACATGCGTCCTAATTGGATTGCCGATACACTGCGTCAAATTGACCTGATGCAGAGTTTCCGAAAATAACGATCCGATCAATTTAGGGAAAGTGAATCGACGTTTGACCCCGAGGGAAACATGGCGAATGAAAGCGATTCCGACTGTGAATAATTGAGATGGGGTATACGAGCGTGGATCGGCGAAGTTCCGAAGCGGAATTCCGTGTGTGAATTTTTCGTAGTGTGCTGGTGATCGCCAAATGGAGAATTTCTCGTTTTTGACGAACGCAAGAAACGTCGGCTGAGAAAAAAATACTCGGTCATTCCTCATTAATTGGTTGTTCAATCGTATGATTGGTTCAATGCGGCCCTCCACCCTTCCCTATCTAATGCTAGTTCCCTCACCTCCTGGTATCTCTTCCCATGTACTCTCCTCTTTAATTGGTCCATGAACTTATTTCTGGGTCTTCCTCTTGGGGCTTTTCCCTCTATTTTATCCTCAATCATGTTCATCACAAACCCTTTGTGTCTGGGGGGGGGGGGTGTCCAAGCCATCTGGTTCTCTAACATGTATGGTGTTCCGTGTGGTCCTCTACTCTTCTGTGCACTTCATTTTGTCCGTCTATTTTATCTTCTGCATCCTCCTACCAGCATCAGGTTTCGAAGACTTCTAGTCTTTTTTGGTCAGCTTTACTAGTGGTCCATGCCTCTGATTCATAGAGTACCACGCCCCACACGTAAGATTTCATTTATACTGCTTCCTGGTTTGCAGTCCCATCTTCTCTGAGCAGAGCAGTTGTCTTTTTCCCAGGAACGCCTTCTCAGCTTGGGCTATTCTCCGCTCAATGCCCCTTGTGCAATTATTAATATGAATCCGTAATTTCAGATTTCTTCACTTTGTGTAAATATGTTTCGGCGGCTTAATTATAGAACCATGCGTGAAAGGAAATTCTTGTTTCTTTTTGGATCCAGGAAGATAGATTAGGATTCGGGAGCAAGACTCAGTTAAGGTGGTTCTTAGCTTACTACACAATTCAAAATAATCTACAAACATCTAAATTATAGAACCAAGCGTTAATGGCAATTCTTGCTTCGGACTCTCGCTTTGTTTTGGGATCTAAGATGATAGATTAGGGTTCGAGAGCAAGACTCCGTTAACGCAGTTGTCTTTTTTCCCATGAACGACTTCTTAGTTTGGGCTATTTTCCGCTTGATGCCCGTTGTGCAATTATTAATACTAGTCGACCTGAGCGAACATTTCGCACAGAATGAGCTTCTTCCTGTATCTTACTTCTTCCTTCCTATTCTTCTACCTGTCGAATATTTCACACTGTATGCAGCTTCTTCCTGTTTCTTCCTTCCTATTCTTCTACCTGTCGAATATTTCAAAAACGTGTGCAGCTTCTTCCTTCTTTCTCCCTATTCTTCTGCCTGTTTCTTCCCATGGACAATTATATGTTATTTATGTTTGTGCTAAAGATACAGAAAGAAGAATATTTTGTTGTTAATTTAGTTTTTGGATTTGGAGGGGATGAAGCATTACAGGTTGTTAATAGCCGAAATAAAGAAGGAAAAACGCCATTACATCTAGCTGTTGAGGGAGGAAATTCACTATCTGTTAAAGCTCTTGCCGATCGTAATTTCTATAGTATAGCTGATGTCAATATGCAAGACAACAACAGACAAACAGCTCTACATATTGCTGTTTTATATAAAAATTATAAAGCTATTGGGGAACTTCTGGATGTTCAGCATATAGATATTGAAATAATAGATAATATTGGTAACTAGATGACCCGAGCGAATATTTCGCACAGTATGCAGCTTCTTCCTGTTTCTTCCTTATTTCTTCCTGTTCTTCTACCTGTCGAATATTTCGCACAAAATGCAGCTTCTTTCTGTTTCTTCCTTCTTTCTTCCTGTTCTTCTACCTGTCGAATATTTCGCACAAAATGCAGCTTCTTTCTGTTTCTTCCTTCTTTCTTCCTGTTCTTCTACCTGTCGAATATTTCGCGCGGAATGCAGCTTCTTCCTGTTTTTTCCTTCTTTCTTCCCGTTCTTTTACCTGTCTCTTCCCATGGATAATTATATGTTATTTATGTTCGTGTTAGAGATACATAACGTAAACAATAAATGGTAACACTGATTGCATGTAGAATGTAAACAATCTAACTAAACGATCCGTTAATAGATGGCGCCTCCTACAGTCTTTTAAGCACCTTACCATTGCCAACATATTACTTGATTATATTGTCAGCAGATGGCGTTGTATAATTTTTTTTAACAAAATCTTAAATTTTAAACAATTTGTCTATTTTTCTACAATATCGGGGAAAATAAGCTTTAAAACGACGCTTGAATCGTTAATTTTGATGAATAATTATGGGAGTTATGGTGTTGCGACAAAAAAAACACCTTGGAGAAATAATATATACGGATGAATACGTAATTTCAGCTTTCTTCCCTTTCTCCTACTACGCAAATCAAAGTAAACTTCAAATATCAAACGAAAAAAAAAACAATCAAATGCATCCGCTGTAAATAAATTTATTCATTTTTAAAATACATTCAGGATTTTAATGAAATAAATCGAGATGTTAAAATTTATAAATATATCATTTTGATTGATTCATGTGGTACTGCTGTATGTTGAATTTGACGTCGCATTATTACGTTGACAGTAAATTTGATCATATTCAAACGAATTTTCAAATGGCTAAGCACGGCATAAGTGCTGGTGAAGGATGCTGTCTCTTGGTCGTGGCTTGTTTGGAGCCCTCTTCTCCCTTGCGTTGCCATCTTTGATGGACCGCAAGGGCCTAAGATCTAGTTCCATTGTATCCGCCAAAATTGCCATGGGAATTAGGAAGCCTGGATAGCGTAGTGGTCTGCGCATTGGACCGGCAAACCAAAGGTCCGTGGATCGATTCCCGGTCCAGGCCCATTTTTTCTCATGGTAATTTCTTCAAAGAATTCACACGCCGTGATTGAATATCTTCAAATGGCTGTGTACGGCATAAGTGCTGGTGAGGGATGCTGTCTCTTGGTTGTGGCTTGTTTAAGGGCCTTTTCTCCCCTCCCTAAGATCTAGTTCCATTGTATTCACTAAAATTACCATGTGTAATATAGGTATTATAATTGCTCTCAGCATTCCATCCCCATAATTGGCACATGTATTTGAAATATCATACAATTACGTATTTCTTAACTACACTGAACATTTTATGTTTTTCCTAACCCACCATTTATCACTGTAATAATTTGCAGTAGTGAGTACATATCCATAGAGCTTATCCACGGGCAGTGCACATCTGTCCTTATGGACCAACTTAATATCAGACGTCTCCAAATCAACTCCTAAATTGTATTTACGTCCATAAATTGTTTTTAGTATTCGATTTTGGGGCTAATCAAACTTTTCCCGCACTATCAGGCCATATCTTATCACCGATTCAACCAAAGAATTAAATGCCTTTCGTAGGATATCCGAGGTAACTTATTTTTTGATATGATACATTTGATTGAATGTTTTTCTTAGTTTGTTATTAATTTTACGTACATGTTCACCAAATTGAAAGTTGCGGTCAATTATCACACCTAAAAAAATTGTATTTTTTCGACTTGAATCATTCTGTTAAAACTACAATTAGCCTTTAGATAATGGTCATCGACACAATCATGATCATGCATTTTTTTCTCTCCGCATTTTACAATAATATAAACTAATGGCGCCAAAATTTAAGTCGAGTAACGGCGACGGTGATTATTACGTAACAGACGGAATCCGCTGCGGGGCAACCCACGGGTTGAGTTCTTCAAACGCCTGCTTCTTTAGCGATGCACTTCCTCGATCGATAATCTCGTCAAGAAAATCCTCCCCTGCGTGGCAGACACCCCGAAGTTAAGTCGTCGGAGCACACCCCTTAAATCCTCCTCCTTGGCATGCCGTCTTCTCTCCCCCCCCCACCTCTCAAGAAAAAAGAAATAAAAGAAGAAAATCCTTCTTAAGGCGAACAATATGAAACTTGTCTCACGCCCCACTTGTGTGCACGTGGTGGGGGTCATATTCGAGGGGAATTGTGGGAGAAAAAAGGGCCGGTTACTTGCAGCGACAGGGCGAAATCATGTTTCCTTGCCCCTTCCCTCCGTCCCGCCCCCTCCCCTCCTTTCCAGTCAGGGTTTGGCAAGATCCTTACAAACCCCAATCCCCCCCACAGTCTTTTTCCTAACATGTTATCCCCCTCCCAGTATGCAGCCCCGTCGAGAAAAGTAGCCGGGAGTTAAGAAAGGGAGGAAAAAAAATTATAAGAGGGAAGCATATTGCAGGGAATATCTACATAATACCCTGTGAGACGTCGCCTTGGAGGGCGTCTGGCGGCGGGTGTTAGGACACAGGAAAATGAATGAGATTTTCTGACGCGGTTACATGAGCTGACACGGCTGTTAGCTTCACATAGGAACTACCGCGTTAAGGTGGTCGGGGCTAAGGTGGATGTCGGGGTTGTGGTGGATGTTCGTTTATGTACAGATTTGCGTGGAAGTTAACGTACAAGCAAACTTATTAATGATATGTATGGGTAAAAGTGAAAATAATTGTACGTTACCGAAGTGGTTTACTGCCAATTAAATGCAATTTTAACTCTTAGCCGTAAAGCACTTCACTTGTATTGCAAAGAAAATTGATAATATATGCTTACAATTTTTATCCTAGAGGCGAAAACATGCGTTTTGCGTGACTATTATGGTTTCTGATAAATGTCAATGTATCAGGCGGAATGATAAGCATGTGTTTTAATACGATTGTCGCTAAAATTACGAATTTCGCGCCATAAAACCAAATCGTAACAATGCTTAGTTGTGACAACAATTTTAAATGATAATTCTTGCGTTCTGTACATTACCGCCCGAGTGAATATCTCCGGCATGTAAATAGACGTACTTAAAATGAAGTTTTTTCTATGAATTACTTTTTCGACTGACTTAAAGAGTTATTACAATATTCACCACACGATTCGCGCTCCAACCAATTTATGAGACCGCTGAAGATAAAATAGCGAGGTTGAAATGTGCTGAATAGCCTTAGAAAGTAATGAAATGCACAATTTTTTGCTCGGTCGTATGATTTGAACAAAGTCCACCAAGATCGTCATGAAATAGACTAAAAAATCCCATGCAAATACATGTTTTAACTCGGCATGGCATCCCGATATCTGTTAGCTACTATTATAATAAAATGAAACGTGCTATATCGTGTTTACACGAAATTTTGTACGTTTAGAATCAAATTCTTTCGTAACATGTGTCAATTGCCATTAAGCTACGTGTTAATGGCATTGGTTAGCCTTGAAACCAAATCGGAGACATTCAATTGTTTTAATTGATCTATGCGCGATACTAATAACAGATAAACAAAAATCGCCATTTTTGTCCGTGTTTTCAATTGTCGCGGACCAATTTTCAAGAAACATACAGGTCAAGAGACATGTGGCGCGGGAAGATGTACTCGATGAAAAACGAAGTATGTTTAAGTAAGAGTGGTGCCTACCTTAGTGCTTTTGTCTGACGGATGAAATGGATGAAGTAATTCTTGACGCCTAAATAAGAGACTATTTGTGTATCCTATGGCATTTGACTTGCATACCGATAGGCTGCATTTTTTATATGTCGACCGCGGAGTTATCTCCGACGCGCTTCATTTGTTTGTTCCGCGAAATGTAACATTGCATGTACTCTGTACAACATTTTTGCTGTGTAATCGAGACGATGTCCAAGAAGAGCGATTTTGCAGCCGTATTTCAAATTTCCGTCGTGGCCACGGAAGGAGGTGGAAGAGGGAAAGCAGAAAGCAGGGAAGGCACGTCTCGCGAGGCCATCAGCGCTCCCTTGAAGAAACCCCACCATGTTGGAGGGGGATGAAAAGGTGTGAACCTCTGACGGCCGGGGGGTTGGAGACGAGTGAGCTCCGGGCGAGACGTGCCGGCAGGCGCTCCTTATTAACTTCAACAGCCTCGAGAAGAAGACTGGCCACTCAAACCGAGGCACTTGTCTCCCGCGATACAACTCCAATGGGAAAAGTAAAAATAAAAATTCAAACACCGAGGGACGGGCGAGGATGCAATTTGCGGAGGACCAAGCAAAAATGAAGAGAGACGGAGGGCGGGAAATGTGGATAGATAGTTAATTAAGACAGCTTCACACGTTGCTTACTCCAGGACTGAAACCAGCGCTACATAGACCAGTGCGACGAGTCGATAAATTAAAGTCATCGACGATGAGTTTAAGGCGGGTTTGCGCATGGAAGTCACTGCCATGACAGTTGCCTTGGAAGTGGCTTGCAAGCGACACATGGACGTGTAAGCACGCACTTGGCAGTAGGGGTCGGTTGGGCTGGTCGACTGACTTTTCTACTTGTTAGGAAAACATACCGCATTGTACGGACTATAAGGGGCACTTTTTTCTTTAAAAAAATTGCCTCCAATATCCAGGTGCGTCTAATACTCGAAATTAATATAAACATGTCCAGTGTTTGATTTAAAATTACCGCCAGTGTTAAAAATGGCCATATAGGTATTCGATGCCGCGGGAAATCTATCTCTATCTGGCAACATTGGATTCAACTGGCAGCAGCAGTGCACTGATGCGACGAACATGAGTATTTTACATATGTATCACAAGCTTGCTAACACTGTCTCCCTGAAACTGAAACTCCCTGAAACATAAATGTGAAAGAGAAAGTTTATTTAAGGCTTTGATTGACGCTGTTTATAGGAAGCAAAAAAGTCTCGAGAAAACTAATAAAAATTAAAATTAGGATTCCTACCACCTTCTTCTTAAAATTTTCAGCGAATTTCTTCCACCATTGCAGTCGAAATGCGGTATTACCATACAAATGGCCTTCAAGTCTCCTCCAATGGCAAATGGAGTAATTAAAAATATATTCGTGGAATAATTTGCATAATTTGTACCGTACTTTTGGTTTCCAATAGGCAAACAATTTAATCAGCGAAAGTAGGATATTGGAGGTGCGTCTTATACTCGAAATTAATATAAACATGTCCAGTGTTTGATTTAAAATTACCGCCAGTGTTCAAAATGGCCATATAGGTATTTGATGCCGCGGGAAATCTATCTCTATCTGGCAGCAGCAGTGCACTGATGCGACGAACATGAGTATTTTACATATATATCACAAGCTTGCTAACACTGTCTCCCCCGCCCACCCCGCCATCACAAACCCAGAACATTGTCTAGCCTATGATGTGTCACTGCAGTCTACGTTGCCAATGAACTTGAATTGAAAGGGATTTGTGTTATCGGTTAAAGTACAACATTGTTGTCAGTTGCTTACCTTTGGTTAGTAGAGCAATTCTCACCAAATTAAATTTCCGTTTTATCAACGGAATAGCCAGTCTAATAATAAATATGGTAAAAAAAACATTTTTTTAACTGCTTAAAAATTTAGGTGCGTCTTATAGTCCGTTGTGTCTTATAGTCCATAAAATGCGGTACTGGTTTCTATTTTTCCTGCGAGTAGCATTTCGATTCTGCGATAAAATTGCATCGCTTCCGGTGGAATCTTGGTCACGTGACAGCAACGGAGATTTAAAATGTAAAAAACCAATAACTGAGTAGGAGGAGGACTCATTGTCGCTTGTATAAATGTTTATTTGTGTCTATAAGTATTTTAAATGCTAAAGAACCCCTAAGGTAAGCTTTATGACTTCTCTTATTAGATAATTATTATTATTGTAATTCATACAAATTTATTATTAAACCTGCAAATGCTTATGGGACTCGATCAGCGATATACGAACGCCATAATTGCCAAATTTTGGCGATTTTCGCAATTACCATATTTATTGTTTACCTCTGTCTTCCCATTTGTCCGGGAAAAGCGGGAAGTTATGATTCCTTGTGAGTGCCGATACGATTCGAGATATCGCTACACTCGCCGCTTCCTAAGAAGTCAACTTCCGTGTGTAAACCCGCCTTTAGTCATCGCGATGCGATGAATCGCGTCGATGACGAGGAACTTCGACGGCAACTGAGAGCGATATATCGATGCAAATCCCTGATGTCAATGAGTCGATGCGAATCATCGAAGTGAATGACCGATGGGCCGATGAAATTTGTTTTAACCTATGTTGTGTCACAAGTCCGTGCCGTGCACAGTTGTGATCATGATATGATTACCTTGAGTCTGGCTACTCTTTCGAATGAGATCGAAATTATTTTATTTCGATTCTTTCGATTAATGGAGATGCCAGACGCCGATCTCTGTGCCATGGTGGTTTTATTTGGTGAAACAGCCGGCGGCAGTTATGTCCTCTTCGAAGCGAGCCGAACAAATGAAGAACGATATTGGTACTTTTAAGTTGAAGACGCTGAAGACGACACGCCGTGAAACCATGAATAGTTGTGTTCACATTAATATAAATTCCTATGATCAAGTAAAAACGGCCTACTATCAAGCTGAATTGATGTTTAATTTTCGCCTGCCCTCGTTGTTACCGTTGCTACGTTTCTCTTTCCTGACAACGTCCTGACGAAATCCGCTTTCAGCCGAGTTTCTTTTCTCCTATGGCAAAGTATTTAAGCGAGTCAGATTCATGCGGTTCCACCATTTGTGACGTATTGTACAATACTTCAATGATAAATGCCCCATATCTTCCCTAATTGCCTCAGATGTCGGAATCGGCCGAGGACAAAAGTTGTTCGCACCTTTTTAATATAGAGCTTTAGCTCGAAAATGTGCCCAGAAGTTTGTGTTTATTTCGTAACAATGGAGGGAAGCAGTCAAAAATGCTCTAGGTCGAAAATCGTTCCTGCGATTAATATTTGGAACCGTAAAAATCAAATGGGGCTGTAAAGCGGCAAAAGAGAACTTCGCCTAACAGGTTGGATGTGCGCGTGAAATACCGAAAGGGCAGAGTGGAAGTTGATTACCGGCCCGGGATATTGTTCTTGGGGATGGGACAAAAATGTCACATTTTATCGCCGCGTTCTTTTATTACCGGTTCCTCTGAGGCCCTTATTACTTCATGTGTGCGCTTTTCCATCTGGGGGCAGACAGTCGTTCCCCTATTTTGGAAACGAGTCAAACCAGTCGCGTCGCTTTTCTAGCTTCTTTTATTCATTTCAATTTATTCTGCTTCCTCGACCAGTTAAAAACTCTCTTCATTGCGAAGTGTCATCTGCAGGATCGTTACAGTCTCATAAAGTATTTACGCGTCCACGTTTTGGTCATTATTGCGCTGTCACGCTCCAGTGTGTGCATGGCACTTTGGGATTTCGATACAATCGACCGCACTCTCCGAATCGAGCGCCCTCTATTATGGCGCACATTTTATTTTTCGTTCGACTGTCGAATGGGCCCGGGCATTGTCTGTTTTACGAGCTGTAAACGCGTCACTCGACGTTGAATTTTTCAGATAGGTACTCACGGCGTATTCGAGTTTTTCTCCGGATCTGGGGGTGGAAGCAATTCTAACCAACGCCGAATGGCGAATTTATGGACAACAATGAAAATTGGACGTTTCGGCATTGTTGCGTGTTAACTTCCGGAGCAATTTTTTTATTCATATTTTATCTCTTGCATCCTAGTTGGAAAAAATTTCTCAGTACTGATTATCTAATCGTTAAATGTTTTTGTGGTCGTGATTATGTATGTATTCCATTATTATATTAACGCTAATAGATGACGTGGGCTTCAAACTATGATATCGGGTTACTACCACTTGTAATAATCATGGATGGATTTATTTATACATGTTTATATTTAATATTCAATATTTACTTAACTCTTCTTAGTTTTATGTATACAGAACTAGCCCAATAAATTTATTGGGCATGTTCTGAGAGATTGCGGCATCCTGAAAATCGTAAGGGAAATGCATGAGTTTACTAAACAAATTATGGAGAACGTAAAATTTTTGTGTCAAGCCGATACTTTTAGAGGCTAACATGGCTGTTATAGACGAGTTGCTGCTAACAAACCTTCGGGTTAACATGTGGACGATTGTAATAATTTATAAGGAGAAAAAGCATACGATGAAAAGATACCTCTCTTCGCTGATTGATTGGTCAACGAATGTCTGCCGCCAACATGTTCTAAGCTTTTCCTTAACTTCTTGCATTGTGTGTTGATGGTTACCACACTTGAATAATTTATTTTAGTCTCCTACCGCTGGATATAATTTACATCTGTTTATTTTATGCGTATTATACGCATGCACATTGTAAGTTGTCGTCATGAAAACGTAATGATATTCAGTTGACTGGTTTAACTCTTTTATAAAGTAATTTATTTATTTATTTAAACTCACACTCGCGAAAACAGCACAACAAAGGCCTTTTACATCGGATAATTAACAATGGACGAACACACACAACCATGCCCAGGGAGGGGAATGTAAATATCCTACCCAGGCGGGACTCGAACCCGCGACCTTCGGTTTGGCAGGCGAGGACTTTACCCCGCCGCCACCGAGGCCGGCAATAAACTATTCAATCGGTAAATCAGACACCCGCCATCTTAGCTGCTAGAGGAATCTCTGGGTATTTTGAACCATATGTATCCAGCTCCCGATCAGGTATTTGAACATTTGTAGAATCGATGGAGCACTCAATAAAGAGTTGATGGCCCGGTTTTGCTATTCATGGCTTAACCTGAACGCTAGATGGCTTACCCTATTGCGTTCGTTGCGATGTTGAGGATTTGTGTTTTTGAACGAAGTGTATTACCATGAATATACATCATGGATAGTTGACTCGCCAAAAAACTGTTGTCTAGAATTCCGTTAACAAACAACGTTTTGGATTGTGGCGCCGCCTAGTGATGAAAGACGGCGGTTCAAATGTAAATACAGTCGGCAGATTGTAAATAAACACGACTTACCGGTTTTACATAACATTAATCATAATGCAGTGGACAAAAATGGAGTACCATGCGCGGGATGTAATTACACACTTTCTCACGTTAACAACAATTAACAACGGCCATTTGCGATTCAACTGAAAAGACTTTTTTCTAAGAAGCGCCAAGAACTGGATGAACTAAATGTGGAAATCTGGGCAACTCGTAGCCGAGGCACCAATTGCAAACATTTAAATCCATTATGTACACATTCTTCTATCGGCGTCTAAATGATGTGCCTCTGTACTTTGAACATTTATATCTCGGTAGGTGTGCATTTTAGCGTAATGCACTATTTTATAGATAATTTTGCTGACATTTTAGTTAAATATATTGTTTTTTGACAAAGCCAAACGTGTGGACACGTGCAATGATTAACCTCGCGCACCCTAAAGTTAGCCGTTTTGTCAACTTCGTGAATATTTTTACTCATCCTATGGAGAACTAGGAAATATATATACATTAACCTTTCAACGAGAGTTGCAAAAATTAATTAACATACCTATGATTGCAATCGCTCATGTAATAAACGCATGCTTTGTTCTTAATTGAAGAAATTGTTCAAACATTTCTAGTCCTACAGTTTTCCCCTAATTAAAAAGTTAAAAGTTATGTCTGCACTCTAGAATTTCTCCGCAATTTTTCTATGGTATATATTCTGTAAACATGTTATTATCAATGAATGTTAATCATTTCAATTACTGCCGGGTTAAATTAGCCTCAAAAATTTTACATGAAAGCGTGTATAAAATTATTCCAAACGGTTTGTGGAAGAATGGATGTTCGAGGATTCGGCCGCTCCGTGCTGGAACAATTAATTTTTTTTGAAAGGCGTTGAGGGAGAAACGTTATTTATAGTCTAGCGGAACTCTAACGATAAGAGGTCTAATCAGATAGAATGAGCGCGAAAATGTGTCTCGGGGAGAAAACCCCATGACCAATCTGTGAAGCAGTAGAAATATTAAGAAGATCAGGTGATTACAACGAGAGAAAGTTATACCAACCGCCCAACACATGTAAAAGGATGGGATAAAATTCAAAAAAGGGTGCGTTTTCTCGGGACTTCATTGTCGCAAACGTCGATTATATCGTTTCAAATGAAAATTCCTCCAGTGGAAGAACTTCGTCGTTTCGAGTTGAAGCCGGCAGAAAAGTCGACGAAAGATCGCGCTTAAATATTTAATTATATTCATTTTAAAAAATCTCATCACCGAAGAGAAGATCCCGCCCTACTGTGAGGATTGTGACTCTCCCATTACTGTGAGACACCTTCTGACGGTGTGTGATAGGTACCGTGCTCTGCGCATCCGGCTGAACATCAGGGGAGACCTAGGACACGTCCTAGGAGACGATCCTGATTGTTTCTGTCGGATAATGTTATTTTTTAAAGAGTCTGGGCTTTTGAACTGTTTGTGACCAACCATTATTTGGTGTTTTTTATCTCACGCCCATTTTAATGTGAGTTTTGTTGCTTTTATTTGTCTATTTAATTATTTATTTTAAATAACTTGACATGGCGATGTTAGGTTGACGTGGTGCGAATGGCCTTAGTCGTCGAAGCACCCTAATCACCCTAATACTACTACTACTATATTCATAAAATATATGTTTTTCAGAAGGATATGCAGCACACTGGAAAAAAAAGATCCGAATTCCTTGGGTTATGGATAGTGCGATTGAAAGTGGATGAATGGACTTGTAATATTTGCAATAGACCATAATCCAATCTCAATTCCACGCCACCATGTGGTGTCGTCTACATCTACGTAATACCGTGCAAGCCACTGATAGGGTGTGTGACACGGGGTGATTCCACACCAGGCATGCAGCAGTCATCCCAGCTCAAATCAAGACTGCACACGTTCGCCCGGCTGCCACGCGCAGGCCAAAAGCAGTCGGGTTAACAATACGCGGTCAGACCGGAAACTAGGAGAGTGCCACGTGGACGAACATGCTACCATGCGGTACACTAGTTATGATACAACTAATAGTTAGTATTATTACTAATATTGATATATGTGCATGAGTGATGAAGATAAAATGGATGTAGAGAATCGCCAATGAAGAAATTCGAAGTCAAGATTCAACGTCAAGAGTCAACGTGCTCGAATTCGAAGAGATAGGCGAAGAGAAGGACACATTTTAAGACAATTCGACAGCCTCTTGAACACAGCAGTTGAAGGGACAACTAATGGGAGCAATTAAATGTTTTAAATATAACCTTTGTTTATCAGAAGAAATATCAAAAATATATACAGTGCACTGGAAAAATATGATCCGAATTTCTCACTTAACGGACATAATTCACATTCCATGTATGAGAGTGTTATTTTTGATACAGGCCATCAGCAAATACTCAATTCCACGCTGATTTATGCTGTTATAGTGAAAAAAAATATTCAAGAGTGGACATTGCATTTTCTTAAACTTGTCCGGAAACGCAAAATGTTAGCATCTGTCAATCAGATCTATGGTAACATTTCATACGTATGGCTACATCAATAGATCAGACAAATCGACAGCTTCCTGATCGCAGTAATTGAAGGAAAAACAAATGGGAACAATATAATGTTTAAAATATATGTGTACATCAGAAGAAGAAGCAAAAAGATATGCAGGACACTGGAAAACCAAGATCCAAAATACTTTCTTAACATATGTAATTCTTATTGGATGAATGAACGTGTAATTTTTGCCGTAGGCCATCAACCAATACTCAATTCCACGCCACATTGCGGTGCTATAGATGAAAAAACATTCTCAGAATGATAATCTCTGCGTCACAATGAATCACACCTGTTTCGGAATTCCTCAAGGAAACTAGGCTTAGCGTGTAGCCTCCTAGTCTCTTGAGGCTCCCAACCTAATTCCCCTAAAAGCTGGGATACGCTCTATGCTCGCTGGTAGCAGTTTTTTAACGAAGCGCGGTGCTGTAGATGGAAAAACTTACTGAAAAGGGGGACATTTACGTTTTCTTCAACTGGTCTGGAAACTCAAAACGTTACCGTAGACCAGAGGAATACATTTGTCCGATCTATCTGTTTTCCAGTTCTAGGCACTTCTCTAGTCGCGTCTAGTGGGTGGTTGGCCGGCTGCGGTCGATGTGGCCGCGTCGTTCCCCGTTGCCTCTAACGACCGCCGCTCCTAGCAACTACTGGCTACCTGTAGAGCCCTTCATCCGCCCCAGCCGAGCGAATAGTGCGATGTTAGACTCAGAGGCTGCAGTATTAGATGGCTTCTATGCTCACGATACACGAGCATGTTTGTTTACGCTGGATAATCCACCATACCATTTATGCTGCACGCAATCTATCCAGTTTAGTTCCATTTAGATAAGTTGAGCGGTGCGTAGTTCTTTTGTTTTCTAAACTAGTTTTCGTATTTCTTAATGTATTGTCCTCTTTGGCCTAACATTACTGTTGGCTGCTAAAAAAAATCAATTTTAATCACTAGGTTAACATTTTTCTCAGTATCAATTAGACCAAATAAATGTGATCCATCCAGTTTAGTTCCATTTTGGTAAGTTGGGAGGGATTTCATTTAACATAGGAATCAATCATATGGTCACATTTTCAAGAAAAATATCTCACCACCCGAAAAATAGCAAAGTATTCGCACCTTAACGAACTACTGTCAGGGATTTTGACGAAGAATACCAGCTCTTTTACGTAGGGAATGGTATGTTTATGCCCTCAGAGAAAAATTATTTATTTATTGTTGAAATAAACTGAGGAATTTCTGAAGTCTATACCTCGTCAAAGTATGAAGTGTGTGGTTAACATATTTTCTCCTCTTATTTTTTAAAATGAATCATTTTTTCACCTCAGTAATATTTTTCGTGATCACAAAAACCTTCTGTTTTATCCATACCGCAATTAAAAAATGAATCAAGTTAAAGACATTTCGAGATGTTTTGCCTCAATTGCTGAGAATTTCAGTCGCATTAAAATCAGTTTTACTCACCAGTTTAACATTTTCCCCCGCTTTAATTAAATCAAACAAATGCAATAAATCCTTTTTCGTTATTCGTTTATTTAAAGTTTTGGGCGGAATGTCGTTATTGGGATTTCTAGCTCCTAGATCTCGTCAAAAAATGGAGAGTGTGTAGTTCTTTTGATTTCTCAACTATTTTTTACGTTTGTCATATTTATTGTCATATTTGGTCTAACATTACTGTTTGCTGCAAAAAAAATTTTTACTCACTTGGTTAACACTTTTCTCGGTATTAGTTAGATCAAAAAAATTAAATAAATCCTGTTTCGTTCCTCGTTTATTTATGGTAGTTTGAACGAAGTATCATTTCTCCTAGAAATCAATGAGTTTGGATCTCATTTCAAAGAGAAATATCTTACCATTCAAGGGATTCCACAATATCTAACACCTACTGAAATGCTACCTAAGATTTTATAAAAGGAAATACCGGCCCTTTTACTTGTGAGGAATGAAAAAAATTAGGAATTTCGAATACCTTAATCTCGTCAAAAAATTAACAGTGCGTAGTTAGTCTGCTTCTTTAACTAGTTTTAAAATTAAAGCGCATAGTTACCGATGTTCTTTTTTTTTAATGTTCACAAAAAATATTCGGTTGTGAAGCATTTTTAAACGTCCCGCGTCAAAAAAAATGAGTCAATTGAAAGACTAATACAGATATTCTCATTATATAACTGAGATTCTCTGTCATATTAAAGTTTTTTATTACTCCATTGATAAAGAAATTTTGACCCCGTTTCTCAGAATATCAGTCGCATAAAAATCAAGGCAAAAATCAGTTTTACTCACTGAGTTAACATTTTCCCCCGTTTTAATTTCATCAAACCAATGCAATAAATCCTTTTTCGTTTATTTTAAGTTTTAGCGGAATATCGATCTAAGGATTTATAAAATCTTATCTTGTAAAAAAATTATCAGCGTGTAGTTTTTTTTCTCGGCTATTTGTAAAAATAAATCGTATAGTCACTGCATGTTTTTTTCAGAATCACAAAAAAAAAACAAAAAAGGAGTTTTAACGTCCCGCGTATAAAAAAATGAGTCAATCGGAAGACTAATATAGATATTCTTATTTTATCCCTGAGAATTTCAGTCGTATTAAAGTTTTTTATTACTCCATTAATAAATGAATTTTGACCCCGTTTCTCAGAATATCAGTCGCATAAAAATCAAGGCAAAAATCAGTTTTACTCACTGAGTTAACATTTTCCCCCGTTTTAATTTCATCAAACTAATGCAATAAATCCTTTTTCGTTTATTTTAAGTTTTAGCGGAATATCGATCTAAGGATTTATAGAGCACAGATCTTGTAAAAAATTATCAGCGTGTGGTTTTTTTTCTCGACTATTTATAAAAATAAATCGTATAGTCACTGCATGTTTTTTTTCAGAATCACAAAAAAAGGAGTTTTAACGTCCCGCGTATAAACATATGAGTCAATTGAAAGACTAATATAGATATTCTTATTTTATCACTGAGAATTTCAGTCGTATTGAAGTTCATTATTGTTCCATTAATATTGCAATTTTTAATTCATGCTTCCTACAGCTGCTGAAATAAAAATGTAAAATTCGAATATGGTCTCCATTATGACTAGGGAACTATCTCGCTCAAACTTCCTTAAAGGGGTGGCTGTAATCCTGTCCGTGTCGAAATGCCTAGCATGTCTTTCACTGAAGGGGCGAAATTCTCTCTGAACGACCCCCCGCCCATTGTTAGTGTCGTGTCGTGTGACGGAGTCGCCGTCGCATCGGTCACGTCCTAGCCTTCAAGTGTCCTTGGAGGTCCCTTCGCCCGACCGTGCCGGACGGAGTGCAAAATCTCTTGAGCCTCTTTTGTGCGATCTCGCCTCTTCCGCCTCTTCTCCCCTTTGAGGCGACGATGCTTTCCCCGTTCACCGTGCCAATGCCTGTAGATGAAGTTCATCTGAGTTTGGCGAAAACTCCGTTGTGGCGCCGTAAGCGTTTTTTCGAACTGGAAACGTGGTCTCCTCTGACGGTGGTTTGTGAACTTTGAAGTCGGGAGCCTTTTCATTCGCTCACGTGGGCTTGGTTGCGGGATGGATTAAGGCCGTTTTCGAACTTGGCAAATCAAGCAATCTTGCCTTGAAACCTAGTACGCATCGAAAGCTATGACGTCATGGACGCGTCATCACCTAGCTATCGAGGAAAGATACCAAGTCAACGAGAAAGGAGACTTGTTATGCTTGTTAGGTTTTAAGTTCGAACTCGGGGTGTGATAATATGGGCTTGTATGGAAAATAGAAGTGAAGAAACTTTCAAATGGACACTATTTTATCATTGCTACGTATATTTGTGTGATATTTATTATTTTTTTGCGGAAAATTGATGAATTCGCTATATTTAAAGGCTTTTCAAATATGAATATACTGATAAAAGATTTGGTACCTAATAGTTGTGTGAATAATTCCATACATTGCAGATGTTCCGTCCTTGTTTACTTCATTGAACCTACAAATTCTGTTTTCCTTGCTCTGGAAGAAAAAAAAATTATCCCGTTGAAAAAATTATGGTCTCATGGAAAGTACTCTCAGGTAGCCATAATTGCATTGGCAGAATTATTTTTAGCTAACGAACATCATAATTGTTAATAACGTTGAGCATTGGAGAGATTTTCACTGCATTCATCAAAGAAGGGGGACAATACACCATTAGAGTATATATAATTTGTTTTCAGCTTAATTATGTTAGCTACAACGCGCGTATTTATCAGTCAAAAATCGAAGATCATAGGTAGTTAGTTCGGAGTGTAATGCATTAATATATCGTTACGTGTTTTTTCATGTAGGCAAAAAATATTATAATGCCTTTTTTTTGCATAAAGACGTTGATTGTGGTGAAATATAGTGAGCGATATGTCGTCCACTTTAGCAGCCCCAAGTAATCGAAGCATAATAGTTAATTACCATATTATGGTATATGAGAATTATTTTATTCATAAGCAATAAGATTTTTAAAATAATATTCTCTTTTAATTTGTCGTATAAGGTTGGGAAGCATTTTAAAGAAGCAATCCACTTCAATCACCCACAATAATGATGGACACGGATGGCGCTTTTCGTATGTTTTACGAGATGAAGGCCGCATGGTGTCTCTTCCATCGTATAATGCTTACGAAAGTGTCAAGTAAGGATTTCACTTTGCTTGCCTAGGTATCAAGATATCTTGATATCAAGTTAACTAGGCATTTGCCAAGTTCGAAAACGGCCTAAGTTTGATGTGTGAGAATGAAGTTATAGGCAAAAAATTAATAAGTATCACACAAATATACGTAGTAATGATAAAATAGTATCCATTTGAAAATTTCTTCACTTACGTTTTCCATAAAAGCCCATATTATCACACCCCGAGTTCTCAATTAATACACAGTAAGCATAACGAGTCTGCTTTTCCATTTACTTGGTTCCTTGACTAGGTATCTAGACAATATGGCGTCTGCGGTCGCTTGGATTTGTTGTCATATCCGCCCAATGAGTTCTAGATTCCGAGGGAAGATTGATTGATTTGCCAAGTTCGAAAACGGCCACTGTTCCACTGCCTGGATAATGTTCATCTGAGTTTGGCGAAAACTCCGTTGTGGCGCCGCGGGCGTTTTTTCGAACTGGAAACGTGGCGGTCTTCTGACGGCGGTTTGTGAACTTTGAAGTCGGGAGCCTTTTCATTCGCTCACGTGGGCTTGGTTGCGGGATGGATTAAGTTTTATGTGTGAGAATGAAGTTATCAGAAAGCATTCATCTCCCTGATAAAGGAATTGAAGCTAACTCTGAACTTTTCTCTATGTTCTTTCCGTTGTCTTCATTTACTAGGGCATGTGCATTGAAGATAGTGTACTGTTCGCCTTCCCTTGTAAGGGTCGTTCGAATAACCCTGGTGATGGAGGTATGAAAATATCTTAAATCTGTTGTTGAGTGAGATTATTTATTTGTCGGCTATCACTACGTTTACCAATCGATCTGACCGGATCAACTCGGTGTGGTAAACGCAAGGGGCTGGTGGGATCGATCTGAGAAGCGAGCCGACTCGGCCCAATTGCTCAGCTGGTCTGAGATTTCAGATCGATCTGTACGAGCGGATCTGAGGCGCTATTCGTTATCCTTTTGGTTGTCATTGGGAAAACAAAATATGAACGTTATTATTCAAGGCGCGTGTTGTAACTCGTTATAACAAAAAGGTGCAGGGATGGCGAATTATATGCCGTTGATCATATCGTAGCTTATAGCAATTTTACCTCCAATTTTGCAATTTTTATTACTCGGAATGCGGCTAAAAATTTCTAACTCTGCACTTCTTTGCACACCGGGTCAATCGTACTTCTATACTGATAGGTTCGATTGTTCAATATCGATATTTTCAGTCCGCGTTGGTAAACCGGGCGATCTGTGTCGGCTCGTTTGGAATATTCAGGTCGGCCTGAGTTCAGATCGATTGTTAAACGTCGTGAATGAAAGCTGTTCCACGGCTATCAACATGGTGTTCTTGATCCTCTCAGACTTCTTGGCTTTCTTAGCTGGTCATCCCTTCAGTGTCCTGTAATTACCTATTTTTGAGATTTCATCTGTGATGAATCTTCTTTCTTGGACTGCCAGCATTAAAGGGTATTATTATTTAAAAATTATGAGGTTATAATATGTTTACCTAGTCGAACTACCGCAGTAGCTGTCACGATTGTACTTTTTCATAAAATTACTTAAATGGAGAATTCACCCTTTCCGTGTTAATGTGTACAACAGACGACTGCTAAAATTTAGATCTTCAACACGAAAAAAATAAAATGATGTGTATAACCAGAAAGATTATTTTTCACGATAAAACTTACGTAAAAAACGTAAAATTGAAACTAAAATGAACTAAAATATTCCTCTTTGGCTTCATCTGGGAATCTTAGTTCTTCATCTATATCCTTCCCTGCGTGCCGCCGCAAAGGCGTATGGCACAAGGTGTTAGGACCTCAGCTGCGTAATATTGTAAGGTATAAGGTATAGAGAGGAGAATAGGTGGTATGTATTAAGTGGAGCTCACACTTGTTTTAAATTTAAGTTAAGTAACTCTTGACACATATATTGGTTACTTAGCGCTATGTTTTCTACTCTTATTTTACGATGGCTTTTATCGAGACTGCGGATTGCTATCAATTTTAATAAATAAAGAAGATAGCTATTGCGTCATAAAGATGATGACATGGTTACTTTTCTATGACGGCGACACATTTTGCGGTCCGAACGAGCGAATTACTTGTTCAACTCTTAACGAGCAAAGTGAGCGTCACCCAGTTGAATGGGGTAAGATATTGTAATTGTGGGATCGTCATGGCGACTGCGCTAATGCGACTTGTACATAACACTTTCACTGATTCGCGAAAAAATACATTCCTTATTTCCGTGGTGGTGTTTCGTCATGAAGAAGTAGTGCTTGCTGATTTGTTTTGAGTTATCGCTGGAAAACATTGCATAATTAGCGCGATCCCCGCAAGCGCTATAGGAAATTGAGCGTCAACGAAGATGGCGGACTGGCATCAGCTTCTAGCACTGGCCGGCATAGCAAGTGCCCTCGCATTATACCCCAGGGGTGTTCTCGTAACGAAGGCGATGAGGGATCTATGTGTTTAAAGTCCCACCCGATTGTTGCGTGAACCTTGAGCAGGGATCGACATTCTTCTGAAACATTTTCGCTCTTAAATTGGGAATCGAAGCCGGGCTATTAGGATCTGGAATATATTCAAATCTGCCCAAATGCTATGCATAGGAGATGACACTTTAATTCGCTGCTTGTGAGAGATCAGTGCCGTAGCAAATTTATAATAAAGTCAATAGGATCAAATGGCTTTTTGGGTTTCCATATTTTTACAGTATTCATAGTGGGTGCAAGAGTACATCAACGCTTAATTGGGTGTTTTTATCAGTAAAAGTCTGCCTTCTCATTTTCGCTATGTATTTTAGGGTTCATTGAAAAATTCTGCAAAAAATCTTTTCAATTTAGCAAATTCCCCGAAAATAATTGTCCCGTCGAGCGTTTTGTATTCATTCGCTTCTATAATTGAGACGAATGGTGGATTCGTGAAACAATGTAATTCGTCTGAAATTAAATATTTTACGCCTCATTAAAACAGACTCACGACTGTCTTTCCGAAACATTAGGTACGTGATATTTGCATTCAAATGTGCGGGCTGATCATAATCACGACATAAACACGGCGACACATTTTGCGGTCCGAACGAGCGAACGACTCGTTCAACTCTAACGAGCAAAGTGAGCGTCACGCAGTTGAATGGGGTGAGCTATTGTAATTGTTGGATCGTCATGGCGACTGCGCTGATGCGACTTGTACATACATAACACTTTCCAGGGATTCGCGAAAAATTATATTCCTGATTTTCGTGGCGGTACTTCGTCATGAAGAACTAAGTGCTTGCTGATTTGTAATAAGTTATCGCTGGAAAACATTGCATAATTAGCGCGATTCCCGCAAGCGCTATAGGAAAATGATCGTCAACGAAGATGGCGGAATGGCATCAGCTTCTAGCACTGGCCGGCATAGCAAGTGCCCTCGCATTATACCCCAGTGGTATTCTCGTAACGAAGGCGATGAGGGATGTACGTGTTAAAATTCCCACCCGATTGTTTCGTGAACCCTGAGCAGGGATCGACATTCTTCTGAAACATTTTCGCTCTTAAATTGGGAATCGAAGCCGGGCTATTAGGATCTGGAATATATTCATATCTGCCCAAATGCTATGCATAGGAGATGACACTTAATTCGCTGCTTGTGAGAGATCAGTGCCGTAGCAAATTTATAATAAAGTCAATAGGATCAAATGGCTTTTTGGGTTTCCATATTTTTACAGTATTCATAGTGGGTGCAAGAGTACATCAACGCTTAATTGGGTGTTTTTATCAGTAAAAGTCTGCCTTCTCATTTTCGCTATGTATTTTAGGGTTCATTGAAAAATTCTGCAAAAAATCTTTTCAATTTAGCAATTCCCCGAAAATAATTGTCCCGTCGAGCGTTTTGTATTCATTCGCTTCTATAATTGAGACGAGAGGTGGATTCATGAAACAATGTAATTCGTCTGAAATTAAATATTTTACGCCTCATTAAAACAGACTCACGATTGTCTTTCCGAAACATTAGGTACGTGATATTTGCATTCAAATGTGCGGGCTGATCATAATCACGCCATAAACGCGGCGACACATTTTGCGGTCCGAACGAGCGAATTACTCGTTCAACTCTTAACGAGCAAAGTGAGCGTCACGCAGTTGAATGGGGCGGGCTATTGTAATTGTTGGACCGTCGTGGTGACTGCGCTGATGCGACTTGGACATAACACTTTCTAATTATTCGCGAAAAATTATATTCCTGATTTCCTTGGCGTTCTTCGTCGGATTCCCGTGAATCACAAATCATACGTGAATCACTCTTCGTGGCTTTTGGGTTAGCGCTTTTGTTTTTTTGTTGTCCTACCCGGAAAACCTTGAAATCATCTCTCGAGTTCATTGGTGTTCGGGTGGAAGAAAGATCTATGCGTACGATTTCAGGATTTGCGGCTCATTGAGTTCAATCTATTCGTTTAATCGCGAGAAACTGCGCCGCTTGCTGCGCCTGATTTAACGGGTGATTAATCTCGTATTAATATCGCCGCATTTAGTTATTCCGTCTCGGCTCATTAGGGCGATTAATGTATCCGTTAACGTGCCTCAATCGAGTTCATTAATTAATCGAGCCTCGCCCGAAATTAAAATAAAATCCAAATTATTGCCATTTTGTCCCTTCGATCATGAAATATTAAATTATTCCCTCTGTATCTGTAAAAAAAATTAATATCTCATTTGCGAGTACGTTTTTTAGGCATTTAAAAAATAATACAGCGAAATATTAAAATGTTCATAATTTGGCATTTTCCCTCTAATTGAAAAGGTGATGTTGGATGTGTAATCGTAATGATTGGGCCATCAATAGGTGAAAATTAACCTTTGCAATTTGGAAGAGACGTCGGTATAAAGAAAAGTTGTAACTGGGCCTGGATATTCTTCGCACGTGACCAAGTGTTTCCAATGCGCATGTAAGTATTTGGTTTTTCCTTCTCTATCTCCGTTATCCTCAAGGAACACGGAACGGCCATTTTGTCGTCTTGAATCTTTCAAGGCAAGTCCGAACAAGGAATCAATTGAAGGCAATTCTGTTGGCATTCTGACTTTCTGGGGCAATTCTCCTGCAAGTATTAGGTACTTTGTCTTTTTTCTTCTTGCGCACTGTCCAAGTAATTTAAATGATCTACTTACGAATATGTGCGTAAACAAATCTACTCCCAAGATCATGCATTGCACCGCCTGTATAAGCCGTTCACGAGAGGATCGCGATACATTCTTGAGACTTGATGCGTTTGGTTTCCGTTGAGCAAGTGATGCTTAGTCACCTAGAAATCAAAACACAGCTGCCAGCGCGATCACTAAGTCAACAGCCGACATAGACTCTTCCCCTTGCTTTGCTTTGGGAGATAACAGTAGAATCGCTCGAACAACCTCAATAGTAAAAGCGGACGTATATTGTTTCACAACTTTTAAGGGGGATTAAGGATGAAAAAGTAAAATAAGAGATGCTACTTCGCTCTGGTTAGGCCACGCCTCAAATACGCTGCGAGGATTTGGGACCCTGGTCATAAAGATTTAACCGTAAAAATTAACAGAACACAAAGAAAAGCTGCACGCTTCGTTTGAAAACTGCTACGAGCGAACAAATAGTGCCTCACACTTTTAGAAGGGATTAAGGTGGGAGCCCCTAGAGACTCGGAGGTTACACGCTAGGCTCGGATTTGCCAGAGAAATTCAGAACTGGTGTGTTTCAGAGCGACCCAGAGAATATTATCATGAAGCCTCACTACATTTCTAGGTCTGACAGAAGCGATGAAATAAGAGAAATACATTGCCGAAACTCGTTTTTTCCGCGCACAACAAGCGATCTCAATAGAAACTGAGTTCCACTAAATGCACTCCCATAATTCGCGTCACCATTTCACCTCCCAAAACCTTATCCCATACATCTGTACACGGCTGGTGTCCTAACACCCCCATGCCACTCGCCCATGCGGCAGCTGACAGGGATAGTATGTACGAGGGTAATCTGAAAAGTTTCCGTTCTGAACATGAAGATGGCGTCATTCGTCAACGATACCTAGGGAATGTGTTTACGCATCTTTTGAACGGTAGTCAACAAAATTGCAGCCATTTTGGACGCGCAGTTGTTGTTTAACGATCGTTTGAATGAGTCTATGCGAGTGTTTTGTGAGTGAAAATGGAAAATATCGAGTATCGAGCTGTCATTTAATATTTGTTTTCGAAAGGCAATACGCCTGCGCAAATCAAAAGACGAATTGGACGCTGTGTACGTGGACTCTGCACCATCATTTGCCACCGTGAAATTTTGGGCAGCTGAATTTAAACGTGGCCGCGCCAACTTTGGAGACGATGAAACGTTCGGGACGTCCAAAAACTGCTACCATTGAACATAACATCGCTCAGGTTCACCAAATGCTGCTGGACGACCGTCGATTTAAAGTGAAAGAGATAGCAGAGGCTATGAATATGTCCAATAAACGTGCTTGCCACATATTACACACGAAGAATTAGGCATGAGAAAGCTGTCCGCGCGTTGGGTGCCGCATTTGCTCACGTTAGACCAAAAACGTGTTCGAATGAACATTTCCAACGCTCTGTTGTCGCAGTTCAGGCGCTATAAATCAAAGTTTTGGCGCCGATTAATTACTGTAGATGAAACTTGGATAAACTATTATACCCCAGATACAGAAATACAGTCAAAACAGTGGACTGTGAAGGGGGAATCGGCTCCAAAAAAAGCAAAAACTTTTTTTCGGCTGGTAAAGTGATGGCGACTGTTTTTTTGAGATAGACATGGAGTTATCTTAATAGATTATCTTCTAAAAGGAATAACCATTACAGGAGCATACTATGCATCATTACTTGACAAGCTGAAGGCTGAAATTGCGTACAAACGGCCACATTTGCCTTAAAAAATTTTGTTCCACCAAGACAATGCGCCGTCTCACACCTCAGCTGTTGCATTTGCAAAAATCCACGAATTAGGGTTTGAACTACTTGACCATCCTCCTTACTCACCAGGTCTAGCCCCAAGCGACTTTTTTCTGTTCCCTAAGCTAAAAGTTGCGCTCGGAGGACAGAGATTTTCACCAAATGAGGAGGCCATGAGCTTCGTAAACACTTATTTTGCAGAGAAAGATGCAGAGTACTACTTGGACGTGTTAAAGAGATGGGAGCATCGCTCGGAGAAGTGTGCAGACTTACAGGGAGACTATGTAGAAAAATAAAAATAAATTTGAAGAGAAAATGTCTTTTATCTTTGTTGGGTCGGAAACTTTTCAGGCCACCCTCGTAGATGTAGATGCAGAATACTACTTTGGAAGTTCTTTAAGAGGAGGTAAAGATTCACTTCCTGCGTGAAGATTCGTCCGTGTGAGAGATGCAAGCGGCCAAAGCAGTTTCTGCCGCTCTTGTATAAGTCACTCCTCTGGGACCTTCGAAGGTCTCCCCCTCCCCTCTCACCCCCCTCCAATGCCCTCCCTCCCTTGTTATTTCGTCCGTCGCCTGGGAAACCGGTTCGCGCCCTGTTCGTGAATAATCGTCCACCGGGCCGACGCTATAATCAAACACACACACACACCAGCCCGGCGTTCAGTTACTAATCGGGATTTTCATACTCATGTCTTTTTTATTTTTCATTTCTTTCTTCACGAATAGCGCTCTGGCGAGGAAGAGTAGGATAAAGTGTTTCGAGATGAAGAGATTTTCTCTCGTTTTTTATATTTTTCTTTTTTTTTAGTGTGTGTGTATGGATATATATTTAGTCATACTTTTTTTCAGAATGGCTCGAGGGTGGGCCGGCCGAAATGGTCGTGTGTCTTTCGGAACGGGCCAAGTGCGGTGGGGCAGGTGGAGGCAAGGCAGACCAATCCTTAAGGCGTGCGTGTTCCTCGTGATTGAGACATTAAGGAGGCGGAAGGAAGGAGAAAGGTCTCGCCTGAGGTTGAGAGAGACCTTAGCGGTTTCAGACCGACTCGGAACCCCACGCCCTCTCTTGAACCGAATTTTTTTTTCTCCTTCTGATAGTTTTGTTTTCTGACTGGGACTTTTTTGTGGCTTGTCGTCTAGTGACGAACTAGGGATCGAGTAGTCCTATACATCGACATCGATGTATAGGATTACTCGATGTTTTATGGCCGAGATATCGGAAACATTGAGGAGTAAAATAATCCGATGAACATTGAGTGAGTGGTGATTACTTTTATAAGCATCGAAAAATCGACTACTCTATGCTTTTTAGTCAATGTGGCATCCCTATGACGAGCAGAACATAATGGACAATTGCATGTAGTCCGATAAATATCCGCATTTTGTCACAAAGCAATATGGTGGCTCACGAGCCGTCCGAAATGTCTATCTCAATTTTTTTCTGACCTTTTGGGCGTTGCGATTGTTTGAACCAACATTGTTGAGGTTCACTATGTGTGCTTTCCAGTCGATCGGGATTTTTCTTTCCGTCCAGTTGCTCGGTACAGTTGATTGAACCTATATTGTTGAAGTTGATAATGTGTACTCTCAAATCGATCTGAATTTTCCTCTCTGTCCTGTTATGCTGTACAATTGTTTGAACCGACATTGTTGAGGTTCACAATGTGTGCTTTCCAGTCGATGGGAATTTTTCTTGAATGTCTGCCGTTGTTTTTTTAAGTTAGTACCGCTTTAAATTATAAAAAAGTAAGTTTACATTGCGTTACAATTTTATTTTTGCATGAACACCTGTACCTTAATCCACTTTTTTATATAATTTCCACCAACATTAAGGTACTTATCGCATCATAGAACCATCTTCTGAATCACACCCTCATAGAAGTCTGCCGCCTGATATGACAACCAGTGCAACACGGTCGTTTTGATCTCATCATCGTCGTCGTGGCGCTGACCACGCAGTTGCGTCTTCAAATGAAAATGCAGGTGGTAGTCATTGGGCGCTAGATCGGGACCTGTACGGAGGGTGATCAAGTTGTTCTCAGCCAAATGATCCGATGAGATCTTGAGTTTGATTAGCCATGCGTGGACGGGCATTGTCATGGAGCAAAACGATCCCATTGCTCGGCACGCCACGCCTTTTGTTTTGGATTCTCTAAAAGCTCTAACCCATTTCCTTACCATTCCATCGCTCTAAATGTTCTTTCCATAATCTTCGCTGATCTGAAGATGAATTTCAGCCGCTTTCACGCCTTTAGCACTAAGAAAACGAATCACAGCGTGTATTTCACAGTCGGCGGGATTCTCGATAGGCGGAGGTATTTTAAATACTCACAAACAAACGTTAACGCGGTCGAATCTTTCCGTAATGGCGTATGTGGCTTCCTAAAAGGTGCGTTTACACTAGCGAGAAAAATCGAGCGAGTTGCTCGTCGATAGCTACTCTCTCGGTGTAAACACCCAGACGAGCTCTCTCTCTCGGGAAGTTGGGAGGGATCGCAGGTAGCGCTCCCTGCTGTGAGAGCGAGGCCAGTGTAGACACCCCCATAAAGACTCGAGGGAGTCGCTCGCTGCCCTCCGACGACGCCGGAAGTTTTTTGGCGCTCGCTGGAGAGTTTTCACTGGGGAAACATGCCAGGCAAGCGCGTTTGGACGAAAGAGGAGACGATGGAATTGGATACAAAGAGTTGAGTGTCTTCCCGAACTGTGAGACATTAAGTCCGCCATCTATAGGGATAGAATGAGAAAAAAATAAAGAGCTGGCAATATTAGGAAGTTATTTCGAAACATCTATCTACATCTACGTGATACCCTGCGAGCCACCACGAGGGTGTGTGGCAGGGGGTGAAGATCACCAAACATGCACTATTGACATGCAAGTAGGATATTTAAGGGAGATATGCTAGATAATAGGGTCACATTTCATAATCGCGCATTTCTTCAAATTTAAATCTAGTTGCCATCTATCACACCAATCATGGACTCCATGGTCTCCATTTAATGGAGACATGCTAGATAATATGGTCACATGCAGCTAGATGGTTACTATAGAAGAAGTTAAAAAAAATTCATAACTTGAGGAGCCAGCTGTACCAGGAGGTGAGGTGATGTAGGTACATGGCGCTTATGCGCCACACACCGACTGCAGTACTGAAGTGGCCGAATTTCAAAACGGCACTTACTTAAAAAACACATGCCTCGTATAAACGTTCTCTCCATTTCCTGATTTTTCTCATTTCCCGTGATCGGCACTTCCATTTAACACTCTTTTGGGCCTCTTCCAATGCATTGCGCAGCCGTGAAAGTGTCTTTTCCGACCGTTGTCATGGCGTGCTCGACAGGAGCAAACAAGTTGATATCCTTGTCTCCACTAACGAGATAACGACCCCAGTTCTCTCTATGACCTACCGAAGCAGACGTCGGTGCATGCGTATCTAAACACAGACATGCGTGGGCTCTTATTGTGAAGTCCATTTATTCTCTCGTTCTCGGAAAATAAATCTTATCCGACCATTTAGGTAGATGTCTTGCTATGGTTGCCAATGCTAAAAGCGGGCGTGGCCTGTCCGCCATCTTTGTTAACCCCGATTTTCCTGTAGCACGAACGGGCTGACTCGCTATCGTAGCATTTTTAACATGTTTTTAATCAATAGCTTACTATAAATCGGCATGTATCAACTTTTTGTATATGGGTTATCCTTACAAACAATATTTACTTAGTAAAATTCATTATAATCCGCATTCTGGGTGATAACTGTGGTAAAATCGTGTAGAATCCATGGCACTTAGCTACCAATGTATGCTGCAAGAGTTACCTACCTTAGATTTCGAGCAAATGGTGGATATCCTTGCTTTACACCCGCTAATTCGTCCATTCCGTCGTACTGTTTATAGGAAAGTAAGGAAGGAGCAGGGATAACCAATATGACGTAGGCTGCATTTTGGGGTTATCTCCGCTTTGTTGTTTTTGGTGATAACCGTTTCGCCTGCGTTCCAGCAGGCGTCTTCAGGTCAGGTCGAAAATGTTGTCACCTAACAAAACAACGTGGGGATAACCCCAAAATGCAGCATACATCAACGGAGCACCGCGGGAGCCTTCGCACCAATAAACAATATGGTTGTTATTTCGGTTTTCAGACTACAGTTCCATGACGTAATGCCCTCTCCGTCTACCTCTATGGTTCAAACTGATAATTTGCTGATTTAAGGACTCCTTTTTTTCATCTGTAAGGATGCTTCTCAACGTACATGATGGTGCATCACTGTCCCTGTCAGTGCAGGGATACAATCCAGACTCTGCATAGGAGACGGTCTGAGTGAGATTTTCCCCCCGGCGTAATAGTCCCTGTAACCGAATTTTATTTCAAAATTTAATCAGTCGTTTTAAGGATGAAGTCATTATAGTATTCTGCCAGCTGATCGGTAGGTTTTTGTAAGTTAATTATCCTGATGTTCTAATTCCTGGCATACCCTTCCTTTTTTCCCTCCTCATATATTGTGTTCCTCTTCTTAGTCCGTCCAGAATTCCTATCCTCTTTCTTCCTCTCGCGCGCTTCCCCAGTGTTCTCCCCTCTTTTTCCCTCTTCAGCATTCCTTGTCCTTTCAGTACGTCCTCCATCCATCTTCTTCTGCCTCCTCCGAACCTCCGCCACCAGCTTTCCTCTCCTATCCAACCATATCCAATACCTCCTCGTTCGTCCTACTAGCAACCCAGCTAGATAATGTCATAGTTATAATAATAAGGCAAGGCAAGGGCTCGCTGATACAGAGCATCAAGTGTATTCCTGCTTGCGTGGCACAGGCGGAATCACTTGCAGCCCGCATGCAGAAGGCCGTCCTGTTGGGGTCGCTCCGTCTGCTTGGTGCGCACGACCCGAACGCAGCGTAGCCACTGATCCGATGGGTTAATCGGAAGCGGCTACGAACTCTGCACCGCCACTCTCGAGTTCTCGGCCATTATGACGGCAACGAAACCCGATGTTAGCCGGGGACTCGGTGGGGAAAGTCACAGAAGTAACAAAAAAAAATAATAATAATAAACTCGTTTATTGTTCTAGGAGTGAACTCCTTTGGAACATAGAAATGAAATACAGTGGTGTGCAAGACAATCAATATGGGAATAAGCCAATCAGGAAACAAAAAAGGGAAGTTATCCTATGAATTGCTAACAATAGACATATACAACATTATCATTTAGCAATGTAGAAAAAGAACTGAATTTCTTCTTCTGACAGAAAAACAAACATTAAACATATCAGTAAACAAATAACACAGCTTTTAAAAAGGAAATTTAGCTTAACAACTGAAAAGAAAAAAAAGGAACTGAATTGCTTCTTCTTACGCAACAATGGACATAAATCACATCAATGAACTGATAAATGAGTTGCATGGTCAGCATTCCGGAAAGTAAGTGTGTGATAATCTTTCTCTTAAACATTACCAGTGATGCACTGTCTTTGACGCAAAACTTTGTTTTAAGGATAGAACTTCTTAGTGATCAGCAAAAAATATATATTTTTGGCTATTTTGACTAATTTGTTTCATTCTAACGCTTCAAGATTCAAATTTTGCTGTTCCTTTTCCATATTCTGGTGGATTGAAACAGAATTCTTTCAAGTCCTGCTCTTGTGACGTACACAGTCTTTATGAACAGCATAGCCGGTTAAGCGAGTTGTATTTATTTAATGTGCAAAAGCTATTCAAGAAAAATGAATACAAGATTGGTAACTCTCGTTACAATTCGGTCGACTGCCATGATAAAGGAACACGCGTCTGTAAAATTTATTTACTGAGCTAAAATAGATTAATGTTACATAACGAGATTAATCAAAACATCTTATTAAGAAAAAAATTCTTTGAGAATTTATCAGTGAAACTCAGGCTAGGTAACTTAATAAAGATTACATAATTAGCGTGTGTAGATAGTTTCGATGGCATTATGTATGGATTACTATATTGATTTTTAATATTTTATTAATTGATCAATATATTGTGCCGAGCAAGTACTCTTAAAAAAAACAAAAGAGCGCTGTTTCATTTTATTTTCCTACTTCTAAGTTTTGCCTCTGATTTTCATGGACATGTCAGTAGTCACATTCAAAATTGCCACGCTAAAGACTTTCTGGTCAGTACATGTCTTTGCGGTTATGTAGAAAATTACTAGAGCGAGAGAATGAGGTAGTTGCTCTTTGTACCGTTTTGTATTCTTTTATCCAATTTTAAATCATTTTAAACTATTTTTTGTGACTTTTATGGAGTGGGCCCATATTTTCCCCCCGTTTTTTTATGGTACGTTCTTGAAAGCTTTTTGGAAGTCTTGGTTTTTGCATTGGAATAATTGATATTCGTAATCGTTTTGCCTTCTACCATAGAGTAAACTTGTCATAGTTGTTAATGAAAGTAAAAAATCTCGAATTTTTCCAAAAAAAAGTATCTGTCAGTCAAAAGCTAAGGAGGTAGTCCTAATCTACACCTCCTCTATTTTTACAGATGCCTTAATCTCCAGCGTCACCAGTAAATGTGACACAATTATTGATATTATGGACCAAATTCTGTTGGTGACATATTTCTGATTTTGCAAGAACATCGGTGCCTTCGGTACGCAATACTTTTACGGGGATTGTTATGTCTTACTGGGCTGTGGAACTGTCTTTTGTGGTATGTTAAACAAAACTATTATTTAAAGTAAGTCCACTTTTATGCATTCCAACGCGAAACATTTTTACTGAGATTGTGCAAATCATTAAGTTGAGTTAAATAAATTCGTGTACGCCGATGGAGATGTTTTGACCAAGAAAAGTATTTCGGAGTAATTTGGAAATTTAAACAAATTAGATGCTTTTTCAAACTGATTGCGTTGGAGATATATCGTAAATCAAATATTTTGTTTGATTGGAATTGATTTCAACCACCGATGAAATTGAAAATGGTGTTGGGAGCAAGTGCTGACTGTAACATCGGATTCAAAACTGCGTTGAAATTGGAAAAAAAAAATTATCCAGTAAATCAACACTAGACTTTCCGGGTCAAAACGCTCAAACCCACTCAATTAAAATAATTAATGTGTTTCTCGGTGTGTTATTTTGATAAACGCTTGGGTACTTTTATTCAATCTCCCAAAATTCTATATTTAATCTAAATGGTAAATTAAGAGCTAATAGCTTTTTCAAAAGAGGATTATTTTTTACTTCATACTTTTCATGTCCATTGATTGAAATTTAAAAAAAAAATTAATGAAGAGTTTATTTATAAGCGAAAGAGGTGGGGGATGATTGAAATGGATTTAGGTGTGAACATAATTTTTTTAAAATTGGTTATTTGGCGAAAGTTGGAAAATATTGACCATGATCATGAAATTTTAGCATTATCTGCCTCCTTGCTTGCCAACCCGTTCTAGTGCCCTGATCCTAATTGAAGCTAGTGTAAAATTAATGGTTGAGGGCGTAACCTTGTGGAAGGTTACCACAGGCATGACGAAAAAAAGAAAAATGTCTTACAAGGGGAGTGTCAGATAGCCGGGTGTCAGATTTTATTCAAACTTAGTAGTTGTACAGACCGCTGTATGTCGTTAATGAATCACCCCACATATAGGATTATATAACCAACAGTTTAAACGAAAAATGACCTTTAAAAATTCAAAATTTCCTTTATACACCTGAGCCACCCACATAACCGACAAGCTACGAAAAATTTGAATATTATTAAGAATTATGGTTGAATTGTAAAAATATGAAGACAATATTGTAAAATAATTATAGGAAATGGAAATCATGTGCATGAAGGAATCATGGAAATACGTCTTGAAAAGATTAGGAAGTGACATAATTAGAAGGCTGCCTTCGACCGAAAAATAGAGACTAAGCCTGACGTCGTGTATGCAAATGAAAAATTTGCCTCGCGCAAAAATAATATTTCGAGTAAAAATCAAAAAATCTTAAGCGCATTGTAGGATGCCGTGAAAGAAAAACTAAAAAAAAACAGCGGAAGAAACATACCCCGTATTGGAATCGAACCCGTGTCTCTAGACCGGAGACGAGCACGTCAGCCACCCGTCCAGCTTGTCAGTTATGTGGGTGGCCCTTATAAAGGGAATTATGAAATTTTTAAAGGCCTTTTTCGTTTAAACTGTTGGTTATATAACCCTATATGTGGGGTGATTCATGAACCACAAGCAGCGGTCTGTACAACTACTAAGTTTGGATAAAATCTGACACCCGGCTATCTGACACTCCCCTTGTTAGTAAATTCCACACTTAAAATTTTTATCACCGATCTAGGTTTCGATTGCCCCTCAGTCATATTTTTTCGTTGAGCTAGTTTAATGGTAAAGTTTGCTGTAACAATTTTAGTGGTTCATGCGCCTTTGAAAAACGTGGACAGTTATCAGTATGCACTATATTCTGACAAGCCGCAAAGGAGATCAAAACAAGCTCTATGGTCCTACATTTTGGTTTAAAAAAATGTTACTTTTTGTTAAAATGTTTTACATTGTTAAAAAGATTACTCCTATTTCTACAGCGAGCCGTACAATCATTTTCAGACGCAAATGAGGAACAAGGAATGAGGAGAATCTATGAATCGCTCGTGTCATGCGTTAGCCATGAAAAACCAAAATTAAGCCACAAAAAAATGCCGACTTCACTTTCATATTTGGTTTGATTCCCGGTCCAGTCGAATTTCCCCCCCCCCCTCCCCCCCTTGGAATCGTCCATCTTTCCGTCTTCACGCCACCGTTGTGATCGTCCATTTTTTGTGTCCTATCCGCTCTTTTTCTCCCTCTGTCGGTGTATGTGTATCAAACTTCATGAAAGATCCTTCGAGTGACAAAAAATGAATATGCCAAAGGAAGACGGACATAAAAACAGTGACACGGGAGAAAAAAACACTCACGCGTAGGCCACTTCTTGTATTTCGACAGCGACTCATAGTGTCTCTTTCAGAGGCAATAGAGGAATGAAGAGATTTTTTGCCGATATATTTGTGATAAACCCTTTTTTATATTGGCATAGACCCCGACTGCGGTGCCATTTCTTAGGGATTTCCTCATTTTTACTCGAATTTACCTGGTAATTTGCCTATACCTCCAAAACTAATACGTTAAGATGTATCTAACTTATTTTCAATCAATTTCCCTTTTAGCGTCTTTAAAACAGTTCCCAGCGAAAATGGCATATGTAATAACCATTTTTCCGTGTGTTTCTCCCATTCTCTTATCGAATGCCATGTAATTTCGAGTTCAATTTTCGAATTTTTCCTAGAAAAAATTTTTTGCATCAGGTAGGGGTCATTTTTTTTGTCTGTAAGCATCCAAGATAATAAAAAATTACATTTTTAATCCTTTAGCGGTGGGACGCGGAAAAGACGATTACTGGAAGCAGTGTAGGTAATATATATCGTATCGAATCGAGAGAAATGTGGAGTAATCCAATAATGAATGAGGCAAATTTGACGCATCGAGTCGCCTCAATCCCTGCAAACTCGTGACCTGTATCGTTGTGGCGTCAGCCCGTCCTCTGTAGCGGAGGTTTTGCAAAAATATTTGAAGGCGCGCAAAAAATGCAAAACCTCTCCCGTTTGAAGAAAAAAATGTATTCGTGCTTGATATTTCTTATTCCGTCTCATCTCTTTTAATCCACTCGCCCATTTCCGATACTCCAAACTGGATTAACATTTCAATCACCTGGATTTGTATTTTGGCATTTCGTTGATTGCATTTTCTCTCCTCCTCTTTCCGAAAAAATAAATTCGTCCTTTTCCCCGAGATGAGTCGGGTCGTTTATGAAATTTTCATATATTTTTAATTTTCTCTCGTCCCAGAAAAAATGGTAATTCTGTCCCCGTTTCCCCTCTTCTCGATCGATGAAGCAGCCTAATACTTGATGAATGCGATTTCGCGCGGAGAAGACTCTGGACAGCCGGCGGAAGTGATTGAATCCCTTAAGGTGGTTTGGAGGGCGAATCCCTAGTCATTTGAGTGCTTAAACCTTTTTTTAGGTGAGGCGAAAAAAAATTCTCGGGCCACCGTTCACAAAAGTACATCCTTTTATTGTTTATAAATAACTATACATGTCGTTATTTAAATGATACGAGAATTTTATTTAAAAGGTTTTGACTCGGTGAAATCATTGACTTGACTTGGGTAAGGCGTGCAATTCGAAATTTAGCGAAAGTCGTTTGGAAATACGTGTTATTAATTCGGTAATTTGCCTTGACATTTATCAGGAATTGCCTGGCTGTATGTCTCTTGTTTTGTGTTGCTGTGCTCTGAGGATGCCAAAATATTTGGCGAAACGTTGACTTAAATACATGCGTTACTCACATGTGACTTAAATATATGTGTTCAAATACATGAGTTAAATGCATGAATGACAAAATATTCGAGAATCTTGTTATTTTTTATATGTAATTTGGTTGAAAAAGTTGTAATTTTTTATATTAGTAACCTTATTTTAATTTGAAACTTCTATATTCGCGAGTTCGAATTTGAACTGTTTATTTGGAAATCTTCCGTGTGTCGTCGAATTATTTCGAAATACATATATGTCTAGTGCCATAAGGCTACGTGTTGAAAATAGCGTCAAATTGCGTAGAAACCAAACGGTAACATGCAATTTTGCTCGCTTGTATCTGTCCACAATTCTTAGAAATACACGTTTGCAGACTTTTACGCAAAGCACTGTACATAAACGGAAGGCGCTCCAACCACCTATAATGATTCAATACATGAATGAATTTGCCGTTTCTATTGAGTACAGTGTAATACTTTTTTCCTTGAGATATGTTTGGCGGGTTTTATGTAATGCACGGACAAAGTCGCAGATGTTCATTATATCTTCGAGTTAAGGTAATTAACGTGCTCTTTTCTTCTTCCAAAGCTTGTTCTGTATTTGGTTGATCAATCAGGACGCAATTAGTAATAATTGCTTCGTAAATGAAGCGTTGATTGTGAAAGTGGACTTAACCCCAGCCCTCAGCTGCAACTTCATCTTCTTTTGTCCTCTGAACTGGGTTCCACCTGTCCATTTTCCGTTCTTCTCTTCCGGCCGAACGACCTTTCCGTAAAAAAATTATGTTTTCCGGATTTCGTCCCTCTTATTAACTCTCTCCTTCTTTTCTTTTCTTCCGCAGATGGTGCCGCGGGCGTCTTAGGATCTGTATTCCGCGCACATGGTGAGTACTCACGGCTTGCTTCCGGTGTCATCTCCCGTGCCCCCATCCTGATCTCTCTTAGCAACGGTCTATCAAACAAACTACTCGCCAGGCGCGAGTCTGAGATGTCCCTCTGCGTGGCGGTGTATTTGTTTGGAATGATTCGAAATGTCCTCGCTGCCTAATGATTTGATGTTTGCCTCCTTATATTTCTATCAAGGAACATTGTATTGAGTGTAAGGGGATGCATTGTTGCCACATTCCATACGTCAACGACCACGGCTCGAAGCCATTGTTATTGATCACAGTGCAAATGTGGCAACGTTGTATGCAATATCGCACGACTGATTTTGGTCTCATTGTGCTACAATTACTGTTCTTGTTTCTGAGGGCCAACCCTTATAAGTTTGTCTCTTTCCAGTCAGATTAGTAATTATGTAATGGTAAGTAAACCTTCCCATCGCCGTAATACGTTGGAACCTCAATATGCAAGGCTAATAGATAAGCACGCTTAGAAGCGTATTGATTCCTGCTGAAGCGCTTATTTTTGTGTGTAATTTAGATTGTCCACTCTTTTCACACTTATGACGAATTAGTGGCGTTGTTTCGTCGCGATTGTCTCTGGTTAGTGGAGCCATCTTAAACGATAGTGTGAATTTACATTTTGCTGCGAAAAAATGCCTGTAATGCGGTAAGCCCGACCTCGTGCGATAGGTATGTAAATTGAAGATGCTTTTTAACGTGGCAGCAGAGGATTTCCATTACCTCTGCGGGAGATACTCTTTCGTTTCGATTATCCGTGTTCGGAATTCCAAACAGTGGAATTTTAAATGCGCTTTCGCGCTTTCAATTTGGGCTGCTTTTAGCAGAATTAATTTTTTTTTGGTTGAGCAAATTTTACGGCTGCGTGTGTATGCATCCGAATGATTTTTATTTGCAATTTTTTCAGCATTCCGGACTGTTTGTTTAGCGTTATCGTCCCATAGTTACGGGTCGATTATATAGGAATAGTCTGAGCGTACCCGATTTTCCTTAATCGGCTTGGCCTCGAAAATAATTTTTTTTTCTTCGGCTCTTACGCGTTTCAAATTTCATTTATATTCCATTTATATGTGTGCTTAATAAAAAATCATCGCTATTAACGGGTGAATGCGCCTTTAGCCAGCGTTATCTGGCGTTGATTTAACTGTTTGATCAACGTTTTCATCGCATAGTTACGGGTAAATTATGAGTAACAGTTGGCGCGTAACTTATTTTTTGTAATCGGCTTATGATCGAAAGTTAGTGTTTTCATCGTTTCTTTCGCCTTTCAAATTATATTTAGTTTGTATAAATACTTAATAAATTATTTCGATAGTAACGAATGAATGCGCTCTTAGCCCGCGTTATTTGGCGTTGATCGAGCTGTCTGTTTGGCGTTTACGTCACATAGTTACGGGTCGATTATTTGGAATATTCTGCGCGTAACCGTTTTTTTTTTCATATTTAGCTCAGCCTCGAAAGTAAACCTTTTTCGGCGTTTCAAATTATATTCCGTTTGTACGTATACTTCATGAATTGTTTCGCTGTTAACGAGGGAATCCGCAGTCAGCTCACGTTATCTGGCTTTGATTTGTTTGTTCAGCGTTTTCGTCGCATAGTTACGGGTCGATTATTCGGAATACTCTTGAGCGTAACCGATTTTTTCGGATTAGCTTCAAAAGTAAATTTTTTTCGTCTACTCTTAAACTTTTTTCAAATTTTTCATTTATAATATGTGCTTAATAAAATATCGTGGCTACTGTCGGGTGAATGCGCCCTTAGCCCGCGTTATCTGGCGTTGATTGAACTGTGTGTCTAGCGTTTTCGTCGCATAGTTTCGGGTCGATTATTCGGAATAATATGAGGGTAGCCGATTTTTCACTGTCGGCTTAATGTTAAAAATAATTTTTTTTACCTCGTTTCTTACGCGTCTCAAATTATATTTAGTTTGTATGAATACTAAATAAATTATTTCGCTAGTAACGGCTGAATGCGCTCTTAGCCCGCGTTATTTGGCGTTGATTGAGCTGTTTGTTTAGCGTTTATGTCACATAGTTACGGGTCGATTATTCGGAATATTCTGACCGTAACCGATTTTTCATATTAGGCCTAGGCTCGAAAGTAAATTTTTCCGCGTCTTATTCGTTTCAAATTGTATTTCGCTATTAACGAGCGAATGCGCTCTTCGCCCGCGTTATCTGGCGTTGATTGAAGTGTTTGTTTAGCGTTTTCGTCGCATAGTCACGGGTCGATTATTCGGAATATTCTGAGCGCGACGCATTTTTCTCAATCGGCTTATTGTGTAAATTAAATTTTTTTCCTTGTTTCTAACGCGTTTCAAATTATATTTAGTTTGTATAAATTCTTAATAAATTATTTCTCTATTAACGAGTGAATGCGCCCTTTGCCCGCGCTATCTGGCGTTGATTGAGCAATTTTTTTGGACGTTTCTCATCATGGCGAGGTGGTTTGCCCCGGATAGATTAGCGGCGACCGCATTCAACTTCACTCCGGGACGTAAATCTCTCAGTGCACGGTCTAATTAATACGTCCAGGTCGGCGGAGCGGCTGATTACGATTCGTCATTCACCGCGCCATTATTACGTGGGAACTATCTGATTTGAAAACGGGAGGAGAGGAGATGTGGGAAAGGTGAGCCCAGAACGTATATACAAACAACGGTGAGCGGAAGTGATGCCCTGTCATGACGAGTGACGTCAAAATGCACATCAATGTAGTAAAGCAAAGATTATCTTCAGAATTAAACCAATCTAAAAGATAGGTCAAGTAGTTATCACATATATACATGGTGCAACTGTTGTGTTCCCATAGAGACCCTCGAGTCAGTAACTGGATACCGGCCACGTTGGATGGTCCGATCTGGGTGCTTATTTAATCGAATAGGAAATTCGATTCAAGTTCGACGATTTTTTTCTACAAATCGGATGGTTTTCTAAAATATCTGTGGAATATCTACTTGTGTTTGTTCCTATCTTCTTGTGAACTATTGAAAAAATAATCTTTTGATGATTCTCCCCAGATGTGAGCTCATATTAACGTCTGTCAACGTTGAACACTACTTATCTATTTCTTCATATATTTCTTTGGTATCATAAATATTCCTCCGAAGGTAGTTGCTCGTCCATTATAGAGAGATTTGGTTCCATCTTTTCATGGGTACGTGAGCAATATTTTGATACCTTTGCCAATTTTCGAAAACGTATCCTACAACTTGTTTTTAGGAGTCGGCCATTTTCCTAGCGTGGAGAATTGTACAACTTTTATAAGATTGCTTAAGAAGATTAGATGGAGGAGGGCTTGAAATCTTCTTAATCGCATTAACGATACTTACAGGTGTCTAAATTGTGTGTGTTTTAGGTTATACCAAAGTATGAAGTTGAGCAAGGTTTACCGCTAACATTTTCACGCTGAACCTAAAGCCGCTCTTAGGTAGCCTTTTTTGAAGCGTTAATCCGGATTATTTCTTGCAGAAGCTTAATCCTAGGACCTCATAGAGCTTAAAAAACATATTTACTGGCTAAAAGTTGATCCTATTGTGGAGGAAACTAACTATAAAGATTAATACGTGTTTAACGAGCATAATTCCTGAAGCGTTGTGGCTTTTTTTTTTAATTTTCATTACATAATGCTTCTTTTCCTGTTCTTTCCTGTCATCTTAAGAACTTTTGACCAATCGGAAAGTCTTTCCAGGGAAACTACTTTTTTTCAATTAATCTCCTCGTCACTTAGTGCCCGGATACGAGCGCATTTCGACGTTCATATTTTTTTGTGTTCGGAAAATATCTCAACCCTCACCAGGCGTCCGTTCTGTCCGGGAGCATTAAAAAAAATTAAAAAAAAACAGTCCCTCTGGAGAACCAGAAGTAATACCCTTGTACCCTAGGGTAGTGCGGGGAATTTAGTGTCCAAGAGAGGGTGGCCGCGCTCCGCTCCCCCTTTCATAAGTATCATTCAGAAAATGGATTATTTTTTTTCGTCCGTCGTAAAGCGACCTCCCACGGGATAGAGTGGGGAAGTCCGTCTTCATTCATCACGACCCTAATGGCCGGTCGGGGGACGTCACATGGGACCTGGGGAGAATTGGAATGAGGGAGCGTATGTATGGGTATATTAGTCGAGTGGGGAGGATATTGTTGTCCAGCGGTCTTCTCGAGACCTCTATCGCACACGATGGTAAACAGCGTCAACAATGAAAATGTATTATGGCGGGAATACGACAAACGTTTCCATAGCTGACCATTGAGGTAGGGATGGGCCAAATGTATTCAATCACTGGTAATAGAGTGCCCGAATGAATACCTGCTTACCCGGATGTGTACTTGAGTACCCGGATGAATACGTGGGTACTCAAATGAATACGTACCTAGTTGCCAGGTACTCATTTGAGTACCTAAGTGCCGCGATGAGGACTGGAGTAACTGGGTGAATACCACTGAATACGAGTACCCAAATGGAATGCACAACCTAGTACCACACCAATGGCCATGGTATTCGACCTGGTATTCACGTATTCATATTCATCCGATGCTAGTATTCACGTATTATATTCATCCGAGTACTCATGTACTCGTTCGGAATACCAGGTATTTATTCGAGTACTCGATTACCTCTGAATGTATCCATTTGGCCCATTCCTACATTGAGGTAGATTGAGAGGGCGCTTGCTTATGATAGCCAATGCTAGTAGCTGTTCAATGGGCGTGGCCTGTCCACCATCTTTCTTAACCCCGATTATCCTGTAGTGTTGTTTGTGTAGTCCTGTAGTGTAGTGTTGTTTGTGGGCTGGCGCACTAATTTTACTAATTAACGATTATTACATCCGATAACTTGCTAGAAATCAACACGCATAAACTTCTATATTGTGCATTCTCTGTATATATATATGTATATTTTTTTACATTTGAATTAATAATAATCCGCATTACCGCTTAAAAACTATGGTAAAATGCTTTAGAATCCTTTGATCTAAATAGCATATATGTTTCTAGTGTTACTTGTCTTTAATTTCAAACAGATAGTAGATTCTTTTCCTTGCTTTACAAACCGCTAATTCGTCCATTCCATCGTTCTGCCCCAAGGAAAGTAAGGAACGAGTAAGAATTAGTAAAACCCCGTGGAACTTTTCCAAAGTAACTTTCATTTTGTGATATGCTCTCAATATTTCATTTCCACGAGGCATTGCCTGATGTGTTGAACTTCATTTTCATTGGTAAGTCCGTATCCTCCAGAAAAAACAGTAACTAGAACGTTGAAATCGTGTAATAAACGCATACTGTCCGGTAATGCCAGCGACTGTCCAGTGCATGGACCAACCGCCATCGTGTGCTCTTCCGATAGTCCGCGTATTCCATCCAGGTTCGCAATTTTTGTGTTCATACCTCCTTCGGCCCGCTTTCCGTTTTACGCTACGGTTTACGGTACAGAAAATTTGCCGGGAATGCAAAAAATCTTTCACCATGAGGACGTGTATCGAAATTTTGTAAAGTCGAGTTAGTGTACCGTGGAGCAGCGTAATTTAAACAAGCGTGCTACTTTTAAATATGAAGCCTACGTAACGCTTCTTGTAACGAGTGTTGATGCGAGGTTATCGTGTGCTTACCATCTTCACCCCGCTTTTCGTCTTACCCTGGTTGACACTGTTGAAAATTTGTCGGGAAAGAAGCAAAGCCTAACACCAAATGGACGTATATCGAAATTTCGTATACAATCGATTATGTGTAAAGCGGAGCAGCGTTACGCGAATGAGCGTGATACGTTAAATTTAAAGCATACGTTACGTTATTTCTAATGAGTGTTAGCGGGAAGAAGCGAAGCGGGAAAGCTGTCCGTCGTCACCCTGGTTGACAGTGTTGAAAATTTCGTAAAATATCGAAATTTCGTACAATCGAATAAGTATAGAGCGGAGCAAGTTTACGTGAATAAGCGTGCTGCATTAAATTTGAAGTTAACGTAACGGTTTTGCTATTGAGTGTATTCGGGATGAAGCGAGACGATACGAGAAATCGAGTTTATCGTAAATGTGCATCTCGAAATCGCATTATTCGAAATGACACCAAAACTGATTGCTCCTTTACGCTCTATACTTATTCGTAAAATCGAATAAGTATAGAGCGGAGCAAGTTTACGTGAATAAGCGTGCTGCATTAAATTTGAAGTTAACGTAACGGTATTTCTGTTGAGTGTTGGCGGGATGAAGCGAGACGATACGAGAAATCGAGTTTATCGTAAATGTGCATCTCGAAATCGCATTATTCGAAATGATGCAAAAACTGAGAAGCTCATCCTATGACACGATGGTAATCAGCGTTAACGATGTAACCTCGGCAAGTATCAGCGTGTTAAAACAAAACAGCGTTAACAGAGTCTGACGCATGATCGGAACCCCGTAAAATTGTGTGAGATCAGAAATAGAGGCCGTGTGATATGAAATAACGTTTACCAAAACCGCACACCATGAATTATCGAGAATTAGAACTCATTTTTCCGAAAAGGCTATTAGCGAAACTGCGTTGTATGAGTGCTGTAGTGGAATAAAAGCTTTTTCAGTCGTAATTCTGTAAAATTCGAACGCAGTAATCGAAATGGCATTGGAATGAAATACATTAAAACCTAACATGAGGACTGCCGGGGTGTCCATTACGGAACTTGCAATGCGGTAGTTATCTTACGAAAAGGTTCCTATCCTACGTTACGTTTGTTCCGACAAGTGAGATGCTATTACGGTTCACCCTGAGTAAACGTACGATAAGTAAAGGTACGAGAGCGGAGGAGTTATCTTACCATACGGGGAAAATAGGCCGATAAAGCTATTATGGCTCTTCATATCGTACGATAACCTCTTATCGATAGCACGATATCGTATTGCCGACTGCGAAGCTGACGTAGCTGACGTATCGTACGTTGATGGAGTTCACTTAAGGTTTTAGTTCAAGGAAATAGGGCAATATGTTGATGGATAATGCAGTTAAATAATTAAATTAGTATTATCGTGTAATGCACTTCAAACTGACGTGTCTTTTGATGAAATGCGGTGAGAAGTTGAGATACGATGAAGTGATGTTCGTTTTTCCATAAGAATGTACACGAAAAATACGACTTCGCGTAACCAACCGAACACTCGCAATTGTTAACGGTAAACAATATTGTTATCAATAGAGTGCGATAGTTTTGAAACTGTTACTGTTGAGGTTCTTTGTTATTGATTTACTTGTATTGATACTCCGAAGTTTATCTTCTAAGTTCGTACGCCAAAGAGTCAAGGTGAGTTATTTTTTTAATTACTTACGTTTCTTTGCGATCCGTGCGGAGCTTGTAGCGCCAACTTCTGCTCTGACGTCATCAATGTACGATATCCTCCCGAAGAAAGCCGAACGTAAACGTACCCGATAGACACGGGAACCGTGATAGCAAATTCGACAACCTCTCTCGTATCAGACGATACGAGACAGCAGCGGTATAGGACGTTAGCTCTTATCGACGGAAGTTCCGTAATAGACACCCTGGACCGGGGAATCGAAGCATGGACCTTCCGAATCCGCACCTGATGCGCAGACCAGCATGCTATCCAATCGTCCTTATCGCTGAGGAATCGGCGGGGAGTAAATCTGAACAAATATCCACAAAGGCATAAAATTCATTTGAAATATTCATCCGGATTTTCCTTTAGATCTTACGGGATGAAGTGCTAATTTTGCAACGTTTTCCATCGATAACTAATTATAAATAAGCATTCATTCATTTCTTTCATATGGATTGTCCTTCAAATATTATTTATTTATTTGAATTATTAACAATAATCCACATTTCCGGTGAAAAATGTGGTAAAGCCGAGATGAATCCATAGTACCAAGTAGCCCGTTCATGTTTCAAGAGTTCCCTGCCTTAAATTTCTAACCGATGGTTTATATTTTAGCTTTACATCCGCTAATTCGTCCAATCCGTCGTGCTAAATGTAGGAAAGCAAGTAAAGCTCACGGGTAAACAATATGGTTGTTATTTCGGTCGCTAGGCTACGATTTGGTGACGTGAATCCCTCCTTATTTACCTCAATGGATTCAGCTCATATGTTTTACAATGTTATTTATTGTGTATTTTTTCGAAATTAAAGCCGAGCATTATATTGGGTTCTTTCAAATTGCTGAGAAAAAAATCCTTCGCTATTAAAGTTAACGTTCAACTTTTTATCGATTGATTTTATGTCATTGTTGTGGTTCTCATTCGCCGTTTGTATACTTTAAAGGCGGGTTTACACTTTCGTCGCTTGCAAGCAACACTTCTGTGTGTGAGAACGGACTTCCTTGGCAGTAGGGGTCGATAGTGGTGGTAATCGACCGTGGTTGCTCTTTGCAAGGAAAATAGACTGATTTCTATTTTCTCAGCGAGTACCATTTTGATTCTGCGGTAAAATCGCATCCCGTGGAATTTGGTCAGATGATAGCAAACGAAGATTTGCAATGTAAAGAACGAAGAACTTAGTAGGAAGAGCGTTGGTTCATTGTTCCTTATGTTAGGTTTTTTTTCTGATCGAAAATATTTTAAATGCTTAAGAACTCCTAAGGTGTGATCTGTGATTTAACTCTTATCAGATAATAATTATTATTGTCACAATGGACACTCTTGATCCGACGTAATAATGCATAATTATTGTAAGTGTTGCAAATTTATTAAACCTTCGAATGCCTATGGGTCTCAAACAGTGATTTACGAACGCCATTATTGCCAAATTTGGGCATTTTTCGTAATTATCATATTCTTTCATTACGTACGTCATCCATTTGTTTGGAAAAAGTTATGTGTATGCAGAACGATGCGCTGCAGGTGGCGATACGATACGAGATATCGCTACTCTTGCCAATTCCATAGTAGTCAAATTCCGTGTGTCAACCCGCCGTAAGAGCTGCAAAACGGTGTTTAACAATGAAAAATCAATTTACGCACTTATGGCCGGTTGCAAGAAAATTTAGTTATGGAATTAATAGTTATGAGATCCATAAAGTTATAGAACTCATAAATATATTCGGGTTGCAGGAACACATCTATTAGTTACTTTACTTATTTACCAATAGTTACTGGCTTCGAATATTTGATCTAATCTTCCACCTCCGGATAAAACTTAAGAAAGTTTAGCCTATGAATAATTGATGATGCACATTATAATTAGTCAGTAAGATTAAACAAACTGGTCACTTGTCTGAAAACAACTCTTTTATCAAGTAATTAAGTCTCCAAGTAGTTCATTGCGCATCCGCCATCTTGTCTACTTATGGAAGTCATAACTCCATGCCATAAGTTATGAGACCAATGAATTTATTGAATGTTTGTGCAACACTTATTGAATGGTTGCCATGGCTTATGGGTCCCATAACTTTATGGAATACATATGTTACGTTCCTGCAACTGGCTATAACACACTTAAAAAGTGGCACTAGTCGACATTGTTGAGTTCCAGTACCTTTTCTTGAATTGCGCCTTTGTTCATAAAATGGAGGGTTGTCAAAACAAATCCTTGTGGAATCAAATCGAGTTTTTTTATTTAATCCAATCGAACTGACTTCATTTTTTTACTGCTTCGCTAAATGGATTTTCTCTCAAGAGTCCACACAAAAGAAAAACTAAAGTTCGTCTATTGTTTTTTTAACCAATTTGGATGTTATTGTACGCTCAACCGATCGCACTCGATAACAACGTGAGTTTCCTTGCTTTACATCGACGTACAGAATTTTTTGCCTCGAACTTAAATGTAATTTAAAATCGAAACACTTGCTTTTATAGCTTTCCATGTTCAAAAGTTTTTTATTCCTAAAATAAGGGGTGGGACGTGGTCATTGGGTCCAATCGGAAACAGTGTATGATGGAGGAGAACACGGGAGAATTGGAATAATTCTTTCTAGAATTGGAAATTGAAATGGCCAGTGCGTTGGAAAGTATCGAATTGAATGTCGTGCGTTCGTTTTTGTGTATACATATTTGTTCATTCCCCTGTCAGCCGTGAATCAATCGCAGCGAGCTGATTAAATTTCAAAGCGAATTTAACTCGGAATACACTAGGGTGCACTTCTCTGCTATTGCACACCGAGGTAGTTCAATATCGATAGTATTGTTCCTTCGATACGTGTCCTCGCAACGTAAATAAGTCCGCCATTATTGGGCGTATTTTGGTGCATTCTCTATAACCATAGTTTAGGTTATTTTAAGTTTTTATTGATTTTGTTATGCATTTGTATTCTTAGGGACGACAGACAGTTTCGCAGTTTCCCTTGTGTGTGCTGTGACCTTAAATGCTCAGTGAACACATTAATGGCGGCCGCAAGGTGGAAATGGTAGCGAAGACCCATATAGATGTAGGTACGGATATATCGAATCGAACGACCCTGATTGCACTCTTCTACTGCACAAAGGGCGCCTTCGATTTATGGTTGTAGCCGTAGGTAGACGGCGATCGCCACGCCGTGGTGTTTTCGATTTCGTTCAGCAGCCGGCTGTCGGTGTCTGTCCTCCTCGAGGCGAGCCGAACAAATGAAGAACAAATGCGTATTTTGACTTGATGAAGTCACGTCATTAATATATGAATAGGGATGTGAACAGCAATCAACACTCGTATTATCAAGTAGAAACGACGTCATAACAGGCTGAATTGATATTAAATTGACGTACCTTTGCTACGTTTCTAATTACCACCAACGTCCGCAAGAAATCCGCTTACGGCTGCGTTTCATATTAATTACGAGGGTAGCCTTTTAAGTGTCGAGAATAGAACGTTCCTTATCACCTAGCAACTATAAATGGTGTTTATAAACAACTTTTTGAGTTGGTTAATGCCTATGCAAAGTTTCATTAAGATCGGCCTGATAGTTTTAAAACGGTGGCGTGTCAAAGTTCCCAAGTCGCTGTACGAGATGGAGTTAAGTCATGAACAGTACCGCACGGTAATTTTCTATAACTTTCGACGAAGCCTCACCCAGCAAGAATGCGTCGCAGAACTTCTTGTTGTTTTTGGCGAAGAAGCACCATCAAAGACAATCGTTTACCGCTGGTATGCAGAGTTTCCGCGAGGACGCTCTAGCCTCAGTGACGAACCGCGTGAAGGGCGACCAAAAACCGCCGTCACTCCAGAAAACGTGGATGCTGTACGTAACATGGTTCTGGAAGATCGTCGTGTTACATACCGTCTACGACCATTTGCTTGCCAGAAGTGATCGCCTAGCTTCGGAAAGATAACCCAAATCGACGCATTGCGCTCCATCACGACAATGCAAGCTCACACACCGCTCGAGTCACAAAGTCGTTTTTGGAACAGCAAAACGTCGAAGTTCGTGATCATCCTCCATACAGCCCGGACTTAAGCCCCAAATGACTTTTTCACATTCCCAAGAATCAAGAATATGCTACGAGGAAAGCGCTTCCAGACGTCTGAAGAAGCGGTCGATGCCTACAAAACAGCCATTTTGACTACCCCTACTTCGGAATGGAATAAATGCTATAACGACTGGTTCCATCGAATGCAAAAGTGCATTGACTGTCGCGGAGAGTACTTTGAAAAACAATTTTAAAAAATTGCTTTATTGTACCTATTATAGTTTTCTTCATTCCCGACACTTAAAAGGCTACCCTCGTAATAACCTGGCAACCGCCGCCGCTCACTGGTCTGAGAACCCGACTTGTGAGGTCAAAAATCGACTTTTTCAAATAGTTGAGTTTACGTATAAGATTTTCTTACAATAAAGATAAACGATTGTTTCATGATAAATGAAGTGAAATTTGATCGTCCGACGACCCGTGCGAAGGGACGATTTGCCAGTGTGTAAATGTAGCATAGGTTTCAAAATTCCCGAATCGTCTGATTGAATGGCGGAAATATACCTGCGACATTTTGTGATTTGCCTTCTTTTCGGACTTAAAAAAAAAACGATTTCCTAGAGGTGGTAGAAAGAGGGGTCCTATTTGGGTTTAAACATGGAAAATTTTAAATTTGAGTTGTATACCTTCGTTAAAATGAAATCCAATTTTTCTGCGCCCACAGTTTAACTCTTCATGCCGGTAATGATTTAATTTCATTCTCGTAACAATTCTTGACGGGGCTAAAATATTCTTCTGCGGGATAAAGTACATTTTTAAAATCTTTATTCCCGTTAAGACTTCTTTCGACGATTTTCAACGACAGCCGTGTAGTATTTATTGTAACAGTTCGTTTTATATTTCCGTCTGGCGTCAAGGTAGGTTCGATTTTCCTTTTCATTCACCTTAATGTATTTTTGATACGATGTTTTTTTTGGAATTTCATTATGCTTGAGCTGCGGCGCGAAAGGCTTGCTTATGAAAGTTTTTGCCCTCCATGTGGAAGACTTCATCTTTAATTTGTCTAAAAATAATGGCTACAAAGCTGTAAAGGCTATAAAGCTAGGGAAATGATGAATTTAATGAGTCGAACGAGGCTATTTTAGTCAAACAATCATATGTACAGACAGCTGTTGGATCCAAGCTGTAGGATACATAAAAAACAAGGAACTCTTTGACTAAAATAGCCTCGGTCGACTCTGTAAATTCGTCATTTCCCTAGCTTTGAATACCTTAGGCTCCCTTTACATAAGTGACCGCATACTCTTAATTATATTCCGTAATAGTCAAAATTCGTTGAGGTAGAGCCGCTTGATATGGTAGGCGAAGTCAGAAGCCGTGACGTGGGCGTGGCATCTCCGCCATATTTGTTGACCTCTATTTTACTTTAGCTGTCTCGGGTTGAGGCGCTAATTTTGCAATTCTGCGATGTTTTCTGGCGATAACTCAAATGAAATCAGCATGCATGTACTTATTTAATATTCATTTTCCTTACCATATTTCTATCTTTCTCAAATTAACAATTATCCGCAGTCTTGGTATTAACTATGGCGAAAAAGAGTAAAATCCATAGCAATAAGTACCCAATATATGTTTCATTAGTTCCTCACCTTAAATTTCAAACAGATTGTGGATACCCTTGCTTCACGTTCGTCCATTCCGTCATGCTACCCAGAGGTGCCGATCCTATTCAAGAGCCATAGCGCAAATCCCCCAAATTCCTTTTCCCACGCCTAAAATTTTGTATTGTTTCAAAATCTTGCCTCCTTCCCCCCCTTACTCCCAAAAAATATTTAGAATGTTTCAGATAAACTTTTTTTCTCACTTGTCAAGATAACAGGATATATCTTTTTGTGCATAATATTGTAGTCATAACCTTCTTTCATGAAATTTTTTCTACAATCTTACCCCCCCATCCAAACCCCCATCCAAAAAATCATATTTCAACGTAAGAATGCCTCAAATTACGTTTGTCACTCTCGTCGTCCATATTTTTGAATTTTATTCAATTTATATTTCCACCTTTGTTATTAGAAGAATTTTTCCTAATTTTCCCCCTCCCCCTGAATTTCCATGGCGCAACTTGCGCTATGTAACCCCCGCGTAGGCACCTCTGACGCTACACAATGGAAAGTTTGGGGAGAGCAGGGATGACCAATATGGCTGTTATTTCGGTTGCCAGGCAACAGTTTCATTACGTAATACCCTCCATATTGTCGTCAATTGTTTAATCACATTGTTGCCTATGGGGTATGGGAAATATCCTCTCTATTGTTCGGTCATTGTTGGTGTTTCCACGACCGCGAGGCCATTCTCTTCCTGCGGTCCCTGCGTTTCATCGTGGAATAATTAAGGGATAGGATTTCCGTCTTTTCGAAGAAGCTTCACCCATATTTTTTGTGGGCGTGCTTCAGCTGATGGATTGTGTTCGGGCGAGGGATTATCAGTCTTGAGTGCGATCGTTACCCTGGGGAGTAATGAGGTGGAATTCCCATCAGTAAATCTCGCATATTTTTTTACTTGGTCTCATTACGACCGTAGTTAATGCGTATGCGACTTAACTATCATGCTACCGAAGCAAGGGATTAATCACCGCTCACAAGACCTTAAGATAGTATCCCCGTTAAAACCTTACTCGGATTGTCACCTAACTTGCATATGTTATAACGGAAAACGAATTTATTTCTCGCTTGCAAGTAAATTATGACACCAGTGGTAATTTCCCACATATTTTGATTTAAAATTGACTTTATCCTTTACCTTCGTAGCTTGAGAGAGACATCTCTGCCAATTTATTTCGATCAGTTTGTTTTCGGAACAAAGAAAAGGATTCCATCTTTTTTTCTTCCGCCCATATGTCATCAATCAACTGCCCGACACTTCTCGATATGTCCTTTTAGCCAGTAAGAAGTAGCAGTTTTCCAACGGGGATTTGATACGACTGTTCCCTCTCTCTGGTTAAATAAATGAGCCTGATTTGTGACGCAAGTCTTATATAAAATGCAAATTCTTAACCTTTTCTTTAATATAAATAGTGATTACCTGCCATAATGTACATTTTTTGCAATCTCGGAAGTCAGCCTTGGGTTGTATAGGCGTTTTTAAGCGTTAAACAAATAAATCGACTTAAGATCTTCAATAATATACACAATAGTTTAATTATTTAATTTAGATAATTTATTTAAATTATAATTTAACTGCTGGTCATAAAAGTTGGAGGGCACAGGCTTCAGCTAGTGGAGCATTCAATTCGTAGGCGGTGCGCTAGAAGAAAATGAACCAATGAATAGCATCAAAGACCAATTTTTTTAAATTTTTATTTTTTTAAATTTATCTTTACTACCCCGAATACAGCACAATGGGCAAGTTTACGTCGGGTGAATAACAGTAACAACGTACGAGACACAAACACTCATGTCCTGGGCAGAAAATATTTATGGAGGAGAATAGCACTAGCTAAGGAGGCGTCTAGTAATAGAAGGGAGCTGATGACGGGGACGTTGGGTAAGGATGTGAAGAAGAGGCTGTTGAAGATCTTAATGTGGAGCGTGACGTTCTCTGGTGCAGAAGCGTGGACACTCAGACAGTAGGATATGGATAGACTGCTGGAATTGGAGAAGTGGGCGTGGAGAAGGATGGGGAAGGCGAGACGGACGGAAAGGTAGACTGAAGAGTAAGTGTTTGAGAAGGTGGGCGAGGATAGGAAACTTCCGAATGAAATCCGGGATAGGCAGATTAGGTGGCTGGAGGAATTAACAATTGGTTGCTCGAGTATGTGATAGAGGGAAGGATGTTGGGCAAGCGGGGAAGGGGAAGAAAGAGAATAAGTTTTATGGATGGGATGAAGATGGGTAGATCGTATGAAGTAATATCCCGAGGCTTATGGTCAGAAAAAAGGCGGGAAGATTTTGACCAAACAGGAGCCTCCTGACCCTACTACCTGGCCTATATATTTAGGAACCCATGAATTAACAAAATTCTGCTCAGAAGACAATGGACAACTCGACCATGGAAACGTCGGCACCTATGGAGTCTCTCACCCAGTGTACTTCCCGAATAGAGCCTCTCGGTAGATATGTGCTCGGGCAAAAAAGGAAATACTGGAGAAATTGGACCCTAAGAGTGTAGAAAACCGGAAGGAGATTCTCTGACTTTCAACAAAACCAGCCTCTCACCGATAGAACACTTAGTTCACGTCGGTGGAGTTCCACTGCACCAAACACAGTTTTTGCTTCATTATATATTCTATGCATTTTACGTTTTGCACACAGCTGCCTGCATTTTCAAACGAAAAAGAAATGTCATGGCTGAGGAAAACTCGCGCTACAACTTCCTTCTTCTTCTTCTTCTTCGGTTATCAGCCCATGGGTTGTTTGGCAATTGCACGCCATTCCGCTCTTTGCCCAGCTTTCCTCTTCATTTCACCATATGAGACGCATCCAGAATCATTGATGATCTGCTTCATATAGCTTAATCTAGGACGTCCTCTACGATTTGTCCCCTCAATAAAACCCTCTGCTATTAATTTTATAAAATCATTGCATCGTAGAATGTGACCTATTAGTTTAAGTCTCCTTGTCTGTATCTGTCTCCAGAGACTTCTATTTTCTTGTACTCTTCTCAGCACTTCCTCATTGGTGATTCTGTCTCGCCAGCTGATTTTCTGCATCCTTCGATAGCACAACATTTCTAGGGCCTCTAATCTGCTCTTTTCATGTTTCCCGATAGTCCAACTTTCACACCCGTAAAGGGCCACACTCCAAACATAAGCTTTCATAACCCTCTTTCTTACTTCCAAACTAACATTTTTTACAAGTAAGTAGAGTCTTTTTATCATTGAGAGATATTTTTGCTAGTTGTATTCTATTCTCAATTTCTCGTTTACTCCTTCCATCTTCTGTTATCTTACTTCCCAAGTGGCTGTATTCTGTAACTTGTCCTAGTTCTTCATCATTTATTCTTATCCTTAGAGGTTCACAACAGTCTTGAGCATCGCATACCATCACTTTAGTCTTTTGCTTATTTATTTAGTATTCTGCCTATTCCATATTGGTCTCTAAGAATTCTTTCCATCTCGTTAAGTATTATTTCTAAATTCAACTTCCTTAGAAGCGTTATAATCATGGTGGAATTTCGTTGTCCTCTGCTGTCGCGCTGTTTTCTCAGAAGTTCCCCGATTCGTTTCTTTAAAAAAAAATAATTAGCCCTTCTCGGCGTCGGAGGAGATCTTTTATGTAATTTATTTCGTGCATCTTTTGTTTAGGGCCGCATTATCTCTTCAGGAAGACTGCTTTTAAGTGATTGGTGAATGAGCGCGGTAATGATGCTCATTTTGTTTCGAAAGCGCGAATATTCAAATAATTTGAGATCACGTTGCTGGAGGAAAAAGAGATTAGATATTTTCTCTTATTATAGTACCTATATTATGTATAATTGCTTAAAACAAACGGGGATCGGGTTGGTTTGGTGGTTAGAGTACTCGCCTACCACACGGGCGGCCAGGGTTCAAATCCTTGCAGTGGCGGATGTTTTTCAGAGGAACCCGATCCCTACTTGAGTGTCTTGTGGAGGGCGCTTCAAGTGGAGTATTCCGTCTGTCGGATGAGACGTTAAGCCGTGGTCCCCTTGGCGCCTTTCTTTAAGAGCAGGCTATTGCCGTCGCCGGGTTTCTATCCACTTTTCCTCCCTTACATATCCAAAATGGCGCAAATGACTTTAGCAGTCGGTCGCCTCCCCAAAAATCCAATCCTTAAAACAAACATAATACAGATTTCAAGTACTCGGTTCAAGTTTAAAGGAATATGGTCTTATCTTGTCGAAATCACTCTCAGATTTCATGATCTCAATCAAATAGAAATTTGTTGTTTCCAAAATATTTTGTGAAAGTGTGACAAAGTTTTTTTAGATAGATAGAAAGTGTGACACAAAGTTTTTTTTAGACCTGCATACTCTTGATCTTATAGAATCAATGGTGAATTTCATTTTAATGGAGGAAAAAACCAAATTCATGGCTGATTAAAGAGGAAAAAACAATGTAGGCCCATTTGGCTGCAAAGCTTCGAAAAATGTTGCGGCGATCTGAAATAGTCTCTGAAGTACAAAGTATCTTGACCATCGTGATGTTGTAGTTAATACTTAATCGAACGCCCTTCATTCTCAAATTATTGACTTACATTACATTTAGTGCGAAGCTTAGATGGTAATACTTTTTTATTACGAAGCTTATATTATGATACAGTTGTCTGAAGTGTAGAAAATCGACAGGCGCCATTAAATCTTTGTTATTCTCGGATTGGATCGGATATTTGGAGAGGCGACCGACGGCTAAAGTCATTTGCACCATAGGGGACAGGTAAGGGAGGAAGGGTAGATAGGAACCCGGCGTCGGCATTAGTCTGCTCTTAAGGAAAGGCGCCAAGGGGACCACGGTTTTACGTCTCATCCGAGAGACGGAGTGCTTGTACTCTGTACGGAGTACTGTACTTGAAGTGCCCTCCACAAGACACTGAAGTAGGGATCGGGTTTCCGCCGAAAAACATCCTCCTCAGCAGGGATTTGGACCCTGGCCAGTGCTCTAGCCACCGCACCAACCCGATCCCCCTAGTTATTCTCTTAAGAATTTCTTTTCTTTTCTGAGACCGTTGGACACCGTTATTCTCTGCGTGGTTTTTGCATATTTTGAGGAGGCTGGGATTAGACACGTAATTGCCTCTTCGTTGTGATTCGTTGTGTCAATTTTACAGTTTTGCCGATCTCTTTTTACTCATTCATTTTACTTTTGAAACGTTGAAATACATCGAACAAGTAACGTCTCTTTCATTCTTAAGAGTGCTCACATATTTCCAAACATTGCATTTAACAAATGATGTGGTGCGAAGCCACTCGCACGGGGGTGCATATACACCGGGGTTGAAATTCGCCATGAAAACTGTTTGAAACTGGCTAACACACCTGACCGGCAATTTGGGAGATCCAGGTTCGAATCCCGGTCAAGTCAAATGATTTTTTTCATGGCGAATTTCGACCCCGGTCAATAGTGCTCACATATATTAGTTTGCGACTCCAAACTCATGCAGCGGTCGTATCTCGGCAATCCATGATCTTCTCTATCTTCGGCTTAAATTCAATTTGGTACGAAGCTAATATTATAATACCTATTCCCAATTACAATAGAAGCACATTCAGGTTTTAAATGCGAATAGGCTGAACGAAATATAAGTCCTCAATGTAAGTTAGGGCTATTTTAATGCATGACACTGATTTGAACGATGTAGCTTCAAATTGTGAACTCAACAAATGCCGATCTAGCGGGCGTAGTTCGCATATAATGATACTTTCGTGATGGATTGGGCCATCTTAGTGTTCTGGAAACTAGTGATTGGACATCCCTGCTAAGCTTAAAGATTGTTAATTTTATATAATTATTTATGTGATCCATTGTAGGGATTTTGCTGTGTACCTCGGCCGAAAACTCCATTTTAGTTTTGGCTTCTACCGCAGCCTTGAAGAAATCTTCGCCGTCCCCTCTACTACCCGCCCCGGACGACTGCGCCACTGATGGCACAGTGGTTAATGCGTTGCATGGATTCAAGAGAATGTTCATTGTGACGTTATGAAACAGAATTTTCAATATTTTGGTGATCCTCTATAGAGATGAAGGAATCCCACTTACAATAAGTGCAAACATATCTAGAAATATACGTCGCTCGCGTTAATAGCGATCACCTAATTTTCGACGAGTTCACGTTTCTTCCGTGGTCGAAATTTTTATCTAGAAAGCAAATCGGGAAGTTTCGCAACACTTATTGTAGATATTAATCCTTATTCTTGAGGCCTTCGAGAACAGATTTGCTTAAAATTACATAATAGAGCCGTAAAATGAAATGGCGTAGACGTCCGCGGAAGCGTTTTCGGCTGCGGTATACAGCAACCTAAATCTCCCCTTCCTTTTTAAAGGGCATATGCATGATTTTCCTAAACAGCCATGACGCCAAACTCTGTGTGGAATAGCTAAATTTTTATTCCTGACTTGTAACCTCGGCACGATCTAGCTACAAAATCGGTAAAATGAAACTTCTGCCACTTCTTGTGGCGACAGCCCGGCTGTTTTATGCGAGTTCCTGCGCGTTGTTTCAGCCACGTCCCGTCCGTATGTGCTTTCTGTTTTCCCACCATTTTTTATTCGAGCTATCGAATCGAGAGACTGGGGAGGGGGACGTGGCCATAAAACCTCACCTTATGGCCCCATGTATCCGCTCATGGACAGGCCAAATGAAATACCCCTTGTTGGCTGTGCCCCTGTTCCTTTCTGTCGCGCCGTGATATAAAATTAAAAAAAAAAAAGAAAACGGTCGTCCATATCACTAGCTACCATTAAAGTCAATTCTCCTCTCTACCGCCCCTATAGGAGAGAGTAAAAAAACTTTTATCGCCAGCGGTGATTCATGTGTGTATATATATACAAGGTGTTTCGGGATGAATAGTCGCAACTTATGGAGGTGATAGAAGAACGTGATTTAAAACAATTTTTGTCGGAATCACATGGGATCGTAACTTCCAATTTTTCGCAGCTATGGCAATCCAAATATTTTATCCGGCACATTTTGCGTTTGCCATGGAAACGCCGAATTACGGTGACCTACACCGATTGAAGAGTTCTCCAGGACTCGCCCTCGAGGTGCAAAAAATATCTTATCGTTGATTCAATGAATTTTCTCATGCTTATTTTTCACATGGCTACCGTTCGTCAAAGTTAAATAGGAGTTGCAAAATTTTCTGGATAGAATGTTGTGACGTTGAAAATTTGATTCCCTGGTCATCAACCAATTAATTTACAAAATTGTTAATTAGTAATTTCTGTTATTCACACTGTGTTAAACCTCGTTTGGCAATTTTTTCGACAGCGCCGCGCTAAAGGCTTAAGGAGTAGCTAACCAGCCATATTAATTGTTTTGCCTGCTTGTAGATGACTCTGGGTTCAACAAGAGACTCAAGTCAGAGATTGGAAACCAACCATTATGGATATCCCGCTCCGGGCGCTTTGTTTCATTTTATTATTTAATGAAATATTTGATTAGTCAAATATTAATTTAATGAATTTATTATATTTGTTGAATATTAAATTTAATGTTTGATAATTTATAAAAGTAGAGGTTATGTGGTCACTGTGGTTTCCTAGCAATGTTGACAATTATTTGTGCTCTGCGTCATTTGAAATGGGCGATTCTCATTGGTTCCGGCATGTTCCGTGGCCCACCAATCGTAAGTGGAACTAATGTTTCCGGTCTCTGAATTGAGGGCCCCTGTGAAACCAGGGTCGTTCCATTCGATATATATCCGTGGCTCTATCGATATGGGCCTTCGCAACCATTTCCACTGCACGGCCGCCATTATTGTGATTACTAAGCATTTACTGCCATAGCGCGACCGAGGAAATCTACGATATATACGACGCAGGCAGGAAATATACGGCGCAGGTCTCCATTTCGAATATAAAACCACTGGCAAATCAACAATAGATTTGTATAACCTGTGCATGTATAACTATGTTTGTATAACTATGTGCATGGACAATACACCATCATGAGGTCAACAACAATGGCGGCTTTGTTTTCGTTGCGAAGACCTGTATCGAAGGAAGATTTCTATCGAAATTGTACGACCCTGGATTAAACCATAGCCATTGCGCAGCCATTTAAGTTTAATGAATGCTTTTACTTTTATATTAACTGGTGGTAGATTGCAGAGTTCTCTACGTTGCGCCAACTACACTACCGGAAAGTAGTGCAGTTGGGGGAATGAAGAGGACTCGGGGTTAAACCATGGTCGTTCAATATCGAGAGTATTCTTTCTTCTATACAGGTCTTCGAAAAGTAAACGAGTCCGCCGTTAACGTGCTTATTTTAGTGTATTCTCTTTAAGAATGGCATAGGATGTACAACGTTTTTGTTGATTTTTTAGTAAATTTGCGTTCAAAATGATGGCTGGTGCCGTATATTCGCAGATTTCCTTATGTGTGCAATGGTGGTAAATACTCGGTGAGCTTATTAATGGCGACTGTGTGGTGGAAATGGTTGCGAAGACCAATATCGGAAGAGCTACGGCATTATCAAATCGAACGAGCCTAACTGATGGTAGATTGCATAGCCCTCTACATTGAGCCAACCACACCACAAAGCTGTAGTTTTTTTGGCGTGGTGTAGAGGGCTCTGGGATAAACTACACTCAAATGCCATCTCGTGGCCGAACTCAATACGTATACACATTTTTAAAGAGCTATGTGAGATACTTGTGCATGTATCAACACAGGTAGCAAAAGGATACACGTATAACGATATCAATACCCTGGCACCCTCGCTGCCTTTCAGGAGTCTAAGAACGAGAAGAGAATCGGTACTCATTTTGGTCCGCACCCTCTGCTGAAGTATTGATAAAAATAAAATCCTCGAAAATATCCTTTTTTCTTTTCGAACAAGAGCAGGGAAGAAAGACAGCCTGGTACGCTCGGCGAAAAGTTCGATAAAATGAAAAAAATTTAATAAAATGTGGGAATATTGCACACTCGAAGAGCATAAATTACGACAGGCCCGGAAAAGGGTGCGTATAGAGAGGGGTTTGATCCTGGAGAGGGTGCGGGAGGGAGGGAGAGGGGGTGGGGGAGACGGAGGGATAGGGGGTGCTTTTTTTGAGAATTTATGACTTCACGAAAAAAAATAATAAAGAGATATGTGATGGAGAGGGGTGTATCTCCCCCCTACAACCGGCCTTTTCATTTGGGGAGTGGTCCTTCTTCCCTCCCCATTCCGCTATACCCCTAGAGACACGGTGGCTGCTGCCTGCACAGGGTCCGAAAGCGACTGGGTCGTGGAGTTAAGGCGGCTCTAGCTTGACTATGTGAGTCAAGAGAAAAACTATGTTACGCTCTTTTATTGATTCAGTTTTTTTTAAATCCTGCTTTCGCTGATAAAATAGGTAGGCACTTAAGTAGGTAACCCATTTCAAAATACAAAATACATGTTGTTAAATTTTTATGATATCTAGGAGTTAGAAATTCTTCATTTTTTAAAATAATATCTCTCTTGGTGTGCGCCCAAGTAGCATTCCCCACGTAAATTTTCTGTTTTTTTTTGCAAATATCTCGGAAAGTAGTGTGATAAGGTGTTTAGATTTTGGTACATTTATAAGGGTAAGATTTTTTTCTTTATGGTGGTTCCGGCTACACTATGTTAGTCAAGAGATATACTAAATTACACGTTTTTTCAGTTAAAACAATCCCGATTTGGTTAATGAAGTAGGAACATCAATAGTTTATCCATTTTATTATACAAAAAACTTGCAGTAAATTTTTTTATGAGATCAGGGTGTGAGAAAATCCTCATTTATTTAAAAATTATGTCTCTGTTGGTGTACGTACATGTACCATTTCCCATTTAAAGTTGCTGGTATTTTTTTGGCAAATATCTCGAAAAGTAGTGCGGTAATATGTTCATATTTTGGTACATTTGGTAGGGTGATACTTTTCTTTAAGGTGGCTCCGGATCCACTCCGTAAGTCAAAAGAAATGCTAAGTTCCACATTTTTATTTATTCTGTTTTTAAAAAATCCTGATAATAAAGGTAGGCAATTTAATAGGCAACGCATCTCACTTGACAGGCTACATACTGTTTAGTTTTTATGGAATCTAGGTGTTGAAAGTTCTTCATATTTTTACTTTATGTCTCTCTGGAGTGCGTACCATTTCCCTAGTAAAATTTATGGTAATGTTTGGGAAATATCTGGGAAAGTAATGCGGTAAGGTGCTGATATTTTGTTACTTTTGGAAGGGTGAATTTTTTTCTTTAAGGTGGCTGTCACCTAACTATGTGAGTCAAGAGAAAAATCAAGTTACAAATTTTATTTACTCATTTTAAAAGAACCTTATAAAATAGTTTGGTGCTTTAGTAGTTAACCGGATTCATTGCAAAAACAACATGCTGTTAATTTTTTTACGAGATTAAGGAGTTATAATTTCCTCATTTCTTTAAATAATGTCTCTCTTGGTGTACGTACACATAAAATTGCTGGTATTCTTTTGACATACACCTCAGGAAGTAGTGCGGTAATGTTATGATATTTTAATGCATTTGGAATGAGGAGATATTTTTCTTTAAGGTGGCTCTGGTTGACTGAGTGAGTCAAGAGAAATACTAAATTACTCATTTTTATTTATTCAGCTTTTAAATTATTGTTTTCGCTAGTAAAATTTTGTACCTATTGAAGACCAAAAATAAAGTGCAAAAATGTAGATTTATCCACGAATATATGTATATTTAATGACCACGTTCGTTCAGCCATAAAAAAACTACTGCAGCGCTATTTGCATGGAACCACCGCATCTGGACTTCAATTATGTACTGCAGTAATTCTCTAATAACCTAAAAAAAATGGGTGTCAAGGTGTTCTTCATTTTTATATTCAATCAATTTCTCAGGACTTTTTGCTTCTCATGAACAGTTGTAATTTATAAGCTTGAATAGTCTTTCTCGTACAAATGGACGCTTTTCTGCTGTAAACTGAGCAATCTCCATGAAAGCCCATTTTAAAATCTACACTTTCATATATGATTAACAGTAGAGCTATCCTGGAAACCCTATTTTATTTCCATCTCAGTTTATTAAACGCACTTCAAAGACGCTCCTTTCAAGTTTTCATAAAATCTGGAGTAAGTGACCCTGAGGCCGGAGACCCCTTAAAGGAATGGAGGAAGGAACTTTCCCTTACGAACACGTCGACCCAGGAGTTTCTCGTGTGAGATGGACCCCGTTTCCTAGGGTGTTCAATATTTACCGGGGCGAGACGTATTCTCAAAGGGGTTTATTTTCCTTTTATTTTCAGTGAACCGTCATGCCCTTGGAATAAGCGCCGTGTATAGTGGCTGCTCGAAAGTTTAAAACATTACAAAATCGTTCCTTAGTGAAATTTTTCCAATATTTCGTTCGGAAAAGCAGCAAGCGAACGCAAACGACCGTGGATTGGGTGAATACCAGATCGTTTCAACGACCGTCTGCATACTTTTTGGTTTTTGCTTCTTACAGGCACATTCCTCTTGCTAACCATTGACTCCAGTGACGCATTCGGTCCCAAGTCGTTCAGTAAAAATCCTCGATGTCTGCGAATTCGATAAAACTCGGCCACATGACTCACCATGGGTGGTGGATAAATTATGCGTAATTGCAAACCAAGAAGTCACTCGAGTCCCACACGGCCGTGCGCGGAGACTTAAAGCACTCGTCGTGCACGGCATCGCAAAAACTATCATGTCTCACTAGATCATTCATCAATGGTTGTTCAACCCTAAGATTGGTTGACTGCAGCCCTCCACCCTTCCGGGGAATGGGTGGGTGTGGTGGCTAGAGTACTGGCTAACCATACGGACGGCCAGGGTTCAAATCCCTGCAGTAGAGGATGTTTTTCAGAGGACTACTACTTGAGCGTCTTGTGGAGGTCAAGTGCAGCACTCCGTCACGGCGTCAACCCGTAAAGTGAGTCAGAGAGACGACACCTTATCCCAAATACTTGGGTAACCGGCTCTCTCGGTTCACAGAGACGTGTGGTAGGTTTTTCGCGTAAGCGAAACCGACGGTAACTCGTCTCTGTTGTTTTGGGTAACCAAACTGATACGAGCACTTCGGGGAGGCGGAGGCCCAATTGAGGTCCTTTTGACCTCAATCCGCCTCATTGGTGTCGGCCTCGAAGGGGCTGCGGTTTCGCTGTCCTTCCCTTCCCATCCCTTCCTTCCACCTCTTCCAAGTCCCTGGGTGTAAGCGAGAGCTTGCAAACCGGGGACGGAAGTTGTAATCCTGCGGCGAGAGTCGAAACGCCTGTCGGATGAGACGTTAAACCGTGGTCCCCTTGGCGCCTATCGTTAAGAGCAGGCTAATGCCGACGCCAGGCTTCTGTACACCCGTCCTCCCTTACCTATCCCCAATGGCGCAAATGACCGTAGCTGTCGGTCTCTTCCTCAAATATCTAATCCAATCCTCCACCCTTCCCTATCTAACGCTAGTTTCCTTACCTCCTGGTATCTCTTCCTATGTTCTTTCCTCTTTATTGTGTTCATGAACTTATTCCTGGGTTCTTCTCTGGGGAATTTTCCCTCTATTTTGCCTTCAATCATATTCTTCACAAACCCGTTGTGCCTCAGGGTGTATCCAATCCATCATGTTCTTCTTTTTCTGCATGGTGTTCCATATGGTCTTTTACTCTTCTGTACACTTCATCATTTCTTATTTTGTCCGTCCATTTTATCTTCAGCATCCTCCTCTAGCACCAGGTTTCGAAGGCCTCTAGTCTGTTCTGGTCAGCTTTTCCAATAGTCAATGCTTCCGATCCTTAGGGTACTACGCTCCACACGAAATCTCAGATGATATATTTCACAAATGCAAGTGTGATGTATGATTTCAATAGGATTTTGAACTCTCTAACTCATCATGGTTCTCAAAATCCGATGCAGCACGTATTGAGGATAGCTGTATTCAGCTGAACGTTTCAAAAGTGATTTTCTCCAAATATGTCATTTTTTACACTCTTAAGTTAGGCCTAAAAGATTCGCCAAAGGATCTAATTTCGTTATCTAGACGTACAAGCTGGGACGTCTTGTCATTTTGGACGGGACTGGAGCAAATGTTTCGCCGTCCATACGCCTGCTGCTGAGCCCTGACTGCAATGGCTCACTTGGTAGTAAATGCCTCCTCTAATGGAATAATACTCATCGACATAGTTTCATCTGTATATTGTAAGAGATGCCAGAAGGTAAGGGAACTATCATTAGATAGGGAAGAGTGGAGGGCTGCAGTCAACCAATCTAAGGATTGAGCGACCAATGAATTGATAGTTTCGCCCTAAAAACGGAATATTTTCAGCGGTACGCTCAGTACTTGGATATCATGGGTTGATTGAGTGGGTGAAAATAATTTCACTCCATGAAAGAAACGGCCTAAATTGCGATTAATACTTTACCCACGTGAATAATTTCGTAATTACCTGTTCCATGTATCGGAAATTACGGTGATGAAGGGCATTTTTTAATACCTGTTGGAATGGGAGGGCATTTTCTTTCTCATTGTTGAAAATCGAGCGTCAGATTTCCTGCGGCTTTCAATTGTTAGGATCATTAAGGTAGATGGAGAGGGCGTTGCGTCATCAAACTGAAGCATGACAGCCGGAATAACAGCATTATTGTTTAAAACTGCTCTTTCCCTACTTTTCTATGGATAGAACGACGGAATGGACGAATTAGTGGATGGAAAGCAAGAATGTTAAACATCTTTTTCAAGTTTAATGGCGTGTTGCAAGAACGTTAAGCTATGGAATCAATAGTAAAGAGATCCATAAAGTTATAGATCTCATTAAAATATTCGGGTTGCAGGAACACATCTACTCGTTACATGACTCATTTATCAATAGGTAACATCTTCGAATATTCGATCTAATCTTCCACCGCCGGATAGATTTTACGAAAGTTTAGCCTATAAATAATTGTTAATGCATATAATAATTAGTCAGTAAGAGTAAACAAACCGGTCATTTGTCTCAAAACAGCTCTTATACCTAGCAATTTAATTTCCAAAAGTTTCATTGTGCATCCGCCATCTTGGCAACTTATGGAACTCATTACTCCATGCCATAAGTTATGAAACCAATAAATTTATCGAAGTTTCTTCAACGTTTATTGAATGGTTGCTATGGCTAATGGGTCCCATAACTCTATGGAATACGTATGTGTCGTTCCTGCAACTGGCCAAAAGACAAGTAAATCTTGATACATTCATTGACAGCTTAGTGCTTAATTTTACAGCAGTTTTTATCGGGTTTTTGGATGATTATCAATTTAAATAAGTAAACAAATTGCGTAAGTAGAATCCACCATAAAGAAGTCAGAACATGCTGATTCATAATAATTTATTGATGGAAAACGTAGTATAAATTGCGAAATTAGTGCATTGGTACTAATTTTGCAATTTTCCTACGCGCGCAAGAGGAAAATCTTAGGTTAAAGAAGGGTTGAAGAAGATGGCGGACTGGCTTCAGCTTCTACCATTGGCCAGCGTTAGCTAACGCCCTCTCCATTTTCCTCAAGTGCTGGTGTTCAATCATCATATCCCACGCTGATAGATTTTGGTCCGCAGTTTATGTGGGAATTAATTTTTCTATTGATTTTCTCCATCGTAAACGTCGTTTTATTCACCTGGACACACAAATCCCAATTTTTTTATGACAACCGCCTGACGCTCGCACTTAGGTCGTAACCTACCAGTGTGTGTATATATATTTTTTTTGGCTGATACCGCGTATCTGATCCAATGTGTTGCGTAGGCGCTTCGCAACTTTACGACAGTGTGATCTGTATCCTAGGATACGACCGCTTAAATCCGCTCTCGTAAAACTTCCGCAGCCTCCAAATTAACGACCCCCTCTGGAGTCTGCTGTCCCGAACAGAATCCCCGCCCTTGTGGTGGATAAAACGTCCTGCGTTGGATTCGGGTCGAAAAAAAATTCTTTTTTTTTTTTTAGTGTCGAGTCATGTCGATATCTCGTAACGTACTTGAGTGATAACTTATACGGCTGCTGTAGTCGTAACATTAGTATTTTTTCTGGATATTGAATCGGAGGTCATGGGGATTGATACCAAGTGAATACTTCGGAAAATATTTTATCGAGCACGCTCTAAATTCATTGCGATCTAACCTTTCCAATGTCATTCATTGGAAAATCATCCTTTCTTGCATCCTGAATGGAATATTTTATTACTGTGGTTGAGCTGACCACAGTCCCGGCATAAGCTATCGATATATATGTGTGTTATGCATTGGAGGAATTGGATATTTTCACGAAAAGGTAAAAACATCTGTACGTTAGGACACCATCCGTGTAAATATGTAAGGTGTAAATTTTTGGGAGGTGAAATGGTGACCTGTTTTATAGGAGTGTATTTAGTGGAGCTCAGTTTTTATTGTGGTCGCTTATTGTGCACGGGAAGAACGAGTTTTTGTACCTATCTGTTTGGCAATGTATCTCTCTCATGTAATCTTTTCTGTCAGACCTATAGATGTAGTGAGGCGTCATGATAATGATCTCTGTATCGCTCTGAAACACGTTGGTTCTGAATTTCTCAAGCAAGATAAGCCTAGCGTGTAGCCTCCGAGTCTGTAGGGGCCCCACCTTAATCCCTGTAAAATTTGTGAAAAATATATGTTCGCTCGTAGCAGTTCATAACGAAGCGGGCAGCTTTTCTGTGTATTTTATCATTTTTTTTGGTAAATCTTAATGACAGGAGTCCCAAATGCTCGCGGCGTATTCAAGGTGTGGCCTAACCAGAGCGAAGTATCATCTCTCTTGTACTTTTTCATCCGAGGACCTTCCTATGATACACTTAACAAAACCTAGGTCTTTAATGCTGTGCCGCATATGTTTTGTATGTTTGTTCCCCACGATGTGTCCGAAGTTAAGTCAATTCCAAGATGTAAACCTTTCGCTTTGAAGTCCCATTTTCGTTCCACGAATGACATCGGCCGGAACTGAATTGAGAATGTGTCAAATAAAATGTCTACCTTAATAAAAACTTTGAATATACAATTAAAAACTTATTTCTTTAGAATGGATTCATAGATTTTTCCAACCGCGATGACGGAGGGAGGTGTTAAATGAGATCCTCTTGCCGAAAGTAGACCGTTCCGTTTTTTTTCACTAGGACCCCACAGTCCGCCAGAATCCACTTCACCTCTCCTGTTCGCTTAATCAGTAAAATGTGATGAATTCTTACGTAACAAACGAATGAAGAATTATGTACGTAAAAAGATGTTTTTCCATTTTGACGATAAGGTTCGTTGTTACTTGAAACACCATACTGAACTGACTACCCCACTTGCTGTGTTAGATATTTGTCTGAGAAAGAGAAGCGCATTCTCGCTTGGTTGTCTCCGGGTGTCAGTTGGCTCCACCTGCATGAAGTATCTACCCTCGTATGGCTGTTAACGTGGTGATAAAATGAGTCGAGCTTGGTTTTTTTTTAGCGATTGGTGCAATTATAAGGTGAAATTGATGACTGGATATCTGCCACGGTTGAACGGACGTCCCGATCTCCGGCGTCTTGTCCTTTGAACTGCGGGATGTTGCAAATCTGCAACGGACAACGTAGAATTAACTCAAACGCTTCGTGTAGTTGTCTCGCTGAGAACAAACTCGGGGTCTTGCGCTCTCTTCCGGAAGTCTACTGGGAAAATCACCTTCTTCCTTCTTCTGCCTCACCAACCTGTACCACATCCAATATACTTTACGTCCTATTGTGTAAGATATATCCAACCTATTACATTGGTACTGTAGTACTCCCCTTAACATATGAATGAGCAATCACCGTACCTCTCGAAATTCTTCTGATAATGTCTCTTTCTCTGTTCCTACACATGCTGCCTCCCACAGCACCAAATTTGTTGACTGCTACAATGTAGCTATTTTGTCATCCCTCCCTCCCTCAGCCACTTTCATAATTTTGAAAACCTATGAACAATCTTGTATTACATTTTTTAATGCCCTCTGTCCCCCTAGCCTTAACCGTACCCATTAATGTATTTATTCCCCTCCACATATAGATACGTGTATCTTTTTTTCCCGATTTGGTCTTTGGCTACTCCCCTACCCCTACTTTCCTACCTGCTCCTTCCCTTCACCACCCCTCCTTTACAAGTCTTCCTCCTCATTCTACCTATCACTTATGGGGGTGCAGGCGACCCACCGAAAATTTTGAAATCAAGTGAGTTTTCTTTTGTGTGTTCTATGTTTTTCTTATCACCTTGAGACGAAGTTTGTTGTTGCCTCGTTCGCGAAAAGTTCTTAGATATTCATATATTTTATGTAATTCTCTTTATCCTGTTCAACCTTGACTTTAAATTGGTCTCTTTATTATTCACTCTGGAACCCATGGGGGAAATCAAGCCTTTATATGTACAAATAATGTCTCAAGGGGCCCTTATTAACTGTGGTGCACGTGGATGAAACGTTGTTAAAGGGACGGAAATTATTCCCCTTAAGGGTTCGACGCAGTTTTAGCCACCCTTATCGCCACCCTCGTCCTTTTACTTAATATCCTCGCCCCTTCTCCCATCTACTGCCCCGCCCCATCCCCCAGACTCCCTATCGAATTTCGTTCCGTTCCACGAACCCTGGGCGTGGCGATCGACAATCTAAGGATCTCCTCCTTTCCCTTTCTCCGCTTTTTTTATTATTCCATTCATATTTTTTTGTCGCGGATTCATTTCGCAAGGGTCGGGAAAATGAGCATGCGAAAAAAGAATTTCTAATGAAAAATTAAACGCGGCGATGGGACGTGTTCTGAATTTTCCTTGGGAAAGGGGGCAGAGTTTTTTATTTTGCGCGGCATGGAAAAAAATAGAAGACGCGAAAAAAACGTCCAACGAACACGATGTCGGAACTGCAAAGTTCGTGTTAGTCTTCCATGCAAAGCTTTTGTACGTTCACGCACATTATATTTTTCATTTTTTTTTAAACGTGCGTACATGTGTCACTGTGTGATGGACATTCTCGAGACGATAGGAATCTAAAACGATGTAACGTACTTTAATTGGAGTCGTAATGATTTTTTTAAATTTTTTTTTCAATGGGCGTATGTAAAGAGGGTGGTTGTGGTGGGTGTATGTGTCTCGGGAAGCATAAATTTTTCATGGTCTCGCCCGTTTGATTCGATCATAAAACTTAAAATTCATGCTAATTCTGGTCGTAATTCATAATTGCGACATGCCGGAGGAAAATTACGGTTTTAATTGCCTTGTTCAGGGTTTCTCTCTCTTCGAAAATTTTAGCGGCTAAGTTGTTTTTATTTCCGTCGTAAACCCACGAAGTTGCATTTTATGCCAAAATTAATATTGTACCTTGGTGCACTTCCTATTTCTCTTCAATGGAGGGAATGGGCCAATCGTTTCTAACTCTGAAGGCGATTGGAGCGGAATCATGAGTCGTTGAATGCCCATTTTCATAAATTTCTAGTAAAATCGCAAAATGTTATTTAATCTCCCACCAATATATAGTGCATTTGTTTATACGGTTAAATAACCAGTACCGGGGGACCGAGATTTGCTCGGTGCACAGTAAATTCAATCCTTAATTAATGAAAAACTAACGAGGAGAACCTCCACGTGAGTAAGAAACTTCCATTAATTGGTGTAAATGCTGGTATCATTATTAGAATTGTTTACATGGCAGCCCGTTGCCATTGTATTCTCGTTGTGATGTGACGCTGAAATCAGAGAAAAAGTCACAATTTTGTCATTGATGACGTAATTGTAAGCGAAAACGAAGTGTATGACAAAATCGATTGCAAGAATTAAATACAGTAAGTCCTCGGTATGCTTCGTATCGATTTACGTCTGATTCCATGTTACGTCCATGCTGACTATGGTCGTCGGAAAATGTTTCTCTGTTTAAGGCTGATAAAATAGACCATATGTGCATTTTCTCGCGTCTTTTGATAACTGAGACATAATCACCCCATCTGAAATACCTATTCTTCATGGATAACAGCAAAAAAACGAATTTTGAAATTAACGCCTCGATTTATCGCGGGGTTAAAGTGGTGACGAATATCTGGATCCGTTGTGCGTTGTTTCGACTTACGTCGCTCTTCTTCAACTCGTATCTCCGACGTAAATCGAGGACTTACAGTACTTCATTCTCTTTGCCATCCGACAGTGGAAATTTAAACACTATATCGTGATTGAAAGTTTAAAAAAGAAAAAAATAAACCTCTGCATTGATTCCGAGTAAAATAGGGGTCCATATATGAAAAGTCATTTAATAGTATTAGATGCATGTATGCACGTAGTAACATGCATGTAGTAACATAAAGGCCAGGACGTTCGATATCTATAGTACTCTTCTTTCGATACAAGTCTTCGCAAAGTAAACGAGCGCGCCATCAATGTCCTTATTTTCTTCGCTTTCTCCGGTAGAATAGCACAGGTTTTTCAAGGTTTTTGTCGATTTGTCAGTGCATATGTATCCGAAATGACGACTTGTGTGCCATATTTGCAGATGTCCGTAGGTGTGCTTTGGCAGAAAATGGTCGTTGAGCTCAAAAATGGCGGCCGTGTGGTGGAAATAGTTGAGGAGACCCTTGTCGATGGAGCTACAGATATATGGAATTATGTTTTAAAATATTCGCATCAATTCAAATACATTTATGATTTGGGGTTTCCGGCGAGGAAATCCATACTTTTCCCGGAAAATTTTGCACGTAGGTAAATACGCTTTTTAAACTTGCCACGATACCTGGATATTTGACGTCCACCAATATGATGATGAGAAATGCATTATTTCGTATTTTGGAGAAAATCTTTACGCATAGAATCCAATTTTTATTTTAGTTTCACGAAAGTTGAAGGCGGGCGTAAACTTGAAAGTTGACTTCTGTGGCAGTGGCGAGTGTAGCGATATCTCGAATCGTACATCCATTCGCAGGGAATCGTTCTGCTTACACATAGCTTCCGACTTTTTCCGATAAAATGGATGACGGAAGTAAACAGTGGATGTGGTAGTTACGGAAATCGCCCAAGTTTGTCAATAATGGCGTTCGTATATCGCTGTTCGAATCTCACAGGCATTCGTGGGTTAAATAAATTTGTATGAATTACAAAAATTATACATTATTACGTCAAATCAAGTATGTTAATTGTGACAATAATAATGATTATTATCTACTAAGAGATAAGTCAGAAAGACTTGAATCCATATTAAAACAATCCTTGTACTTTTCCACTAATATTTATGAATGTACTACGCGTTTCGCAGCTTGCTGCAAGCAACCTTTGCAACGAGTTTCTTTTTCCTCACCCTTCCCCACTCCTTTTCGAAAAAATTCCCTTTTTACAAGCCCCTAACCCATGTTCCCCTGCCTTTCCACCCAAAAATTGGTTTGTTCTCCAAAACCCACCCCCTTCCCAATTTATTGGCGTTGGTTACTACGGTAACTATCAATAAATAACATGTAAACAATTATACCTGATGCAGCAAGCTGCGAAACGCGTAGTGCATCGATTAATATTAGTGGAAAAGTACAAGGACTGTTTTAATATGGATTCAAGTGTAAAATACTTCCTCGAAGTGACGCCTAAGGGTGTAAAGTTTTAGTCATAAAGCTTACCTTAGGCTTTCTTTAGCATTTTAATATTTTCAGGCACAAAAATATTTATATAAGCAACAATGAGTCCTCCTCCTACGAAGTCATTCGTTGTTTACATTGTTAAGTTCCTTGTGCAGTCATGTGATCAATATTTCACCGGATGTGTTACGATTTTATCGAAGAATCGATATTTTACTTGCAGGCAAAGTAGAAACAAGTCTTATTTTCTTTGCAAGTGCAAACCTCAGTCGATTACTACAGTTATAGACCCCCTACTACCATGGAAGCCCATGCGTACATGTCGAAGTGTCGATTGTAATCGACTAGCAAGGTTACTGTTATGGATATGACTTCCACGTATAAACCCGCCTTAATGCTTCTAACAAAATTTTTGCGTTGCCATACCTCGGTAACTGAGGAGTTGCGACCCCATGTTGATAGGACGAAAAATGCTTTAGGTCACCTCCCCGACCTACTCCAGAAGTTTCGCACTTTTCTCGTGGAACACCCTGAGTATGCTCTTTATTAATTCACCTATGTTGAAATAGCGTTTTTAAGGAATTGGCCGAAAATACTATTCCCAGTTGTTTCATTATTATACACCAGCTGACCCGTGCGAATATTTCGCTCTGTATGCAGCTTCCTCCTGTTTCTTCCTTCTTTCTTCCTGTTCTTCTACCTGTCGAATATTTCGCACAGTATGCAGCTTCCTCCTGTTTCTTCCTTCTTTCTTCCTGTTCTTCAACCTGTTTCTTCCCATGGAAAATCATATGTTATATATGCTTGTGTTATAGATACATAACGTAAACGGTAAACGGTCACCCTGATTGCATGTATGTACATAGAATGTAAACAATATAACTAAACGATGTGTTAATAGATGGCGCCTCCTACAGTCTTTTTAGCACGTAACCATTGCCAACATATTAGTTGATTATATTTTCAACAGATGGAACTGTATAATTTTTTGACAAAAACTTTACTTTTAAACCATTTGTCTAATTTTCATCAATAGCGGGAAACATAAGCTTTAAAACGATGTTTGAATCATTAATTTTGATGAAGAATTATGGAAGTTATGGCGTTGCGACAAAAAAAACACCTTTGAGAAATAATACATATGATACTTCCTTCTCCGTACTTATCCATATTCTTTGTTTTAGAAAAAAAGAAGAACGCTCTCCGGCGTCGTCTTTATGTGCGTATGAATGTACTCACGTTCTTATTTTTTCATTATTGTTCAACTTCATCTCGTTCCGTTTGCTTTTTGACGGTTTTTCTCTAATTTTTAACCATTTTTTTTACCCTCCCGAATAAAAGATACACACGTACTACGTCATCATGTCCTCCTTTCCCCATTCTCATTTCAGTTTTTTTGCTTAATTTTTGTTACTCGTGAATAAATTAGTTTTCGACCGTCGCCATGCCGCCGAGGATTGCCCGAAAAAAAAAGGGTCAATTAGGGACATCCCTATGTTTCCCTAGGATAATAACGACCCCTTTCCCATCGTTTCCTTTCGGGCCCTGAAAAAATTATACCAGCCTGGGGAGACCGTCTTATAAAGAAAGAGACCCTTTTTTTTCATGAAGCTCGGAATCGCAAAAAATAATATTCAAACGCGAGTCCTAGCATGAAGCACATTTTAAAAAAATGAAATCTTTTTTTTTTATGGGGAAGTCTTTTTTTTTGCATTTCCTCTTTATTTGTCGCCCATTGTATTCAAAGATTAAAAAAAAAATGCTTTCGTATCTTCAAAGGAGTAGGTATTTCAGTTTTTTTTTACCTCCAGTCGTATTTCGCTCGCGATTTTCTTCTTTTTTTTAAATCTTTGGGTCGTTTAACTATCCCCATTTTTTTTGCTTTCTTCCGGGAAAAGGGGGGGGGGGTTGTTTCCTTTGATATTTCTGCGTCAATGCTTAATTAAAGTTCCCAAAGTTCTGAGCCTTATTTATTCACAACGTCTAACGGACCGAGCAATTTGCCGTGCGTATAAAGAAATGTACGTAATGACTCCTTAATGACTTAATACTTGATTAAAATTCAGCCTGGCAAGCCTTCTCGAGATTGAATATCGCGAGGTCGTTACTCACTTCCTTTAATAAGCCTGAGTATTTTCCTACGGATAATATTCGATATGATTTCATGCTTGAATCCGCCTTGCACTTCCTAGAAAAATTTTAGTCGTTGGTAAACTCATTATAAGAATCCTTTGATTGAAAGCGGTGTGATTAATCTGTACTGCTGTTGCTTCAAAAAACTAAAAACGACACTTTTTTTATCTAAAAAACATAAGTTATTTTTGTTGAAACAGCTTTCTGCACGCGTGCACGACGACCTAATGCTTCTCTGAACTTTTGACTATCAACAGAGAGGATTTATACTTATGGGTGAAGGCTTAAATTTGCGAAACATTGTCACGGATATGACGAAAAAATATCTTAATATACTCCGCAAGTTTAATATTTATTGCCGACCCAGGTTTTGACTGCACAGCAATCATTATCAAGGTATCATTATCAAATACCGTGATATTTTTTGCTCTGCAGTTGAAACCTGAGTTTCTGCAGGAAAGATTTAAGGTGCTGAATATACTAAGATATTTTTTCGTTATATCATAGAGGATTTATTCGTGGGCAAATATGTCGGTGACCAAAATAGTTTAATTAAAAAGGGGAATGGTAAGAATGCTTAACGAGAGTGGTCATTTTTCCTATGATTTCATGTACAAATTAATTTGAATAAATGAGAGATAATCTCCAAAAGCCGTAAACAATTGGCACCCTTCGTCAACAAACGCCAAATTTACTGTGTTGGTATGCTGGGAAAACCACAGCAGAGACCAACCACAGCAGCCTCTCAACCAAGAATACCCCCCTGTGTTGGTTTACGGGAATGTTACTTCCTCGCCAGGGACCAAACAGAGACGCACACACACGACCCAAATAGGATCCTTTGCAAGGGCTAATGGGACCTCGCTAAGGATGTTTGGGTTATAACCTGGGATCCTTCACAGGGCTAATGAGACCCCGCTAAGGATGCCTGGTTATTTACCCAAGCACACTCACAAGCACACAAAATCACTCACTCACACACACAAATGGGCCCAACTTCTGGGAGAATCAGCTCAAGAAGAGCGTGGTCAAATCAACACAACAGGACGAGGGTGGGGGTCGCCGGGGACGCCGTAAGAAGCTCACCCCATCTTCGTGATGGCTTTCCAAATTAATTGGTACAAAGTCTATCGCTCGGGTGTACATGCGCCGTTTTAAAAAAAATCATTTGACTCGATCTGGACTTGAAACCGGTTCTCCTAACAGTCGGTTATGCGTTTTAGCCAATCATACCACCGCCAAACCATCTTCATTCAAGGCGAATATAGAAGACAATGTATGCGAACCAGGTGGTCGCGTCTCTAGTCTGCATTGCGTCACAGGAGACTATTGTCGTGGTTACTAAGCCACTGTCGCGGTGGACAAATCCAACTTTGTCTTTTTTATTACGACTGACTTGAACAGTTTCTAATCATGATAATAATTGACAGTTGTCGACCGTCACCACGCCACTGAGGACTGCCCACAAAAATAAACCTTCAAAATATAAAATCATAAATTATATCGTTACCTTCCTGAATAATCGGAAACTTATTCCACAGCAGTCGGTCTGGCTTTCGGAAGAGTAGATCTTACGAATCTCAGCATTTACTGTTCCTCCACGATTTTCTAAAATCAGCTGAATCGAAAATGCACGTCGACGGTTAATTTGTAGATTTAATGAAATATTTGGTAAGGTCCCTGAAATAAATACTATTAAATGAATTAAAATAATGTGGGGTGAACGAAAAAATACTGAATAGGTTATGTGATTTTCTAGTAGTCCGCACACGTCATGTATCAATCGACGGGGTTAGTTCCAAGATGGTTAGATTGACAGCCGTAGTTCCTCAAGGCAGTATAATCGGCCCACTCTTATTCCCCGTGAATGCAAACGACAATCGCTCGAGAGTAAGTTACAAAATTAGAATGCTTACATGCGATGTCGTCATTTACCGAGAAATTGCCGTCAAAACTAGCGTGGTAAGTGTCTTATCGGACCTCAACTACGTTCAACCTTAGTATCTTGAGGCTCGAACTTCAACCTTATGAAAACAACTGCAGTGAACTTGATTAGGAAAGAAATTACTCTTAACCTAACGTGGTGAAAATACGGACGAAACTGAAATGTATCTATTTCGTGTCTTATTTTTCTTAATTTACGCCCTTAGTCATGAGTGCTCAGGTGCCTCGTCTGATGTGGTGGAAATTTCATCAGGCCCTCTGTTCATTCCAAAAAAAAAAGTTTTCCGCTAGAGATAAGGTATATTTGACCCAAAGTTGTAATTAATATTCTTTCATATCGGGGGTGTATCTGGAGTTGCGATATGAAAGGGTCGTGGCCCTGCGTCAGTGCTTAAGAAAACAATATAAATCATAATAGATAACGTCATTATATTTTAGAACTTTATCATTTTAAAATCCATTTGCCAAAATTTATTGCTGCACATTATCAGGATATCTTTTGTTTATTCTGGTATTTTTTTTGGCTTCCAGAAAATTAGCTGGAAAATCCTTAAGCCGCGTATATAGAGGGGAATTCATGTCGCCAACACATGGTTTCACTTCATCGCCACCTCTAGACCCGCCATAGGGGTATTCCAGATAGGGCGCTTGCTATGGTGACCGATGCTAGAGACTAGGGATGCCACATCGACTACAAAAAACATCGAGTTGTTAATTTTTGGATGTTTATAAATGTTCTTAACCTCTCACTCAATTTTCATCGGATTATTTTACTACCCGATGTTTTTGATGTCTCGATCAAAAAACATCGAGTAGTCCGATACATCGATGTCGATGTGGGATACCTACTAGAAACTCTGAAGTGGGCGTGGCCCGTTTTGCCATCTTCGTTCACCCCGATGTTCCTTTAGCGCTGACGGGATGACGCTCTAATTATGCAATTGAACGATGTTATCCATCAATATCTTACTAGATGTCAGTATGAATATACTTTTTTCCAATAATTGCATTAATAAATGATGTGGTACGAAGTCACTCGCACGGGTGCATATACACCAAGGGTTGAAATTCGCCATGAAAAAATCATTTTATTTGACCGAGATTCGAACCGGGATCTCCCAATTGCCGGTCACGGTGTGTTAGCCAGTTACACCACCCTTCTTCCACCCATCTTCCTTCAAGGCGAATTTCGAGAGGGGGCTTATGCGAACTAGATGTTCACGCCTCAAGTCTACATTGTAGAATATTAGACGATAGTTGACCGGCAAATAAGAGATCCGGGTTCGAATCCCGTTCAAGTCAAATGGTTTTTTCTTGGTGAATTCCGTGATGAATGTACTTGTTCAATATTCATTCTCCCTGCATTAAGTTTCTTATTTATTTAAATGGATATAAATCCCTATTCCCGGTTGAAACTATGCTAAATCGAGTTGAATCCTTAGTACTAAGTAACCAATGAATGTTTCCAATGTTACTCGACTCAAATTTCAAACAAATGGTGGATTTCTTGCTTCAAATCTGCTAATTCGTCCATTCCGTCGTGCTTTCCATAGGAAATATCAGGGATAGCCAATAAGGTTAAAATTTTAGTTGCCAGGCTACTGTTTGATGACGTAATGCCCTCTCCGTCTACCTCAATGATTAACCTCAATACCCAACTAAAAACCAAGAGTTTGAACATTTTGTCAACAATTCCGTAACTATGTCAAAACAATGTGGCCCGATTTATTTACTTTGCGTAGTTCAACGTATGCCCGTAAAGCGCTCCTGCGCAATGAAATCAGCATCGTGTGAAAATAGCTCTGATGTTTCGAATTTGATATAATTTGTATTGACAGAATGTATGTATGCTTTCCCTTTCCATTCAAAGCGCCCCTTTCTGTCATTTTTGGTTTCAGTGAATTCGCAATATTCTGTCCTAGAATTTACGGAATACACTGAGGATTCTCTCATCATGATTTTATGCTAAAGTGGAGGTCTCACTCACGGATGAGTTTGCCAGAACGTTGTAGAGGCTCAATTAAAAGGATATAAAGAAGTTTGAAAATAATGGATTAGTTTTGTGAATCAAAGGAGAGAATGGAATTGAAGGTAAATGCATGCAAGACTAAAGTAGTAGTTTTTGATAAGGAGAATGGGGAGAATAACTGTATGATTAGGGCGAATGGTGAAGTAGTTGAACAGGTGGATGATTTTGTGTACTTAGGTAAGATGTATGCGAAAGATGGAAGAATAGATGAGGAGATAAAGAGACGTGCGAATGCTGGAAGGAAAGTGGTAGGTAGCATGTGGAGCATATCAAGGAATGAGTGCTTGTCTAAGGAAGCGAAAATCGCCGTGTACAAAAGTGTACTTCTCCCCACTTTGCTATATGGTAGTGAAACATGGGTATGTCAGGATAGACATAAGAGTAGACTAAACGCCGTGGGTATGAGTTATCTGAGGAGTGTTTGCGGCAAAAGTAGGATGGATAGGGTCAGGAATGAGTGGGTCATGAATGAATGTGGGCTAAATGCTCCAGTAATGGACGTGCATGAAAGGAGTGTGCTTCGTTGGTTTGGCCATGTGGAGAGAATGGATGACAGTCGAATAACGAAACAGGTATATGAGAGTAGAATGAGTGGTGTGAGAGGTAGAGGTAGGCCGAGAAAGTAGTGGTTGACTGTGGTTGAGGAAATTCTTAGGAGGAGGAATATTAGGAGTCTTAAAAACAGGAGGGCGTGTATGAAACAGTGTATGGGGGTAAATGAGGCAAAAGAGGTTTGCAAGGATAGGTCAGTATGGAGGAAATTATTGAAGCAGAGTTAGGTGTACAATTATGTATTAATGAGTGAAACATTTTGACTGTGTCTACCCCGAAAGGGAACGGAGTGATGGGTATGTACGTATGTATGAAAATAATGAGAATTACTTCACCAGAAAGAGTTAATTGTTAATAGGGCTCACTATTAATTGTCGTTAATATTTTAAACTAGCATCATGGTGCGTGTTATTATCAGGGAGATTCTTTGATAACACTCTGCTCGTGCATGCAGCCATTGAAACACTTTAGACGTTCTGGTGGTCGATGTTCCGTACTTAAGACTCCTATTATTGAGGAAATATCTCCATACATGACTAACTTACCTTGGAAGCTCCTCGGCGAAAGAGTGATTCGACTTACGAATTTTATTTTATCGCATTCCGTACGTGCCTTAAATGTGAGAGATGGCCTTCCCTGGCAGCCCCGAGGTAGACAGACGATCCCTCCCAACTTACGCACGACAAGATCGGTCACGGAATGAAAAATTACGTAAATCGAATTATCGTTTTCGACCAAAATGGTCGAAAAGGCAGGCCGTGACAACTCAAAAGCTTGTGCAGGTATTCATTCACTTTTCCTCGTTTTTGAAGCATCGCATCAGAAGAGAGGTATGTAGTTATGCTTTCAACGGATGGCGTTTCGGTTTTTTTTTCATTCGAAATCATTATTCCAATAAAAGACCCACTTCTGTTACGGAAAAACGGGGGAAAGGTCTTTGAAAGCTCGCTCTCAGCTCGAGGAGTTGCGTGTCGCACTCCTATATCCGCCCCGGTGCACGCCACAACAACAGCGCCGTCCAATTGTATTTGTTGTTTTTTTTCGAATTCTTTTTCTCCTTCTTTTCTTTATGGTAACCCTCGCATGTCACCTGCCCATTTCGTGGAATGGGAGTGAATCGGGGAGGGTGGTTCGGGGGGGAAGCATGGGAGAGATTGCGACCTGCCAGACCATCGCTGGGGCTGAATTAAAAAAAAAATAAGAACGGGTGGCGAAACGTAAAACAATGAAGACTGCCTGGCCGTCTTTCTCTCGGCCAATGGGCATTTCTGTCCGTGCAGCTTGATAAATTAGTGGGTCTGGCCTCCCCCCTTAACACGTCCGAGTGGGAGTAGTGGATATAGCGATTCCATTTCACGCACCCGGTCATAAATCTGATGGCATTCGGAGATTAGCGTATTTTGGCGCGCGCGGGAAGATTATTAAGGTTCCAAAGCCGAGCACGGCGCGCTATCTTCGCTATATTTTGAAAGTGTAATAAATAATGCGTAATAATGATGGTGATAACAATGAGGTCTGCCGCTAGGGACGTGGATAGACACTTCTTCTATTGGCAAGTCGTCCACGACAATGGCCTGCCTAAACCAATACGTAACCGGCCTTCAAAAGCTTGTCGAGTTTGAGGAAGTATCAAAATTATTCTATCTTAGGCTGGGCATTTACCAACATGTCTCTGTCTCATCGTCTTAGTCATTGAGTGACTTAAATGGCTCGTTCCGGGATTGTCCTGATCGTGGTTTCAACCAGTATAGATGTGTACTAACGTTTCCTGCACAGAAAATTTGATTTTTACTATGTAAAATCCTTCTGTATCTATATCATAATTTTTCCCTCCTCAAGGCAAGCTGCTGTGGGAAAATGGTTTAGGCATCCTAAATTTGACGAGCAAAAAAACATTGCTCCAAACATCGGTGTACAACGGTACAAAAGCTAGAGCGCTTGGGCATAACGTGAATTTTTATAATATATTCCTTGAGTTTATTTCCGCATCACAATTTTGGGGTTTTACGACTCTTGCGAATAACTCAAAACCTATTGTTGGATGAGGCGGCCGATCCGTTTGAAATCCGGTGACATGTTCAGCGCCATACTGGTCTGCGGAAGAACCATCTCAGAGATTTATTGTATTTTAGCGCAGTAAGTATTGGACTCAACTCAATTTGAGTTATGCCAAAATATTGGCACAAAAAGGCAGAACTTTGCTGGACAAGATCTGTTGAAATGGAGCGTCTGTAGGCGGAGTTATTATCAACAATCGAAGTAATCATTTTTTTACTCATGCGCCATGATAATATATTTTTTTCCTATTTAGTGGCTAAGATGTTGTATTGTCAAGACGAAAGGTCAATTTGTGTAGGATCTGCAAGGAGTATCAACAACACAATGAGTGTTAAAAACATTAGACACGTGTTGAGCTGTTGTAGTAATGCGGAATACTCGTCATATTTTCTTTGATTCTTTCTAATTGCTTTCCTCAGAAGTTGAATGTGACTGACATTCAGCTTACATGTTGCGAAATTGATTGGATGCCCGTCCCCTCTAGAGTCCTCTAAAATGTGGTATCACATCCGATTCTTGGGTTTGATCATTGAATCATCTATTTCAGTTAATATTTCCAATCGTGCCTTCTTTCTTCGGCACTTATCCAGCCTTGTAATGCAGCTTTCAATTTCCTATCACATTTTCCCATAAAATGGGACTAACTTGTTTTCCATAAATGAATGAGTTTCAGGCGTCACTCGGTGGAAATATTCTTTACCCATGATGGTGAGAATATATTAACTCAGTAGTAATTTCAACACTCTTTTTAATGCAAACCAACCATTGTTTCGACATTTTATGTCATTTAAAAGGTAGAAATCCTGTTAGGGAAGGGACGATGTAGGAGTTGTGGAGGCCCATGGAAAGCAGAGAAGATACCGAAGCGGAAGTTGACTTGACTGAGTGGTAGTCGGTTGACTGAGTGGTAGTCGGGGGTACGAGAAAATGGGGTTAGTTTCATGGCTGCAGGAAAGGAGCTTAGTGGCATAGCTGGAAAATGAAGATTATAATTCAGTATTACTGTAGTGATTCATTCCTCGTGAATGAGAGGCTTAGAAAGACAATGCAGGCGTGTACTTCCGTTGCGTATGCATTAAAATAATGATTGATGAAGACGGTAGTCATTCAGGACCGATGAAAATGCTTTTCCCAACATGCATTAAGGCTAGGCTTGTTTGTATCTGTGGACCTTAAATGAGATTATATCGCAGAGGAATTGTAATTAAATTTTCAACATTTATGACTCGTTGTTCAAGCGGTCAAATGGCGTTGCGGAATGTGGCGCTTGCTTTTCGCTTTAGTTGTTTGTGAAAATATCTTTTGACGTTTATGATTAATTCGCACGTGCCGCCGCGTAAATTTTGGCGAAGGAGCACCAGAATCCAGATTAACGGGATCGGAATAATTGCCAATTAGTCTCGTCGCATTTTGCGGTTACTCGTCTATCCTCTGTTTCTCTCTTTTGACTGTGGATATCTTTGCCCAAGCCTCATATACCTCCATATTTATGTATTTTTGGAACGATAATATGCATGAGAGTGGTGCATAAAAATCTTAGCGCATGACGTCCTTCATTTTGTTGATCGCGTGATGTTTATCGAGAGCAGTGTTGCCAAACGTACGCCATATGGTTGGTGTGGTGGCTAGAGTACTCGCCTACCACACGGGCGGCCAGGGTTCAAATCCCTGCAGAGGCGGATATTTTTCAGAGGAAACCCGATCCCTACTTGAGTGTCTTGTGGAGGGCACTTCAAGTAGAGTACTCCGTCTGTCGGATGAGGCGTTAAGCCGTGGTCCCTTTGGCGCCTTTCGTTAAGAGCAGGCTAACGCCGACGCCGGGTTTCTATCCACCCTTCCTCCCTTACCTATCCCCTGTGGCGCAAATGACCTTAGCTGTCGGTTGCCTCCCCAAATATCCAATCCAATCCAGAGGGTTAAAATCATTTTGCTTCCTCTAGCGTGACATTAAAATGTGTTTCATCGCGAATACCCACTTGATGTTCAATTTTTTGTTATTTTTCACGTGTGCGAAACTCAGTTCTGCCGTACTGCGAGCCGATTGACTATGGCGTGTAAAAAAATCGAGTTTGCCTTTTTTTAATTAGAGATCTTCATGATTCTCAAGCGATAATTCGTAAGATAAATACTCGCGGTCAGCTCGACAAATATTTTCTTCCGCATGAGGCGGAATCAGGTATAAAGAACATTTCCTCAAAATTACGGGTCTGGATTTTTGGGAATGGAGGCAAGCTTTTTGTTTTGTAAATGACCTGAACGCGAAAAGACAAAGCAAATATTTCTCGACTGATAAAGAGTGAATTACGTTTCGCTTCTTTCTTTCTTTCTGTTCGAGTGCAAGGGAAATATTTTTGTAATTTTTGCTCTCTCTTATTGGGGGGGGGGGAGATTTCATGGAGAAGGAATGGAAATAATCGGTTCGGTAAATATTGGTCTGCTTTTCCTCTCAGATTACCGTTCGTAACGAGCGGTCGCACGCGTAAAACAAAGGAGATAGCGGTGGAGTTGTGAGAATTAATGAAAGGCGCTGGGAGGTGAAAAAATAAGTTGAAAACTCTCTGAACCAGCTGCATGACAAGCGAAGCCTCGAATCGTGTGTTCCCTCTCTGCTCTCTTTAGACAATTATTTCCAACAATGAGCTTCGGTAGCATGCGCATTTACCTAAAGAAATACGTAGATATTATTGGTATGAAAGAGAGACGTGGTAATCATTGCTGTGAACTAGTTTTTCGAGTAGTTCTTGCATAGTGAAAATGTGATAATCATTGTTGGGAAATGAAGAACATGGCCTCTTATTTGATGTGAACCAAATAAATCTGCCTTTACCACCTTCTAGCGTTGTTAATAAAGTAATTCCCTGCATTTTTTTCAAAAACTATTTAATATACATTAGTAAAATTTACATTTATGAAATAATGATGTTGGAAAGGGAAAAAATAAGCAAAAAATCTCTGAACCAGCTGCATGACAAGCGAAGCCTCGAATCGTGAGTTCCCTCTTTGCTCTCTGTAGAAAATTCTTTCCAACAATGGGCTTCGGTAGCTTGCGCATTTAAAGTGGTACGTAGATATTGTTGTTGTCAAAGAGAGACGTGCTAATCATTGTTGTGAACTAGTTTTTCGAGTAGTTTTCGCATACTGAAAATGTCATAATCGTTGTTGGGAAATGGAAAAATGTTGAAAGAAATCGCCTCTATTTGATGGGAACCAAATACTACCTTTACCATCTGCATATCCAGTGGATTTTTGTCAGTTTCCAAGTGATTTTTGTCAACAATTTTTAGTTGTTTATTTGGTAAATTTGGTAATAGTTTTAAATTTGTCCTCGTAACAATTCTGCGGATATAATTACAGTCAGAATTGTATTATATAATATAATCAATGTCATTTTGTTATTAAAAACTTTATTTTTTATTCAATACGAATGAAAGTGTGGAATTAGTATTTGTCTGGACCCTCTCAGTTGCTGTGGAAACTAATTCTGTAAGATTTGAATCTAATTGTGAAGTACCTCAACTGTCACAGTGCCGTGGAATACAGTGGTGATGGAACCGACTCATAGGGAGCAGCACCCGCTCCGCGAGATTGACTGTTACTTTGAGCTGCAAACAAGGGTACGCCAATATAAATTCCACGGTTGTCAAGGCAAACAGCCAATATCCGTCTTCAGGGTGGAGGGGAACGCAGGGAAGGGAACCAAACGGCTGACAGCGCATGTTCAACACCACTTCGTTTCATCTGCTTCGGGCGTCTCCTTTTTTCATTTCGCTTAATGAGAAAATAAAACGAACGTACGAAGAAATTAACAGACAGACGGGCGAGTCGGCGGGACGATGAACCCGCCCTCTGGCCGAAGTCTGGAGAAACGTTTCATTTCGCGAAACTTTTCATTCGAACCGATATCGACTCGGTATGTGTACGGACTCTGTGTGTGTACATCTGCTCCGACGTCGAAATGGCGGAAAAACGCGGATGTGAGAGGTATGCTAGCCGTGTGCGATTCGACCCGGACGGAGAGCAGAGTCGGGGAAAATGATTGAAAAACAAAAAAATATAAAAGGCTTCCGCGGACGTGGGATTGGGGCCAATAATTACCCCCGTCGCCATGACGACGGCGCTCCGGCGACGTCACTCGCAAAAACATCCGCGCGACAATTATGCGCAGAGGGCGACGCGACCGTGCATTTCCACGTTTGCGGTTTCCGTGCGTGTGCGAGCGGGTGTGATTGAAGCGAATGCTTGTTGGAAAATCGGTTCGCGGGGAGGGGAGTGAATGAAAGGCAGTCGTAGTTGGAAGCCAACCCTTGTATGTGTTTGTGTTTACGTACCTGTATGTATCTTTTACTATTAAACGAGCAATTCTTGTATATATACTATGTTGACATTTATATAGGTATGTAAATATTTTCTCGAAAACTACTGAACAGATTCTCCTGAAAGTATGTGTGTATGGATTTTTGGGTACGAGGAATCTATTGGACTAATGGCCTCAGGCCTGCAAAGGTCCCAAAGCCCCCAAAACGGGTCCTTATTTTGCTCGGAAACACTGCCAAGTGTGGTGCCAGGAGTGGGGGTTAGAATTAAATATTAGTAAATGCACCACAATTCACTTTCTGTGACAGTCATCACACAAATACCTATACTGTGGGTGGAGTTGACATAAAATCACCACACAAGTCATCACACAAATACCTATACTGTGGGTGGAGTAAACATAAAATCTTCAGGTACAGTAAAATATCTTGAAATTACTTTAACTTCTGATATATCGTGGGGATCACACATATATAACATATGCGGCACAGCATTAAAGAAACTAGGTTTTGTTTAGCGTATAATGGGAGGTCCTCGAGTGAACAAGTGAAAGAGAGATGCTGCTTCGCTCTGGTTTGGCTGCACCTCGAATGCGCCGCGAGCATTTGGGACCCTGTGCATGAAGATATAACCAAAAATATGAATAAAATACTAAGAAAAGCAGCACGATTCGTAAAAAACTGCTACAAGTGAACATATAGTGTCTAACAACTTTCATGTGGAGGGAATTGGGAGCCCCTAGTGACTTGGAGGCTACATCCTAGGCTCAGCTTGCTAGAGAAATTAAAAATTGGTGTGTTTCAGAGCATCATAGAGAATATTATCATGACGCCTCACTACATCTCTAGGTCTGACAGAAGCGATAAAATAAGAGAGATACATTGCCGAACAGATAGGTAAAAAAACTCATTCTTTCCGCGATCAATAGGCGACCACAATAAAAACTGAGCTCCACTAAATGCCCTCCCATAATACACGTCACCATTTCACCTCCCAAAACCTTACATCTTTACACGGCTGGTGACCTGACACCCCCTGCCACACGCCCATTCGGCGGCTCGCAGGGAATTATGTAGATGTAGATGAATGCAAAGGTTTATTTTTTTGCTTTTTTGAATTACTTGTAATCAAGATATAGGGTCTACTTGCTCACTCTCGGATGGAAAAAAGGAATGAAGAATTGTGTTCTTGCAATCGATTTTTTTTCTTCTTCGTTTTCGCTTAAAAATTACGTTTTCGATGACAGAATTGTAAAATTTTTCTCTGATTCAACGAGACTATTATGGCGACGGGTTGTTATGTAAACAACTCTAAGATGATACTAGCGTTTATTCCGAAATGATGAAAGTATCTTACGTAGAGATTTTCCTCGTCAGTTCTTCATAAATTAAGAATTACGGTTGCAGTGTACCTAGCAAAGTTCGGTCCCCCGGTACTACGGTGTACATTTATGTATATGTGGCGGGGGGAGGCATACATTCGCTGGCCATCCACGGTTCATGGGTTTCGAGTGATGCTCGAATGAGTAGCAATGCACTTTGGATCGCCAGCGGACTCGAGCGCCGCTGAAAGCAGTGGGTATCCGGCTATCGCTCGCAGACCGTTAATTTCGCAGCCAATCAAACATGAATGGCTCGGAAACCACCGACGCTCTCATTCAGCCGTCAATGAGCTTCATTCTACTACAAAAACCCCCCTTTTCGTCCCCTCGCTCTCGCATTCAAGTGCAGTCACTTCAACGGAATTCAGTCGATCCAATTCAAATGATCGTAACTTAAACTCGCGGGCTATTTTGCCGATTGTGCGTTTAGGTGTTTTGTCTGGCCTCTCTCGGTTACTTATTCCAGATTATCTGAAAGCTTGAATAAGTATATGATGTTGATGAGTCCGCATGGGAAACTTTTTTCGTACTTTTCACCTATAATTTGCATTATTTACGTAAATTCTTTTGTTAATAAATAAAGTATGCGTAAACAATGGTAACTGAAGATGTCACAAGCTGCGATACGCGTTCTACATTTACAATTAAAAAACTGGAAAAGTTCGAAACATATTTTCAAATATGGATTCTAATATAGAATACTTCCGCGGATTGTCTTTTTTTGGCGAAGGGCTACCTTCGTGACCTCTTCAGTCAACATTAACGAGAAATCAAATCATATATATTTACAGACAGTTGCGAATGCACAGCTTCGGCCTAAAGCGTGCATATGCTTCCTTAAAACAGTAGTTGGGCTTTTTAATATGCAGATTTGTGAAAATAAAGATAAATGCCATTTGAATTCGAATGAACGCATTGAACTTGTCTAAAAGCAAATTCATAAAAAAACCGAATGAACGGTATATGACCTTTTTTTCCTTTGTATTTACGCGTCCGTCATTTGTAAAGGCCGTTTTACACGGGGCACGAAATTGCACAACTTAACACTGCATTCATTCCGCAATCTGCCGTGTAACGATTATTGCGAAAACGAATGCGTGACTACTTTACACGGTGGTCGCAAGCATGCATTCATTTGTGCATTCCAGTCGTCTGATAAGTACGCTAAGAGCGAGTGTTTTGTTCAAACAGGAGATATGCGATATTCTGTACACGACGTTGTTGAGATTCAGGGAAAAATAAGGTTGTGGTGATTGTGGGATTCTGTAATATTGACACTGAATCACTCTCTCTCTGTGAGAAAAATAATGGATCAGGAGGAGGCTGCATTGATTGCTGCAGAGCTAGTAGTGGTGGGAATTATGATCGGTGCCGCAGAGCTCATAGAAAGGCGTAACCGCAGGAGAAGAGCACTTTGGATGCGGGAGTGGATCCGTGGGCGAGATGAGGGAACGGGCATTCCTAATATGGTCCAACAGGAGCTAGCTGTAGAAGACAGGAATGCCTACCGCAATTTTACTTGGATGACAGAGGATCAATTTAACGAGCTATTAAATATCTATCTAAATAAATAACAATGTAAGCAACTGTAAATATCCTCCCACACAGAGAATAACTGTAAACACCCATCGCTCAGGTTATCGAACCTTTTCGTCAGTCAACTTCCCGTGAACTTAGATGTCGTTAATTCTGCGACCGCTAGATGGAGTGCCATTCGCACAAATTGCAAGAACGCGACCATCAAATTAGAGCAGGGGCTATTCTGACGTCTCGCATTCATGCATTCGTGCATGCGTTCTTGAATTTCGCCGCTTTACACGGTGCATTTTGAAATTCACGATTGCACATACATTAGCAATTACGTGCCCCGTGTAAAACGGCCTTAAGGATACAAATCCATCGAAGCAGATGAAAATGGTGGTCAATAATCCGTATATTCTTTGGAACTAACAATGTATCGCATATCTGATCGGTAGCAATCTCAATGAAACAAGTGAGCGTGAATTATAATGTTTTGATAGTCCAAAATGTGATTTTACGTTCAATTATACTAAAAATATTAATTTCATTATATGAGGCAGTTATTGAATGTTAAAATATAAATCTGGCAAACATTGTAAAAAGGTTATTTTCTCTGAATAAAACCTCGCCTTTGAAAGTATCTGCACCTTCCACTTAGAGTACCGAACGAAGGTTAAAGATGCGCAAAAAAGGCTGAAATATTTCCAACGTTGACGTAGTATGATTTTGAACAAACGAAATCATTTGTCCGTCATTAATTTGTCTTTAATGGCTATTTTTTACTTTTTAAAGGCATATGCTCTGTCTTGATTGTTAAGCTTCTAATTGCTGAGAAATGTAATGAAGAACATTTTGTTTCATATAACCGGTAGTGACGTCAGTTAAACAAACGCGACTTTTGACCGGGGAAAGAGAGGGAAAATATTTTCTTCGTGTCGTCATGGGAACATATTTCAAACGAGGGAAATACTTTCCGTAAATGGAGAAAAATTTCCTTTTTTTTTTAACATGAATTTGTTCGTCCATTTGATGTTCTCCTTTTCCCGTATTCCGTCAGAGCGCCAGTCACAAGGGGACATGAATTATCAGTCCATTGTTTTTAAACGCTTCGATAAATCAGCCGTGAAAAACCACCATAAACTTATCGTGTGCTCGCGTGGCATTTGCAACACGCCGGAAACAAAAGCCTATCGAGCCCCGAAATGTATTTCGAGCTATCGATTAATGCCATTTGACTGCGAATGAACGCATTAGACACGAATCCCCATTTTTCACTCTCCATATACCGATATATGTATGGGAGCGTCTATATATTTATGACCAAGGCCTTTCTCAATTTATTCTTAAAAACCTTCAATGTTTCAGGGTGACACTTCCCCCGTGATAAGAATTGACGAGCCGTTTATTATTTTGCGGCTGTAATATTTCAGCTAACCAACAATTCGATCTTTTTTCCCGAGAGATTAATGCCAATTTTTAAGGGCTTTCCGTCAAATTGTTTCTTGCAGTGGGGGAGGTGTAACCATTTTGCTGATTCATTTCTCTAAATTTCTGCCCAGGCTTTGGATCGTCAGTGTTTATGCGTCTTTAAAGTATTGTGAGCGAGATAGTTCCCCAGTCGTAATGGAGACCATATTAGAATTAGACCTTATAATTTCAGCAACTGTAGGAAGCATGAATTAATTCATCATGTATGTTATTTCTCAAAGGTGTTTTTAGTCGCAAAGCCATAACTCCCACAATTCTTCGTCAAAATTAATGATTCAAGCATCGTTTTGAAGCTTATGTTCCCCGCTATTGACGAAAAATAGTCGAATGGTTTAAAATTAAAGTCTTTGTTAAAAATGATACAGTGCCATCTGTTGAAAATATAATCATCTAATATGTTGGCTATGGTTACGTGCTTAAAAGACTGTAGGAGGCGCCATCTATTAACACATCGTTTAGTTAGATTGTTTACATTCTACATGCAATCAGTGTGACCGTTTATTGTTTACGTTTACGTTATGTATCTTAAACACAAACATAAATAACATATAATTGTCCATGGGAAGAAACAGGTAGAGGAACAGGAAGAAACAGGAAGAATCATCTGCATACTGTGCGAAATATTCGCACGGGTCAGCTAGTATAGATTTATTAGCGGTGCAAAGATATACTTTTATATGACTAAAATTCGAAGTAATTAAAGAAAAATATCTCCATAAGTCTTTAACTTGACTAATTTATTTGGCGCTGTACGATGAAAATTCCTTCACAACTTAAGATTATTTTTGGCGATTCTGAAAAAATTACCGCGGAGACTATATGATTTATTTTCGAAAATTATTGAGGAAACATTATAACTACATACTGCTAATTTTTTGACGAGATCTAAGAGTTAGAAATTCCTCATTTTTTTAATTTGGGTCTCTCTCTGGAGTGCATCTGCGGTATTTTTCGTCAAAAATCTTGGAATGTAGTTCGGTAAAGGGCTGACATTTTTTGTATTTTTTGAAGGGGTGGATGTATTTCTTTTTAAACGAGACCAAATTCATTGATTTCACAGGTGAAGTGATATTTTGCTCAAATTTCCTCACATGGGTGGTCGGAGCGTTAAATCGTAAATCATTGAGTGCCCATTTTCATAACTTTTCAAATTACTCGACAAAACTTTACATCCTCAGGCGTCACTTCGTGGAAGTATTTTATATTTTTGAATCCATATTAAAATAATCATTCGACATTTTTAGTAAACGGTTTAGATAAACGGTTGATAAATTATTCAGATCGGGTATTTACAATATTAAATGTAGTCTATGTATACTTCTACATACTGCCCCGCGAGCCGCCGCATGGGCGTGTGGCAGGGGGTGGTAGGTCACCAGCCGTGTAAAGATTTAAAAGTTTTGGAGGTGAAATGGTGACATGTCCTGTAAGGTTGTATTTGGAGGAGCTCAATTTTTATTGTGGTCGCTTATTGTTCGCGGAAAGAACGAGTTTTTGTACCTATCTGTTCGGCAGTGTATCCCTCTTATTTTATCGCATCCGTCAGACCTAGAAATTTAGTGAGGCGCCATGATAATATTCTCTGTGTCGCTCTGAAACACACCAGTTCTGAATATATCTCAAGCAGCCTAAGCCTAGCCTAGTTATAATTGTAATAAGGCTTACATTGGTCAAAGAGGAGGGAAACAGGAAGCACGGATCAAAGAACAGTCACGAAGTTACTTAAATATGGATGCCAACTCACAATTTGCTAAGCATCTGCTGGATAATAATCACGTAAGTGTTTTCATCCCCGAAATGCTACATGTTCAACCAAAATGTTTAAATATTTATGCATCGGAGCAAATGGAAATTATCAGAGAGTCAAGCAACCTTTACAACGAGTTTCTTTTTCCGCACCCCTCCCCACTCCTTTCCGAAATAATTTCTTTTTTCACCAGCCCCTAAACCTATGTTCCCCTGCCTTTCCACCCAAAAATTAGTTTGTTCTCCGAACCCCCCCCCCTCCTCTCCCAGCTTATTGGCGTTGGTTACTATCGTAACTGTCAATAAATAACATGAAAGCAATTGTACCTGAGGAATGCAGCAAGCTGCGAAACGCGCAGAACGTCAATTAATATTGGTGGAAAAATACAAGGATTGTTTGAATATGGATTCAAGTAGTCGGCCAAAATTCGCGGACCACGCTTCACTGAAGTATATATGTTGCAATATAAGTGATACAAGGATTATATTTGTTAACATTCGTCTCAATTGATCTGCCATCTGAGCAGTGATCTGACTTGGGTTTACGGCATGGAATGCGAAATTTTTTGCGAAAACCATGTGTAAAAACGTGTTTTTCATTCGCCTTGATACCTTGAAACTTATTTGAAACCATTATCGTTAAATGAAAGGTATGTATTCGCGTTTAGGAGAAAGTCTGTCCGAAATTCATCGAATTATTTCGAAATACATGACAAGTGCCATATGGTTACGTGTTAAAATCCCAGGAAATTGTCAAGAAACCGCACCGGTAATCTGCTCTTTTTTTCTTTTTGTGTATATTTATTACTGATAAGCATATGTATGCAAACTTTTACTCAAATCTGTGCATAAACAAAAGGCGCTCAAGCCACCTAAACTACGAGGGTAAGTCAATAAATAAGTCGCAAATGTCAGCATTTCATCATCAAAATCAGTCGTAAACATTTCATTGGGAACGCTTGGAACATCCACCGTACAGTCCTGACTTAGCCCCCCAGTGATTTTCATTTGTTTGGGCCCCTAAAATATCATTTGGGTGGCCGTCATTTTGATACAGATGATGCTGTAATCTATGAGGTTACACGTTGGCTGCGACATCAACCAAAGGACTTCTTTGCTGCTGGCTTTCAAGGACTTGTAAAGAGATGGGATAAGTGCTTGAATGTACAGGGTGAATATGTGGAAAAGTGAAATAAATGTCAGAAAGTTACTTTAATTATTTTTGTCTCAATTCAGTTTTGCGACTTATTTATTGACTCACCCTCGTATAATAACACTGTGTGGTCGATATAACCTAGAAAGTCACCCGGCATGAACACCAATCAAGGTTGTTTTGAGCGAGATAGATTCTTAAGGCGACGCATCACACCCGCTCGACCGGCCGAATTTGTGATGATTTCCGACCCCAGATTTTTTGTTAAAGTCTCACGTCATCAACTTGAAATTTTTATAGTATAAAGAATAGACCTTTGGCAATGGAGACTCGTATCTGAAATATGAAAAATTTATCTCAGAGCATAATTAAACCATCGAGAAAACGGCAAGATGTGGGGTATATTTTTACAAAAACTACTATTTTCATTGACATATCTTAAACTAATGGAGATGTATCAATCCGTCTTCTGTCCGAATTCCAAGTAACAGTCATCACGGTTGTAAGATGAAATCTGTAATTGGTATCTTCCGACGAGCTACCTGAATGGTTTTCGGCCATGTTGTGCTCGGACGGTGTCGCAAATAATTCAGTCTTCTCTCACAGATCTTATGTCAGCGCTGCCTATACTTACGCGCCGGAGACCTGGCTACAACTTAACGACGACTGTTGCCTTGTGCGAGAGTTATCCTGTAGTAAGAGAGTTATCCTGTAGTAGTTGGGTGCGAGTGACGCCACCTGGTGGATTTTCGACAGAACTATTCCTTTCCGCAGGGTATGATGCGTCCTCTTAATCATAAATGAGTCAATATTCAAATTATACATTTTAATTTCTGCAGCTGTAGGAAGTTTGAATAAAATATTGCATTATTAATGGAGCCATAATTTAAAAAAGACTGTTTCTTGACTTTAAAAAAAATCATTGTTGTTTTGTTCTGTTTTTAAGCCGCACCAGCCAGCTGTTTTTTTTTCTTTTTTTCGTTAAGATAAATTTACACGATGGCAACTCCAACCCTGGTTGTTTACTATAGGGGTGCCTATATTCCACAAATTGTAAATTTATTGCCAAAGTTACTTCTTGTAAAAATTTAGTGGAGAAAATATTATCTATCTATAATAACCTTTTTTTGCGACTGAAATTCTCAGTGACTTTGTCAAAACGTCTCTAAAAGTCTTTAACTTGACTAATTTTTTTCACGTGGTCATTTAGAACCCCCCAAGGGTAGATTTTTTTGTGATTCCAAAAAAATTCGGCGACTGCATGATTGATTTTTAAAAAATTATTTGAGGAAACATACAGATGACGCACTGGTAATTTTTTGACGAAGTGTAGGTGTTAGAAATTCCTCTTCTTTTAATCATGTCTCCATGGAGTGCACGTGGGAACCATTTCCCTTGTAAAATGGCTGATATTTTTTTGTCAAATATCTCTTTAAGCCGTGTCCCAATTCGTTAGACATTAGGGAGGATGCGGTTAGCTACCTAAATATTTAGATGCCTTTCGCTAAGGGAGCTTGATTTGGGACATCCTTCACTAGTGTTGCCGTCTACCGAGCTGGAAAGGAATGAAAAACATGTGAGTAATTAATAAAGGACTGAATGAAACAAATGAAACGTGAAATTAAGACTTTTTTGGCGCCTGTGGCTACCTTCGTATGCGTTGTGAGATTTGGAAAGTGAAATAAAATTTTTTCATCCATTTCGTTGTTTGGAGATTCGTTAGTTTTTAGTTTTCGGGGTATTTCAGTTTGTGTCGGTGTTCTGGGATTCATATTCGTTATTTTTAAGTGTCTAAGTAGAATATTTCTTTTGTAGTCGGGTGTTGGGTTGCGAAATATTAGAGAATTCTTTCAATTACAGACAAAATACTTGCCGGCCATGTTTGCCACTTTTCAACTACTTCCTTCTGTACGAGTTTCCTTGTACGACGCATGCAGCACTTTGCATGATGGGAAATTCAATATGGAGGCGGATTTAGGACAAACTCCATCTACCCTAAATTTCACCCCCGAGAAAGGCACCTAAATCCGCTCCCCCGTGATGCCTAACGAATTGGGAAACACTTCAGGAAGGCGTCCTCCCTAAATCTGCCGATTTAGCTGCCTAAATGGTGAATTGGGACACAGCTTTACAGTTGTACAGTGAGTGGGCATTTCCCTTGTAAAATGGCTGATATTTTTTTTGGCAAATATCTCTTTAAAGTTGTTCAGTGAGCGTCTGACATATTGCATCTTTGGAAGAGCGCGATAGTTTTCCATAAAGCGAGACCGAATTCCCTGATTTCTGGGTGAAATGATATTTCCTTCAATTTACCTTCACCGAAAACTCAATCGAATATCGTTCTTACTCATCGAGCTACTTGATAACCGCCTATATCGCCATTCTACTATGAAAGTTACCCTCATGCATAAAGCAACCTTTAGATCTAAATCCCGTTCGCGAGAAATAAAACCGGGTTTCGAATATTTTATACCCCGGAGAAAATCGTCTGCAGAGGCTTGGGAAGAGAGGACGGATGGTTGAGAAAACCGATTAAAACTTGTGGGAAAAAGTCTTTATGCCTTCTCCACCTGACGTTTTCGCCCGCACTTGCTCCTTCTGGGGAGAAAAAAGAGGAGAAGAGCGAGGGACTGGTTGGGAAATAAACTCGGGTGAAAGGCGAGTTGTGGGAGTTGACATTACTCAGGAAGGGCTGCATGCGAAAACCGTTCGTCAACTGTCTCCTCATTCCCCTCCCCCCTCCCTCCCTTTCCGTCTCGTCGATGTGCACGCCAAACGGTCAACTTCTTTGCGTCCTCGTATATATTGGCTGAGTTTCAGAATTTTTGTTGGCTCTCTTTTGTATATTTTTTTTGTGATGTGGTTCGCTGAATCTTCTGCGGCCTCATTTAGGTCCCAGAAGTAAAATGCCATTAGCAATGGAGAGACGCGATAATTACGTTTTTCAAGCTTGAAAATACATTTGCGTCGATAGTTATTTATTTCTCAATACCTCTCAAAGTTTCCCGATTCCCTTTCGAGTTCATTATTCGCTTCCATTATCGTCGTTTTGCGCTACAATGGAGTTTCAATCTACGTTAACTTATTTTTTTTGTCGAGTTAAAAAAAATTGTTTCCCACACTGCCCTTATACTCGGAGTAGAATGTAATTACAGCTACCTTTCAAGATTGATTAAATACTTTGAATTACGACAGTAGTATCAAGAGTGACCTCGTATTAGTACAAAAAAATTGAAATATCAGCAAAATTTTTCTCTACGTTTGGAGATATTAGCCAAAAGAAACATATCTACGTCGTTATCAATGGATTAATGTATGCCAGGGCTCTCGTGAGAGACTAGGCCGTTAAATTCTAAATGAGCAAGTTCCAGAGCGTGGAACCATTAACGTAGATTTCTTTTAATCGTACGTCATCTCAATTGAAAGAAAAATAATTGCCTGTAATTCGTTCTTTTTTAAAATCACAGCAAAAAACTTTCGTTGTCGAGGCGTTTTTTCAGCGTAGAGAGTGCAAAAAATAAATTGGTTATAATAAAGTCCCCAAAGTGTGTAAACTTGACGACATAAGGCGACACCTTGTATGAGAACTTAACATTAGTATTCATAGTGAAAAGAATATTTTCTACGGTTATTCATTTGCTTATGATAAATTATTCTCAATTCCCGAGTCCCATTCGAGATTTTTTGTCGTTGATATTATGTTGTTAATTTAGTTTTGGATTTGAAGGGGATGAAGCATTACAGGTTGTTAACAGCCGAAATAAAGAAGGAAAAACGCCATTACATCTAGCTGTTGAGGGAGAAAATTCACTATGTGTTAAATCTCTTGCCGATCGTAATTTCTATAGTAGGTATATATAGCTGATGTCAATATACAAGACAACAACAGACAAACAGCTCTACATATTGCTGTTTTATCTAAAAATTATAAAGCTATTGGGGAACTTCTGGATGTTCAGCATATAGATATTGAAATAATAGATAATATTGGTAACTAGATGACCCGTGCGAATATTTCGCACAGTATGCAGCTTCTTCCTGTTTCTTCCTTCTATCTTCCTGTTCTTCTACCTGTCGAATATTTCGCACAGTATGCAGCTTCTTTCTGTTTTTTCCTTCTCTCTTCCTGTTCTTTTGCCTGTCGAATATTTCGCACAGTATGCAGCTTCTTTCTGTTTCTTCCTTCTTTCTTCCTGTTCTTCTACCTGTCGAATATTTCGCACAGTATGCAGCTTCTTCCTGTTTCTTCCTTCTATCTTCCTGTTCTTCTACCTGTCGAATATTTCGCACAGTATGCAGCTTCTTTCTGTTTTTTCCTTCTCTCTTCCTGTTCTTTTGCCTGTCTCTTCCCATGGACAATTATATGTTATTTATGTTTGTGTTAGAGATATATAACGGAAACGTGAACAGTAAACGGTCACACTAATTGCATGTAGAATGTAAACAATCTAGTTAAACGATGTGTTAATAGATGGCACCTCTTACAGTCCTTTAGGCACATAACCTTGCCAAAATATTAGTTGATTACATTGTCAGCAGATGGCGTTGTATCATTTTTTAACAAAAACTTTAATTTTTAACAATTTGTCTATTTTTCATCAATATCGGGGAACATAAGCTTTAAAACGATGTTTGAACCATTAATTTTGATGAATAATTATGGGGGTTATGGCGTTGCGACAAAAAAACACCTTTGAGAAATAATATACACCGATGATGTGTGGAGTCGATATACCTCGAGCGAGTAATCGACATGGAAAAATCGATACTTGTAAGTCAAATAAATGGGTAAATAGTGAAATTTGAGATTGAGATCGTATTTTTCGTCAGAAGCCGGTGATTCAACATTTAAAATGATACCTCATTTATCACTGTAGGTGCAGTATTAACGGAGCATATACGGTATGACAGAAAAAGACCTTTCTGTAATAATATATATGATAGTGTATATGACTAAGTAAGAAGTGGTGGAGACGAGAGAATAATAAATTTATTTATTCATTACAACGAGAAAAAAAACAAAGAAAGCAGTATTAGAGCTCACAAATTCTAATCAAACATCAAATAGTAGCGAATATCTCTCGCAAATATGCAATAATGTTACAGTAGGATTTAGTGCACTTGGTGGCTTGATTGCATAGGTTTGTGAATACCCTTCCTTCTTTCATGATAATGTTGATAAATGCGGATGTAACAAAACTAGCAAATGTAAGACAACTAGCGTTATTTTTACTTTGGTTGCTTCTAATCTTTTTCCTTGTGCATCATTTCTGCACTCATCATCATCATCTGGTGTTCTGCCTGCTGGCAGGTCCCGTACACCACTGCTGTCTCCATCCGCTTCTGTCCCGGGTTTCCTTCTTTGCTTCATCATAGCTGATATTCTTCACCTGATCCACCAAGTTAATTCTTCTCCTTCCTCTCTTTTTCTTTCCCTCAATTGCCAACCCTCAAGTGCCACAGTTATTATACTTTTCCCTCTCATCACATGGCCCAACCAGTTTCCTTTCCTTTTCCTTATTTCCTTTAGGAGCGATCTTCCTTCTTTTACCTTGCTCAAAACCTCTTCATTTCTCTTTTCTTATCTACCCATCTTACTTTTCCCATCCTTCTCCACAGCCACATTTCATAAGCTTCTATTCTATTCCTTTCCCTCTTACCTAATGTCCACGCTTCACATCCATACATGAAAACGCTCCATGAATAACATTTAGCTAGTCTCTTTCTCGGCTCCAGATCCAGGGTTTTATTGCATAGCAAGTTTTTCTTCTGGCTGAAGGCCTCTTTTGCCATTGCTATCCTTGCTTTTATTTCTGCAATGCTTCTCCAGTCGTCTGTCACCATCGTTCCTAGGTACCGGTAGCTCATCACTTTTCCTATTACACCTTCATTTACTTTCACACTCTTATAATTTTCACAGTTTACTGGCATCACCTTTGTCTTTCCTAGGTTTATGTTCATCCCATATTCCTTCATCCCTTCCTCCAAAACCTTTATCAACCTTTGAAGTGATTGCATATCATATGCTAACATTATGATGTCATCTGCGAATCTTATACTTCTTATCTTCCTACCTCCAATGCTGACTCCTTCCTCTCTCCCATCAAAAGCTTTATGGATCATGTCCTCAACATATATATTGAACAAGGTTGGCGACATTTCTGCACTATCGGTCATCTAATTATTAAAAAAAATGCACGATTTATTAAGTGATAATGCAAAAAAGTATAAAACACAAAAGAAGAATTCATTTCTTTTCAATATGGATTCTTGAAAATTGAACAGAATACTTTGAACTTTTCAGCTACTATTTACGAATTATTAGAAATATAAATATTATATATAAATTGTTCGTAATAAATATAGTATTCTTTCAAATGCGGATACTTTGATAAATAGTTGTATACAAGTGCACAGTGTTATTTTCATTTGTCAAGGATCTATATGTAGAAACGTTTATTTTATTTGTTAAGAATAATTTACATGAGACGGATGGATCTGGGACAATATTGATCTTTTTATTAAGAATGATTTATGCATTACATGTATTTAAAATTATTTATAAATCATTGTGAAAATAAAAGTTTTCTGATTATTTTTGTTTCAAATTTACGAACATTTTTTCGCGTTGTCGGATTTTTCTATTCATAACCGCTGAGAAATTGACTTTATAATGCCATCTATTTCGTCTTTCTTCGTCCGTGTAATTTCTACATCTTGTCAAATATTGATCGTCCGTGTGTTGGGCGTTGAGGGACTTTCATTTGGGATCAAGGCTTGTTTTTCGCCCATTAAATATCTTGAATAACCCACGTCATCTGTCTTACGTGATTGAGAAAGTGTTCAGTTGACTTGGTTTTCGCTATCTGTTCGGGGAATGGCTGCCTAATACTTCTCTTCTTCGTCTTCAGTTTACCCTAGCAACTTACTTGCCTCTCGACTGATGGACAGAACGAACGTTCGTCGTACGTAAACTGTCATTATCCAAAGATTGGGCCCCTGCTGCTGCTTAACCATCTCTTTTCTTGGCCAACAGTTGCAATTCTACTCAAGGCTTGACTTTTTGAACGTGATTGGAGTGATTCCCGTCTAAATACAGATTAGCGTAAACTTTTGCGTACGTGTGGTTGTTAGTAACACATGCAGATGGCGCTGCGCGTCTACCCGTGTTTACTTCTCTGTGAGTAAACTTTACCGGTCGCCGGTACATGAAAAATTGTAAAAGAAGCAAAACGCTTTTTTAATTAGGGCGCAAACAAACGAATGAAGGTCTGAAATAACGAAATAATAAACATATTTTTTGGAAAAACAGTGTATGTTTATATTAATCTTATGTTTTTTTATTTTTGTTTCCTGGGATAATGGTTTGTCAACAAGTTTCCAGTGGTAACCGTTGTGTTTACAACACCCTTGCCCGTGTAGCAAGCATTATTGATCCAACGACCCCTAGGGTTAGCAGACAAGCTGGGTATCCGACAGGACAAAAGAGAGTCCGACTGATCTCTCCACCATTAAGGGTTGTGAAGGGTAATGTATGGGATGCGTTTGCGACAGACCCTCAATGCAATCTTCCCCTTAATCAATCAATCAGTCTATCAATGAAGCCTTGCACTGCGACTGCCCCTATCGCCTGGAGTCTCGTAATCTATACGTTCGCCTCTGGGAGGTCACACCGAAGACTATTTCGAGACAAAGCAAATGCGGAATTCCACCTTTTTGTCTGTATTGTTCTCAGACATGGAGTTGGACGGGTAGGGGGCTCGTTATTGTGGCCAATGTTAGATGCTATAAAGTGGGCGTGGCCTACCTGCCATCTTTGTTCCCCCCGATTGTCCATTGGCGCTTACGCCCTGACGCACTACTTTTGCGACGTTTACCATCGATACCTTACTAGGATTACTTGTACTGTTTTCAGCCTTGGAAATGGAAATAGGCGCATTCATCGAGTGCGATTTAGCCCGTTGAACGATACCGTTTTGAGTGTTCTGAATGTGGTTCGATTTACAGTCTTGAAAAGTGTCGCGTAACGCAGACGTCAGTCATACATTTGGATCTATAGTCTTCCGATGCAGCACTTCGTATCTTATGTTCCACAAGCCTTTTTGTCAACGTCTTTAGACAAAGTTCATAATGTCATTTCTCTCTTCTTCTCGCGAAACTCATCTGATGACCGATTCCTCCTTCGAATATTCTTATTGCGAAATCCATTCCCATACGTATTACCTCCTTTTTGATCTAAGCTTTTCCCCCGTACGCGTCTTCTTTCCTTAAGAGTGTATTGTACAAATTTTCGTCCAAAATTGTGTCCAAGCTACTGTTAAAATGTTCTACCCCATGACTTCGGGGTCGACCTGACCTTTCGTCGTGTTTTCTAGTGTACTTCATTGCTTCTTTCCTTGCATGAATCATACTTCCTTTTCGCGTATTTTCTACGCTTCAGCCTGCGCTCATTCCTTTTTGAGTGAACCAAGTTTCCGAGCCGTCGAACATCAAATGGCGATATAAATATGGTATCAATGCAGACGACAATGTAAGTGAAATCTGTAGTGCTTATACATTACCCGTTGATTATTCCCTCGTCCAAGTATTGTTGCCGTTGAGGTACATGATGAGATCATTACGTCATCAAACTGTAGCCTGACAACCATATTGGTTATCCCTGCTCTTTCCTTACTTTCCTTCGCATAGCACGACGGAATGGACCAATTAGCGCTTTTAAGAGAAGAGTGTCAATCAATTGTTTGGAAAGTTAAGGCCAGTAACTCTTGACACTTATTTAAGCTACTTAGTGCTCTGGATTCTACTTAATTTTATCGTAGTTAAAACCGGGATTGCGGATTATTATTAATTTAAATTAATGTAAATTATGCTTAAGGAGAATTCTAATTAAAGAAGTAAATGTGTGCCGATATTTAGTAAGTTATCAATGGAAAACATCGCAAAATTGCATAATTAGTGCGTCAGATCATGAGCGCTGAAGAAAACTCGGGGTGAACAAAGATAGCAAAGGGGCCACGCCCACATTACAACTTTTTTACATTGGCCACAATGGCAAGCGCTAGGGATGGGCAAAATGTATTCGTTCACTGGCAATCGAGTACACGAGTGCACATCAAGTACACATGGTTATTCGGACGAGTACATGAGTACTCGGATAGTAACTTTGGCACTCAATTGAATTCTTGGATACCAGGTATTCATTTAAGTACCCGAGTGCCGCGATGAAGACTCGAATACATGGCTGAATACCATTAAATACGAGTCCCCAACTGGAATACGCAGGCGAGTACCAAGTACCACGCCATTGTCCATGGAATTCGACCGGGAATTCACTTATTCATATTTATATTCTTTCATAATAAACATCCATACTCGGATGAATTCTTGGGTATTCATACCTGGATACCCAAGTATTCATCTGAGTACTCATGTACTCGTCTGGGTACTCAGGTATTCATTCGGGTACTCGATTACCAGTGAATGAATACATTTAACCCATCCCTAACTAGCGCCCTCTCCACCGACCTCAATAATTGTTGCGTATACAATAATTTTTTTGTATCCAAGGTGATTGTTGTCAATTCACTCTACTTCCCCACCCACCATGCTATTCCTTGAAGCGTATTGACCGTTGTATCTGAAACAAGCTAAGGTTCCAGAGCTTCGTGAGGATCCTTCAGAGATTCAGGAGAGAAGTTCATTTGGGAGGAGTTTCGGAGGTCTAAATTAGCTCATACGGACCTCGTGGTCTTTTTCTCTGTTCGTTTGTGTTAATATATACATAAATGCATGAGGATCTTCTAAGAGTGTGGTTGGGAGTTAGTCGGACGAAACCCTTCTGTGTCCCTGGGCGTGGAGCCGTCCCTTCCCCGGAAGGAAGGGAATGTTTTCTGGAGTTAAGGGACGTTTCCAGGGTGTGCAAGGGACAGGATCCATTCCTCCCCATCCCCCCTCCGTGTCCCTTTAAAACGGAACCCTCCCGACCGACGCGCCGACCGACCCTGCCAGGGGAAGGAGGGTTGGAGATGAAATAGGGATGGGTCCCTTTAAAACCCTTGAGGTGGATGAGGGGATGGACCAGGGTTTTTGGAAGTTCGAGAGGGACTGGGAGTCTGGTTTGGTCGGGGATGGGGCCTGGGGGTGTCGATTTTCGTTCTCCCGACGCCAGTCCCTTTCAGGGTTCCTCCCTCGCGTAAGATCGCACCCTTGTTCATCCCGTCTCGTTTTTCCCTTTCACTCTTTGAGTGGCGACCGTGGTACGTACATCTGCATACTCCCCTTAGAGTTACCGCAGAGGCGTTTGGCATGGGAAGTCATGCCGGGGCCGAAAACGCACCCGTCGACGCGTTTTTATTTTACGGCCCTTTCATATTTCTAGGACCAAATCTGTTTGTTCAGGGCTCAAGAATAAGGGTTCGCATTTACAATAAGTGTCATAACTTTTCCTATTTGCTTTTTATTAGATAATAGATAAAGACATAAATATTTAGACCACAGAAGAAACGCATATTTATCAGTTCGCATATTGTCATGACGCGTACAACGTATATTTCTAGGAATTTTTGCACACATTTTTGTGGGAACCTTTATCTCTTTGGAAGATTATCGAAATTTCTAAAATTATGTTTTATAACGTCTCAGTGAACATTTCTGGAGCCTAGGTGGATTTGTTGAACCGGTCGAGATAATTCCAATCTATTAACAAAGGAGTCACGTTGTGCAATCTTGAAAATCAAAATCTCCGCCCTCATTGAATACAACTGAGGCTTTTACACGATACAATATTTTAAATTTGCTCAACTTGGCTCGATTCTTACGATTAAGCGATACCTAGCGAAAACACAGAAGCGATAAAATAAGAGAGATACACTGCCGAACAGATAGGTTACAAAAACTCGTTCTTTCCACGCACAATAAGCGACCACAATAAAAACTGAGATCCAGTAAAAATCACTCCCATAATACAGGTCACCATTTCGCCTCCCAAAACCTTACATCTTCACACGTCTGGGGGTCATAACACCCCATGCCACACGCCCATGCGGTGGCTCGCAGGGTAGTATGTAAATGTAGTTGTAGATTCCCGGAGCCGTAATATGTGCAGTATTTAATTAACGTTATCTGACTGCAAAACTATCTCTATTTACTTCATGCTTCTTGTAGATGTGTGATAATCAAAATCAGAGGAGGATATGGCCCCTCTTGTGAAAAATCTCGCTCAAGCTGTGGAGTAATTTTTATCTTCTTTTCCTGAGAATATCTCGCCATTTTTGCGGATGAAGGAATAAATGAATCATGGGGTGCGCTCGGAGTTTGTCTCCGCTCCGATCCCGTTTATGGATTCCTTTTTTGCAATCTCACGGTTTTCAGTTCATCTAGTTGCGACTTGAATATTTTCTTTTGCCCATTCTTTTTATCTCTGCCGGCGGCATTAAAATGGGCGTTCACGGTCCAATAATCTCGAGTTTTCTTTTGTTTTAACGTCGCCTCTCGCGCCCGGTCAAATGCGGCCCGCGAGACAACAATGAGATTTACGGCGGCTTCCCTCGAGAGAGAGAGAGACTTCGTTTGTTTTTCTTATTCGGATGTCCGCCGTCGGCGGATGCGAGGCCGCCCGTGTCGCTGCGGCTGCTGTAGCTCCCGCAGCGGAGTTAAGGTTAAAATTGAATCTGTCGCGTTGCTCGGAGTGGACCAGGGATTGAACTGGAAAGCGCTGCCACGTGTAATATGATTATTTTGGATTCGGTTAGTTAGTTGCCGCGGAACAGTCACGGTTCAGATTTAAAAAAAACGTGTTGGAAAAAGGGGTTTGGTTTCGAATACCTACTCTGGCGGCCATATGTACTTGCATTTCACATGGTCAGAATTTCGCCATTGGTTGTCGAATTTCGTCACACCGGAGCAAAGTTACCGTAAGAGACAAAAAAGGGATTTCACGAAATTTTATTGTAGTTATGGTTATGATCTGGCTCAAAATAGATTAAGTAAAATTAGCAGATTTGTTCAAATATTTTGCGAAATATCCTGCGAAACTTTTTCGCCTAATTTTGAGGAATTTATAAGCTTAATGATCATGATAAAGTTTGTAACTGCCACCATTCATTTAAAAGTTACCTGCGTTAGATACGCATCACCCTGCCTCCACACGTCTCATGAACACCCTCCCTGTGTCTTCAAATTTTCCTAAGTACCGTATGATTTCCTATGTACCGTGAGCTCACCTTCGTTTTGTTGGGTCAATATTTTAAATATAATTTTCTTACTTATGTTTATTTCAATCTTTCCTCTCCCTCTCAACAATGCTCCTTGTTGTCATTTAAATATATATTTTTCTGGTCGTCACCATGGCCATCTCATGACATAAATCTAAATATACAACAACCTTCATCTTGTTCCACCAACAATTTTGCACCCTTCTCCCCACAGATCACTTCTCCCCCCCCCCCTCCCCCCTCCAAACTGAGCGCTTCCCGTGATCCTGTGTAATCTATATAAAGTACTGACACCAGTGATTTTGTACCTGAAGATGGCTTGACCGCCGAAACCTGTCGGTAACTTTTAAATATGTTGTGGAAGACATAAGCTTTATCTCGATCATTATGACGTCCTTTCACCAAGTGAACGCTTCCATTTTCTAAGTAATTTATAAGTAGTTGAGTGATCTGTCACCCTCTGTCGCAGTACTGCGTGTTCATTAGGTGACCGTCGCCGGGATGAGCGGACTTGGAGAGTGAACGTTGATTCTGGAAATAAGTTGTTGGTAAACAAGGAAATACCTACTGCATGCAAACGCTGCCCACTGACAGCGGGAGTCATACCGCGAACGTCAAAGTGTAAAGACCTCTAATAATGATGCGATAATGCAACAAGAAATGATGGAGTGTACAGAAGAGGAGATAATCATGTGGAACGCCATACAGAAAAGAAGAGCCAGATGTATTGGACACACCCTGAGACGCAACGGGCTTGTGAGGAACGCAATTGAAGGCGAAATTGAGGGAAAAGTTCCCAGGAAAGGAATACCCAGGAATAAGTTCGTGGACCAAATAAAGAGGAAAGTACATAGGAAGAGATACCAGGAGGTAAGGGAACTAGCATTAGATAGGTGAAAAGAGAACTCGCTCTGTACTTTCCACGCAATTTTATTCTCTCCGGCCATGGTTCCGACAAAGTTATGTCGTTATCAAGGGACAAGTTGACATTTCCGGAAATGTAAACTTGTACCTTGTTACCTTACAAAGTTATGTCATTATCAGGGCACCTCCTGGTACCTTGATAATAACATAACTCTGTCGAAACCATGGTCGGAGAGAATAAAATTGTGTGGAAAGTACAAAGCGAGTCCTCTTTTCATGTGTCGCTGTTCCACAAAGTGAAGCCTGGAACTGTAACTTGTGTAGCATTAGATAGGGGTGGGTGGGGAGGGCTGCAGTCAACCAATCTTAGCACTGCACGACCATTTAATGCAAAAGATAAAGAGATAAAGATACATTTATTTCACCGCAAATAATATTACACAAAATACATAATTAATCAGTGAAATTAGGCACCCCTAAAGATTAACTCTTACGTAGGGGTTGCCATTAAATAAAAATAAGGCAGTGCTTGGCAGTGCATATCAAAAATAATATTAAAGCAAAAATGGCTCTTATATGAGACCTCATAAGAACATATGCCCATGTACATTTGAGAAAATAACATAACCTTTTGAAACACAAAATATAATAAAATAGAAACACAAAACAAAACAACAAGAACACAGTAATAAGGAAACAACAATCAAACATATAATCAACACACCAGCGGAAACAAAGCGGAACAAAAGCACCAGAAAATCAATCACACAACGGTCACAAACAAAAACTCAATCTTCCTATGATTAAACAACCATCCTCTCAGTTTATTGGTAAATTCATGTTCACATTTACAACAGTGCAATTTTGTCCATAGACCCTCATACAATTTAGGAGCTAAATAATTTAAAAAATGTTTGTATGCTTCAATATGTGGTTTCGGAATATTAACAATTTGGTGGCACCTAAGATTTTTCATACAGGGACATGGTTTGTTTTTTATGTCCACCACGATTGTAGAAAATGCGTTAAGTTTTACAAACATATAGATGCCGAACTGGGAGGATATTCAACCTTACAAATAGTGGGAAGGATGATTCAGTTCTGCGGGTTCTTAAAATTACCCTTAGAATTTTGTTTTGAAAAATTTTTATTGCAAACACAAGTCCTTATTATAAATCTCGGTCCTGACATTATCCTTATCCATTCTTGTGACGTCGACAGCTTCTACTCATCCATCTGGACTCTACTTTTTTGACTGTGACCTTTTGCTAACCTACTCCAGGATGTTCTTTGAAATTTTATGTAAATTTCAAAAATCGACTCATAATTTGTTTTGACCGACTCTACAGTCTTTATCAAGTTATGAGTTTAATTTATGTTTCCGAAATCGAGGTATTATATGTGGACCCCAGAAGTCAAAGGGTCTAAGTGACAAAAAAAAGCTAGGTACAGGAATGGGATGTGAAAACATAAATATTTTTGGTGATAATGGGATCCAAGTGATTTTCTTGACAGGTGCTGCCATCTAGGGTAATGCCTCTTAACTACTTAGTGGGTTGTACCAAAAATTTTCAACTTTGACTTAAGTTTTCTCAAAACGACGATTTTGTTACTTATACCCCTTGAATTCTGGGGTCCTCATATGTTTCAACCGATGCAACGCGTTTATAGGCGGTAACTGAGAGCACCATTTTTTGCTTATCTGAGATCCGTTCTTCGGTAAAAAGACTGGCAGTGCCTGTATTCATCTACATCTACAAAATGTCGTGCAAGCCACCACCTTCAAGGGTGTCTGACACGGGGTAATTCCACACCAGGCATGAAGCACTCAAATCAGAAACTCGCGCACTCCCCTGGATACCAGGCGGAGGCCAAAAGCATTCAGGATAACAGTGCACGATCAGACCATGAACTAGGAGAGTGCTACGTTTACGAGCATGCAACCATACAGTACACTGTTTAAGGTACAACCACTGGTTAGTATTATTAATGCGATTGATGAATAGTAATACAAGGTACTAAATCATGCCTGAGATATTTCTCGCCGGAAATTTCTTGCGGGGTTATTTGCTAATGATGATGGTAAGATTTTACCACAAGTGCTAAACCTACTTTACCTAGTGAGGGTCAAACACTTGCTATGCTAACAACCATTTTGTATGCTGCTGTAAGAACTACTCTTGAGTAGTTCTTCCACTCGTGAAATGCCATCTTCAGTAAGGAACACTGCCCTATTCGTACAACAATTGAACAAATAGATGTGGATATTTCATCAAGGAATACTGCGCGCTCCTTCCTTTTACATTGTCTCAACTCCATGAAGTAAAATGCTTTTCTGTCCGCCATTTATTGGGATTTATGCCAGTTTCTGAAATTATTGTTTGTATGGTCACTACATCAAGTCCTGGTATCCTATAACTGATCTATCGCAATGATTGTGGTCCCTTGCTGTAAGAGGAAAAAAATGATATTTTAAATCTATTGGTTCCACTGTCTATTCTCTTTGATTTTACTCCAGTTATCATTTCTGCCGTAATAGTTCGGGGATCTAGCCGAATGTGTTACGGGAATAGTTTGGCTCCAGTCGAATTCGCACGGGAAAAAATAGTCGTTTTTCAAAATTTCGTAAAAGATTTAATCTATATTTTTCCCTTCGATCAGATCGAGGTTCCCACCCTAAATCCCTCTACAATTCAGTTACCCTGCTACGTTTGTCGTGACAATTTTTCACAAATCTAGCTGCACTGCGCTGTATTCGATCTATGTTAAGTTTGATTATCTTGTGCTTCCTCAAATATTTTGCGGAATTTTTTATCTGTTTATATTCTTCAAATCTGGCCCAACTAAAATCTGGAAGCTAAATAAAATCCCGTGCGTCTTGTTAAAAATTTCCACCGTGGGAGCGGCTTAAAGCTTCCGGTAGTACTCCGGGTGGCGCCCCTGAGGATTAGAAAAAAAAACATCTCTTGGCTAATGGACTCGGGTAGGATTAATAAAAAGTAAAATGTTTGGAGAGCCCGTGGAAGAGTCTACAGTAATCACGTTCCGGCGAACTCACTTTTTAACCCCTCCCCTTCCCCCCCCACCCTATTATAATGAGAGGAGAGGGAGGCTTGGGGCATTTCGAATAATGGATACGGTTTCCATCGCAACCGTCTCTCCATTACGTTTTTAGCGCTCCTTTCTGCATATATTTGCCGCCCGCGCGTTCCAAGTCTGCCCCAAATCCCCTCCCCCTCCCCCCCGTGTCCTCCAGCCGTGGAAGCTAATGGCGTTTGAAACGGGGGGGGGGGGGGAATGGGAAATTCTCTCTTCGATATGAGAATTTATGCCGGATTTAATGAGGCGAGAGCATTTCCGGATAGGGATGCTGCCCCTCTCCCCCCCTCCATCCCGGGTCCATCATTTTTACCTCCTCCCTTCCGCCATCTCGGAAATCTCGAACTGCCAGGGCTCACGAGATTATGTGGCCGCCGAATGTTCTCCCCCGGAGTAAATAATGGATTCCTGTTCACGAAGGCTACGGAATTTTCGGACCTAGACGATGACGAAATTGTGACGTCATGGACCCATTATAAAATCCCCATTGTGCCATTCAACTGTAAGTCAAAATCATTTAGGTAGATGGAGAGGGCATTGCGTCATCAAACTGTAGCCTGGCAACAGAAATATCAACCATATTGTTTAACCGTGCTCTCTCCTTTCCAGCGAATAGGAAGACGGAATGGACGAATTAGCGGATGAAAAGCAAGAATATCAACCATCTGTTTATAATTTTAGCCTTGTAAATCTTAAAATATATACTGGCTACTATTGTTATGGTATCTTCTATAGATTTTATCATAGTTATCATCGGGTATGCGACTAATAGTTAGTTTAAATTAAAAAAATATATTTAAGTGGAGAATGCACATTTAAGAAGTAAATGCTTACTGGTTTCAAGTAAATTATCGATGGAAAACATAGTTAAATTGCAAAATTAGTGTGTCAGCTCTCAAGCGCTGATGGAAATGGCGTTGACAAAGATGACGAACAGTCCCAGTTCCTAATTTTCGTCCGTGTAATTAGGGAACTGTTGCTAGAACTCTCTTCCAAGTCGTCGTTATGCTGTAGCCATCTTTTCTGTTAATTTTTTTTGGTGAATTAGGTTGTTTCTGTAGCTTCCCTGACTAATCGCGGTGGGTATCGATGTTTCCCGCTCCATTTTGGAATTAGTGTCTTATTCACGTGAGTGAAGGAAAAAGGTAAAGAAAACAACTACTACTAGCGGCAGAAATGTGGACATGGAGAGGAATGACACGTTCGAGTTGGATAGCCAGAAAAAATGACTGGCGGAGTAGTTTTCGGAGTTCGGCGAACAGGGAAGATCATTGGAAGCAATGGAAAGAAAAAAGTTTGCATTTGTTGGTCATTTATATGATGAGACCCAACTAATTTTTGAGTGGAATTTCAAAAGGGATTATAATTTCTTCAATATATAACTTCAGAACATAAGCTTCAATTAACCTTGGTTGGTCATTTGAGACTGAAAATTTATTTATTTATTTATTTATTTTCACTGTCCCGAATACAGTACATTAGGCCATTTTACTTCGGGTGAACAACAGTAACAACGGACGAGGCACAGACACCCATGTCCCGGGCAGATAATATTCTACCCAGGCGGGACTCGAACCCACGACCCTCGGCTTAGCAGGCGAGGACTTTACCCCGCCGCCACCGGGGCCGACAATGCCCGAAACGGGAATAACTCACGACCAATTCTGGATGTATGGCGTTCCGAATGTTGTCGACATTATGGGCTCCTTTGAAAATTCAATTCCCGTGTAAACCTCAAGGCCCGTAGCGCGAAATTGCCGTTCAAAGCTGGAAAATTAAAATAGTGCATCTGAGTGTACTGACTGAGTATTTTAAAAGTTCTCCAGTTTTCACATTTAAAGGTCGCTCGTGTCTCCGACCTTTTGCAACAACCGGGATAACTAAAGGCTTTCACACCGTCGATCAAAATTTTGACGCTATCTACTGCGTAAGTCCCGAACCAATTAATTTGCATACGAATCGCTGGTGATTGTATCCTTATTTGATACTTATAGGACGAATAGCAAGCCGCGAATGTGTGCGGTGTAAATCTTATGTCTCTGTGCATATGTGCAAGGCAGTTGTCCTTTTGGGTATTCTACCTACTGATTGGCAAGTGTTTGGCAGTACTTATTCTCACGTCCTTACACCTGGCATATCATTCTATCGTCCTTGCTTTACGCCATCTACCATTACGCTCCTAAAGTCCTTATTCTTTATACTTTAATTTCGTAGAGATTCCTATCCTCTTCCACGCTTCCCCAGTGTTCTCCCCTCAATTACCCTCGTTGACATTCCCTCTCCTTTCAATAGGTCCTCCATCCATCTCTTCTGCCTCCTCCGAACCTCCACCTGTATTATCTTTTTCTAGTATCTTGGGTGCCTAGAGGCTGGACTAGAATTTGTGGGGGTGAGCGAAGAGAGAGCAGTTCGTAATGTGACTTTCCGAGAGCCAATGAAGGAACCGTAGGCGTGGTGTAGAGAGATGAAATTCAGTAGCCCTCAGACCTCCGTCATGTGAACTTCGTGATTCCGCTTGCCGTGTTGCCAAACCTCGTCACCCCAGGGCCTCTCTCATTGTGGGTCACGCGGTATTCCCTGCTGAGTGATAATAATCTCGGCAACGTCGAGCAAGAATCCCTCCCATCCTATCGAAGACAGTTCCCCGTCCCCCGGCAGCGGAGGCATTCGAAGTGTTCCGGACTCGCACGAAAGGCGCCCGCCCTCACGAATTTTAGTCCAGCCTCTTAGTGCCCTAGGCATTTGTAAAAGATAATGGCTTCCTCTCCTCCTCAACCATACCCAATACCTCCTCGTTCTTCTTTCTCGCCGCAAAGCTCCCCCTCTGCATCCTGCTCCACACCCACATCTCAAACGGCTCAACTCTGCCTACATCCTCCCTTCGAAAAGAGAAAAACATGAATACAAAGAGTCTTACGTTGGTATGTAAAGTGTCACGTATATTTTTTTTAAATTCTGCCTCCCGAAAAAATATTAGGAGATTTTTGCTAATTCATTATTAGTTGTAGATATATTAACTTTAATATGACGTACCGTATGTTGGTGATAACTCAACCTCAGACCCACACACTTGAGGTGGGTCGTAGAGTATTGTGGAGTAGATGAATATTTGGCCAGCACCAGCTCTTTGGTGAAATTTCACACACACAGCATTAATCAGATGACTCTGTTTGAAAAACAGGAAATAAGATGATGAACTCCTGATGGAAAGTATTTTTATAAAGAGACTTGAAAATGGAGTCAACAAAAAAAAAATAGTATTACGGGCGTGGCGCGCATTCTGGCAGCCGACTTGACACGAAATTAAGTCGTGAACGCCCTTTTTCCGCGACCATTTGTTTGTTCGGGTGACAGGAGGACAAAAAACAAAGAGGCCTCGGCATGAAAATACCCATTTGCCGAGTTTTTAGCGTGAATATTCACCTCTTCTGGCCGGTGAAGTTCCATCTCACGCGATGAAGGTATTAGATGGAGACATGTGCGATGCAATGGCGAAAAAAACCCTAAAAAGGGGGCCGTTCCTCTCAATCGAACGTCTAATAATATTCCTAATTCCTCAGCAATCAGTATCCATGGATATTTATTTGCGAACGATGGTAGAAAAGTTACAAGCGTGCGATGTTGGGATGGGCCCCTCGAAGGACTGGAAACAGGCTTTTCGGCTCTCGCCGCAGGATTACAACTTCCGCCCCAGGTCTGCAAGCTTTCACTTATACCCGGGGACAAGGAAGAGGTGGGAGGAAAGGATGGGAAAGGAAGGTTAGCAAAACCGCAGCCCCTTCGAGGCCGACACCAATGAGGCGGATTGAGGTCAAAAGGACCTCAATTGGGCCTCCGCCTCCCCGATGTGCTCGTATTAGTTTGGTTTCCCCAAACAACAGAGACGAGTTACCGTCGGCTTCGCTTTCGCGAAAAACCTACCGCACATCTTAGTGGACCGAGAGAGCCCGTTGCCCAAATATTTGGGATGAGGTGTCTCTCTGACTCACTTTACGGGTTGACGCCGTGCGGTCTGCCGAAGTACGTCCTCGAGTCGGGGATCAGCGGACCCATGGAGGGTCAATTCGGACCAATTCAGGTCAAAGCGGGAGTGCATCCCACCTCTCAGTAGTCCTCGTCAACCCCTTGGACTGGAAACAGTTCGATAGATTCAAGGGACGAAAATAACCAGATTTTTACGAAGACTTACGACCATTGAGGTATTTGGAGAAGGCACTTGCGAGGCTGGCCAATGCTAGAAGATGAAGCCAGTCAGCCATCTTAGTTGAACCTCATTTTGTTAAGCTCTCGCGGGCTAACGCACTAATTTTGCAATTTTTCTGTGTTTTCAATCGATAATTTACGAGAAATCAGCATAAACTTCCTTTAATGTGCGTTCTCCTCGCGTTTCTTATTTATTTTTAAAAATAAAATATTATCCACATTACCGCTGAAAACCAGGATAAAATTGGGTAGAATCCATAGCACTAAGTAATCAATGTATGTTTGATGAGTCACTCTACTTGAATTTCAAACAGATGGTTGATATTCTTGCTTCACATCTGCAAAGTCGTCCATTATGTCGTCCAATCCTCAAGAAACTAAGGAGAGTGTAGGGTTAACCAATATGATGTCATATTGGTTGTCAGGCTTCAGTTTGATGACGTAGTGCCCTCTCCATACACCTCAATGTTTTCGACCAGTCTCAACTCATAAACTCCATTGTTAGAGATTAGGAGATAATACGTAATCACTGTCTAGTAACATACAGTCGTGACACCCATTGTTAATTTCCATTAGCTAAGCTGCCTCTGACGATAGCAGCGCCTCTATCCGCCAGCAAGTAAAACTAACCCACCCACAGGGGCATGCTAAGAAAATGCATTAGACGTAGTAAGATACCCGTCTGAGATTTTTCATTTCAGTTGAGCGAAAACTACTTTGATTCAAAACAGCAGTATTAGGGTTCCTAAATTATGAGTTTTTCCCGATGTAAATTATTGAATTTCTCCAACATATCAGTACATTCCTTCGGATGTACCCAGTACAGAGTAAGATTTTACGTATCTCCGCAATATCCACCTCCGTTAACTCTCATCTCTTGCGAAATGGAAGTTAAATTATTACTTAAAAATTTTTTGGAATGCCTGTTTGTTAGTAGTTTTTTTTATTAACTATTTGAAATGAGCTTCTTCTTGCTCGTCACCGCGCGGCGCCACTGAGCTCCGAGCTGCCATTGTTGTCGCGACTATATTTATGGACTATGACGTAATTATGCTATTGTTGTCAAGGCTTGAAAATTTGGTTCCCTTCTCGATACACAGTTCAGTGTGGACGTCACTCGGGGGCTCAAGAATGACGAAATTTAGACTCCATAGCCTATAAGATCTCCATTGTAGTTGTTGGAATAATTGATAATGATAACAGTTCATTAACTTCCCAGAAAATCGATCACCAATTTACAATTTATTTGTATTTAAGCTAGTTTGGGCGAGATAGTTCTCTAGTTATAAACCAGACCATATTCGAATTATACGTTTTAATTTCAGCTAATATAAGGGGCATGAATTAAATGTTGCACTATTCATGGTGCCGTAATATATTTATAGGCGACTAAAATTTTAAGTGATTATGTAAAAATATCTGTATAAGTCTATAACTTGACTCATTTTTTTTCGCGCGTTACGTTTAAAACTCCTTTCACAAAGGATGGTTTTTTTGTGATCATGAAAAAATGACTGCTGCGACAATATGATTAATTTTTTATTAAAAAAATAGTCGAGAATGCATACTAACTACGCGCCGTTAATTTTTCGACGAGATCTAGGTGTTAGGAATGCCTCATGTTTTTCTAAATTTGATCTCTTTGGAGTGCGTACCCGTACCATTCCCCTTATTAAAGGGCTGGTATTTTTCGTCAAAAATCCGGGGAAGTTGATCGGTTAAAGGCTGATATTTTGGCGGTTTTGGAAGGGTGAGATATTTGTATTAGAGATAATGTGTTTATTCGGCCCCGGTGGCGTTGGGGTAAAGTCCTCGCCTGCTAACCCGAGGGTCACGGGTTCGAGTCCCGCCTGGGTAGAATACTATGTGCCCAGGACATGGGGGGGTGTGTGTTCGTCAATTGTTGAATTTAAAACACTCGATGTTAAAGGCCTTTGTTGTGCTGTTTTCGGGGTTGTGAGTATAAAATTTGTCTTTAAAATTAGGACAAATACCTTGATTTATAGGTGAAATAATAGGTAGATCAATCTACCTTAAATCCGGAAAGTTTTTTAGGTAGCCTGTAAAAAGAACTGTGTTGGGCTACCTTCACATTAAAGAGGTGTTGTTGCATGTAATTTTAACAAAAAATAATACGATTTACTCTCTTGAGAGAGAAATAATAACTGAAGCAAGAAAGAAGACAACTTTACTCAATATTATTAAATTAATATTCCGTATCATACTGAGTAAATAGCCATTTGGTTCTAATTAATGCATTTGAAGATTTGAGTCTAGGCTTAGGATGTGATGCGGCAATCTTCGAAGTGCCAAGCCTCGATGATTTCGATTCAATACTGAATGGGAATCCTGAGCTCTCCTCTATGCCTTTAAGCACGGGGGCATGACACTTGATTAACCTTTCACTTAACTCCGCAACAATGGATGATGAGGGTATATCTTTGACTGCCGGTTGTCATGGTAGCTAACATGATCACCTAAATTAATAGTTGACTCAAGACTGATTCAGGGAAGGATACGAAAACTGGCTCGTGTATTTCTACAGGAGGAAATTCACGGATCAATGAGAACGTAGTCATTGAAATTTTATGAGCTTTGATGTTATGCTATTCGGAACGCGAGATACTTTCAAACGGTTGTTTGTAAACGAGCATCCCATCAATTTTTTAAAGTGTCGAATATGTTAACTTGGATGGAAAATTGGATAGGACCTTTGATGCTGGACGGAATCTACGTATTTGAAGTGCGACAATGTCGAGGTTGTCAGGTCCATTGTAGTAAATTGAGAGGTCGCTTGATATGGTGGCCAATGGTAGAAGCTGTGACGTGAGCGTGGGGCCTGTCCGCCATCTTCGTTAGCCCCGATTTCCCTCTATTGATTAAGGGCGAACTGACTTACTAGATAATTGTAACAACATTTTTCATCGGTAACTTACTAGAAATCAGCATACTTCTTCAACATGGATTCATATATTATTTATATGTTAAAATTAATAACAGTCTACATTCCTGGTGAAAACTATGGCAAAATCAAAAAGTCATTGAGTACTATTTTAATACTTTTTTATTCATTTCACTTATTGTCGGAAATGATGAAGGTGCTTGCTGTGCTGGCAAATGCTAGAAGCTGAAGCCAGTCCGCCATCTTTGTTCACTCTCATTTCCCTATAGCGTTTGCGGGCTAACGTACAAATTTTGCAATTTTACTGTGTTTTCCATCGATAACTTACTAGAAATTATCATGCTCTTACTTCTTGATTATACATTCTCGTGACATATTTTGTTTATTTATTTAAAGTAATAATCACTCACATTCCCGATAGAGTCAAATCGAAATCCGAATCCGGTCGAGTCGAAAATCGAGTAGAGTCCATGGCAGTAAGTAATGAATATACTTATAAAAAGTTACTTGCCTTAAATTTCACACAAATAGTTGATACTCTCATTTCACGTCCGCCAATTCGTCCCTTCCGACGTGCTGTCCTTAAGGAGAGTGGGCAAAGATCAGGGATATCCAGTATGGCTGTTATCTTGGTTGTCAGGCAACATTTGACGTCTTAGAAGCCCTCTCCATCTGCCTCAAAGATCAATCAGGTCACTTAATCGATGAGTCCAAATTAAAAAAAAACAAATGCATTTATTCGCTAATTTTTGGGAGCGTGACGTCAAGACCTCGTCATTGTCGAACCTCGGGCGACTTCCGAATCTCTCTCCTCAATGGAGAACTCCACGCAACAATGGAAACTTTTCTCTCCTCGTTCGTTCGCGCTACAATTTGGCACCGCGAATGCGTGGAATTCGTAATATATCGGACAGAGGAGTTGAAACGAATGAAAAAAATGCATAAGGCGTTTGGATCCGTGAACGTTTTTTTTTTGTTTACGTGCAGATTGGCGTGAAACTTTGCATACGCGTTTTTGGCAGTGGTCTATTCATAAGATGAAAGAGAAAAAAAATTAATCGCGCCGATCCGATGTAATTTTTGGCGACTCAATGATATTGTGACACGTAGACATGCAGCACTTGAACCATATTGCGAGAAAAAAAATCGAATGCAAACGTTCAGATTTTCTTCCCTGCGAGAAATAATGCTTTTCTCATGGTTTTAATTTATTTTACAAATACCAAGGTGACACGTCGAGTCCAATATTCGAAATCCACTTTTTTCAGCGTGAATTCGTTTAAATTCTGAACACCACAACGAAAAATCACCAACCAACCCTGCATGGGTCGCCTCATGGGAGTGTGGCAGGGGGTTTTTAAGTCACCAGACGAATGAAGAAATAAGGAATAAGGTTTTTGAAGGTGGAATGGTGAAGTGCATCATGGGTGCCTTTTGAGTGGAGCTCAGTTTTTTATATGGTCACCTGTTCGGCAATGTATCTGTCTTATTTTATCGCTTCTGTCGGACCCAGAGATATTGCACGGGGCTAAGATAATATTCTCTGTGTAACACTAAAGATAACCTGTTCCGATCTGTTCTGTTCTGTTTTGTTGCGTGACCTAAAACCATGGCACGAGATATTTCACATCACCTTAAAAAAATTCCTCCCCTTGCGTACATCTGCATACAACCTTGAGAACCACCGCATGGGCGTGTGGCAGGGGGGTGTTACGACACCAGCCATGAAGAGACATAAGGGATGAGGTTTTGGGAGGTCAAATGGCGAAGAGCATTATGGGAGTGTATTTAGTGGAGCTCAGTTTTTATCGTGTTCGCTTATTGTGCGGGGAAAGAACGAGTTTTTGTACCTATCTGTTCGGCAATTTCTCTCTCGTATTTTTCTCTCGGACAGAGATGTAGTGAGGCGTCATGGCAACATTCTCTGTGTCATTATGATGAACACCAGTTCTGAATTTCTCAATCAGGTATCGTGGACAGGATGAAGAATGGCAGATCGTATGCTGAGGCGAAAAAGGATAAACTAAAGCGAGATGGGGCCCTGAAAGTGTAGAAAACAGGGAGGGGATTCTCTGACATTCATCAAAACCTATCTTAACCGGGAGAATACTGAAAAACGTGAGTCAAGCGTGTAGCCCCAAGAGTCTCTAGCGGATCCCAACCTAACCTTTCAAGTCATAACATGATTTTATTTAGGCAAAAAATATAATTCCTGTGTCTTTACAGTTTTCGTTCCTATGGCGAGCTCCAGCCCAAAATCCGGACGTAGTAATGTGAAATGTGTTCAGAGGATTTTTTAGACATGCTTAAAAAAATATTACAATATGCACTGCAAAGATCCGATATTACCGCTGCACCCGCCTCATGGCTCTCGAGCAGAAGTGCCGATGCACATAATTTCAATTTCACCAGTAATTTCACCAGGTGACAATCTTCGGTCCATAATACTTACCCATAAAGGAACTAAAACAGGAAGTCAATCATGACTTTGGTAAAATATTATATACCTGCGAAGTTGGTCCTGCGCTGTCCGGCATATTGTACATCTACATCTGCATACCTCCCTGAGAACCGCCGCATGGGCGTGTGGCAGGGGGTGTTAGGTCAACAGCCGTGTAACGATGTAAGGTTTTGGGAGGTGAAAAGGTGACTTGTGTTATGGGAGTGTATTTAATAGAGCTCGGTTTTTATTGTGGTCGCTTATTGAGCGTGGAAAGAACGAGTTTTTGTATCTATCTGTCCGGCAATGTATCCCTCTTATTTTATCGCTTCTGTCACACCTAGAGATGTACTAGTATGGCGTCATGATAATATCCTCTGTGCGTTCAGGTGTTCTACTGGTATTAATTTCAGGTATTGTACTGATATCCCAACTCATACTAAAAGTATTACGTAATTTTAAAATAAATGCTTTTAGATTTTGTATCAACTCGTAGTAATCTGTACTCCTTAGGGCCCCATCGAGTAAAAAGTTCTTCATAAGTTAGTGTTACTTGGATTTAATTTAGTAACATGTATCGTAAATTATAAAGTGCTCTTCGCGTCGGTATTAACTGCTTATTTCCACTTCTAGCACATAAGATCCTATGCACTTTATGAAGGTATTATTCTGGAGACGTAGCCGTTTTGCGTGACCTCATGTCACGACCGCTGGCAAGACGTCCGGGAGAATTTCTCCCTTCGGAGGGAGACTCATCTGGTATCCGAACTGGGGAAACAATTCCCCATCATCTCTATGTCAACCAATAATGACGTCAAATTAGAGCGCTGTAACTGCATTCCTTGAGCGAGCCTGCCGAGGAAGGAATCAAAAAGGAAATGAGAAATGTGGGCATTGGTCTGTTTCCTGATGATAACGCCCCTGCACGCAGAAATAACGAGGAATGGAGACTTCTCGAGGCTCCTTCCATCCTTATCCAATCATCGTCGACGTTCCTGTTCGTATCTTCAAGCCCTCTCATGCGAGGAAAGGACTCCAGGCTAGAATTGACCTAGAATTGTAGGTCGGAAAAAAAACAATGTCAATCTGTTATAAATTATCTGAAGGTTTTGATTTTCCAACTCCAATCATTTTACCATTCCAAAAATTGTGAACAATTAAACTGTCTATGTGAGAAAATTGAAAAAAAATCAGGAATCTAAATATTTAGGAGTGACTTTTGATGAAATAATGATCTGGGGAAACATATCCAGTTGTTGCCAGAGCCGTTGTAGCCATATTTATCGCTGGAAATTGATTCATATTTCAAGATGGTAACGCCTTGTCGCTACAGCGAAGTGAATCTGTCCTCTGTTGCCCTCTTCAATTACACATAACTTCGGAAACCCATTCGGCTCTTAATTTCTTCTACATATTTCTTCCTCTTTCTTCCTTTCCCTTTCTTTCCCAACGCAAAAGAAAAAAAAAGAAGGTGACAGGAATTTTGGACCAAATTGGAAGAATTGTACAGAATAAGTATTTTAAGAGTGATCTGATGGCGGATCTCTTACGGGAGGGAAAACGAAACAGTTCTCCGGAAATTTGGACGTTAGGGTGAATACTGTCCAAATGCCTTCCAATCAGCTGGTAGAATGCTCTATGGGTAGGCGGGGACTTCTGATGTGAAGGGTCTCACATTTTGACCATAATCGGTCCGAATTGAACATCCATCGGTCCGGTAGGGCCCCGATCCGATGACGAACTGCGACGGACCACACTACGTCCACCCGTAAATGGAGCCGGCGGACACCCTATCCCAAGAATTTGGGCAATGGGCTTCGCCGGTTCTCATAAGATGTGTGGTAAGTTTTCGCGCAGGCTAGACTGGCGGTGACTGTTCCAAAGTTGTTGGGGGAACCCAACAGCTTAGAGAACTAGGGGGAAGGGGGGGAGGCCGTTGTCGTCCTTTTGACGGCAATCCTCCTCATGGTGTCGGCCTCCTAGTGGCTGCGTTTTCGCCAACCCTTCCCACTCCCGTTACCCTTTTCCCACTGCCTACCAATTCCCAGGCGATAAGCTTCAAGCTTCTAGACCGGGGGGGGAGGGGGGGGGGGAGCTTTTAACCTTATTGAGGTGACTAGAACCTGGTTTTAGAATGCTCTGAAGAACTTCTACCCTAATGCTCAGAGATACAAGATTTACACCCAGGACATTCACTACGTGTACCAATCGATCTCAGATCGATCTGATCTCGGACCGTTCTGAAAATCCCAAGCGAGCTGACTCAGATTTCTGACCGAGAGAAGTATTTCTAGGTTTTCGTACATTCTTTAAACACAAAGAGCATGAAAAATAAAAATACATGACCACCAATAAAAAATGAACGGTGAACGAGTGAGAACGACCGATCCAGAGTGAACGAGGTCCCACAAATAAACGAGTTTGCCCATCCCTAATCAGTTTGTCTATAATAATGTTGAAGAGCTCACTATCTTGTTTTTTGCTAAGTCTTGAAGATCTATCTATGTCTACGTCTACATATTACCATGCAAGCCATATGAAGGGTGTATGGCACGGAGGGTTAGATCATTTTAAAAACAGGAATGGTGACTGGTGAATTTTTTGAAGGAATTACCATGAGAAAAATTCGGCTTGGACCGGGAATCGAACCACGGACCTTTGGTTTGCCGGACCAATGTTGGACCGGACCAAATTCACCCGCCATGTTTGAATATTGTCAAATGGCTAAGCACGGCATAAGTGCTGGTGAACGATACTGTCTATTGGTTGTGGCTTCTTTGAAGCCCTCTTCTCCTCTGCGTTGCCATCTTTGATGGACCGCAAGGGCCTAAGATCTAGTTGCCTTGTATCCATAAAAAAAATTGCCAGGGGAATTAGGAAGCCTGGATAGCGTAGTGGCCTGAGCATTGGTCCGACAAACGAAAGGTCCGTGGTTCGATTCCCGATCCAGGCCGAATATATCTCATGGCAATTTCTTCAAAAAAGGAATAATATTGTTTGGATGGCTGCTTTTCTCTTGTATATTTTCTTGAGCGTATTGATTCCCATCTTAAAGCCTTGAATCTTGGATTAACTTCAGCACAAGGTAAGACGTGTCTATCAGAAAGAGATCACTGGCACCACGTTTCTCCTACGAAGCTTGATTTGTCTAAGGATGTATGTTACCTGTTTAGCTTACCCATAATACCCTATGCCGATTCAAAATATTAACCAGTTACTATAGGTGAGGAATAAAAATAACATGGTCGTGTGCGCATTTTTGTGGTCATCTCTGAAATTCCACTCTTTCCCATCCATTATCTCCCTCAATCAATGGTCCGTCCCATTCCCGCGTCGCGCGATTCGCAATTGTCTCCCGTGGTCGCTTCGTTGTTTGCGCGCCGCCTGGCAACCGTGTGTCTCCGTCTGCCCCCCCCCCTCTCCTCCTCCCCCACACGAAATCGCTTTGTTTTCGTCCATCTTGTGTGAGTTCACGTTCTGTGTGCGCGCTTTCGAATTCGGGGGCTTACGGCATTTCCCCCGTGGGAGGGCGGTTTCGAGTTTGCGGCGGCAAAGGTGCGCGACAAAGCAAGGGAACCAACGGACGTGGAGGACACGGCAGGCTGGGCGCAGATGGGAATGTGCAGGAAGCGACCGTGTATGCACACACGTACATAGGTGGCGCCTTTGTCTGTTTGTGTACGTGTACAAGCTGCGGTCGCGGCCGAAATTTGTTTGTCAGCAGGCGGACCCCTGTTTTGAGGAGGGGAGGGGGTGTGGAGAGAGAGAGAGAGAGGAGTGTCGGTGGTCACGTGACGCTCGTGTCGGCGCTCTGGGATACGCCGTCGTTCGTGTGTGAGACGAGACCGCTGGCGATTTTTTTGAAACCGAAGTCCTGACCGAAACGAAGTCCCAAGATGCCTCATTATTAGTGCATAGTACCTTGGCAACTGTTTCCTATATACAACTGGAAAGCATACACGACTGAAAAAAAAAGATTCAATGAAACAGATGTTTAATGATGATGTAGATATCGAGTATTTACATTTACATTCCATTTTCATGTAACTTCTCGCGATATTCTCGATATTTTCATGTAACTACTGGTAATCCTCTAGGCAATCCTTGCAGCTTTATGGTGTGTTTCAATCAATCAATACTCAATCGATATTTGCATCGGATTTATGCTTAAGTACGAATTTTTACCGATTTTCAGATGCCGTTTTCCCCCTTATGTGTGAAATGCAAATTCTAAACATAAATAAAATAAAGATTACAAGATATCATTTTAACATGTACACCTGTAGCTTTAATTCATCGGGTAAGAACAAAATAATCATCTAAAATACGAAAATATGGCACCGCAATGAAGCTGATAGAACTGGACCGTTCGTCCCCAAATGATTCTGTAAATTTTTAAGGGGGAATTTCGAACAAATTTTCAATTGTTTTACATGCTTAAATTGATTGAGAGTTTATTCACCATTGCAACGGAAAGGTCTTCACCATACCTTGCATTTTTACCCAGGTGTGTTCATAGGAATAATGAGATAATCACATTATTGGTACAGATGTTGGCATTTAAATGACTCTACGGAAGAAGCGTTTTCTCTTCGTAAAGAAACTTCAACCAAACCGTTCCAGTAGAAATAATTTTGACGATGATTTTTTCAGCGCTCTAAAATACTACCATGCATTAATTTGAATTAAAAGGATGACAAACGCAGAAGCAATGTTTCCTCTACTTCCGTGTGGAAATACGTTCGTTTCGACGTGTATACTCCAGTTTATTTTGATAGTCGCCCTCACAAAGCTAAGACACTTGTTTGAAAATGGCGACTGCAGAACAAATGCATCCTCATCGCTTTTTTGGTCTCCATTAGCAGTTTTCTAGGATCGTTGGCGTGCCCTGAAAGAAATTTATTTATGCTTTTCTCGTTTAACGACGGCATATTAGTCATGCTTGGGAATATTTCGAGCAGTAAAATGTTTCAGTCAACGTTCCGGCATAAAGGCAAATTTGAGATTGCAATTGACGATTACCAGCCTTATGTTTGGGCGCCGAAAGAACCGTTTATCCTGATAATTTTCATCGCAGAATGGCGGTAAAAATGTAACTAACTAATGCATTAAATTGCACGTATTGATTCTGTCCCAGTATTTGAAGCCTAAACATCTCCCAAAAATATCAAGTTAAGGTTCTAGTGAGTAATGCCAGATGCATGCAATGATAAAATTGACTAGTCACGCTCAGTTACTTCAGCTAATTGCCACACCGTAATAAGTAAATCTACTGATATTATAAATATGAAAGCTAGTATGTTTGGATGTTTTTTACTCAATCACGCAAAAACTACTAGACCGATTGAGCTGAAATTTGGAATGTAGATAAAAAATATATCTGTGGGTAATATAGGCTATATTAAAAAGCCCTCAGGGTCCCCTAAGGCCCCCCAAAGGCCGCTCTGGTGGTCCATGCTAATCATTGGGTTCGGTGCAGTGGTTTTATTTTTTGCTTTTTAAAAGTACTTCCACTCAAGATAGAGGGGTGGAATTTTTTTTATCGGATGGCTGAATAAATGAAAATTCTAATTCTTCCAATCGATTTTCTATTACGTTTCGTATTCGTGTTAAAGTCATGTTTTTAGCTGAAAAATCTCACATTGTCTCTGAAATCAACAAAACCATATTTCCTTGGCAACCAAAGATTTGATCTTCAAAAGATATTTACGCCACTATCATGTAAATAACATATTTTCCTGCAGGCCCATGAATTCATGTTGAGAGTAAATCAGTATAATAAGGTTCCAGAGTCCCAAGGGCCCCATGATGGATTGCTTTGGTGGGCAAACGATATTTTCAATGGTCTATCACAGGTCTTATCTAATATATAAAAATGTTTGTTCGTCTTCTATGCGTTCCAATACTGTTCATCAGATTACAATCGTGCCCGCGAAGGTTTCTGAGTTATTAAATCCATTGTAAAATGTTGGTAAGCGTGAGTCGCTTCAACAAATGAATTTTGGCATGCAAGCTTCTCAAACAAGCGAGGAACGACCAGCAAGCAACGAAGCAGATCGTTTACGAGTTTCTCAATCACGTCAATCAGAATCATATCAGTAAGGCATAATTGGTGTTAAAAAGTACGTAATTTATTTGTTCGTGGAATATGATTTGGTTCAGTGGTCTCTTTGTTTGCATTTTTATTTAATACTTGCGCTCTATTTCCTATAATTGGATTTTTAAGCTTTTAAATCTTGAATTTTTGCTCTGCTTCAATAATAGAATAGTTTATTCACTTGGAAGCTGCAGCGTAGGCATATAATGGAAACTCGTGCCATGATTTGTACATTACGAATCCCTGAGTAGGTACGAGGAATTCAGTAGGTCTCAAAGTCTTTTAGAGACCGATTTTGAACCCAAAAAAATGCTTTGCAACGCAGGCCGGGAACAGCTAGTTCATAATATTGTTGAGTCAGCACAATTCAAATTGCCAGAAGAGTTTCCATTTAAAATACCTTCCTCTGGCTATTTCCTTGCTTACATGCGTATTGGAGTTGGTGCTGGCCACCATGGTTTCCATTGAGTCGTTTGAGCGAAATATCATTTCACCAAGAAACCAATGAATTTGGTCTCCCTTTAAAATAAAAATATATCTCTGTTAAAAAAAATACGAAAATATCAGCCCCTTATGGGCAGTTGCAGGAACGGCCCATATGTATTCCATAAAGTAATGGGACCCATAGTCCATGGCAACCGTTCAATTAGTGTTGCAGAAACATGCGATTAATTTATTGATTTCCTAACTTATGGCTTGGAGTAATGAGTTCCATAAGTGGCCAAGATGGCGGATGCGCAATGAACCGCTTGGAGACTCGATTACTTGATGAAAGAGTTGTTTTGAGACAAACGACCAGTTTGTTTACTTTTACTGACTTATTATCATCTGCATTAGCAATTATTCATACGCCAAGTATGCGTAAATTTTATCCGGCGGTGGAAGATTAGATCAAATATTGGAAGAATTTTTACAATTGGTAAATCAGTAACTAGTGGATGTGTTCTTAAAACCCGGATGTATTTATGAGATCAATAACTTTATGGATCTCATAACTATTGATTCCAGAACTAAATCTTCTTCCAACCGGCCATTACCGAACTACTTTCCGAGATTTTTGACGAAAAACACCAGCCCTTTTACAGGAGGAATGGTACGTGTTGGCACTCCCGAGAGACCTTGTTTGAAAAATGAGGAATTTCTTACAACTATATCTCGTGAAAAAATTAATAATATGTAGTTTGAATGTTTTTTTTCAAATATTTGTAAAATAAAGCAGTGTCACAGAAATAAGTTCTTCAAAATCGAAAAAATCCTTCGCCAAGAGGAGTTTTAAAAGTACCGCGTGAAAAATGAGCCATATGAATTATTTATAAAGATATTTTTATTTAATTGGTCAGTATTTCAGTCATATAAAAGTATATGTTTGTACCATTATCAAAGCATAATTTAATTCATGCTTCCCAGAGCTGCTGAAATTAAGACGTAAAATTCGAATATGATCTCTTTTATGGCTAGGGAACCATCTCGATGAAACTATTCCTAAGTTTTGGAATGAACCGGTAGCTTCTCTGTATTGGATGCTATATCGGATAGGGGCAGATTATTGGAGGTACTATGCGTTTGAGATTCGACCTCAAAGCATTCAACGTGATGACCTAGGCTAGCCAGGTTGCAGAGACCGATAATGGAAGCTCCATTGTTGGAGCCGTGGTCCGTTGGAAGCATTTATTTTCAAGTTTCCCGGCGCCTTTCTAACCGTTTATTTTTCATTTCGGACACCGTTCAAATATTGATGCAGACATTGTGAAATTATATCCCGCCCTTTTGAAGCCGAAACACTTTGGGGAGTACAATGCTTCCCCCTTTCCAACGTCATTCGATCCTGTGCATTCGAACACTCAAACAATAAGCTTTTTTTGCACATTGCGCGCGGAAAAGATTTCGATTCATTTTTTTTCTCATACATTTTTTTTGGTAAACGTGGCGGCGGAGAGGGAGTATAAAAAATGAAATGAAGCGGTGTGTGTTCCTCAACGTGGAGCGATTGAAAGGTTGATTTTTTTAAAGGGTGAATCAATCGTTTTTTTTACATCGGTGTGGTTCATTTTTTTTGCGGAGAAAAAAAGCAGGATGGGGTCCGCTCAGTTCGAGACAAAAAATTATTCTCCGTTCCCGCGTATTGTAGGGGTTGGGGATGTTTGAACAAGTGGGGTTGGGGTGATGTTTGAAGTGAGGGGTTGGAGGGTGGATGGAGTTAGTATAGCGAACAGGAGTTGAATAGGGCGAGGCGAATGTTTTACTTTTTTATTTTTAATTCATTCATTTCGGAGAGTGTGGGGGTAGTAAAATGGGACTCCCATCCCGTCGTCGAATGGAGCTCGCTCAGCAGATGCGTTCGCGAGCGTACTACAAGGCCTCCTCAACCACCGGCTGATCGAAACCCAACTGCGATCATCCTGCTATTCATATGCTGCCTCAATTCCATCCCCCTTGCGCTGTCTGCTCGCTTTTAAGGGTGAAGTCATTCTACAGCACCCTGGAGCCAGCGGCATGTATAGCGGTGCCATATTGCCATATCACTATGACTTGCGCAGGGTTATGACGCAGTTTAGTGCAATACAGTCGTGACACCCATTTGTAATTTCCCTATGTTAAGCCGCGGCTGACGCATGCAGCCCCTCTATCCGCCAGCATGTAAAACTAACCCTCGTGAAGGAGTGTGCTAAGAAAATGCATTAAATTTAACTAGATACCCGTCAGAGATTATTCATTTTAGTTGAGCGAAATCTACTTCGCTTCAAAACAGCAATATCGGAGTACCTATATTTTGAATTCTTCTGCTGCAAATGATTTTATTTATCCAAAATATGAGTAGGATTCTTCTGTAGAACTCAGTTCATGATAAAATTTTACTTATAACCGCAAAATCCGCCCCCGGGAACTCTTATCTCGAGCGAAATGGATTTTAAAATGATACCTCTTAATATTCTCGACAAGTCTGTCTAACGGAAGTAATATTATATTTAATTTATATATGAATATAATGAAATGATGAAAATAAATAATAATGAATAAAATAATGAAAATATATAATGAAAATAGTTAAATATTATTTAATTTTTAGCCTTTTAATTTAAAAAAAATTAAAAAATTTACCCTTTAAATTTTAAAAAAGCCCTTTTTCTTCTTGAATCACGTTGTCAATTTTAATTCTTTAAACGTTTTCGAAGAAAATGCTTCCTTTTCCTACAGTTCAAAGTAGTTTTCGGTGCCTTCCTTTTGACACTTTTAGTCCAAAAATTCATGATGCGTTTAGTACCATGCTCTCATGTATAATCGTACATAGATGTAAATCTTTCCTGCAAGTTTAATTGATTTTTTTATTCTCTGCTTCTTAAAAATGTATTCTCATCGTGATATTATTAATAAATGATCCTGCAAAATACCGGGGCTACAGCTTTTCTGTGGAATAATTTACATTGTCCGCCTTCTTTTATGGAATGTGCATACAAGCAGGTGGAGTTGTTTGACGCATGGGTAAACAGTTGCGTGAATCTTTCATTTTGTCTCCCATATTAATCGGAAGAGTGTGAATAATTTAATAGGGCATTGAACGCCTCGTTATGTCATTGTTTTCCGATCATGGACAAAATGGCGAGGAGAAAAATTCTCGAAAAAAATTTTTAAATTAATATCCATGGACCGCGCCCCGTGCAAAACAAACGTTTTCACTTCGACAGCATCGTTTAAATTTTCATTAAAATTAGGAACGTTTTGCATTGAGTAATAATCTGGGAGAAATTATTGATTGGGGAATTAATTTAAAAAAAGATTCTTTAGCATGGTTGACGTGCCTCATACCATGTTGTAATTTCAGAAACATCTCGCTAGTCCTAGTTCTTTTTATGTAGGGTTACTACCAGTTCTTCAAAGTGCGTCATTTCATGTTGTATAATGAGACCATGTCCCATATCTTAGGCGGAACCTGTGATTAGTAAGGTTTCAAGTGCATTGTTAGACAACTTGCCAAACGGAAACTACCGAATGAGGAAATGGTATCGATCACCGGGCAAGTGAACATGATTTAAGCGGAGCGGAGCTGTATGTTTCCGGCGAAAAGCTTTTGCGAAAACAGAACTGCTTGTTCAGTACTGTTGGAGACATTACTTGGCTGAGTTCAGTCTAATTGAAGCCAATCGTGATTATTTCTAATTATTGAGCACGGCTGGTTGCGATGTAGGAGTTTTAAATGTACGGTAAGTAAAAGAGTAAATAGAATAAGAGGGAATGTATTCCCATGTACAGATAAATTACTATTCTCTTGGGAAAGAAAAAAATTATGCATTATATGTGACACTGCTCCGTCATTTATCAGATAATTCTTATATTTTTCGACTTTGAGCCTAACATCGTATGCGCGTGACATCTTGCTCTAGTCTATTTGTGAGGTCCGACCCAGCATTAAGGGGGCAGTGCACCTCGGCCGAAAATGCCCTTTTAGTTCTGGCTTCTACCGCAGCCTAGAAGAGATCTTCGTCTTCCCCACCATTATCCGTCCCGGCCACTGATCGCACAGTGGAAAATGCGTTGCCGGGATTCATGAGGATGTTCACTGTAATGTTGAAAAACGCAATTTTCAACATTTTGATGATCTTCCATGGAGGAATCCCGAGTAACTCCCTCCTCCCTCTTCACTAAAAAGAACCCATACTCTGTTTAACATATAAATGGACTAATAAAACATTTCACATGCCATCAGCACAATAACAAATACATTTATTTGAAGAAAGTTCAAGTTTTAAAACACAAATTAACTCAAATTTGACTTAGAGCTAATATTGGGCCCAATTCACAAATGCAGCCGTTTAAGTATTCCTGTTTCACAAATTGAATTTGTATCTTTTGAATGATCAATGAACAGTTAAGCATGAGAATTCTTTCCATTAAATGCGAATTCTCTTATTTTAATAATTTAAAATATTCGTTCATGAGAGTTTTTTCTTACAGATCGAATCACTCTTATTATCGTGATTTATATTACCATTTGGGCGTAGAAGTTCCTTTAATCAACGTTCATATTTACTGTTCACTATTCCACTTTTCGTTATCTGGATCTCTGGTGTCTGCGTACGTAAGCCATCCTTTCTCCATCCGTCTTCAGTCGGCTGAGTTTCCTCACCTTACCGGATCCCGCCGTAAATATATCAGCCGCTATTTCCGCGGTCTTTCTTAGATACGTTGATGAATACCCCTTTTCTGGGAATACTTTCATATTGAAATCTGTCCACTGCACGCCGATTTCTCTCCAGATCTCTTACGTTAGCCCTTTCCGCGTCCTTCTCCTACGGTCGACTTTCACCCACCCTCGCGCGTCCCTAGTTTCCTTCTGTTGCCTGTTTATTTTCCCCGCGCGTCCTTAGTTTTTCTTTGTTGAGTGTTGATTTTATCTGAGCGTCCTTAGTTTCTGTTTTGGTTAACATTGACCTTTCTTACGCGTCCTTGGCTTCGTATTGTTAAGTTATAACTGCGAATCATCTGATTTTACAATTTTCTTTAATTATAATTAATTCCTGGGCCTCGGGGTAGCCGTTTGGTTACACCCACTCCTAAAAAGTGCGAAGATACTAAGAAATATACGTCTTACGCGTCATGGCGCTCACCTGATTTTCGATAAATTCACGTTTCTTCCGCGGTCGAAATAGTCGCGTAAGAAGCATACAGGGAAAAGTTTCAACGCTTATTGTAAACATTAATCCTAATTCTTGAGTCTTTCAGATGATTTAATGGTAACATTTACAAAACCACAACTTAAAAAACACACACGACCCGGGTTTCAACGCTTGAGCGTCAGCTTCAGGTTGGCCTGACTATCTGACCTGAAGATGACGTTCAAGCGTTGAAACCCGGGTCGTGTGTGTTTTTTAAGTTGTGGTTTTGTAAATGTTACCATTAAATCATCTGAAAGATAAATGGAATACCACAAAGTTAACAAAGAACTTGTATTATTTACTAATTCTTGAGGCCTGTGCAAACAGATTTGATTTAAGTAACTTATAACAAGTGTATATGTTTATACAAGTACAACATAACAAGTTTAACATAACGTAGCCGTAAAATAATGGCACGTAGACGTCTTAGGAAGCGTTTTCGACCGCGGTGAACTGCCCCTTTTACAGTAGAATTTCCTAATCGGAAATTTCTCTGGGTACCAAGATATTCTGCTGATATATTAAAGACTGACTTCGCTGTGTGCACTATAATTTGGTTTCCTAGACTCGCCAATATTAATTATAACCTTCATTACTGCACGTATCCTGTAATGGAAATTAATCCCAGAAGGGTAATGTAGGCTCATTTCAAAATTTCCACCATTCACATTGCCGAGTGCAAAGTGAATCCCTCAGTTGTCTTATCTATTTAAGGGAGGCTGCAATTTAAATTTCGTGGCGGAAGGATAATTGTTGCCTCGTCGGGAGAGCTTCGCGGAAGAATCCTCGTGGCGTCCGAAAGAATCTCCCGCTTCAAACGCCGCTTTAATTTGAGCATTTCAGTCGAAGCATACATCCGACTCCCTCATTCCTTATCTCACGTGTACTTCCTCTCCCTCTTAATATTCATTAATTCCCCTCGTTCGACGCAACCACTCCCCTCCACCCTCATTCCCGTTATCTTTCACGCACGCCATCTCTTGAGCGTCTGTGGTACTTTCACGCGAAGTGCTTCGTTACCTTAACGACGCCTCCCCTTTCTCGCTGCCTCGAAATTAAGTATACATCCGCATACATACATGCACGCGGACTAATTAACTCCCGAGTCGGGGTGATTAAAAGGAATGTCGGAGTGTCAGAGTTGGATTTATGCGAGCACTTGACGAGCAATCGCAAATTTAACGCAATTGAATCATTTCGTCGTTCGGTGAACCCTCAGTTGCTTCGTGACTGATATGACTATGTATCTGCTTACTGACTCGCTGCGTGAGGCCCTGCTTAAGGTTGTTTGAGCAATATATCATTTTACCTAGAAATCAATGAATTTGGTCTTATTTTTTAGAGGAAAATATATCACCCTTCCATTGACACCATAAACTCAACCCCTTACCACATTACTTATCGAGATATCTGCCAGCATATACCATCCCTTTCATATGGGAAATGGTACGTGTATGCACCCCAGAAAGACATTATTTACAAAATGAGGCATTCCCTACACTTAGATCTCGTCAAAAAATCAACAGTGTGTAGTGTGTGTGTGGTTTCTCAACTATTTCTGAAGATTAATCGTATGGTAACCGCAGTAAATTCTTCGGGATCACAAGAAACCTTCCATTTTGATGCAATTTCAAACGTACCACGTGAAAAAAATGAGTCAAGTTAAAGACTTATTTAGATATTTTCATTTGATTACTTACAATTTCTGTCGTGTAAAACTATAATATTGCACCATTAATAACGCAAGATTTAATTCGTTTGTGTCACTGCTGGTGAAATTACAACGTATAATTCGAATATGGTCTCTATTATGACTAGGGAACTATATCGCTCGGACTACATTAAGGTCCTTAATCACACCCGCTCGACTGGTTGGATTTGTCATGATTTCCGACCCCATATTTTTTTATCGAAGGCATATGTCATCAACTTTAAATTTTCAGAATAGATAAAATCAACTATTGCCAAGGGAGGCCTGTATCTGAAACATGACAATTTTATCTCGGTGCATAAATAAAACACCGGGAAATCGGCAAGAAACAAAGGGGGGGATTCAAAAGTAACCGGACGGAATTCGCTCATCGGTTTTTCGTTCGGGCTTCTCCGACTTGGTGGGTGTTAAATGACCCCTCCTGAGTCGGTATCCCAAGCAACGTCGCTTGTGTGTCTGCTGTAGCGAGCCCCTGAGACAGTTTTCGTGCGACGAGTTTTTCCTCCTCTTCCATTTTTTTCAAATGGCTGGTTTTCGAGAACAGCGTGCTGCGTTGAAATTTTGTTTTCTGCGCGGTTAGAAACACATCGAACGCGGTTGACATGTTGTCTGCCGCTAATTAAGAGCACGAATTGAAAAGAACTCCAGTGGATGAGCGGTATTCGTGATTCGGACGCGGCGACATGTCAATTTGCGACAACGCCCGGGACCGTATTCGCATTGAGTATATAATTACGAAAATCTTCTACATCTATTGAAAATCGTAAACAAAGGGAGATGTATCAATCCTTCTTCCATCAGAATGCCAAGCCAGCCGTCATGATGCTCAGATAAAAGCTATAATTGGTTTGTTTCGACGAGCTATCGTATTACTTTTAGGCGATGATATGCTCGTATGTTGACGCAAATAGTTCAGTCTTTTCCCACTGACCTTCGTCCAGCGCTGGCTGTACCTATGCGCTGGAGTATCAAATTCAACTTGAAAACGACTGTTGCCATGGGCGTGAGTTATTCTGGAGTGATAGGCTCCTGACGTCATAACGCCTCGATCGGGTTAGATTGTCGCCATCTAGTGAATTTTCTAAGTATTTATTCGCTTGCAAAGGGTTCTACATCCTTATCTACATAATACCCCGCGAGCCGCCGCATGGGCGTGTGGCAGGGGGTGTTAGGTCACCAGCCGTGTAAAGGTGTAAGTTTTTTTGGAGATGAAATGGTGAAATGCATAATAGGAGTGTATTTAGTGAGCTTAATTTTTTTTGTGATCGCTTATTGTTCGCGGAAAGAACGAGTTCTTGTGCCCATCAGTTCGGCAGTGTATCTCACTTATTTTATCGCGTCTTTCAGACCTAGAGATGTAGTGGGGAGTCATGATAATTTTCTCTGTGTCGCTGTGAAAAATATCAGTTCTGAATTTATCAAGCAACCTAAGCCTAGCGTGTAGCCTCCGAGTCTCTAGGGGCTCCCACCTTAATCCCTCTAAAAGTTGTGAGACACTGTATGAACGCTCGTAGCAGTTTTTAACGAAGTGCACTTCTGTCCTTTGTTTTTTTTGTTAATTTTTTTGGTTAAATCTATTTTACCAGGGTCCCAAATCCTATAATCGACGTATTTAATCATTGCAGGTGACTAGCAGCTAAAAGATCTAATATTTTATTACCTCTCGTTAGTTCGCTTACTATTTGAGTAAGAGAGCGTTGTGAAAATGTATTAAGTTAGGCCTCGCTTATATCACGCTTCCTTGAACTTGGTCCGATGCTATTAGTTTTCCATTTTATAGCCGGGAGGTTGAAATCCCCTCCGATAATTATCACGCTTTTCATCTACATCTACATACTACCCCGCAAGCCGCCTCAAAAGGCGTGTGGCGGGGGGTGTTAGGACACCAGCCGTCAACAAAAAAAACAAAGTTCCTCCTAGCATTTATTAAAGTCCTTAATTGTTCGGGGGAAAAACGAATTCCCATACCTATCCTTTCGGCAATATATCTCTCTTAATTTATCGATTCTGTCGGACCTGGAAATATAATGTGGTTCTAATATGATGTTCTCCGTGTCGCTGTGAAAGATATTCATTCTCAATTGCTCAATCAATGTAAGCCTAGCGCGTAGCCTCCGAGTCTCTAGCGGCTCCTACCCTAAATCGTTCAAAATCTGTGTAACGCTTTCTGTTCGGCCGTAGCAGTTTTTGACGAATCGCGCAGCTTTCCTTTGTATTTTATTTGTTATCTTTCGAGGTAATTGATGTTAATTGAGTTTATAATTTGTTTAAAAAATGTCGATTTTGGAATCTGGTGGCATGTAAAATGAGCAAATATGCATATTTCTTTTGATGCGGTTAGATGCGACCTCTTAAGGTGGCTCCACAGAGAAAGTACACCATTGTCATTTTTTTCTTATCATAGCCATGTCATGTCATAGACATATATACTAAGTATTTTTATGGGAAACATGTCCTCAATAAGATATGGAAAACAAAATGTACAACAGAAGGTACCTTTCCGTTCTAATTTCCTCGCGAACTGAACTTAAAATAGCATGGTTTTTCAATTGGAGAACTGAAAAAAAAACACGTGTGGAAAAGTCTTTTTCTGAATAAAAAATTCTCGGACTTCTAGCCGAGTAAGAATTTTTGTGGCTGACGTTTCGATGGATAACACTTATCATAGTTATTAATTTATCTGAGGACGATGGAAGTGTTATCCGTCGAAACGTCAGCCACAAAAATTCTTACTCGGCTAGAAGCCCGAGAATTTTTTATTCATATAATTCGCCGAGAAAGGACAAGATCGTACATTAGTCTTTTTTCTGTCTTCTATAAATTCTTTTTTCATTTGGACAGCTGCCTTCCTCTTGTGTATTCGCAATCGTATTGATTCCGATCTTAAGGACTTGAATCTGGATTAAATTTCAACTCTGGGCGCGACGTGCATATTAAAAAGGGATTACTGGCATAGCATTTCTCCACTAATCTTGATTTGTCCTAAGTAATCGCCATGCGTCTTGAAACCTTTCGCTGTACATGGAATACCCATTGAAATCATTGAGGTGTTCGGAGAGGGCACTACGTCGTGAAACTGAAGTCTGACAACTTAAATGACCACCATATTGTTTAACCCTGCTCTCTCCTTACTTTCCTATGGATAGCGCGACAGATTGGACAAATTAACGGATGAAAAGCAAGTATATCCACCATCTGTTTGAAATTTATGGCAGTTTGAGCGAAATATCATTTTACCTATAAATCAATGAATTTGGTCTCATTTTAAAGAAAAATATCTCACCCTCCTGCTTCATTCATTCAAATTCAATTCAACTTGCAATGTTCAATTCAACTTCAACAACAACAATGCAAAAATTCAACCCCTTACCTCATTACTTTCTGACATATTTTCCAGAAAATACTAGCCATGTTGCATGGGAAATGGTACGTGTATGCACTCCAGAGAGACATTATTTACAAAATGAGCAATTTTTAACACTTAAATGTCGTAAAAAAAACTAACAGCGTGTAGTTTTAATGTTTTCTCTACCATTTTTTACAATTAATCATATTGTCACCGCAATAGGTTCTTGGGTATCACAAAAAACCTTCCGTTTTGAAGGAGTTTCAAACGCACCGCGAGAAAAAAATGAGTCAAGTTAAACACTTATTTAGATGTTTTCAGTTATTATATACCACTTCTGTCGTATAAAACTATATTATTGCACCATTAATAATGCAATATTTAATTAATGTGTCCTAGAGCTGGTAAAATTAAAACGTATAGTTCGAATATGTCTCTATTGTGACTAGAGAACTATCTCGCTCGGACTACCTTAAGGCAAGTAACTCTTGAAATATATATTTGCTGTTTAGTGCTTTGGATTTTACTCAATTTTACAATAGTTTTCATCGAGAATGCGGTTGGTAATTCATTTAAATAAATAAAATATGTTAGGAATTAGCATATTTAAAAGTATGTTCGTACTGATTTCTTTTTAGTTGTCGATAAAAAACATAAAATTCCAAAATTAGTGCGTTGGCACACAAGCGCTATAGGAAAATGAGGGTCATCAAAGATGGCTGACTGGCTTTAGTTTTTAGCATTGGCCAGTATAAGAGGTGTCATTTTAGCAAGTATGCCGTGCCATTTTCGCCTTTTTAGCACTGGTGAAATCTTTGACGTAGGTGGAGAGGGAATTGAGTCATCAAATTGAAGCCTGACGACGGAAATGACAACCTCATTTGTTATCCCTGTACTTTTCTTATTTTCCTTCGGATTGCTCGGCGGAATGGACGAATTAGTGGATGTAAAACAAGAATTTCAATCGTCTGTTTAAAATATAAGGCATCTAACTTTCGAAGCATGTATTCATTTCATAGTGCTATGGATTCCACTCGATTTTACTACATTTTTCACCGGGTTTGCGGATGATTATTGATTTAAATAAATAAAAAAACTACACGTGAGGGGAATGCATATTCGAGAAGTAAATACATGCAACTTTCTTGTAATTTATACGTGGAAAACATCGTAAAATTTTAAAATTAGCTCGTCAGCTCGTAAGCGCTGAAGAAAAATCAGGGTTTGCAAAGATGGCTCACGGACGACACCCACATTACAGCTTCTAGCATTGGCCACCGTCGCAAGCGCCATCTCCATCTGCGACAATGGGCGCGTCGGACGCGCTCTGATGTATATCAGGCGAATGGGAAAGCGGGGTGAGATTGGAAGAGGGGCGTTACCCCTTCCGAAGGGTGTCGCAAACGAGGGATTCAGAAGCCATTAGCGGATTGAGGGAAAGGGGGAGGCTAAAAGCTGTGGGTGATATTTGGAAGGGCCTTAATACAACGGATCCCTCCCGAATCGTCGTCTGTGTTTATGCGCGGATATAAATCCTACAAATTCGAAATGCTTTCGGGGGCATTATCCCCATTATCTACAGCCTCCCTATATATCCCTGTGGGGGGGAGGGGAGTCGAGTCCCCACCGAAACATGCTGTGGAGCATCGACCGTAAATCACTCGAGTTTTGGTCACCTTTTTGCGTCCTTCCGCCATTAGTCGCCGCTATCGCTCTCCCGATGTGTTCGGATATTATGGCCTTGTCCGTATGCTTTTTTCTCTTGTCTCTTATACTACGTGATTTACGAAGGAGTTTTTGGTTAATCTTCAATTTCCGGTGGCTTCGTCCCCAGCCGCAGACACCCCCGATTCGTATATTCCAATTTTACTGATGTATTTGATGCTTCCCAAGAAAAACCACGTGCCGAGGCGACCACCATTGTTATTACGCGACCAATGTGGTGGATGGATATGGTATTGTGTCATCAAACTGTATCCTGCCAACCTAAATAGCAACCATATTGGTTTCCTTTTCCATTTCCTTATTTGTCTGTCGATAGCATGACGGAATGGACGAATTAGCAGATGTAACGCAAGAGCATCCAGCGTCTGCGTAAAATTTAAGGCAGATAACTCGTGAAACATTTATTTCTTTACAGTGCATTATATTCGATTTTACCATAGCTTTCACTGGGATCTATTATGTGCGATTTATAAAGAAATATAAGATTCTATTTCACAATTCTGTCGCTTCTCTCCTAGCTTCGGATACCCCCGGTTCGTACCATTCTTACTGGTGTACATATTTAGTGCTTACCGTGAAAGACCACGTGGCAAGGCGACCGCCATTGTTGTGACGCGACCATTGAGGTGGATGGAGAGGCCATTACGTCATCAAATTGTTGCCTGACAACCGAAATGACAACCACATTGGTTGCCCTTGCTCTTTCCTAACTGTCCTATGGATAGCACGACGTAATGCACGGATGTATAGCGAGAATACCCACTATCTCTTTGAAATATTGGTCAACTAACTCTTTAAATATATACTTATTTCCTAATGCAATGCATTGAACTCGATTTTTTCAAAGCTATCACCGGTGTTCGTATTGTGCAATGTATAAAGAAATATAGGAGTATAATTCACCATTTCGACGCTTCACACCCAGCCTCAGATACCCCCGGTTCTACCATTATTATTGATGTGTTAGATGATTTCTGGGGAAAACAAAGTGCCGAGGAGTCCGCCATTGAGTTTGTCCCTACCCAACATGCTGCGGAGGTTCGCCCGTAAATCACTCTAGTTTTGGTCATCTTTTTGCGTCTTCCGCCATTACACAACAGTATCAAGCCTCGCCACTATACCTCACCCAATGTGTTCGGAAACTATGGCCGCGAACGAAAAAAAAACGTATACGCACTCTCTGATGTTCAAAACTAAATCTGCGAGAAAAAGGCTAGTTAAACGTGCTTTAGGTAGCTTGAGCGAAATATCAATTCGCCCATAAATCAATGAATTTGGTATCTACCATTTACAAGAAAACTATCCCATCCTCCCAAAAATACCAAAATATCAACCCCTAAATAAGTTACTTTCCGAGATTTTTAACAAAAAATATCAGCCCTTTTATTTGGGAAATTATTCGCGTGTGCATTCCACAGAGACCTTATTTAAACTCTTGATAGCGGTTCTGTATCGCAATTCTGCATAGCAATTTTTTTGTGCTGCTATAATGAAAGGCGATTCCGTGGAAACTAATTCGTGACCATGGCTCAACCATCTTCAATTTTCACGATATTTGGTGCATAAAGGCATTTCGTAAAACGTTACCCCTTAATAACCGTAAATTTTTAAAATAGAGTGCTTTGAGATTTTATTTTGGCCCAATATGGCGCCCTGTAGTTCCGATCTGTGGGCCAAAATTGATGTTTACATCGGGAAAGTTGAAGTTTCGAATATAATAACAGTTTCGTTCCAAGAGAACCATAGTCTAAGTTTTGTGTTAACCTGTGGTGACAGCGACGTAATTCCTTGCTCTTATACGATTTTTATTTTATCTTTTATTGAATTTATTTCGTTTTGACCCTAATAAGTCATTTAATGATTTGTGGAAAATGCCACTCGGTATTTCGCTCATCAGCCGCGATGCAGGACTATGCCAAAAATTCATGAACTTTTATTTGCGGAAAATCAGTCCTGGCAAGATATACGAAAAACATAGTCAATTTGATAAATTTTCAACTTTTGCGACGTGAAAAGGCAATGTTTGAAATTTTTTTGGCTTTATATGATTATATTTCAGCAGCAAAAACCGTTATCTTTGAGAAGCAAAATCTGTGAGTTTTTTCCGATAGTTAAACTCTCTTAAAAAGGGCAAACATTATGAACTGATAATGGACTGATGGAGGGGGCGCTTGCGATCGTGGTACAATGCTAGAAGCTTTAACGTGGGCGTGGCCTGTCTGCCATCTTTGTTAACCCCGATTTTCCTTAAGCGCTTACGGGCTGACGCGCTAATTTCGCAATTTTAATTTGTTTTCCATCGATAACTTACTAGAAATCAGCATGTACTTACTTCTTTAACAATGATTCTACTTGCATCTTTTTTTAATTTATTTAAAGTAATAATAATTCACATTCCCGTTGAAAACTATAGTAAAAGTGGAGAGTAATCCTTAGAACTGATTAACCGATGTATGCTTCAAGAATTACTTTCCTTAAATGTCGAACCGATGTGGGATATTTTTGCTATTCATCCGCTAATTCGTCCATCCCTCCGTTCTATCCAAAGGAAAGTAAGGAAAGAGCAGGGACCACCATGATGGTTGTTATTTCGGTTGTCAGGCAACAGTTTGATGGCGTAGTGCCCTCCCCATCCACCTCAATGGTCGCGTCACAACAATGGCGGTCGCCTCGGCACGTGGTTTTTCACAGGAAGCATTTAATACATCGGTAAGAATGGTAAAGGAGAGTAAAGAGCAGGGACCACCAAGATGGTTGGTACGGAGGCTTATCCGCGGTGATTTATCGAGGTCAGTTTATTCGGGTTATTCCCGCGTTGCTTCATGTTAACGGACAACAGTTTCGCTAACGTTACAGCTATTTACAACAATTGGATTCAAAGGTCCAGCCGACCAATCAACGTGCGCCATCGTGCGCGAGCTCAGGCGTTAGGTATATGAAGGAACATGAATCTCTGCAGCTCATTCAGGACCTGACGACGCTAGCTGTAACGTTAGCGAAACTGTTGTCCGTTAACATGAAGCAACGCGGGAAAAACCCGAATAAACTGACCTCGCCAAGATGGTTGTTATTTCGGTTGTCAGGCTACGATTTGATGACGTAATACCCCTCCAGCTACGTCATTGGTCCCTTCGTATTCGTGGTTTTCCTCGAGTCCAGTCTGGGGAGTCTGGGGATGAAAGCGGGCGAGGGCGCTTTTGGCTGACCGGCCGCAGGGGTCGCCGGAATTCTCTCCTCGTGCGGACGTAGGTCTGTCCGTCGTGTCCATAAAGGACTCAAAGGCCGTCTTTGAATGGATCCTTGCGTGCGCGTGTCCCTTCTTGCCCGTGCCCAGCTGCTCTCAGGTGGACCCTACTCCATTGTTAACGGGGTCGTGTACGGGTGAAGGCATTGTTCGTCCGGGGAGTGGAATATGGCAGAGATGTCCGAGAGCGTTGGGTTCTGGGCTTACACAGGAACTGACTTGTCAACCGTCAACACCCCCTTTCGTCAGGTTCAAGTAAGAAGCGGAGAGACTTCACCTCAGATTGTGTTGGCTGGAGCTGTAAACCTGGGTCACTGAATGAATTTTTCAACACTTAGTTCAAGTGAGTCGAAATGCATTTCTATGATCGCTTTTTGTCTGAGTACGTCTGTTGTTGCGAGAGAATTCGTCATACTCTCAGTGGTGGAAATAATTAGACTTTTTTTTATTTTGTTATTGATTGCGGCCAAAGTAATCCTTAAAATATTAAGTAGAAGGCTGAAGAGCAAGGCTAACGAGTACCTACTATATTATGACGAGTGCGTCCTTTATCATATTATAAACATGTTTAGCTAACTAATGTCAGAATCTCCGATCTCTGTCCTAAATATTGAGAGCATGGCCACTAAGTCGGGCCATCGGATTTTGAGCGCCAAGAAGAGGGTCTTTTTTTTCAAATAAAATATCGTTTGAGTCAGATAAGGATAGGATAAAATTTCTGCATGCATAAATAAACACAGAGAAGATCATTATATCATCTTATTTCGTTAAAATCGGTTGACTTTGCTTGAAGATAAAGCTTCCGATACTCATTGGACCCGACTGTTTTAATGGACAGGTGGGTAACGACCTGTCTGGATTTAGGAGAGAGACCGGAACGAGGTTCCCTGTCGGAGTGATGAGGACGCTAGCAGAAAGTAAGCTAGAACAAGGTCCATATGCCCGTTTTTTGTTCCATATGTTTAAGCATCTATATGTTCCTTCCGATGGTGGCTTTTGTACTCAACAACAATTATTATTTTTATATACCCATTTTGGCTTCTTATTTTGGAGAAAACTAGCTCATAAATCGTAAATTATCTTAAACTAGCTGACCCGTGCGAATATTTCGCACAGTATGCAGCTTCTTCCTGTTTCTTCCTTCTTTCTTCCTGTTCTTCTACCTGTCTAATATTTCGCACAGTATGCAGCTTCTTCTTGTTACTTCCTTCTTTCTTCCTGTTCTTCCACCTGTTTCTTCCCATGGACAATTATATGTTATTTATGTTTGTGTTAAAGATATACAACGTAAACGTAAACGGTCACACTAATTGCATGTAGAATTTAAACAATCGAACTAAACGATGTGTTAATAGATGACGCCTCTTACGGTATTTGAAGCACGTAACCATAGCCAGCATATTAGTTGATTATATTGTCAACCGATGGCACTGAATCATTTTTAACATAAACTTTAATTTTAAATTCTTTAACAAAACTTTAATTTCAAACCATTTGTGTATTTTTCGTCAATAGTGGGGAACATAAGCTTTAAAATAATGTTTGAATCATCAATTTTGATGAAGAATTATGGGAGTTATGGCGTTACACCAAAAAACACCTTTGAGAAATAATATATATGATACTAAAGGACGATGTCCCCTTCTTGCCCTGTCAGTTTGAGAGTGAAATCTGTCCTATAACCCTTTCAGTGCGGCATGACGTGATATGACGTCATGGTTGTCTTTACGCTGGTGCTGATGACGTGATATTACGTCCAAGGCACCCATGACGTGATATCACGTCATGCCGCTCTCAAAGGATTAAGTTCTTCATTTGCCGACAGCTGACACTTAACTGTGATTAAGCGCAATGTTAGTTATTTATTGACACACAGAGATGATTATTGTGCGCCAAAAGACACGGAGGAGGGTTACCCCAATATACGAGGTGAGATATGGTTCTTGTTTCGTCCTTGGAAATATTTTATCATTAATTTAGACCAGAACATGCCTCGTACAGCTTACCTACTCCTTTCATATTTTAAAGTTCAAAATCAGATTCATGTTGAAAAGAATTTGTTACATTGAACAAGGGTAAACAGTCTTTTTTTTACTAAATGAAGAGTGACAGTGCTGCGGAACGTCGAGTCCGACCCAAAATGGAGAAATCAGAGTGCATTATGGGATTTTGTCATGATCTGGGCGCAAGGACATTGAGGTGGAACATGGGCTGGATTGTTCGCTTGCTTTGTAGGCTTCGAGAAGACGTTTAATATGGTGGACTGGGCGAAATTAATGGGAGTCCCTGAGAAGGGTCGATTTTAGGGATATGCGTCTCTTCCAGAATCGTTGTATGAACCAGAGGGCGCTGGTTACGGTAGCCGAGGGAGAATCGGGATTGGTCATGATAGGACTGGGAGTACGGCAGGAAGGATGGAGGGCTGCAGTCAACCAATCTTTGGATTGCAGGACCACAGAATGAGTTAAGTTTGGTGCTGTAGCTAGTTTCAAATATAGACGAATATAAGAGGTACTGAAACTTCACCAATTAGATACTTGTCCGAAGCCAGTATCGTAGGTCACGATTGCTACGTCTCGACTGACCCGTGAGTCTGGAACATTCCCCATGGACCGTTCCGCTTGTTACTTTATGAGGAAAGAGGGAGATGGTGCAGTGAAACCGGAAATTAGAGACGAATTCTGTTTTAATTCCCTCCACCTTTTCTCCGTATGTGTTGAGATGGAATTTCTCCTCATTTCAAGCGGTTTTATGTTTTTTTTTTTAATATTTTTTGCTGTGGAGGACTCTGTTCCTGCATCTGCAGGGAGCGCGTCTTAATTAATGAGGTCGGATCATCAAATGAAAGTTATTCTGTAATTTTTTTCTCATTTACGGTGCGTGCGGATATGAGTACCTTCTCAAAACTTATACGTAATCAGGACTTGTAATTTTCCGCGCTCATTTGTTTTCGTGAATAGCATTTTGAAAATTCGTACGCTTGACGACAATTAACAAAGCATTAACTCATCTGCATTCGTGAAAATTTTGAGGAAAAAAACAAGGGAAGGAGAAATCAAGATGGTCACATCAAGAAAACTATCATGTTAGTTTTAGTAAAAGAATTGTGTATTTTTCCAGTGAACGAAATGATATTTATATGGGGAATGGGTTCATAGGCGGCCGTTGTATAGTTTATTCCTTAGTCCTAAAACCAAAAGCCTAAATTATATTTTTGCTGGGAAGTAGGATGGTAGGCATGTTTCTTAAGCAAAATTTAGGCGTCTAAATTCATTTTTTGCGATTTAAAATCAAAGTAAATTTGAAATTAGTCAAATCTTTGCATATGTAAAAAGGAAAAATGTATTTGTAGAACTCACTGCCAACTGAGGTCAGAAATGCAACATGTACATCTACTTAGTACCCTGCGAGCCGACCCATGGGCGTGTGGCAGGGGGTATTAGTCATCGGCCCTGTAAAGATGTAAGGGATAAGGTTTTGGGAGGTGAAATGGTGACGTGTATTATGGGAGTGTATTTAGTGGAGCTCAGGTTTTTATTGTAGTCGCTTATTGTGCGCGGAAAGAACGAGTTTTTGTACCTATCTGTTCGGCAGTGTATCTCTCTTATTTTATCGCTTCTGTCAGACCTAGAGATGTAGTGAGGAGTCATGATAATATTCACTGTGTCGCTCTGAAACACACCAGTCGTGAATTTCTCAAGCAAGCTAAGTCTAGCATGTAACCTCCGAGTGACTAGGGGCTCCCACTTTAATCCCTTTAAAAGTTGTGAACCCCTATTTGTTCGCTCGTGGTAGTTTTTTGCGAAGCGCGCAGATTTTCTTTGAATTTTATTATTTTTTTGGTTAAATCTTTATGTCAGTTTATGTTAGGTCAGCTTGAGTGTTGAAATTCAGTGTTTGAGCTACTCCTTAAAAATGTTGGTCTGTATTCCATGTAATTAAATATAATGAAATAGTAAGTACGCTGAAGTGCAATCTGAGCTGTTTTTTTATTGTATTATGGTGATATTTTTTTATGTTGTCTGACTTATGTACTGAATAACTGAAAATGGTTGAAGTAAATTACGGATAAATTTGGTATAAATGAAATCTTTATGGATTATAACATGCTTTAAGTGTACACATTTTAACACCTAAATTTACTGTTAAACTAAAAATTGAAATACTTATTAACCATTCATTCATTCACACCATAGGCGCATACATTAATATTCAAACTTAAAGAGATAAATAAAGTGGATAGCAACACATTGAATGGACGAACACAATGGTGGTGTGAAGTTGGAAAGATGGCCGATTCCACGAGGAAAAAAAAATACTAGACCGGGAAATGAACCTCGAATCTTCTGATGTCGCGTCAAATACTCAGACCGCCAATCTACCCAGTTAACTGAGAAACCCCTGGAAACGGCGATAGGTTTATATGAACAATCACCCCTCCCCCCGCCCAAGGCTTGAACTACAAGAATGGCCAATAGATGGCTGTATAGCAGCAGTTCACATCTTTCCATATTCACATCATTATTGTGTTCGTCCATTTTGTGTGTTCCTATCCACTTTCTTTCTCCCTCTCTGTTTGAATATTTATACATGTATGGTTGTATGTAAATAATTATCATTGACATTGTTCATAATTGCTGCAACTATGCTGTCTGCAGAATATAATCACGGCAATGTACATTTTGTTCGTAACTTTTTCTCCTTTTCATTGGGAAACTGTGATTTCTGCTCTCTAATATCTGTGCAAAGATAATTATCTCATGGGCTATAAGCCTACGGTAATATTCGTAATTATTATTATAATTCAGTTAAAGCTTGCTTGAATCTGAGCAAACGGTTGGCCCACTCCTGTCCTAGGGAAAATTATTGTGTCTAATGCATAATGGTGTCATCACTCACTACGTTTACCAATCGAACTCAGAGCTACATGAACTCGGACCGATCTGAACATTAATAAGCCAGCCGACTCGTATCTCTAGGTTTACCAACGCGAAATCGATTGAAATATCGATTTTAATCGGTTCATATCGATTTGAAATCTCAGACAAGCAGAGAAAGCGGGCCGAGTTTGCCCGCTTCTCATATCGATCCCACTAGTCGGTAGCGTTTACTATACCGAGCTAAACCGGCCAAATCGGCCTTTGTTCGATTGGTAAACGTAGTGACTGTTTAGAAGTGAGTGAGTGCTCATGCAATTCTCTTGTCAAATTCTGTATTACTTTGTCTTCTGCTTCCTCAGGTCTGGTGGTCGACCGATGTCTGCAGGGCGTCTGGGAGGCTCCAAGAACCCTAGCCTCCCTCCCACCTTCACCCCACCCCGGTGCTGACCACATTCGTCCGCTCGTCCATCAAAAGGGAGGGGTGATCAATCAAGGATTTACTCATCCGCATTCGTGAAATTTTTTAAGAAAAAAACGAGAGGAGATATCAAGATGGCCACCTCAAGAAATCTGCTGTCGTCCACTCTGTCCAAAGTTTTGCTCATGGTCTCTTTTGTGCCATTTTCCTATGGAATGATCAAGGCGGAGATTGTAACTGCTGGAGTCAACACGCCTCCCCCAGGTACGTATTGGCTTATAAATGTTAAAAAATATGATGCAGAGGGGTCGTTCCATTTAGAATGATGGTTGCAGGACTTTTTTTTTTAAAAAGGGACGTTTTTGCACGCGAATATCCGCGTGCATTAGCAATGAAATGTGAAGATCTTATAAGTATTATCCCATTATTATAAATATTATCTCGTTTTCTCGCGGCAGCCATTTTTCCAAGATGGCGCATATGATGTGTTCATAATTTTTATGTGTACTCCATCCTTAATATCACAAGAGCTAACTACGACAGATGAGAGATACTGTAAACATTCCATATTAAACAAAATGGAAGAGATTTCCTCTTATTTTTTCCTTTTCCGTTTATTCATTGATGAAGTACAACTTGAAATCACCGTTTTTACTTCAATAAACCCGATTTTCGACTCAATTGACTATGAGAAGAAGACAAGTCTTTGTTTAGAGTGGATTTGTAATAAAAGTAATGAAGTGGAAGTATAATCTTTGTTATTTCTATACGTGTGCAACTTCTAGAAGCTGCAGTTCTAGAACTTCTTTCTTTCTTTCTCGAGAACTAGAACCTACTTCTAGTTCTCTTTTCTAGTAGCTAACAAAAATTTCTCTGATGGAGAGATAAGTAGAGGTAGTTGCAGGGCGAGGGCATATCTACTCCCACGGAAATCATTGGTTATTGGACCCGAAGGTCACTCAAGGCTCCACCATTACTTCTGAGATTTAGGGCCTTTTTACGGCCTGCTTCACCAACGTTGTACAACAAAAATCTATTTAGCTGGTATTCTATAAAAACCCGAACGGCCCAGTTTAGGGATCTCGGGGCCCTTGGATCTGATTAATTAGGCGTCTGTTCGAAGAGGATTCTGTATGACAACTTCGGTAAGCTTTTAGATCGCCTTTTCTCATTGCAACTTGGCTCTCGACTGGTCTCGGGACGCGGGAAACTCAGCGTGCAGCGGACTGAAATTTATTCGCGGCGGTCCCGCATTCCGCCGCGCCGGTCTGCGTGCAGTGGTATCTCGCCCCGTAGTTTTGTCCCGCGCGAATTCCGCTTTCGCGTCCCGCGCCAGGAGGTTCAGCCACGAGGTTCAGCCAGTTCAGCCAGGAGGTTCGTCACCGAAAGTCCAATGCAGACGGTCAATAGGCAAAATTTGACCTCTAAATCAAACGTACAAGAAGCAGGGTGGTTTACTGTGAGTTGTCACGGGAAAAAGGGTTAGCTTCATGGAGCAGGAAAAGACAGAACACGTGCTGTGTATAATAATAACATTGTTTATTTGCCCCGAGATCTGGTTCATCAAATCAACAAGATATAGGGCACGTCATATGTACAAGTTACCCATATTTTATGCGTTTAAACTTTACACTAATAACAAGCAGTCACAGTATAACACTGCGAGTAACTTCAATGATGTCTTCTTGAATAGAATAGTGCAACTTGTACCATAAAATTTTTGTTGTTTGTACTTAAAAGGCATTAAATTTTTCCGATTGCTTTTATACCTGCTGATAATTTATTAAATAATTTTTTGCTCATTTCTTTGGAGCCCACTTATGCACATTTTGTGCATACATAATCGTCATGAATATCGTCTTTTGACCTGGTGTAGTGATGATAAAAGGCACTGTTTACGTCAAAATTATCAGCGTTATTTTTCATATACACAATCGTTGAAAATGTATGCATACTTGGTATGGAAAGCAGGTATATCAAAGTAATAGTTACATTACATGAGCACGCGTTGTTCTTTTGTTCATGCAATTGACTTCTGTGGATTTGGAATGAGTATAATGCACAGTGGGGGAGCTGCGTGTCCTGTAATTAATCCTGTATGTAAGGTAATTTTTTATAATTTGATTTAATTCATGATAAGTACCACTCAAGTGTAGCCCTATCCTCGATATTCTCCCCAAAAATATGGTCTCAAAAAGTTAGATTATACACTAGTATATGCAGTTAATGAACGGAAAACATTGATTAGAATCAGGAAATATGAAAGGATGTAGGTTCCATGCTTAGATATCAAAATACATATGTGTTTATTGGTACAAAATCCAACTATGTGCAATGAAATCTTTATTAAGTGGCCTCCTCCCGACGCATGCGATAATGGCCACTTAACACGTTCACTGCGGGGATGATCGAAGCTGTACCCATCACAGAGCGCCATGGCCCACCGGTGGGTCACACTCAGACTTTTGCATGGGCAGCGCGGCCCACCAGTGGGTCACAGTCCTTCTCGATTCCTACTCTCACAAAACTCCACGCAAATTAGGATAATTCAATGAATTTTACAGCAGCGTCACTTGTTGGATTTGCGTGATCCACTGGTGAGCCACACGGCAGTGAAAGTGTTAAGGTGGTGTCCCCTGAAGGGAGGGATAACATACATTGCTTATATTTGTGGAAATTTCATTCCATTTCCAGAAAAATCGACAGCATAGAGAGGTGATAGCTTGATAGAGTTGGCCGCAGAGGCAGATTTCACTGTATTCAGTATCTGTTGGTTTAGGTATCTTAACAAAATATTAAAGAACGATATAGTATTAGAGAAATAATAAAAATAACCTCTTGGTAGCCATAATACTGGTCAATAATACAGATAACGTTTATGTTTAGTTTACTTTTGTATTCAAGATTCAAAATTGCTTTACAGTGTGTATGTACGTATTAGGCCTCTTTTTGATTTGAAACTTTGTAAATTATTTTTATTTTTTTATTTAAAAAAAATTAAAACTACATACCACAAAGGTGCCATTTTATAGTGGCCCTGAAACAATACACAAACTTATGGACATTTATAAGCAAATTTAACAATAGGATACAAGAAGAAATTTTTAAAATATAAAAGATGAAAAATTGGTGAACACTAATTAGCTGGAGGATACAAAAGAGAAAAGCTTCTGAGGATTTAAATGAAAGTGCAAACGGGCCGATGTGAGGAGGGAGGTAGTATAGAGGAGAGGCAGAAGATAAGAGAATGTTTATTGATCAAAAGTCTGGGAACCTAGAGAAGTAGATGAGACCTAAGAGGGACATTGCTTTAGACTTAATGATCGGGGGTTTTGCAGGTAAAATTATACCCTCTTCCTCTAATAAAAAATTAATCTCACTACCTGATCCACTAATTTTCAGTCCATAAAGGAAGATCCTTCAATTGAATCGTCCCTCATTTTATGTGATTTGGTTTTTAAGCAAAAATTTGTTGCATCCAAGATGATTACAAGATTGATGATTCAACCTGGCAACAATGCAGGTAGTAGCATAGGGAATGTTAAGTGAATAATTTCTAAAAGTGTATAAAGATATCTCTAAAGAAAATGAAAGCATCTACTGCATAAACATTCCAAGCATATTCCCATGGCATGTTAATATGTTATTGTAATGGCATGGGTGTGTAATGTTTATTTAACCCTTTTCTTTGCTTTACAGTTGATTATATCAAGAAGTTCAGCTGTGGGAAACTATATTACCGAACTTTCTTTCTGGATGATGCCAGAGATTCCTTATATATTGGTGCTATGTAAGTACAATGTTTACTCTCCTTGATCTGCAATAGGTATGTGTGGGCATATCTCAAGGAGCCATTTTTTATGAAAATATTTATCTTCTTCCAGGGATTCAGTGTATAGACTTAATTCAGCCAATATTACCGGATCTGATTGTGAGGTAAGTGATCTGTCCTCCTTGTTAATGTAATTTTGTTTGTTCTGTCTAAATATTCTTGGTATCGTTGTCGTATATTAGTGATTGAAATACCTAATTATAATGGATAAAAAAGTCATCCAAGCCATTTCTGAGATTAAAATTGACAACCTTTGGGGTGTCAGTTTAGCGTTCACTCCTCTGTCTTTCAAGTGCTGAAATGATTTTTATTTTCAATTACTGAAATTCTGTGTCTTCTTTTATTTTCCAGAGAGATTCCTTAAGTTTAGAGCCTAGCAGTGTAGCAAACTGTGTTTCAAGAGGAAAATCAGAAGTGAGTACATATTTTCAATCCATTTCATAATATTTTGTTGCAACTGAGAAAGATAGCCATGAGCTCCTATGCTGAGTTATTCAATAAAATATCATTTTTGAGCAGCTTGTGAGATTATCATTCCAGTGGATGCTAATGATCATTCATTATTTTCATCTCATCTCACAGCACTTTGACTGCAGGAATCATATCCGAGTGATACAACCAATGGCAGATGGCAGTCGTCTCTACATATGCGGTACCAATGCTCACAGTCCAAAGGATTGGGTGATCCATGTATGTTACATTACTCTCTAGAACCAGAATGGGTTCCCTTGGAAATATTAGTGTGTACAGTTACATAATGGTTTAGGTGGGAAATAGAATAAGTTTAACTTGGGCATTGAGGCTTTGAAAATATTATGAGGATTTTTTTCATTTTGCTTGAGAATGCTCTCAATCTATTTATTTTAGTTCATCATGGGGATTTTTAACTTGCCTACAAATGCCATATGCCCTGTAATCAATAATGGGTGCTAGCATACTTACTTTCAATTAAGGAGGAACCTGTGATTTGAAATAGTTTTCTTCAGTTGTACAAAATTTGCTATAGTGAGTAAATTAACCCTTTGAATGCCGCACAGCAATATATCATCGTTTGAGGCATGTGCTTGAAGTGCCAATGATGAGATAAATCATCGTTTAGTAAACTGTAGTCAGAGTAAGAGCAATTGTGTTGCATTAGAAATAACTAGTAATTTTTAATCAGAAGTATTAAGAAGGTAGTATCCACTTTCAAAAACAAGATATTATCAACATATAATTATAAATATAAGAACAGTTATTGTTTAAAATAATGATGCACGAAATTCCCAAATTACATACGGCACTTCTGAGGGCACCCACCAAAACATTGACATAACTGAAATTGCTAAGGCTTAGTGCTGCCTAGACATTACGACTTCAGGGATCAGTATAAGGAAGAATCTTATACTAGGATCCATATTGAAAAGATGCTCACTACTGGAAAAGTACTAATCTTTTCATCTTTTCAATATGGATTCTAGTATTGATGTGTAATATTTTTTATAATATATTTATTTATGCTGTACAATATTTTTTTAAATTTCATGTAAGTACTCCTTTGGATAAAATCTTACAAGACTAAACATTAAACAAAAGCTTTAACCTTGTCATGAATAACGTTGATTATACATATTGACTCCAGCCTCCAATCCTATTTCCATAGGATTTGATATCATGATTTTTTAATGATCTATGTTAAGGGTATGGTTATCTTCAGTCATAAAGTATTTAACTATGTATGTTAAATGCCCAATTTTTGTGTGCGTTGAAAAATAGATTTGGTAAACGATGTAAATGACAGAAGTTTCCCTTTGTAATGTTGTCACATTCATCTCAATATGTATGCTATGTGCTCTGAGGAAAAGCAGAATTGAAACCAAAATACTCATGTTATATTATCGATGACTAAGCTGAAAAAATTTGTAAGGTGTCTTAATGTGTAGGGCATGTTTTTAAAGTTTTTGAACAAAATTATTCGGGTGGAAATTGAGACAAAAAACTTATGTGAAGAGATGCTATGGCATTCCATTGAGGCAATCTATTTCTGTGTTAAAATTCATAATTTTTAACCCATTGTATCTTTGTTAAATGACTAGTAATATTTTTACACCATTCCATACAAGAAGTTATATTGAATAATACGTATCAAAGTCAAGGTAGGTTTTTGGGCGTGTTTTAAAGAGAAGTTCCTCCTTAAGGCAATCTTTTAAAATCATTTAGGAGATAATTGTATTTCAGTATTCTAATTAATTTTTCGTTTCTACCGCATGTGAAACAGTCCAACCTGACCCATCTGCCACGGCATGAATATGTTCCTGGAATTGGTACAGGGATTGCCAAGTGTCCCTTTGACCCAAATGACAACTCGACTGCAGTTTGGGTTGATAAGGGTAACCCAGGAAACCTGCCTGGCCTTTACAGTGGTACAAATGCTGAATTCACAAAGGCTGATACTGTCATATTCCGTACTGATCTGCACAACCTGACGACTGGAAGAAGAGAATTTGCATTCAAACGAACTCTCAAATATGATTCAAAATGGCTTGATAGTGAGTACATACATATTTGTCCATTTTTTATGTGGAGTTTTATGAATTAAGTTAATTAGCCATGGTTTTGTTTGTAAAATCATACCCTCTTCCTCTAATAAACAATTAATGTACTGATTATCCAATATTTCAGTCTTTAAAGCAAAGTCATTCAATTGAATCATCAGCATTTTTTCGAAAAGTTTTTTAATGCTGTTACATGTGTTTGTTGGCAGCACCTTGCTGTTGTAGTGCTTCCATTAAGCCAGCTCTTTTTATTTTATGTGATTTGGTATTTTAGTGTAAATCTGTTGTGTCTAAGATGATTATAAGATTGATAATTCAACCTGCCCACAATGCAGGCGATTTAAATAGTGTTTAGTGGGAATTATATGGTTTAGTATTGTACATTTTTCTTTCAAATGTGCTTAGTAAGCATTTGATTAGCTAAAATTCACCAAAGTATGTACATTTCAGAGTCTGAAATACTTCATGTACATGGCAAGATAAAAAAAATTGTATTATAGTTGCTAACTCATGACATTATTTACCATCCTTTGTCTACCTGTTATTCTGTTCACAAAAACTTTATGGTTTCCTTTTTCTTTTTCAGAGCCCAATTTTGTGGCATCATTTGATGTTGGGAAGTATGTATTCTTCTTCTTCCGAGAGACAGCCGTGGAGTACATCAACTGTGGAAAGAGTATTTATTCTCGGGTGGCTCGAGTGTGCAAACGTGATACAGGCGGCAAGAATATCCTTAACCAGAACTGGGTAACATTCCTCAAAGCCAGGCTGAACTGCTCAATACCTGGGGAATTCCCTTTTTACTTCAACGAAATCCGTAAGTATATGTTCAGATAATTTTTTTAAAAACTCTTCCATGAAGAGCAAAGAGGCTTCTAAAGACTGTATTACTTGCTTAAATGTAAATTAACACTTTAAGAACCTGACAAAAGAATCTATTGGCTTAAGAAACTCTGCAAACTATGCAAGAAACTATGTTACTTGCAAAAACGTCTTATCTTCACTCAATATTTGTTCCCAATTCATAATTATCTGTATGCAGCAAACAACCACATGGATAAAATATTTAAAAAAATTAATTGTTCACGAGGATGAGCCACTGTATGTGCATTCTGAATAGTATAATCTTTGTCAGATTATTTCAAATTTTAACCACTTATTACATCAAATCTGTGTAAAATATTGCCGTAATTTCTCAGTTGGTAAAATTTTCAATGCAGCTATTAATTGCCGACAGTCTTGCGAGACACCCACCAGCCACTTATGCTCTGTGTATCAGTCATGGGTGACACCCGTACTCAAAATGTTTATGGAAAAATGTTGCCTGTAGTCCGCTAGTCTGTAGTCATGACTAGTCCCAGTTTCAGAGGGATAGAGATTTAGTTTTAGGGTTGCATTGTGCTTGATAGGTGTGAAAGGATTTATATTTTAGGAGGGAATCATTATATTTTTAAGCTTTGTATGTTTTATATGTGTATAATGTTACACACTATATGCATTGTATAAATACACATGTGAATGAATGCTTTATTAATGCTCTGGGATAATCCATTAGAGCAAAAAACTGTGTTACAATTTCACATTCTGCTCAAATAATTGTACAGTAGTTAAGAAAAACCATTATTGAACAATTTAACAAAAATATTTAAACAACTTCTCATTATTCAGCACTATTGTAGGCAGTATACAAGAATATTGATGGCTGCTAACCTTTGCTTCATGATCATCCATTCGTCTGATTGGTCCATTCGTATTCATCTGATCTAACTTGATTACATTATATACCATGCATTGCAATGAATTAATAACTTGTTTTTTTGTATGTTCTAAGGGCTTGAAAAAACACTCCTGATATCATTTTTTTGCTGTCTTAAGTGTGAGAAAAAATCTTTCTCCTGAACTACTCCCATATTGTTGGCCGCAAGCCTAACAAAAATGCATCCTACTCACAATAATAAATTGTGCCTTGTCTGTTTTTCTTTCAATTGGTATGATACTCTGCTCTTTCATTTTTTTCGCAGAGAGCATGTACAAAATCCCTGGAGATGACACTCATTTCTATGGGACATTTTCAACGTCCAATAATGGCCTTATGGGTTCAGCCGTGTGTTCCTTCACCCTTGAATCTGTGCAGCAAGCTTTTGCAGACAGATTCAAGGAGCAGGCAACCAGCAGCTCTGCCTGGTTGCCGGTGTTGTCCAATCGCGTCCCTGAGCCAAGGCCCGGCCAGTGCATAGATGACACAGAAACTCTTCCCGGTATGTATCATGAGGAATTTCATGTAGGTATTTATTTCAATTTTTTTACTTTTATTGGGTTAATATGTTGATGAATCAAAATAAATAGGAAAATACAACAATATAGTCTCAGCTCACGTATGCTGCCTTGCTACTTAATGTGAATTTGTGTCATCATACCTTTCGTATAATATTTTATCTTTAAATTGATGCACCTCTAAAATGTTTAGGAAAAAACTGAAAAATTTAATGGAGAACCTTCCAAAATTTTGAATAATTTTACTATAATTGAAGTGTTCAGTTGTAATATTGTTCTATGTCTAGTCATGATGATGTTTAGCATTATTTAGGTGGTGGAAATCAAGCCGGTGGTATCTGTTCAAAACTATACAATACTGCAGTGAAAAGGTAAAATCACAGTGCATACAGACATGAAAATGTGAACCATCCCACTGAGTTGTATTATTAAGATTTGCAATGGGGCCTTATATTGTTATGGCTGTACCAATCCATTATTTATTGATGGATTTTTTTAGGGGTTATGAGTTGAAATTGCCTCATAATGATAACTTTGGCTTGTTTAAGTATAGTGTATTGATTTTACATCTCTCATAACTAGAAGGAATTGCAATCAGAACTTAACTAATCATAAGAGTTTACCAATTGTGAAAAAGGAGATCTTTGGAAACATTTGGCTTATCAAGTTCTTGAAAAAATCATGTCAAACAAATTCACGTTTAGTGAGGGATACCTGAGAATGTAGTGAAATTTTCCTTAGAATCCTGTGGAAGAGTGCTTTCCGCTAATACCTGCTACAATTATTTTTTAATTATTTACCAGCTTATTTCCTGGAATGATTATTGCAGATACCGTTTTGAATTTCATCCGATCTCACCCCTTGATGGATATGGCGGTCGAGCATGAGTTTTCCAAGCCTGCATTCTACAAAAGGGATGTGATTTTCACTCAGATTGTTGTGGAAAGAATGAACAGCTCTGTGGAGGGCAAGAATGCGCAATACACTATAATGTACATTGGCTCAAGTGAGTATCAGTTAAGAAATGTTACTTGAATAATATCATATCTAATGAATCATATCTATAAACATGCTTAACACTCTTAGTGCTGACTACTGCCGGGGGGTACTTGCGAGAAATGCAGAGTGTATTTAATTAAAGTATCGTTTTAGGAAAAAATATTATGAAAGTATTGTGTAAAATATCCATATGTGGTTTTTTATTGTGTATAAAGTGAGTTAGGTTATAATCATTCTTTTTCATCATCTAAAAAGTAATTGTAATTATATTAGTGTTCTTAAGTTGAACAATTTTAGTGCCTGAGCCAATATATTGACTCGCCACATTAAGAGGGTTAATAAATATTCACGATTTTGCTCTAAATACTCTTTGTTTATTCTTCAGGTGCATAAATTATTTGTTTACACTGCTGTTATATTGCCTCTAGTTTGTAAATAGTCAGGTATAAATATTTGGTCTGTAAATGCTCTGAAACTGGGCTGTAACCGATCTGAAACTGGGCTGTAACCGATCTGAAACTGGTTTGTAACTGCTCTGAAACTTGGATGTAACTACTCTGAAAGACTAACATCTGATCTGAAAGTAGTCTGTTACTGGTCTGGATTTGAAGCATCTTGAAATTTCTCTAAAATCCAGACCAATTCAGTCCAGATACAGACCACTCTCAGATCAGCTATTAGTGTTTCATAGCAGTTAACAGACCAAATATTTTTACCTGGGTTATTTGATCACATTTAGTCTCCCATATGATTAAATTTTTTAAGCATGACTGTACCAATCTAAACATATTGGCTATGTGACCACTGCTATTGGAAATATTTTAGTTTAAACATCATTGGTAACTGTTTTCTATGCCTTCCAGATGAGGGGAAAGTATATAAATTGGTGCAGTGGGTCACGGATGATGGAGCTCAGAGTTCATCATTTCTTTTGGATGTGTATGATGTGACTCCTGGGGAGCCAATTAGGGTGATGGAAATATCGAAGAAGGTGGGTTGAATGATAATTTGTGAATTGGCTGCCTAATTTTGCATTTTATTATATCTCAATCATGACAGCCTATGGCTAAAATTTAACTACCTTGACTTTGAAATTTTAATTGTGTACTAATAAACTATCAATTTTGTCCCGAAAAAGTTAATGTATATTTTAAAGCTGCAATGATATCACTGCCCATTTTTTTGACCAGATTCAAATTAACTGTCATTGTCTCAGAGGTAGTATGTGGATAACATATTGCTTTAGCAGTGATGCCTGATTTATTGTTCAGCATTTATGTTACTGGCATATTTTATGAGTAACCATGATGCATCTATAGTTATTCCATGTAAAATAACTTTTGAATATCTTATTTCACAGCACAAGGCCATTTATGTTGGAACAGATGCACAAATCAAGCAGGTCGATTTGTTCATGTGCAAATGGCGATATGACAGTTGCCTGAGGTGTGTCCGAGATCCACATTGTGGATGGGACAAGACGGGAAATACTTGCAGAAATTACAAACCTGGGTATGTTCAATAATAGGTTTGCCTAATTTATGAAAATCATCATTTGTCCTGACTGCTTATTCTTTCGTTCCTTCACTTCAGACTATGTTTCTACCAGAAGTTGTTAAGAAAGGTCTTGTGGAAAGGTGCTTTGTTTTTATTGTACCCATTTTATTTATCACTCACAATCTTAGAACATCAACTCATGTAATATTCATAAATATTCCACCTCATTATCAACACAAACATATTATATTAGAAGTCTACATTCAACACTGGTTTATTTCTTCTGTTCAGTGTACAATCATTACACCAATGAAGCCGTAGCTCTACACTTCACTGAGTATGACCACTAGGCTCTGTAGACTTATCACACAAAAAAAAACATGCTGCCAACCTCTCTTCTATTGGCCGGCACTACCAACCAACTTATTTTAACATATTATGTATCCTTGGGGACTTGCAGAGTATTTAGCAAACTCCAAATACATATATGGTTTATGCTTGGTGCTGAGCAATCATTTATTGATTTTCAAAATATCTAGTAACCCTCTTCAGGTGTCTATTTCATAAGACCTGCAAAAGAACTATGTAGTTGTTTTGAAAAATGACTCCAGATGATTTCTTGTGCAATATTTGTCTTCCTTTAACACCTTTGTGTGGTCTGACATAAATCATACTTGATCATCATTAGATGGAATAGGCATATGTAGATAAATGAAGCATTTTTCTGTCAGCTGTAGCAATTTGATGAGTAAGTTGTAAGGTAACATATTCATAAACCATGTTTCAGTCAAAGTTTGGCTGCTATTCTGAATGGGTGGCAACCACACAATTTCCTGGAATAGCACTTAGGCCTGGTTTTCCCTGCATTGAAGGTGCCTTAAAGTGATATTTAGATGAAAAGCGTGGTTGTTATACCATTCAAAATTTGGCTTATTTTTTCCTGTGGAATTGCTGGAAATGATTCCAGTGGCTGAAAGCAGCATTCAAGTTATTGATTATTTGGTCATGCACTTGCTTTCCAATCCAAATGTAATTCTTAAAGTTTGCTATTACTCCGCAATAGCAAATTACATAGCAATCAGTGAATGCAGAGTATTGTAACTGCACATAGTTTGCTCTAATATTTGACGAATGTAGTCCACATGTGATGCAAGTTTCGGATGTATTGACAAAGTGTATTTGAGAAAAATTTTGATCGTTGGACTTTGGTTTAGTTGTTGTTCAACATTTTGCTTGTTATCAGTTTAGGTAGAGGACCACCATTGGAATCACCTTTGATTTTCATTTTCTTCTCCTTCATGTTTTTTCCAGATTCTTGCAAGATGTGGAAAACAAGACAGCCAACATATGTGAGTCAAGTGTGATGAAGAAAAAGATTGTGGTCACTTGGGGTCAGAGTGTCCACTTAAGTTGTCTAGTTCACATATCTGAAGGACTTGAAGGGCAGAAAGTCATATGGTATCACTACAAGGACAAAGGAAGGCAGCAAATCACATACAGGTAAATTTATGTTGTTAGTAGCATTGGTGGGCTCTTCTACAGTGGTGGCTTGGGTTGAAGCTGTTATGTGAGGAAATGATGAAAACCAAACCGATAAGTAGGATTTACATGGATTTACTAGCCAGCACTAACAAGCAAGGTTGTGACAAACCAGGTCACATCATGCATGCCTGGAAGTTCAGTTGAGACTGAAGGAAAGATGGTCACAGGCACCAATTGGGCAAAAGCAAAACACTAATAACATTATCTGAAACATGATGGCTACCAAGCAACATGCCTTAAATGCATAACAGAGGCCACTTTATTTGCATCATTCTTGAACACACATATTTAATTTAATTGAGACTTGTTCAAGTTTACTTGTTGGAGTTCCATGTTGAGCAAAAGTTTTGTGTTCATTACAAAATCAATGCTTTTGATATCTGGGGTTTTATAACTCCAGGAAAAGATTTAAAATACTGGAAGATATTGTCCTGGTTTTAAGCCCAGTGAGGATTGTCTTTTTTATGTTATTAAATGGATGTAATGAAAAATTACTGCGTTGGACAGTTTTCTCTAGCTTATGGAGATATGAAGCAATTCAGCAAGAAATGTATACTTTGACTAAAATTTGCATTAAAAAATTGTATCTTATGATTTTGTTAAAATTTTACATGCAAAAAAATGTTACCTTCTCAAAAGTGAAATGTTTATAACTTTTTGGCTTTTCATGAAGGAAAATAATATTTTGGTATTGTAGAGTATATCAATTCCAAAGATTCTGGTGAGATTGAGTGGAATTTATTTAGATTAAAATAATAAATTATGTAGTTTTCCACAAAAATAAATTTTACTTATTTTAGACCCTGGTTTCAATGTTGATACATCATCTTCAGGTGGAGATGATCCATCAACATTGAAACCCAGGTTGAGGTAAATTTAATTATGGTAGAATACTGCACGATTTATTAGTTCAACATCACTTCCCAGGTAAAAATATTTGGGTTGTAATTGATCTGAAACTGGTCTGTAGCTGTTCAGAAAGACAATATCTGATCTGGAAGTGGTCTGTAACTCGACTGAACTGGTCTGAATTTTAAAGGTTTCAAAACCAGACTAGTAATACACCACTTCTGAATCAAATGTTGGTCTTTCAGAGCTGTTACAGACCAGTTTCAGAGCAGTTACAGACCAGTTTCAGAGCAGTTACAGATTAGTTTCAGAGCTGTTACAGATTAGTTTCAGAGCAATTACAGATTAGTTTCAAAGCTGTAACATACCAGTTTCAGAGCAGTTACATGCCAATTTCGATGCAGTTACAGGACTGTTTCAGAGCGTTTACAGGAGATCAGTTTTGGAACATTTACAAACCAAATATTTTACCTGGGTAGTGTATACATGAATGTATCCTGTTGTGAATACCCTGTGCTTACCCTTTGTCTTTTCTCAGGCACGACAAGTACATTGAGACGTCTGAGCATGGCCTTGTGATTGTGGGCGTTGGCGAGGGTGAGGGAGGTCGGTATGACGCATGGCTTGGGCCCGCCCTCCTCTGCAGCTACAATCTGACCGTGGACTCAAATCGCTGTGGTGCCCCAGCCCGTTCCCGTGACTACCAGCGAGTCTACTCTGAGTGGTGCCATGCTTTTGAGAAGCACAAAGCTGCTGTCCAGGCATGGGAAAGGAAGAAATCAGTGAGTTTTGAATTTTTTACTCTGAAACACTAAGTAGATTCCTGGGCTTCTGGGGCACATCATGTCTGGAATTTATTTTCAGAATTTTAATTTCAGTGGTAGTTTTGTCATGATTTTTAATGATAGACAATTATGAACTTTGATAAAAAATTTATGCTCCATTAAAGTTTAAAATTTTCATCTTACATAGCAAGCATGTATTAATCATGAGTTATGAAAGCTTTTTATTGCAAGAGACTGTGAGCTGTAGGGGCATGAAATGTCATATTAACCTAAACAATCCCACATTAATAATCTCACTAAGGATTCCCCTTTGTGTTTCTGTGCCTACAAATGGAATAATTTCAGAATAACCATTGTACTTAAGTATTATTTGTGTTGATGAAAAACTGAGATGAATGTATCTGAGAAATTACAGAACGGTTAAGAACATTAGGAAACATATCCATAGTAAACCAGACAGTATGGGCATAAAATATCAACACACGCATTACAAAAATCAGTTTAGCTGTCTTTATTATATTATTTTGCATAAAGATTATTTGTCTTTGTGCTTTGTTTTTCTTGAAGGAAAGTCTTATATGAATACATTGACGTTGCTGTTAAAGATCGTGTTGAAACTTTCTCAAACGATAAAAGAAAGAGATTAATATTTGGGATTGTGGAAGAAAAATGAATGTTTTGACCATGATGACTACTGCTGGGTTTGACAATTTCTTTTCTTCTTCAGTTTACAGACTGTGTATTCTCAGTTTCTTTGGTTGTATAGCTCATGTCAAACTCTTCCCTCACCCAAAATAAACATCTAAATTATGCTCCCTTGAGGCTAGTTGAAAAGTATTTATGCATGTTAATGGATAACAACTTGAAATTCCAGCAATTGTTTTAGTGCTCTGAAGTATAGACCTTAAGGTGCACAAAATATATTTCATTTCTTATTACCATATTGCCTGGCCCATAAGACTAACCTGTGTAAATACCCATATAGCACAGATGCCATCATATCTTATTCGCACATAGATAGCATCCATTGACGAATTGGATACTAGTAGCCGTTGCCGCCTCTCGTATCTGGATACCACATCCTGCCCAACCGTGTGCAATCAAGATAATGAGACATACAATGTCAGCTACGAAGTGCGTACGACGGGATACGAAAGCGGGTGGTGTAGGAATACAAAATGGCCGCCTCAGCTATGAATGCAAAACTAGAGACATGCATGACGAAAAAGAAAGAACTCTTAGTATTTTCCACACTTAAAACTTTTATTCCCGACCCAGGTTTCGATTGCCTTGCAATCATTTTCAAAGGTTTCAAATTTTCAAAGACAAGGCAATCGAAACCTGGGTCGGGAATAAAAGTTTTAAGTGTGGAAAATACTAAGATTTCTTTCTTTTTCGTCATGTCTGTAGTAGCATTCCACCAAGTTACGCCTTCAACCATTAAGTTTATTATAGACATGAATAATAATCAAATAGCACACCAGTCTTGAAGCTGAAAAATGAAATACATGGGTAGGTAAATAATAGCATACAACTGGTATATACAACATGTTTATATTGGAAGGAGCACTTTCAATAACATCTTATTGTGCACACTGTCTTCACAAGAATCCAGCTTGCACACCTGTTTATTTCATACTTCTCTGGCTGAAGTCAGTCAAAATAATCATTTCTACACATTCTTGTCCGCAACCTTGGCTGGGACCAATCTCACTAACCCGTCAGTACAGCACTGGATGTACATGAAATAAACAAAAACACTTATGAAGGATTGAATCAAGCAGGAAGGAGTATAGAGACGTTGCACGCCATTATGTCAACTGAGATATTACGAAGTACGACATGCACAAAACCTATCAAATTTACCGTCTACGTTAACAAGTCATTATTCAACGATAGGTATCCTACCCTTGCCAAAATCTCAATCTTGCTTACAAGCTAAGAATAATTTTAAGTGCAAACAAATACACTGTAAATATTGACTATCAACCAAAGGAAAAGGTACTAAATACGAAACATGTACATATATGGCACCAATAAGTACCCACAAAATTCACCAGCAATTCCGAGGAATGATAACATCACATATGAGAAAATAACTGTCAATAATGAGCTTTGTGATGAACAATCTTAAAACAGAGAGATAGAAAGAGGGTTAGTGAAGCAAATACCGAGAACCTCAGGTAAATGACCATAATACTACAATTTCGGAAGAAATAGATAATACTTAAAAATCACTTACACTGAAACACTGGGAAAAGATTGGTGGCTGGTCCTTGCGAAACGAAGTCGAGCCAATCTCCTTGCACAAGAAGAACTGGACCTTTTGCAGCAGCTCAATGCTGTAATTGAGAGTAACCGCACCCAATCTACTCGCGGTTGCGAATAATGAAGATCGTGACGAGTCTCTCTCACAAAAATGAAATAAAGGATGAGAGGTGAAGTATATTGAGATGGCTGGGTTGAAACCTTAATGAAATAAATCTCACGCACAGTCATATCGTTTGGCAATTGTTTGTTGCAGAGCCTCCTCATCCGAGACAAAAAATAGATCCCGGAGCTGGAGATACGAGCAATGTACCTAGGGGATACTAGTATCCAGGACCAAGTGGATACGAGTATCTAGAGTATTTATTTTCATGTTTTAAAAAGTATCGACACATACGACAGGATGCCATTGATGAATTCCTGATGTGCATGCTCTTTCGGGGCATGTAAACTTGTTCATTTTCTATTTGGTACAAAATTTTGCACTGAAACAATTCACAAACGCCCAATGTGCGAATTCCCGTATCCTGATTGTCACCCTTCGGATCCAGATATGAAAATTCCTGTGCTATCTGGGTAAATAATGTGATCCAAAATTGGCTTGTGTATAATGGGTCTCCAATAAGTATATATTTGTCTTGCTTAAAAAAATAGGCATATGCAAATCAAAATTAGGAATTGCAAACAAAGAGCACACAGAGAGTCGCCAAATTGCGTCTTCTTATGCTATTTTTGCTGCACACATCCTCCATATTCTTGGTAATTTTCCTTCATTGTAAATTTTGAAATCACTGCTGTGTGTTCAGTGATTTTTGATGTATCAGGTGATTGGTACAAATAGAAAATTGTTTACATTGTTCATTAATGCCTAACTAAAATCAATTGCCCCTGAGCAAGAAAACAAGGTGAAACCAATTTAAAGCTTGTTCTATAGACTGTGTAAACCGATCAATTTTTATGGGTGGCACATAATTTTCAACTTTGTCTCACTCACATGAGAAGGGAAATATGAAGGAAATGTAGAAGAACTTTTTCATAATCTATACTATAGCACTAATTCAATATCATCTTGACTAGTTATTTGAAAATCCGGATTCTAATCTTGGTCAAGTCAAATGATTTTTTCAGGGTAATTTCATCCCTTTAGTGTATACCAAGCATATTGCTTTTGCCTTTTTTAAACTGGGGTTGATGTCCTCTACTTTTCATAATACTCAAATAAACATCAAAATGAGACACAATGATCAATTAAAATTCTGTAAAATTCTGGGCTGTAAAAATTACATGGATTTAAATGTGACTGCTTGTTCCAATGTAAACCCCAACAATATGCTGTGCATTGCATGAGTCAGGAAATATGGTGCTTGAGATAAACAATGAAAAACTTATTAAGAGTGCTCTGTGTATGTGTAGCCATTACTTTTGCTTCATGTATTACCACGAAGAAAGTGTATTTGTGTTCATATTCTTGCTGTTCAGTGCCTTTTGATTCATGAGTGTATTAAACAATTTTTTTTTCCAAACCCCAGTGCACCAACCGTGAAAACAACAGCATCCCAACTTCCCCACGGATAAGAAGACAAGGAACGGAATCATAGCAATGGGCATTAGGTAACACAATTATTTTCTTATTATAACATGGTAAAAGTTGATGATAATTAATTATAGAATTAAATGAGACTGTTCTTCTCTTGATTTCATTGGGCCTGCTATACTGCTTTACTTACAAACTGGTACAAGTGAGGAATAATCATTTAAATCACCATAAGTGTTGAGTCCTTGGCAGCAGGGAAAAGCAAAATGGATGATTTATTTGGTCATTATAACGTAGATTTACCATATCTGTGGTTATATGAGATGAACTCAATTCTAGGACAACCCCCTTTATTTTTGAATTTCCTCAAAGGGAAAATATTAATGTTGAATGACAATTAATGATAGCAATAAATTATAATATATTTATGAATTCAGTTTATCCACATTTGTGCATGTCTGTAGAAAATCAGTAAAAAATAGTGTGTGCAAACATTTAACTCTGTATTCACAATTACATGCTCTATTCTAAAACTATTAGAAGATTGAGATTAAATTTAAAATGAGAACTTTTAATGTAAATGCTTTCACTGGTTACATTCACTATTCACTATACTTATTCACTATTCACATACACAAAAATCCCTGGAAGATTGAGACGAGAAGATTTAGTTTTATGTGCTTGACAGTTGCAATTCCGATGATGAGTTTGAATGTTATCTGCATAAAAAATTGTTTTCGTCTTACTAAAATAATTTGTTATGAGTTGGTGTGAGATATGCTGTACTGTGATTATTATTTTGCCCTAAAGTTGCTACCAAATGAATGAAAAAGAGTTGTATGTAAATTCGACCATCCATCATGTACCCCTGAGTTTGAGAAGGTGCCCTAGTTGTGTGAAGCTCAGCCATGTTACTACCATTTCATTCATCATCCACCCTGTCTTATTTGCTCTTACCATGGGTCCAGCCAGGATTTTTGTTGGAGGGGAGGGAAAGACCCCCTACCGTCACTATAGATTTATGTTAGGGAGGGATGGTGTGACATCATCTTGTCTGGCTCTCTGTAACTGATTTGGAATGCAATTTCTTGATCAGGGGGGCATCTGCCCTCCCCTCTCATCCCTGTCCTGCCTTCCCCTGGCTACACCGATGGCTTGTAATTAACAGGTTGACTGCCGAGGATTTTTTCAAAAAATATCTCATTTGGACAAGTTGATATTTAAATGCATTACTATCCCTATTTTTTTGCGGATGCCAGTGTTCACCACAGTGGAGAAAGAAGATACGACAGCGGACACTGGTGTCTGCCACAGCAGTTGACCTGCTGAACTGAAAACCGCCTTAATAGGAAATATATTATAGCCCTAAGAGACAAATTTCATTATAGTTTTAAGATTGATTTTAGTAGTTTTAAGTACTACTACAAAAATTTTTCACATTTCAGGATGGAGTACTTCAGACACACAGGAGTACTTCCCTCATGGAGCATGAGGCACCTTTGCCATGGTTTTTTGGCTTCCTGTATTGTCCAGTCCTGGGGCCAGGGCTTGGCATCTTCCAGTGGAAATGTTTAAGTGTTTATTACAGTTATGGGGAATGAACTGTGTTCAAAATGATTTGGGCCTGTGAATCTTCACAAAAAGAAATCAACAGGGTTTCTTGGACAGTGATCGCTGCTTCACAAAACTCTTTTAAAGTTTTCCTGTAAGATGTTTTCCTTTGTGAAAGATGTGGTTCATTTTTTTTAGCCCAAACATGTATGTTTGAAGGGAAGTGAAAGTTTTCTTTGCCAAAGCAATGGTGTAACAGCATTGCAGAGGCTGTGCATGGCTTCTCAAGGTCACCGATGTTTTTTTCTGCCTAACTGCTGATGAAATTACTGGGAGTTATTTGATAAGAGAACAGGGACAAGTTTTATGCATAATTAAAAGTTGTGCTGTCTTAATATTCTCATTTGATGGCAGGTAGGTTCCATTTATGTAGTTGGAGTAATTGCTTACTCATGATGGGCATTGCTGTTGCGAGTTTTTTCTATCTGATGCAATCTTCAATATTGTATTGCATTTAAGGACGTATTGCACTCTATAATTTAATGACCTGAAGGAAATTATCATTCCTAAGAGATGTGTTTTTCATTTTTGATGTATTTTTTTATTTGTTCTTTTGTATGTATTGAATGAATTAAGTTTTAGTCAGATATAGGGCCGCGTCGCTTGATTAACTTTGAATAAATGGTGTGATGTAAAAATATCTCACCATTACTGAGTGAGCTACTCTAGAAGTAGGTAGTCTGTTGATCTGCATTACTTTGGCTAAAACTGAGGTATTTGCCTCATCAGGTCCCGTTACCTTCCAGTAGATGAGTAATATTTAATGTTTGTCACATATTGCATAGTTTAAAGGCTCAATGACGAACAATCCATCCAGTATTTTATTAAGTTATCCTCGTTAGTGAATAAAATGGCATGAATTTTTTTTGCGTAATTTTTAATGAGAGAATGAATGTTGAAAAATCTTTCTGATTGTGTAATTTCAATCATATCAGAACTTTCTTCAGTTTGGTATCATTGGTTTGGGAATATCTACATTCTGCTAACCATCCCCTTTGAGGAAATATGGCAGATATAGTATGAGAAACATTCCCATAATTTTGAAATTTAAGAAATGAAACTAGAAAGTTGCAGTAGAATAATTCTATTGGCAGAGCAAGCTTATTGTGGTTTTTATTTTGACTAGTTATTATGTGATGGGAGATAATACTCTAATTCTTTATTGTAACGTGTACATTTAAAGTATTCTGGATTTGAGATACTCTGCAACTTTGTATCTGAATTATGTTAGGTGAATTCATTATTTGCAATTGGACAAAGAAAAAGGAATTCAAAGGATGTGTAGCACTTGATTTTTAAAGAATTCATTGAATGATGGTAATCTTAAACCTACCTAGTAATACTCAGGTGTCGAAGTTCACATATCTTTCAAGAAAATTGTGTTCCACCCCTGAAAATTGCTCTTTAGCTCTGTGTCTGATTTCTCATCGGTAGCACTGATGGAATAAATTAAATGCTCTCTAGGTCGTATGCTAGACTTAGGCTGGAAAAATGTTGCTGAAATTGACAGTCTTGAGCTGCTTCTAAATTTAATGGTTGTCAAGCAGTCAAGAATTGTATCACTTTTTTTCAAGCTATTGTCTCAGGACAATCTCCAGGTCTCAGATCACTGGTTCAGTGGAGAGAATTTGTAAAGTTCTCCTTGGAAGATAATGCAACCTGATTGGAATATTTTATGTGCTGCTCAAGTTGTTGGTCTGACAATGAGCTGCTTGTGTTACCTGTGAGATGGGATGGACAACAAAGGGTCTATCAGTTTGTGTATCAGTTTGAACTGTGAATAGAACACAAAGGATAAGGATTTATATCTTGGAAGATAAGTATTATCATGTAATCACCCAAGTGATGAGACCCTATTCCTACTTATTACTCATAAATCAATAACACCTTACTTCAAGTTTTAGATTTGTTGTCCATGTAAAATGTTATCAATCACCCTCAACTTTTAATTGATATTGATTAATGGATAGGTAATAATGGCATTCTTTTCTATTCTTTTTACTTTGGCTTGTCTATTTTTTTATTATAAACCATAGAGTATTTTACTATTGCTAATATGTTAGTGGCTTTGTATTACTAACATGTTGATTTTTTTAATCAAGTTGTGGATTAGGTTAAATATCCATGATTTTTTTACAATGTAAGTTTAAGTAAAGTGGTTGAAAGGTGTATTATTTATTTATTGCTAAAATTCAATTCTTCTCGTATCTGCTGGTTGTTAGATAACATCATGAAATGAGAAATTATACCCTGTAATTTTGTGATACACAACACATGCTGTTTTGGGTCCCTTGAAATTTACTTGACTATCCATATACAATTATATAGCTAGACTTCCTGTGTTTGGAAGTAGCTCATCCTGTAAATTTTTACAAGACATAATTTGTTCACAAGATATCTATGTGCTCATATGGTATAAATCTATTCTTAATTGTTCAATGAAATACTTTTAAAAGTAAACCTAAAAAAAATCACACCTTCATGTCTGTGTACATAATTTGTGATAAGAAATAAATAAATTTGTGTAAAATTTTGTTGCTAATGAATCACAATGGGCGTGTTCCGAAATTCACTGCCAGCACTGGCAGTGCTGCCAAAGCGTTCCGTAATCAACTGGCAGTACTGCGCAGTGACCAATGATGTCGCCTGCTGTGGATTCTACTGCAGCTACTGCTGCCCATGGGCAGCGAAGCAGACAACTGGCAGGAGTTTTAATCGCATTCAATTTAATGCACAATGAACTCCATGATGGAAGTGATCATAAATGTTTTCGGAGAAGATATATACATCATTGCATCGCAGGAAGAAGTGGGGAGGGCGATGAAAGGTGAGATAAGTATAATAATTAATACTTACAATTAAATGAAAAACTTTGAATATCACTTTTAAAATAATATTGTTCAAAGTGTGTAGCAAGTGATGAGTACATGGCATGAATATTTATGGTACATTGTTATCCGCTTGATCTTATGGAGATGAAAACAACGTACGTAACCCCTATAATTCTCAAATTGAAAAAGAGTTACTGCGCTTTCAGAGATTAATACATATGTTTTTACGTATATATTCGAGTCTCACTGTAGATATCTTTGATGAACGCCTGTTACACAGCAGTATCGGCTGAATATTGGAACTTCCCGTATTCAATGTGTGGTTATTATCTTTCCATTCCTCGTGCTTTATGCAGTTAATGGTCCTGGAGATTCAGTACCCTTTAAACAAGTGCGAAAACTGGTGGATTTTCAGTGATCCTGCACCATGCACTATTATTAAAATAGAAACGATTCCCTGAATTACGGGAAAATGAACATTCTTGATGCTTAGGTTTGTATTTAATGCTTGAATTATACAATGTGGGAGCTGTCTCAAGTTTATCTTCTACTTTCGCCTGTAATCAATGCCTTAAGTTTACCCTGTACTTTTTTAATTCTTTCACGCGACTCCAAAAGTGGAGATCGTAAATTTCCCGCAAAATGGGTAGCAGCAGCTGCTGCCGACCGTTCCGAAATTGCTGCTTTTGGCACAGCGGCAGTACTGTATTCCGTTCCGATTTTCAGCAGCACTGGCAGTGAATTTCGGAACACGCCCAATGTTGTCACCACCATCAGTTTTTCAATTCAAAGATTGGGTTGCTGCCCTACTGGAAGAATTCGATTTAGCAGATCTAGCCCATAGAGAACAGAAAACCCTCTCCAAGTTTGGGTAAGAAATGAGTACCAAACAAACTTACCCTTTGACAAAAATCGGCTATACAACTTTCAACCTCATTACAAACCAGCAATTTAAGGACCATCCAACTTTTTACAAAACTTCCAATATAGAAGTTGTAGCAAAATGTTGCAAGAATTACGGTACAGGCATGTACTCTTAGCAACAGTTGTGTTGGCTTAGTGTGTGTTACTGAAAGCCTCATTAAGGACTGCCCCACATAACAGAGGTATATGCGAAGAATATTACTGGAATATTCTCGCAGGGATATTGGAATGCTCCAAGCATGTTCTCAAAGTTCTCAGAATATACCAGGAATATTCCCAGCATATTACTTATGTCCGCCCTGTAGCATATGCTAGGAATATTCCTGCGGGATATTCCTGGGATATTTAAATAAAGGAATATTTAGGGTAACATTTTCATCAAACATTTTTATACTCTCTTTTTGTTTTGAACAGTCAGGACACTAACTCATAACAATTCGTCAGAAAAGGGAAGAAAAAATCGGCCCATGGGAGGATCGAACCTGACACCTTCGCGTCATTAGCATGACACTCTAACCAACTGAGCTAATTGGCCAACTTCGGTAAAAAATGTAGTACCTATCTGCTATTTCTAGACACTTTTACTCGCCTTGACAAAATCATTTATATGCTGAATATATTGTGACAGCAGATTCCAAATGGCAGAATATGATAAAATGGATCTTATGTATGTTGCGATAAGACAATCCTGTCCTTTCTGTTCTGGCTGGGTCAAAATATGTTCCAAATTCACAAGTCAAAGAAGGCAGGGTCAAAATTTAGTCGGAGTAAATACGGTAAACCAAAAGAGTAGTCCAAAATGGGAAATGAGATGGGACAAGCTGGCATACTGGGCCTTACATTCGTTTGGTTCTCAAAACTCCTATGGCGACTTTAAAGAATATTCCAGGGATATCCCACTATGGTTCGCAAGGGTATATAATGACAAAAGCCATGGTAGAATATTCCAGGAATATCCAAGGAATGTTCGCAGAAGGATGTTCAAATGCAAATCATTTGAGAACATTCTACGAATATTCTATGATGATCCCAACATCCCTGGAACCATCCCTGTGTGGGGCACCATGAACCGGCGGAACAGTCAGGAGGACAGGTATTCCCAGGTAAAAATATTTGGTCTGTAATGCTCTGAAACTAGTCTTTAACTTCTTTGAAAGACTAATATCTGCTCTGGATATGGTCAGTTATTGGGCTGAACTGGTCTGGATTCTAAAAGTATATCAAGATGTTTCAAAAATATCACTTTCAGAACTGGAGATGGGCCATTCACAGTCACATTATATTTGGAAATCTCTGTTGACAGCTCCCCCTTTCATCTTTCTTAGATAAAAATGGACCATTCTCAAAATTACTGCGATAATTTTTTAAAATTACAGTGGTATTTCATGTAATTTACCACAGCCCCTGCAAATTTCTGTAATTTTTGGTAATATTTATATCCGTTTCAGATATATTTCATACTGATATGTTACAAATATAGTATTTGAAGCCAAGTGTATTTACATTTGATACAGACTTAATTATTAATAATGGCACATCCAACTTATTTGTGGAATATTTTTACTCATGGAATATTTGTGGGAATATCATTTGCAATGATTGGAATGAGAATTTCTCATGCCAATAATGGAATACTGAATTGTGTGTGTGCTGCCACATTTGTTTTTAAATTTCATTTATTTCTAATGCATTAGAATAGCAATAACAATGGTTTAAATACCTTTAACTCCTTGCTATTGGCTTTCCTATTAAAACCTCTGATGGCTAATAATTGCAGAAAATTAAAACTTATCAGAATATTATGGCAATTTTCAAAAATTACCATAATTTGCCCATCTCTAGCTACACTTGCTGCTCTACTGGAGGAATTTGATTAACTCTAGGATACAGTCCATAAGGAACAGAAAACTCTCACCACGCTTGGGTGAAAAATTAGGATGGCGAGTGATACAAACTCAGCCTTTAACTAAAATCAGCTAGTATACAACTTCCATCCTCATTACAAACCAACAATTAAAGGACCAACCAACTGTTTATGAAACTTCCAATTCAGAAATTGTAACAAAATGTAGCAAGAATTAGGAAATACACTTGGTGTGCACTCATACACAGTACACTTCTACTCAGTACACAGTACACTTCTATATACACTTGGTGACAAGCGTTGGCTCAGTGTGCATTGCTAAAAGCCTCTTTAAGGACAGCCCCACGAAATTGTGAAACAGGGGAACAGGTATTTCAGTAAAGTTGATGTGGAGCAGGGGAGCTTAGGTTATCGGCTATTGGTGAGCCTTGGAATGGGGAGGTAGTGTTGGGGCATTGGGAACTGACTTCTGACTCCTCTGGCACAGGGCCAAATTTTGGCCTCCTTGCCTTGTTGGTTGAGACTGTGGTGCTGCAATTCTCCTGATGCTAACTGCTACATAAACGAGGATTGTTGAGGGCAAGGCGCAGTCAAATGTGCAGTTGACGTAACCCTTCAGTATTTGTCAATGTCAGAAAACTTGAACCATATTTTGGCAAATTTCATCTTGGAATTTATTTAGAATTTTTTAAAAGTCTGCTGTCAAATGTTGTTGGCCAAAATGTTTACAAGATATTTACAATAAAATACAGTCTAAATATAAAAAATAGCTCAATACAGCAGTATTTACTTATCAGTTAGGCAGGTTTCTAGGATTCGTATGCATTGGCATCATTCTTGATGGCAACGTTTCACCTACTATGCTGCAGGCATCCTCAGGCCAGGCTTAAAAGTTTCAGTCTGGCATAGCCGCCTAGCATATCTCGCCTATGGCATAGTAGGTGAAAGGTCGCCATAAAAAATTATGCGAATGTGGACGAAACCAAGAAATCTGCCTTGATGCAAACCTGAATGCCACCAGACCTTAAGTTAGAAAGTATTTACTATTAATACAACAGAGTTGATACTAAAGAAATTTTGTATGAGATTCTTATTGGCACCATGAACATATTAAAGGTTATTTCCTTCATCAGGATTCTATCTCCAACTCGTTGCTGTATGAGGAGCATTAGGAACTGGTTCAATTTTTGGTGCATTTTTCATTGTACCATCAGCTAATTATAAGGTATACCTTTAGGTTTTAGTAAAAGTACTAATATCACAAAAATGTAGTTAGCCTCTAAGATTTCAGAATGGGTTTGTACAGCAAAGTGAATGAAATGAGGGTTATGCAAGTAAATATCTCTCTACTCGATTATAATGAGATGGGAGAACCATGATAGAAACATCTGAATAAATATAATGAATTCCTGCATATTTCTCAACTTAAATTATGGAAGAATGGCCAAATTAGTTTCTTTGATAAAAATTCCCTGTATTTTTAAATGATACATATAAAATATTGCATTGCTTGAGGGATCCAACATCAGTCAATGTTGGCTTAAACAATAACGCATGTAAATAAAACAAAATGTGAGTAAGTCCTACATCAGGCATCTATTATTATGGCCAATATGCCTTATTGTACAACATTTGTGGGTTTATAAAATAAATAGCCATACCTTAGGCGGCCCTATAGGATACTACTGCCCCTTTAAGTTTCATAACTGTTAGCAAAAAAACTTTTATTTTTATTGAAGGTTGGCTTCGAATGGATGATCCTCCACGTTTGGTCTTTGGTAGCTAATCTGTATGCATACTTTTATAAGGTGGTAGAGTAGCATACCTGCATGAAATCTCTACCGTCTTCAATGATATCATTTGCTAAATATTGGCGAAGTTGAGTTACTAGCACCGCTTGGGAAAAAGTCTCCGTGCTCCTGAAACTGGCAATAGCAAATACAAGAGCTCCTTGTAAACATATCAGCATCTTACTTGGTTCACAAAGCCCGCCGGCGTAATGTGTGCAACGGACAGCGACCCTCTTTTTTTCGGAAGTCTGGTGGAAATGGCGGAATTGTTAGTCAGTCATGAATTTCACGAGACCTGAGAAGTATCGTTTACATTTCTGATTGTAAACTGATTATAATGTTCGTTTCATCTTCAGCGAGATTAATTTATGGCTCCGTTGGAAATGCTTATATCCTTCGGAGCTGTATTTGCCACGTAATGAAGAATTATGTGATTTTATCTACCAAGTTTAACCCCGGCATTCCTAAAGGAATATTTATACGTTTAGTAAGGCAAGGTTGTCCAAAATTATGCATACCCGATGCTGGCGACGATCATTTAGAAAGAGAAGAGAGCAAATATTTTTATCAAAGGCTGTCTCGAAAAGAGAACATAGCCAGGATTATGGAATGTACCGGCTGTCGTGAGTCAGTGGCTGCGTCAATATTAAGAGAATGTCCTGTACTGAAATATGTAAATTCGAGCGAAATATCAAGACTGATCAAGTTTATGAATGAACAAGGTGTGTCCATGGAAACTATTTGGGCGAATTTATGGCTTCTCTCATTAACCCGAGGTAAGAATGTAAACCTATGAATAGAAAGTAAGGAAAACTTTACCGTCAGAGTAATCTTTTGGATTTCCCTGTTTCCTTGGTGTTGAACCTTCTCTCACGGGTTGAAATAGAACTGGCGAGAGGTTTGTACGATTTTAATTCATTAATTTTTATTTTTTAGATGATCTAGAAGAGAAGATTGGCATTTTAGCGAAACTTGGAGTCACTGACTACAATTTAGGAGTTTCTTTGCTTAAGATTCCAGTTGATACTCTGAAGAAAACATCCTCCTGGTGCGTGGAAGTAGGCGTTGAAGAAAAGGCTAAGATATTATATCTCTGTGACAAGTTGAAGGTACAGATGTCTCGTTTTCGCATTGTCTTAGACATCTTTAGCCTGTAGTGGAATCAATGAACATTGCTTCCTCATATGAAGACTGTTGCTTTCCTTTATAATACATTTTTAGTGTGACCCAGCCGAAATTGTGCTGGCCGTTTCTGTCCACAAGTTTCTGCTTACAGTGCCGTTTGACCGAATGGCAACAATTTTGGAAATACTGTTGGGTAAGTCAGTCTTGTTTAAGTTTACTAGTTCTTGTTCAATTTTAATGTAGTTGCTTCTTCTCGCCGGCATTCATTCTCGGACTTGCAGTGCTTTTAGACCCATTGAAGAATTAGAATCAATTTTAAGGAAAGTGATCTTGTCTGAGTTATGGTGTCTTTCACTTCTATCATTGTCACCTTATGATTATAATGCTTATAATGAATACCTCTGTGCTGTAAGTGTGGACTCAGGCCCTGGGTATTCTAGTGAGGATATTAGGAAAATTGTCCAGACATGCCCGCAACCGACCTTGTGATACACCTCACCACATCCTTTTATGACGAGATCCTGGTGAGATTTTCCTCCTGGATGATGTAAACATGATTGAACATTGAATCAGGTTGGTGTGGTGGCTACAGCTCTGGCGTTTTATTTGGGGAGATGGCCAACAAATAAGGTAATGACCACAGTTGGTTTTGTATAATGAGGGAAGGATGGAGACAAACTAGGCATTGGCATTAGCCCTCTCTTAGAGGAAGGTGCTATTTGTTCTTGATATCGTGCAATAAACAATTAGGAACAATACAGTACTGAAATTTCTTTGAAGGCTTCCCCAACTCATATACTTGTTACTTGCTACTTGCCAGAAAAACTAAACAAGCGACGAGAATACCTGAAAAGAGCTATTTAAACAAATACAGTGCTGAATTTGTAATTGCACTCCATTGAAGAATTGGGCCACATATCACTGGTGACATAACAATCTGATGAGCTGAGCATATTTATTAGTACAGAGCTTAAATAAACTGGTTGAATGAAGGAACTAGACGTCAGTACGAGCTCTGTACTTTCTCATACACTTTATATTCCCAGAGAGAGCCAAAATATATCTACATTCAATTTAAATTATCCCTCTATATCAGAAAATGTCTATTCAGTGTGACCCCTGCACTGCCTCACTCATCATACAATGAAATATGTATCACTTGTCATTTGTAGTCAGATCTATCACAACATGAAACTCTTAAATTCAATCTCATGCAGTAGGTATCTTCAAGTTTTTAATGCCTATATCACTCTGTAATTGTACAGTAGCCCTGCCCTTGACATTTACCTGTGAGTTATTGTCTTCATATAATCCATTCTGTGGGGATTTTAGCAGAGTTATAAGTAGTGATATAGATGGGCCTGTTTGAAAATTACTGCAATTTTCAGGAAAATTCATGTACATTTCAGATTTTTCATAGTCATTTATTCCAATCGTATTCTTTTAAGGTAGTTCAGTGAATTATCATTTTACATAGAAATCAATGAATTATATCTCATTTTAAAGAAAAATATCACACACTTCCTGAGATACCAAAATATCAGCCCCTTACTTAACTACTTTCCAAGATTTTTGACAAATAATACCAGCCCTTTTACGTTGTAAATGGTAGGTTATGCTCTCCAGAGAGACCTTATTAAAAAAGCGAGGCATTTATAATGCCTAGATCTTGTCAAAAAATTAACTGGGTGTAGTTTATATTTTTTCTTGAGTATTTTTGAAAATAATTCATAAAGTCACCACAATAATTTTTTAAGAATTGCAATAAACATTCCATTGTGAAGGAGTTATGAATTACCTCGTGAGAAAAATGAGTCAAATCAAAGAGCTAAGTGGATATTTTTATTTGATTACCTAGAATTTACATCATATACCAGTATGTTATTACATTATTAAAAATGTTGTATTTAATTCGTGCTTCCTTCAGGTGCTAAAATCAAAATGTGTAGTTAGATTATGGTATCCATTATGAATGGGGAACTATCTCACTCAAACTATAATAATAATGTTTATTATCCAAAGACCAATATTCCATGATGTAGTATTCATCAAAAGAAATACATAAATACATAGACAAAATTTTACACTCTCTTGTCCTGTAGACATTCCTCTAAAGAGTAATAGTTTGTCTATTAGAAACCTTTTTACATCTGTTTTAAAAGAACCAGCACTTTTACAATTTTTCAATTTTTTATTATTTTCAGTTTTTTATTATTCTGTGTTATTCCATGCTGTGATGCTAGAAATAGGTAAGGGGTGGATGATATGCCAGAAAAGGCATTTTCAAGGAAAATAGTGTAGGCTAAGCCAGATGGAAAGAGATTTAGTAGAAGAAGAGGGGAGACGTGAATGGGAATAATAGAAAATAATTGAAAGAGTGAAGTCAGAGGGAGATGAAGTTATTGCTGAGGGACCAATAGAGGTGGAAGGTTTTTGTAGAAGCCATGACACAAAGGACAAGGGAAAAGAGGAAGAGGAGAAAAAACTACTGAGCTTCGCTCGCATAGACCATTTTAAAAGTAGAATTTATGTGATCTTGATAAATGAGGGGAACTTCATACCCCATCCTTCGCCACCTTCTGTACTGGTAGCCATTTTCTGACCAGGGACCCGCTATCTTCACAAATTGCCTTCCCTCTTCCATCTACATTGATCCTATGTGTAAATCCTCAACCTTCTAGCAAATTTCCATTTGAATTTTCCATAATTATCCACTGCACTTTATTACTTTCTTTGGTCGTTCAATCCTAAGATTGGTTGACTGCTACCCTCCACCCTTATCTATCTAATATTAGATCTCTTATTTCCCCGGAAGCTCTTCCTATGTACTTTCCTCTTTATTTGGTCCATGAACGTATTCCTGGGTCTTCCTCTGGGGACTTTTCCCTCTATTTTACCTTCAATTATGTTCTTCAAAAACCCATTTTGCCTCAGGGTGAGTCAAATCCATCTGGTACTCCTCATATATATCGTGTACCATAGGTTCCTGTCCTCTTCTACTGCTCTGTAAACTTCATCACTTATTATTTTTCCATCCATTTTATTGTCAGTATCCTTCTCCAGCACCAAGTTTTGAAGGCTTCCAGTCTGTTCTGGTCAGCTTTTCCCATGGGCCATGCCTCAGTGCCATGCTCCACAGGAATTATTTCACTTGCTGCTTCTTAGTTTGTAATCTCATCTTCTTTGAGCACTTTATTTATACAAGGGAATTTGGAGGCTTTGGGAGGAGTTTGGGGGCTTTTCTTTGAGGAAGTTATCCATCATGGACCGAATAAAATGACTTTTTCAACTCCAATGGAGGTTTATTAGCATGACCCAGGTTTCGATATTTCTTGTAATCGTCAGTTCATCTTCTTCTTTCAGACCTGAAGATGACGCCAAGTGTCAAAACCCGGGTTGTGCTAATAAACCTCAAGTAGAGTTAAGAAAGTCATTTTATTTGGTCCATAACTTTATGTCTCTCTCCTCTTATATTCAATGCTTACATCCAGGAAGCTATAGACCAAGTTCGTGAAACTACTGAGGTGGGGATTAAAATTAATGGACAGAAGATAGATATGCTGCGTTATGCAGATGATATTGCTGTGATCACAGAGACCAAAGAAGATCTAGAAAGGATGCTCGACACAATGGGTAGGATTTTCTGTAAACAGTATGGCATGAGAATAAACAAACGCAAAACCAAGGTGATGGTTTGCAGTAATGAAGAACAATATGAACCCCCAATAATGAGAATTGGAGGTGAGAAGCTAGAAGTAGTAGAGGAATTTGCCTACTTGGGAAGCAGAATAACAAGAGATGGTAGTAGCCAGAAAGAAATTGTAAGGAGAATACATCAGGCCAAAATTGCATTCTATCTTAGAAAGAACCTACTCACCAGCAAGAACATTAGTTTGGAAATAAGGAAACGGATGATGAAAGCATTTTTTTGGAGTGTGGCCCTATATGGGAGCGAAACATGGGTGATAAGAAAACAAGAGAGAAGGCGGCTAGAAGCCCTGGAGATGTGGCTCTACAGAAGGATGTTGAAGCTCAGCTGGAAAGATAGAGTCACGAACGAAGAGGTACTGAAAAGAGTTCAAGAAACCAGATCCCTGTGGAGGCATATCCAAACAAGAAGAGACAAACTCGTAGGGCACATTCTAAGACACGACAACATCATTTTAACAATAGCAGAAGGAGGTATAGAGGGAAGGAATCGCCGGGGACGACCAAGGATGATATTCATGCAGCAGATTGTGAATGATATGGGTTGCACCACATACACAGAAATGAAGAGGAAAGCAGACAGAAGAGAGGAATGGCGTACTGCTGCAAACCAACCCCAGGGTCGAACACTGAAGAAGCAGAACTTTATGTATACTTCTTCATTTCAATTATAGCTCCCAATTATTTTTACGTCTCATCTCCAGCTGGTTTTGTGTTCATACAGGCCTATGAGTGTGTGAATTAAAGAGATGATTACAGAGGGATAATGTTTTTGCAGCTGAAGGAGTCCCCCCGTCTAAAATCCTGAAGGACATGTGGGTGTTTCGCTACCGGGTGGAGCAAGTGCAGAAACGAGTGGCGGAAGCAAAGGAAGGAGGGGTCAAGGAGTTTAAGACATGGATGGTCCGCTGCACAGAGAAAATTCTCAACACGTGAGTTCTCATCGCTGCACATGCCTCATAATAACCTCATAATTTGTCGTAGCATATTTATGATTTGGGATGATTCATTCTGAATCTAAATCTCAATATTTTTCTTCAATCTGCTATATGTTGATCATAAAATAAAGTATAACTCTTCATACAAATGCCAGCTTATCTTTTGTATTCGCAGGATATTTATAAAATTTTGACAAACATCAGTGAACAACTGCTGACAGTTGTTTAATACCTTATGCATATTCGTGATGTGGATGCTAATACCTAATAATCTCAGTAAAAATTTTGTTCCATGACACACATTTTGTAAATCTTTAAAATTACTACGGATCAGTTATATCCCTTGAAGTTTTTATATAGTCTTGATATATTGAGATGAGATAATGACATACACAGTGTATAATCCACACAAAACTTTAATGGTATGAGCCCAACCGGTTTCAACACACTCATGTCATTCTCAAGACTATTCATAGGAGTGAAAAGTGAAAGATATGCCAGAAATTTGGATGTTTGGAAATGTTCTTCTTCTTCAGTGGTGCTAGAGCCCTTGGCCTCCTCACTTTTCTTCCTCCATTCCTCTCTATCCTCTGCCACTGTTCTCTAATTCCTCACCCCAAGCAGTCCATGTGCATCCTTGCTGACTTTATCTTCCCACCAAGCTCTGGGTTTCCCTCCAGTCTCTTCCCTCTTATTTGTCCGATGAACACACTCTTAGCTGCCCTCTCCTTCCGCATCTGCAGGACATGCACTGCCCATTGGAGTCTCATCGCTTTGCAGTAGGTAAAAATGCTGGTTTATTTATATAGGCTATATATTTCATTGTTAAGATGGATTCTCTTTGTTCCTTCTGTGTTCACAAGCCCGAATATTCTCCGCAGTAACTAACTATCATATCTGTCCAACAACTCAGCAGGTTTGATTGTCATTGACCAAGATTCACAGGTGTCAGACTGTACTGCATGGATGGGTGTTTTATACAACTGAATCTTGGTTTTGCTGTGCACATTTATAGATTTAATGATTGGGAGTAGGGAGAGGAAGGAGAGGTTAGCTACATTGAATTGTTTATTTATTTGTTTGGAAATGTACTGCCCACAAACCTAACAATCAGCAGGTAGAATACTTAAATGAATGATCCTTGCCTATGACTGCCTTTTACTTTCCTACACGAGGAGATCTCATAGAAAGAAACATTGTTGGTCCAACTCTAGCCTCACTATTTGACCTCTGTTCATTTCTATTTGCAGCACAATTCGCATCCAGGCAGAGAAGCGAAAACTCCTAGGACCCCACAATGATTCCATGGTGGACTACATTTCGTCTCGACTGAACTTGACCAAAGTGGAAGCGCAGACAATTCTCAGGAGGCATCCTCAGCTGAGAGGTGTTGGTGCAGCCAAGGTGTCCAACACTTTGGACTTCCTGCTAGGCAAAGAGGGTGAGAATTTCTGATGAGGAGTTTTGATGGTTTGCATCCACTCAAAATACTCAAGCCCGCCGAGCTCTGTGAGCTACCATTGAGTGAGTTAGTTTATCACATGCGATGCACATTACAGAATTCATTGTCACTGAATTAAACTGACTAGACTGAGGCGAGACACATTCTACTAAAGTTAAATGAGGACAAACACAGCTTTTAAAATGGATAACTTCTCCCAAAATGGAGCATATCTGCATCTATGTACTACCCAGCTCCACGGGCATGTGGCAGGGGATATTTATTCACCAGCCGTGTAAAGATGTACGGTTTTGTGAGGTGAAATGCTAATGTGTATTATGGGAGTGTATTTAGTGGAGCTCAGTTTTATTGTGGTCACTTACTGTGCGCGGAAAGAATGAGTTTTTGTACCTATCTGTTCGGCAATATATCTCTCTTATTTTATCGCTTCTGTCAGACCCAGAGATGCAGTGAGGCATCATGATAATATTCTCTGTGTTGCTCTATAACGCACCAGTTCTGAATTTCTCAAGCAAGCTAAGCAATACGTGTTGCCTCCTAGTCACTAGGGGCTCCCTCCTTAATCCCTCTAAAAGTTATGAGACACTATATGTTTGCTCATAGCAGTTTTCAATGAAGACTGCTTCTTTTCTTTGTATTTTATTTATTGTTTTGGTTAAATCTTTATGACCAGGGTCCCAAGTGCTTGCAGCATGTTAGTGGAGTGGCCTAAGCAGAGCAAAGTAGCATCTCTCTTTTTCTTTTTCATCTGAGGAGTGTCCTATTATATGCTAAACAAAACCTAGGTTCTTTAATGCTGTGCTGCATATGTTTTGTATGTAATTTCTCCATGATATATCAGAAGTTGGGGTAATTCCAAGATATTTTACTGTAACTGCATAAACTATATTGAATTAAATAAGAAATTACAATGTGCCCTTTGGTGAAATACCATTATACAAGTATGGTGCATTCTTGAACAAAGTCCATTTGATGAGAGCAGTGGTAAGGTTCTTTTTAGTGGCCAGAAAAATTCAGGGAATCTCGAAGTGAAGTCAACGGCAGTTATGGAGCAAGAGAGGCCTTTTTTCTCACCTTGCAGATCTGAACATGAAGGCAGGGGAAGTCTCGGAGAGAGGAGGATGGGGAAGAGAGAGAAAGTACTGTTGCCCGTGGCGATTGGCTAAGATATTCCAGTATACCTAATTCATGATTCACACCGAAGTTATAGGGGGCCTTATTAGTGGTCGAGGTAAATAAAATGATCCATTGTAACAATTGTGGCTGAGCGATTTGCAAGGCAAGCAATGAGGAGTCAGATCCTGACAGTTTGTGATTTACTGCAGTTTGTGACTTTAGGTGTTGAATGATTTCAAGGCAAATAGTGGCGAGGGGCGAAAATGTCAAAATTTTGGTACACTTATTTAAGTGTCTCTTGCCTCAGAATCACTCATTCCAGATTCTCTAAAACTTGAATATAGCACCTTAGAAGTGTGTTTTACCAACTGAGATGAAAATAAAAAAAGGCTTAGCATCTTAGAAGCGTATTTTATAAACTAAGAAGAAATTAAATGAGGTTTCCTGTCTAGTTTTCCTATCAGTCAGCCTTGGAGGTGGAGATTTTAACATGGGTTCTTGTGGCTGTTGTACCAGGCTGCACAACAGGGTATGCGTCTACGAGGACCCAAATTACGAGACTTGGATTGAAAAATAAGAATCTGTTCAAGGGGGCAGTAAGTGCATTCCTTTTTACCTACACTGCAATGATGGCCATTGGGAATACTCATGAAGATACCACATGTTCCTGGATCATATTAGGGCTGTTGGGTTAAACATGGGATTTAATGAAATTAAATGGTTATTCAAGTAATGGTCCAATCTTGTACCGATATTCACAAAGTACTAAGAAGTTAATTGTGCATTTATTTAATTAAATTTTGGAGAGGAATCAAATATATCTGTAGACCGGACGATATTAAAAAAGTGTTCAATTATGTCCTACGTGTAGTACTACATTTTTTATCCACTTCATTATGATTACTTGTAAGTAAAACCTGGAAGATGTGTTTATTTACTGACTGTATTTATCTGTACTGTATTTTACTGACTGTATTTATCGACTGTATTTACATTTGAACTTCCGTCTTTCATCGCTACGCAGCACCACATTCCAAAAAGTTTTTTACGGAATTCTAGACAACAGTTTTTGGTGACGAGATAGCAATCCATAATATATATTCATGGTCCTATCTTTAAAACTGGTAGGTTCCGAAAACATGGACAATTTTGCTGTTTGACTTCCTGCAGTTTTTCATTCCCCAACCGAATTTTCATATCACCTGCTTCCCCGCCGTGGTATGTAAGAATGTGGGCACAGACCGGATCGGACTGATACAACGGACCCAACCCACCCATCATCCCCCCAGAGATTATCCATTCACAGGTCAAAATTTTTTGTAGAGGGGTGTTCCTTCTCGCCAAGTGAGCTCCGAAGAAAGCTCCTTTTCCATTCCAGGCGTTTATTGCTTTCCCACACAAGGGGGCATGGTTTGATGTTTTCCCATCAGCAACTACTTGTGACTTAGAAGTTTTTCGGCTCTGAGGTGGTAAGATTTTTTTTGGAGAGGACTGTATAACATGTACTACACCGAGGGATGATATTTGCCTTTAAAAAATCATTTGAATTGACCCAAATTCGAACCCAGATCCCCCAGTTGGATGTGTTAGACAGGTATACATCCAAGTAATCTTCCTTCAAGGTGAATTTCAACAAATGTTTTTGAGAACTAGGTGTAGATATCTTGAGTCCACATTGTGGCAAAGGAGATGATGTAGTGTATGCACCCGTGCAAGTGACTTTGTCCCATCAGCTGTACATGCAATGATAGGAAAAATACATGTATGACAATTGTCCGTGATCATTGGAAAATCTTTGAGACTTGGAAGAACACATTTCTGCCTTGTAATCAATCAGTAACTCTCCCTTCAATTGGCACATGCTGCACTTAAGTCATACCACTCTGAAACGCTTATCTGGAGCATTACTCACTACAGTCAAGATGGCAAGAGTTGTTCGATGATGGGATGAAAGGGAAAATTGAAATAGCAGAAAACTCTGATGCCTGAAAGCTTCACAGGCAATTGCTGTCCTCCAAATGCACCTTGCACCCTAGCCTTGCCATACAATGTTGTCACATGCATATGATACATGGGTACTCTTGGCAGAATTATTTCCGGAGAGAACGAGGAATCAGGAGAGAGAAGCTTAAAAAGGTAATGATGACCGCCTTCCTCCCATTTGCCTTATCCTTCCTTAGCCTTTCTTCACAGATAAATTTTGTTGAACTCTGGCCGTAGGCATCTCCCCTCCTGACCAGGGGACTGTTTCTCAGAGCTACAAGTCTACATGTTGCAAGTCACATGACTATGTCACAGGGCAGATTGGGATCTTTAAAGTTAAGTTACTAAATTAAAATACTTACATATTCAATCCATAGATATTCATATTCAATCATTTGTGTTTACCCAAAAACAAGGCACAGACTTTTGAATTGGAAATATTGCCAGTTACACCCTAATAATGTATGGTAATCATCCAAATACGAGTTTGAGATTGTTTGACTTGGCTTTATCGAAGTTATCCAAATGGGAAAGGGTTCAGTGTCATTGGACAACTCTCACCAAATATCTAGTAAAACTAAAACTAAAGAAATTATCCTCCACCTTTTATTCCTGTAGATAGTTTAGTAGATGACAGAAATGCTGGTGTAGGATTTCATTTCTCTTCACATTCAAGGTGTTTTTTTGGGAAATACTCGCTTCTGTCTGTACTGTGGGAGGTATGGCTTGGGTCAGGGAAGTCTGGGTAAGGAGAGGTGGAAGGGGTAGCTTAGTCATGCACTGGCTCGTGTATATGGTCTTGATTATGTCTGCCATTTTTTGGATTGGTACAAGTCTTCGCTTTAGTACATCTGAGTAACCCTTCTGCCTTGTGACATAGTCACATGACTTTTAGCTCGTAGACTTGTAGCTTTGAGAACCAGATGCCAGGCAACCTTGCCCTCAACCCTTTACTTAGTCCGTCTGCCTGTCATCGGACAACTCTCACCATCTCGACTGTAGAGGTATCAAAGGGTCTCGAGCGGTCAAATCAAAACCAAGATTCAGAATCCTAAGGCCAGAACTTATCCACCACCTTTTATTCCTGTAGATGGTTAAGTAGATAACAGAAATGCTGGTGTAGGATTTCATTTCTCTTCACATTCAAAAGGGAAGCAGTTGTTGGCTTGACCTTATGGAAGTTATCCATTATGGAAGAATAAAATTACTTTGTTAACTCCTCTTGTGAGACTTTATTATCCCGACCAGGTTTTCGACTCTCAGTGTCATATTTAGGTGAAAATTCAACTTCAGTTTCAGCAGAAATACAAATACATGGGAGGGAAGGGGAAAGAATTGGGAAAGGGTTATGGTGGATTGGTAGTCATAGCATGTGTTTTTTGGGAAATACTCGCTTCTTTCTGTACTGTGGGAGGTATGACTTGGATCAGGGAAGTCTGGGTAAGGAGAGGTGGAAGGGGTAGCTTAGTCATGCATTATCTTGCTCAATGCATAAAGTTTATTGGTTCACTTGTCCTTGAGTCATGTCTAGAGATGGATAAATTACCGTAGTTTTCACTTGAGGTTAACCACCATGGTTTATTACAGTAAATTTAGAAAATTTCCATAATTTTCAGGTAATTTTTTATAATCTGCAATTGACAACTAATAGAGAATTTGATATTAAAGCCAATAACAAGGGGTCAACAGCATTTAAACCATTACTATTTCTACTGTAATGCTTAAAAATAAAAATATTTAAAAACAAGTACGGTAGCCCTCATGCAATTTGATGTTCTTCTGTTTGGGATGAAAAACTTTTTGACAAACCGTTAAAAATGATGGCCCCACATATATATTCCACTAGTAAAAATATTTCGCAAATGAGTTGTATGTGTCTTTATCAGGGTGTCCACGGACGCTTGAAAACCGGGAATTATTCGGGAATTTTCCGATCCAGGAAATTTCCGTGAATTATTCGGGAATTTCTGGTAAATCCGGGAATTTTTAAAATTATCATTTCAAGGCAAAAATATCCTTGTTTTATATTTTTATTCAACCACGAAAGCCATAATATACATGTTGTTTGATAACTGTACATGATGTAATGGATTTAGCATTGGTATTAATATGTAAATCGAAGACCTGAACTTAGGCTCATTGTAACGTCAGCATCACGTGTCCTTCTACCCTCGTTAACTGAGCTTTGGTCAATAAGATGCTGTAGTATTTGTTAGTGGTGGCATATTTTTTTGCGGTGTGCGGCGGTGCTCTGGCCAGAACTTATTTCAAGCAGAACAATAATTCAGTGTGTGAAAAAGCCTACTTCTGGTTCAGTCTTCTGAAAATGCCATTTTGTTATTTATTGTCAATAAAACAACATATTTCATTACTTTGTTTTTTCCACTTTTTCTTTTTTAATTATGTATATTTATGTGATATCTATATTTTTATTTGGTCGTGTTTAGCTAGGATAATCCATATTATTTGTAAAACGTGAAAAATATGCTTTGGCCCTTAAATAAACCGCAATAATATAACCTGGAAATTGTAAAACATTTAGCCTTGAAAACCTGGAATTATGCTTGAATTTTTTATTGTTACTTTTGTGGACACCCTGCTTTATATATAATTAAGAGTGTATGAAATGTGTATAGACTTTGCTCAAAATAATATGTTTGGAATATAGCCTGTTGTCTCGGACCTGACTTCATGGAATTTGCTTTGCGTTGTAACTGATAAGTATAACTTAGTTATTCCACATAGATTTATTACAAAGAGATGACCTATGTTTCGACAAAGTGCTTCTCATCATCAGGTAATTAGTAAAAGAAGAAATAGAATATAAAGTGTCTCAAAATTGTGAGAGGTAGAGGTGGGAGGTAGGAGTTGGGAAATGGGAGTTTAGACATTGGGAAGAAGGGGCGGTAGGTAGGGCAGGGTAATGGTTTGTAATGTAGAGTTTTGGGAGATTACAAACCATTACCCCACCCACCTACTGCCCCTCGTCCCCAACATCTAAACTCCCATTTCTCAACTCCTCCCTCCCACCTCAACCTCTCACAATTTTGAGTGACTTTATATTCTATTTCTTCTTTTACTAATTACCTGATGATGAGAAGTGCTTTGTCGAAACCTAGGTCATCTTGTTGCAATAAATCTATGTGGAAAAACTAAGTCATACTTATCATTAAATAATACAAGTTCTTTTTTAACTTTGTGGTATTCCATTTTTATATATCAGATGATTTAATGGTAACATTTACAAAAACCACAACTTAAAAAACACACACACACGACCCGGGTTTCGACGCTTGAGCGTCATCTTCAGGTCATCTTCACCTGAAGATGACGCTCAAGCATCGAAACCCGGGTCGTGTGTGTGTGTTTTTTAAGTTGTGGTTTTTGTAAATGTTACCATTAAATCATCTGATATATACTTATCATTTACAATTGGAATATATCGGTATGAAAATTTATTGAAACAGAGATGAATATTACTGTCAGGGGCATCAGTTAATTTTGTGAAATACCTTGGTGATAATGAAAATCACCATGGTAATTTTCAGAATGGCCCATCTCTCGTCATGTCACTATACCCAGGTTTTCAGGGTGATAGAGAACATGTAAGAGTGGGAGGGGAGCACTTATTTGTAGGCTAGGGGAGAGTTTTTTTTAGTAAATGTTGCAAAATTTATGCCTTTATTGGTATGAATGGCTGAAACTGAACTTTATGAAATGTCAATACCCAGTTCACTTGTTAGGATTTAACACTCTCGCTGCTGGGCATTTAAATATATTTCTGCGGTCGAATGCTGCGTATTTTAAGCTTTATTCATGCTATCACAGAAAAATAACTTTATTACTTAGAAAAATGCTGTTTATATTGCTTTAAAGCTTGATTCTTCTACCTTTTTTAATTGTAAGTTGGCTGAAATATGTTTCTCAGCAGCCAAGGAAACACGTCAAATGACGGGATTAGCAGCGAAAGTGTTAAACAACTCTGTTTTGCCTGCCCTGTGCATAGCAAGGGGAGGATGTGTGCAGGGTGCCTGGCTTTCTCTTTTAGGCCTCTAAAAAAATGCATGTCTATTATCAAACATTTATGGGAATGTTAAGTATCCTTGTCGTGGTTTATTATTTAACATTGGTCTGTTTTGTGTATAATAAAGTCTGTTGAAATCCATTGATCTATTTCTTGCAGGAAATTCAGAAACAGGTCCAAAGTTTGATCCACTTCAAGTTTGGAGTTCATCTAGAATCCTTTGTCACAGCCTTGATACTATGAAAGCCAGGCTCGCTCGTTTACGAGCACTTGGCCATGAGCCAAAATCTCCTGCCATCCTTTACAAGGCAAAGAGGAAGTTTGAGGAATTTGTGCAGAAATTGGAAAAGCAGGCCTCTGAAAAATCGGATGACATGAAAAATCTTGAGCTGGGGGCCAAGAAAACATCTCAAGCCAGTAAAACAAGCATTAATAGATGAGGTAAGTTGTCATTATTATTTGGTAATCATCATTGCACATAATGTCATTTTTACTGGCCTTGGTTAAGTAGCTTCCATAGTTGAGGGCATCTTTCTAATTAGTGGAGATTATTATGATTTCGGTGGTGTTCCATATGTTTCTTCTTTATTGTAAAGATTTACAGTGAACCCTCTCTTAACACTTTTGCTGGGGCCTGGTCACCCAATCATGAGACTTAACATGCAGTTGAAAAGTGAAAGCTATCCCTGGCACTTCAGGGTCTCTTATCTTCTCCGAGTAAGAAGAGTATGAGTTAGAAAATCCATATGATAAAGTCAAGACTTCCATATTTGTAATATCTGTATTTTTTCCTTGAATCTTAACTAATACTAAAAAAAATTTCAACCTAATGTTATACTTAAATACACTCAATATCTGGGAAGAAACCACAACATTGTAGACAAAACACTGTAGTGCTAGTGAATAAATACATTCACAGCAGCTGACCATGTGAACGTAAAAATAAATTAGCAGTAGTGAAAAAGTTAATGACCTCCTTAGTTTGCAGTCAAAGTTTTATGGAAAATATTATTATTCCTGTGTAAGCTCTCTTGATTTACCATATTTCTTCAAAGTTAGTTTTCCCCGACTTAGAGCCTCAGTTTCGGAAAAAATAGTTCAGGTACCGTAGCAAGTCTTAATAAGTATGTAGCATATGCAAAAGTCAATCAAAAGTCGATGAAATTATTAAGGGGAGCACTGTGGCTGGGTGAAGATGGCTACTTATGTTGGTTAGTGGGTAGTCAATCCCAGTGCTTGAATTGCTGCTCACTCTAGTGGGAAGACCATAATAGTTCAGATGAAAGCCAAATGAATTTAGCATCTCGAATAATCTAACTTTCACTTGATCCTCAGACAGGAAATTTATATTATAATCTCCTCCAATACAAATTTTAAAGTTTGGACCATATTTCCGAAAAAGAGAATTTAATTTGCTCTCTTAATTAATAACAAACAACTCAGGGTCACTCAATGGACAGCGGTATAAACCAATAACAATCATAGTAATATTTACAAACTTAGCTGCACAGCATTCGAAGGGGATATCTGCTGATAGTGGAATATCTATTTGTGCAGACCTCAGATCGGGAGAACTGAATATAGAAACCCCACCGTGTGTTGCACCAGATCTTACAAAAGAGGCAATAGGTATATAATTAGAAGGGGTATACAAGTCTGTTTCATCAGACTTTAACCATGTTTCTGAAAAAATCAAAATATAAATTTTCTCTTTAGACAATTCATATTCAATAGTATTAATTTTTTTGCGTAATGAATGCACATTCAGATGCAGAATCTGTACGAAATAATTTGATTTTAATAACCCAGATTTCCAAGTTTCACTCTTCAAAAGTTCAGCACAATTTACTTTTACTTCATTCTGTAAACCAACATCAAGTCATGCATAGGTGACATTTGCACAGTCAGACTTTGATCTGGTGTTCATTCTATGACTGACACCAGTGGATACCACATATATTACCACCTTTTTATCCTTCATTGCTTCACACATATTTAACGAGGGCACTCCTAACTCACTTGATAACTGCACAGAATTAATTTCACCAGCACCAACACAAACCTCCTCACGACCATGATTATCAACACTAAGGGGACAGTTTGGCTTTAGGAGTATAAAATCATTCACTGACACATCTTCGGGCCATAGAAGATGGTTGGTAAGGATGCTGTAGTGGTTGTTGTTTGCACTCACTCTGAAGGATACATAATCGCCCTTCTGGGTCCATTCGTTGGATTCTGTTTCGATACTGGTATTCTTCTTTATATATTCATATAGGTCATCAGGTGTCATCCCTTTCACTAGGCGCCAGACATGTAGATGAATTTTCTTCGGCACTCCAGCAATTTTCCCATCCAAAGTATCGGCTGAGCCAATAATTGTGTTCCTACAATGCCGCCGTTTGTTGGTTACGTGCGTGAAACCAGTTTCATTATCCTCACTTTTCGAGAGAACAGTGGACCTCTCCGATGATGCAGAAGAGTTTGTCTGTTATTCTACAATTATCACTCACTGGATCTTTCTTGGTTGAGCTAGCCTCACATTTCAAACCAGAATCAGGCTTTAAGTTAGAATCAGATTGGTCAGACTTTTTGACAGAGAATCGTTATTGGAGATCACAGGAGCAACTAACAATTCACTATCTGATTTTATTACATCAGAGAATTTAACTTTTTTACCTGAGAGAGTCAATTTACCGACTTGATTTCGTTTTAAAATATTAATATGATAACATAAGTGTTATATATAATGTGAAATTACTACCACTGCGAACTGAAAGTGTCAATTTGATATGCAGCTCTCAAAAAACAAGCAGTCTGGTCAAACTGCCTAATATCATTGGGTGACCAGCACATATACACTTTATGCTATGAGGGAACATAAAGTGTTTCACAGCTTTTAGATGGATTAAATTGGGAGCCTGTGGAGGCTTGGAAGCTACATGCTAGGCTTAGTTTGCTTGTGAAATTCAGAGCAGGTGTGTTTCAGAGAGGCACAGAAAATATCATTTTGACGCCACGCTACATGTATAGGTCAGACAGAAGCGATAAAATTAGAGTGATACATTGCCGAACAGGTACAAAAATTCGTTCTGTCCTGGCACAATATGTGACCGTACTAAAAACTGAGCTCCACTCAATACATATGAAATCGTTTCAGCCTTTACTTGGTGGAAATGCGATATATCCATGATAAAATGTAACACAACAATAGTAATATCCACACTTTAATATACTACTTCAACACCAACCATGGTTTCGACATACTATGTCATTTTCAAGGTGGTGGGACAGACACACTCACATGCATTTATACCAGAGCAACCAGAGCCAAGGTAGGAGGAGGGGTATGGGGGGGTAGGAGGAGGAGGAGGTGGTGTCTTCCACGCCTCTTCCATATACCCCCTCCTCCTACCTTGGCTCTGGTCGCTCTGGTATAAATGCATGTGAGAGTGTCTGTCCCATCACCTTGAAAATGACATAGTATGTGGAAACCATGGTCGGTGTTGAAGTAGTATATTAAAGTGTGGATATTACTATTGTTGTGTTATATCCACTCAATACACTTCACTACTTCACTTCCCTAAACTTTATCCCTTACACCTTTACATGGCTGATGTCCTAATACCCTCTGCCACATGCCCTTGCGGTGGCTCACAGGGTAGCATCTAGATGTTGATGAATGTGGGATACTCAAATTATTGTTTTTATTTTGTTCAGAAGATGAAAATTTTAATGGTTATCCATTAAAAGTTGTACAACTTTACTGTAGCTATTCTTTAAAGACCCAATGACATGTATTTGAATGTCTTTATTGAGTAGATTCTTTAAATAATAAAATTACCGATTATTACCTCTCACTCCTTCATCTCCTTTGATTTTTAGATGGTGCTCATCTTCTTCGCATGGAATACTGCTGAGCATTAGAGCAGGAAGTTACCAATAGCAGCTGGTGATATATGATGTTATCCCTGTGGGATAAGTGGTCTAATGAATGCTTGCAGGAAAATGAAATGATAATTTATTATGAGACTGTTATACCTCAGATTTTTATAGACATATATCAAGTGAGTGTAATAAAATGAATTTTTATCTATATTGTTATTATGTAGTTGTTATATCTGTTTGGCATCTAAATGAAGAATTATTTCCTATTTCCTCTGTGACAGTGTACTTCATTTTTGAAGTTTATTGCAATTGAAGTTTTTCTTGCCTTTTATTGTTGAAGATTATTTTGTGTGTAATGTCAAAGCTTTCCATATGATGTCCTTCAGTTAGGACAGCTAGTGAGACTAATTGCGTGGGATATACCCCAATTTGTTGCTCAGAATTTAAACCATTTGGAGAAGCATTGCTGTGTGTCTGGAATTTTTGCTCTTAAAGTTTGACACCACCTCCTCATCAGTTATATCTGGAGAGCTGTAGTATTCAATGTTCTGCAGTATCCAGATGGATGGTGTGATGTCAGAGCAATCAGAAGGTTGTGAGATCGAGCCCTATTTCCAGCACAGCCATTGTGTTTTGTCAGGAATTGAGAGCTAGGAATTAGATGATGCGATGTAGCCTTACCAAGTAGGAAACCTGAATATTGATATGTGCTCTTATTTGTTAACCCTCTCATGAAAAAGTTATAAAAGGCATTATTAACCCTCTTAGTGCCACAGGCCGATATATCGGCTTTTGCTCCACAGGCGAAAAGTGCCATGAGCCGATGTATCGGCTCGAGCACAAATTATTTTTCAAACTAATTTTGTTGTAATAATTACATTTATCCTTTATGCAATGTATCAGAATATTATAAACAAAATTTAATTAATTTTTAGTAAAATAAAATACACAATATATGTCTAAAATAGTAACTTCATATTGTTTTTTTTTTCATAAGGTGTTATAAAACACTCAAATTCACGCTGGCATTTTTCGCTAGTACCACCAAATTTCAGTGGCACTAAGAGGGTTAACACGGTGTGTCTTATTTTTCAGGCAGTTGTCTTCAAGGGTCTTATTTTTAAAAATACAAATGCCCTATTTTATTCTGAGGGAGAGTTTGCAGCCCTCCCTCTAGGTCATTTGAGATGAAATGTTCTGCGGAGAAGTGATTTATTTATCCTGTTCTTCTGCCTGTAGGTTAATTCATTAAGAGTATCAAAAAATGAAGTACAAGAAATAACTGACCAATCTTGTTGATGTCCAACTCCTAGAAAAGTTTTGTTATTGCCAAGTCGTACCATCATTCTGCATCATTGAGGAGAAAGGCTCGTGGATTCTTGTCCATTGAAGTTGAGATTGGAGGATGTGAAGTGAGCAAATGTCAGCCAAGGTAAGCATAGCTTCATCATTTTATCCCATGCTATTGGTTTCAGAGAGGATGATTTTTAAAATTCTTCCAAGACTTACCACCTTGTGATATCCATCCCATCAAATAATTTCATGGGATTGAGTATGTTGGATCCGTTGCAGAGAGATATTAGGTGAACCCTAATGAAAAGAATTGGTGATCTTGATAGAACAATATATTAACGGTGGGAGCTACCAATCTGTATCTTCTCTCAACATGGTGGCCAACGACAGAGAGAGGCTAATTGAATGAGTGAGGAATAAGAGGATTTTCTGAAAACGTGGACATCGTGTCTTTGTAGTGGGTTCTATTAACCGAGATAAAATAAAATAGGGTTTCCCGGCTAGTTTTTCTGCAATTCTGCCTTGTAAGTGGAGATTTAAAAATGTCCTCGTACATAGATGGCTCAGGCTTTAGCAGAAAACAAACTTCAATTTTAACGAGAAAGCATATTCAAGCTTTTAATTAAAACTGTTTATGAGACGCCAAAAATCTTGGGAAATTGAATAGATTTCTCCCAACCAACATAGCCGTTCCCTGAAAACTACTGAAAAAACCAATATGTGCGACATTCGATAAATGAAAAAAACACAGGGTGCAGTAGGCATACTATTATCTTTTTCCAAGGTCTTGAGGGCTAGGAGGCAGGCCTAAAATCTCCAATAAATATCTAAACGGCCTTTTTAATAGAGATTTTTTATTTTAATAGGGATGATGGTTATCACTTAAGCAGTGTGTGGAATAGATACCTTTCCCAAAATATGGGTGTGACAACCAATCATTAACACATTTTCTGGTTTTATATTTGATATTTTTATACATTGTGTTTTTATTTACTATTTTTTAAATCCATGACAACAATGGTCGGTATTCCAACGGTCCGACCAGATGAAAACGGATACATCTTCTTCAGTCTCCTGACGACATTCCCAGCAGGAGGAACGAAGCGTTGAGCCGTTAAAGTTCACCACGCAGCAGTATACCCGGAAATGGTTGACACTAGTGCAAAGTTCTGAGTTTTTTAGATCCTGATATCTCAAGGGACACTAGCGAACAGGTGGGAATTCTCGTTTGATTTGACCCACGCTGTCGCCAAGGGAATGTCCTCAGATTCTCTCCCCTGGGCCTTAATCATCCATGTGGACCCTCTCAGAGGAAGGAGCCCTTCTCTGTACATAAATGATGAGGAGGACGCTGCGGCCTCGACAGACCGAACGGAAAAGCATCATCCTCGTTCAAGGGCCGACCACTCACCACGGCTCTATAAAAAGACCCCTTCGCGTGTGTGGATGCGTCGCCCCGCCCCCTCCACCCCATCCACTACGGGTCGGTCGGTCAATCCCGCGGCCTGGGTCCCTGATTAACTCGCTTAATTTGCATGGAAAGTGTCTCTTAAAAGGGAAGGGGCCATCTCTCTCTCCCTCTCGACCCCACTGCTGCCGCCCGTGAAAGGACGCGGCGACTGAAGGAGCGTTATTCGTCTCGGATGAAATCGAGTCTGCTGCAAACCTCTGCTCGTGTTCGTGGAGCAGATAGAAAGGGAGCCAGTCCCCGGCGTGCAGTACGTGTATTTTCCCTTACGGCAGGGATCCAAGGGCATGAATGCAGAGAGGTCTTTGACCCGGGAACCCTTTGGAGAAGGTCACGCGCTTCGTGCTTTGATTCGAGCTCCAGAGCTTGAAGGGTTACGGGGTTTCTCATCGTTTTGCCAATTTGTGGGTGGAGTAAACATAACAACTTCAGATACAGTTAAATATTTTGGAATTACCTTAGCTCTCGACACATCGTGGGGAACACACATACAAAACATTAGCGGCATAGCATTAAATAAACGAGGATTTATCAAGCATATAGTAGGAAGTTCCTAGAATGAAAAAGTAAAAGAAAGGTACTACTTTACCGTGGTTAGACCACACCTCGAATACGCCGCGAGCATTTGGGACCGTGTAGAGAAAGATTTAGCCAAAAAAATATTGAAATACTAAGGAAAGCTGCGCGCTTCGTTAAAAACGGCTTCGAGTGAACATGCATAATTTCTCAGATCTTAGAGGGATTAGGTTAGGTGCCGCTTGAGACTCGGTGGCTTCACGCTATGCTTTGTTTACTCCAGAAAGGCAGAACAGGTGTGTTTCAGAGCGACACAGAGAATATCATTTTGACCCCACACTACATATCCAGGTCCATTTTGACCCCACACATTACATGTCCGACGGATGCGATTAAATAACAGTGGTACATTGCCGAAGGTTAAAATTATCTAGTTGATCTCACCCCGTACGCTGAAAAGACCAGCATGACCGCATTGTCTTTGTCATTTTATTAATAGGATTACGGTGAGCAGTGATTATTTTATTTAAATAAGAAAACATAAGAAATATATAACGTTACATTTCTGACGTAATCTGGATACTGGAACATCCTCGTATTTTTGACAATGTCTCTCTGTTGTGCACTGCCTCACCAAATATGTATGTCACATATGGGAATCGATTTCTGTTTACAGCAAAATATCTCTCAAATTAGGTAGATTAATTAGTGGCTGGTGTGCTTGTGTCATTAAGATGAAATCCTTTTCTACATGAAGAGACCAAAACCTTTGAATTGCAGGAGAAGATATTTCTGGTTCAAACTATCATAAATGCTTTGCGGTTGAAGGATAATACCATTGATTGAGGTGAAGACATAACTTGCTATAATTGCTAATACTTGAAAACATAACGTGGCGTGGCCTGTCCGCCATCTTTGTTAACCCAGGTTTTCCTTTAGCGCTTAAAGGCGGACTCACTAATTTTGCATTTTACTAAGTTTTCCATCGCTAACTTACTGGAAATCAGTATGCCTTTCCTTCTTTATTATGGATTCTCCTTACTTATATTTTTTATGTACGCAAATGAACCCCCTACTCGGTGTAAACTAGGATAAAATCAAGTATAATCCATCTTAATAAGTAACCTATGTATGTTCCGAGAGGTACGTGCCTTAAATGAGAAGCAGATGGTTGATATCCTTGCTGTACATCGGCTAATTCGACCATAGATCGGCTAATACGACCATTCGTCCATCATGCTAGCCGTAGGAAAGTAAGACAAGAACAGGGATTAAAAAAATGGTTGTTATTTCGGTTGTCAGGCTATAGTTTGATGACATATTGCCTACCTATGCCGTTGACGTAATGCCAGCCTATCCATCTACCTCAATGGTCAATACCATTGAGGTATTTTGAGAGGGCACTTGCAATCTTGTCTAATACAATGAGCTCAAGTCAGTCCAGTTGACTATCATTTTCCCATAAGCTTGCGGGCTAACGCTCTAATTTTGCAGTTTTACTATGTTTTCCATCGATAACTTGCTAGAAATCAGCATGCACTTCTTTTATGTGCATTCTCCTTGCGTTCATTGTTTATTTATTTAAATAAAATATCATCCGCATTCCCTCTGAAAACTAGGGTGAAATCGAGTAGAATCCATAGCACCAAGAAGCTAATATATGCTTCAAGAGGTACTTACTAATCCGCTTACTTACGTTTCGAATTCTGCGCCGTCAATCCAAGTCATCATTGCTATATTTTTCATTGAGACGGAATTTTAAAAATTTAATTCTTTCATCATCCATATAACAATATGTATGAGTATTATCAATGTGCAAATAGCTGTTCTTAAGGTAGTCCGAGCGAGATAGTTCCCTAGTCATAATAGAGACCATATTCGAGTTAAACGTTTTAATTTCACCAGCTGTAGGACTCAGGAATTAAATATTAATGGTGCAATAAAATAGTTTTACATGACAGAAATTGTAAGTGATGAAATGAAAATATCTAAGTAAGTCTTCAACTTGACTCATTTTTTTCGCACGGTGCGTTTGTAACTCCTTTAAATCGGAAGGTTTATTGTGACACCCAAGAACCTACTGCGGTGACAATATGATTAATTTTAAAAAATAGTTGAGAAATCACACAAACTTCACGCCGTTAGTTTTTTTACGACATCTAAGTGTTATATAATTCCTCATTTTGTAAATTATGTCTCTCTGGAGTGCATAAACGTACCATTTCCCATGTAAAAGGGATAGTAATTTTTTTTGCAAATATCTCCGAAAGTAATGTGGTAAGGGGTTGAGTTTTTGGAGTCAATGGGCGGGTGGTATATTTTTCTTTAAAATGAGACCAAATTCATTGATTTGTAGGTGAAATGATATTTCGCTCAAACTACCTTAAATTTCGTACAGGTGGGTGAATATTCTTGCCTTACATCCGCCAGTTCCTCCATTCCGTCGTGCTATTCGTTGGCAAGTAAGGAGAGAGCAGGGTTAAACAAAATAGTTGTTATTTCGGTTGTCAAGCTTCACTTTGATGACGTAGTGCCCTCTCCCTATACCCCAATGGTCAATACCAATATCGCTCACGCACCCATGGTGGGCGACGTAAACACACCCCCAAACTAAGGCCACCCTCATTCCTCCCCTCTCCTATCCGAGGGCGTTCAGTGTATCCGCCAAGTTATAATGCGAAAGGGTCCCGGCCGAAAATTCCTGCAGTATGTCGAGATCTAAAGCGGTTCGTTAAAGCCGCTTTTGAGGAAAGCGAACGATCTTTTCATCCGGTTGCTCTTTTTGAAATGAGATACTAGGGAGCGGGACGAGGACGTGTGCTGAGCCCACATAAGGCTCGCTAATGAGAGATGAATGGAGGGACTTGGGGAAATCATTGAGCAACGAATCCGACGGAGACCTTAGGAGTGGAATTTTGGATATCGTGTGCTGCCTGTGATGTTGCTCTTGGACGTGGTGTCATGGTTGGTTTACAGGGTGCGGCAGCATAATTTGCTGATTTGAATCGTAGCACTGAACTGGATGCTATGTGCATGTATTGAACGTGTATGCTCTATGTATTTATTGTTGTACTAATACGTTGTAGAATATGGGGGAAAATGATTATAGCGATACCTATAATATCTTTTGTCCTTTCAAATCAGCATATTATGCTGCCGCACCCTCTACCAGACGTCCGGTTTTTCTTCATTCACATCCTTGTTTTGAGGTTGTATGAGCGAGATTTATTTTGTGGTCATTGAGAGACCGTATTACAATTTTATTTAATAATTTAGGGTATGGTAAAAAATAATTTAAGTTTACTCGGCTATGTTAACAACGCAATAATTTTTTCCTGTGACTTAATTTTACCGTAATCAACCAAGTTGGTAAGTTAATTATTTAAGGAATCGATTTGAATTTGTTGTACCTACTGAGGTAGATGGAGAGGGCATTATGTCATCAAACTGTCTCGACACGACCGAAATTATAACCATTTTGGTTATCCCTGCTCTTTCCTTACATTCCTTGGATTGAATATTTGGGAAGGCGACAACTTAGGTCATTTGTTCATGTTGAACAATAAAACTTTTACTATTTTCACACTTCATTATTTCTATTGTTACTTTAGTAATATTCCCCTCCGAGTCCTCGGCAAGCGTCGGGTTTCATTGCCGTCATAATGGCCGAGGGTTTGAGAGGGGTTTGACGGTTATTGCGGCCACGTCCGATGCCCATCGGATTTGTGGCTACGTTGCAGTTGGGTCGTGCGTGCGGAGTAGACGGAGGGACCCAAGTAAGACGGCCTTGTGCATGTGAGCTGCAAGTGACTCCCCCTGTACCACGCAGGACGGAATGCACTTGATGCTCTCCAGCAGCGAGCCCTCAACTCCACCGAGCACACCTATGATGAGGACTACCAGTTTAGCAGAGTGTCCTGGGTACATTTGCTGAAGCTCAACACGCAGGTCTTGATATTTCGTCCGTTTCTCCGCCTCCTTTGCGTCCATGTTCGTTTCAGCCAGGGCCGAAAACTCAATCACGAACATGGAGCGTGAGAGGTGGTCTAGGAGAACGATATCAGGCTTGGTCGCCTCCAACTGCCTGGTGGTAGAAAGGGAGTAATTCCACCAGATGGTGCATTTATCGTTCTCCACAACGGACTCAATGTCTCCAGGGGCATATCTCCAGCACAGTAGTGTCGTCGATGCCAAAATGGTGTCGAAGATGAAAATATAACACCCGCAGGGCCGCATTGTGCCTAGCAATGTATGCTGACTTGGCGTAATGGCTACAGCCGGAGAGAAGGTGGCTCAAAGTCTCCGGCTGGGCTCGGCACGCCCTGCATCTCGTGTCCGCAACCTCCGTCTTGAATATAATACGGCGGTACACGAGTGACACTTTATTATTATTAACACTTTTTATTATTTTTTATTATCAAGGATGATGACTCTGTGTTGAAACCTGGTTGGTGAATAATAAAAAAGTGTGAAAATAGAAGCTTTATTGTTCATCATGAACATAAAAAAACTTAAACCAAGTGACGCCTGATGTTACTTCATATGAGGTCATTTGCGCCGTCGGGGACAGGTAAGGGTGGATAGAAACCCGGCGTCGGCATTAGCCTGCTCTTACTTATGTTACTTCATATGAGGTCATTTGCGCCATAGGGGACAGGTAAGGGAGGAAGGGTGGATAGAAACCCGGCGTCGGCATTAGCCTACTCTTCACGAAAGGCGCCAATGGGACCTTGGCTTAATGTCTCATCCGACAGACGGAGTATTGCACTTGAAGCCCCCTCCACAAGGTACTCAAGTAGGGATCGGGTTTCTGCTAAAAAATAACATCCTCCTCTGCAGGGATTTGAACCCTGGCCACCTCTATGGTTAGCCAGTACTTTCGCCACCAGACCAAACTGATCCCCTCCTTACATTATTTCGGATTCCTTGGTTCTTAGAAGTATGTCAACAAAGTAATCACAGTATGACGTAAATTATGATTTTATGCTTCAACTGGTATGATTAATTGAGCAATTTTAACAGTGTGCAGGGCTTTAATAGACTCGTGTTTTGTTATAATACAAGAGGAACAAATGACAGCATTACCATTGCATGAGTTGCCTGAAGCCAATTCCTTGTTTAAAATATTTCGATAAATTTGATCTCGCCAACCTGCTAAACTATTAATACTGACTGCATTTAGTCACCCGAGCAGCAGTGTGTATTCACTCTGTAAGTGCGAGACCAAGAAACCGAACAAACTAAAATCCTTCGAAACCTGGTGTTAGAGGAGATTGCTGAAGATGAGTGGGGCGGACAAAACAAGGTCATCAAACGTAATGGACCAGGTTCTTCAAAAAATACAGCATTATAATAAATAAGACGAACTCTAAAATCCTTGTCTGCGGGAGAATGAAGCTGAATGTAGAAGTCACCCTGAGAGGAGAGAAAGTGGAGCAAGTGGATTCCTTCACCTATCTCGGAAGTATCATCGCTTGGGACGGAAGAAGTACAACGGACATCAAGCGGAGAATAGCTCAAGCTAAGAAGGCGTACATGGGAAAAAGACAACTTCTGTGCTCAAAGAAGATAGGGCTACAAATCAGGAAACAATATGTGAAGCGTGGCATCTATGGATAGTCCTAGATAGGCCTCATTTAGAATATGCCGCAGGTATATGGGATCCGTACGAGGAAGGTTTGATAAAAGAATTAGAGTGTGTGCAAAGGAGATCCGCTCGATTTGTTAAAGGCTGTTATGATAATTGTATAAGTGTTACGAGTTTAATAGAAGAACTAGGATGGGAATTACTATCAGAACGCAGGTTAAAATATAGGTTAAACCTTTTAAGTAAATTCGAAACCGATTTGTTCACAGATGACGTTATATATATATTGAGAACCCCTGCGTATTATGCTAGGTTTGATCATATTAGCAAGATTAGAGAGATAGGTTGTCGTACCGATAGATTTAAAATGTCATTTTTCCCGCGTACTATAAGAGAGAACAATAGGCAGCTTAGCAAAGGGATAGGTAGGTGAAGTATAGTTAGAGTAGTCTGTAGTGCATGATGCATGTAATAACAACCAAAAATCCCTTTCTTATTATGTAGATACTAACCATCTAGGTCCATGTGACCCTATTATCTAGCATGTCTCCCTTAAATATCCTACTTGCATGGCAATAGTGCATGTTTGGTGATCTTCACTCCCTGCCACACACCCTCGTGGTGACTCGCAGGGTATTAGGGTAGATGTAGACGTATGGATCGGAAGCTTGGACCATTAGAAATGCTGACCTAAAAAGACTACAAGCCTTCAGAAACTGGTCCTGGAGGAGGATGCTGGACATAAAATGGCCGGACAAAACAAGAAATGATAAAGTGTACAGAAGAGTAGAAGAAGAAAGGACTTTATCGAACACCATATAGAAAAGAAGAATCCGCTGGATTGGACACACTCTGAAGCACAATGGATTTATGAAGATCATAACTGAAGGTGATATAAAGAAAAATCCCCTGAAGACGACCCAGGTATAAGTTTCTGGACCAAATGAAGAACATAGGAAGATGTGAGGATGAAAACTTTTACGCAAAATATTGTATGCAAATATGAACGTGGGAGCCTGGCTTCACCCAAGGTTCCCTCATCCAATTTCCTGACTACCAATCTGTTCTCCAAATCCCTCGTGTTGCTGAGCGCCTCTTTCGCTAACGCCACTCTCCTTCCGAGTCTTGTACAAGAGGAAGTGATTTTCGTCCGTGAGAACGGTCGTCAATGCCGTCAGCCAATGAGACCATCCCACCCATCCTCATTATTGCGTCACTTCCTCCTCCCTCATCAAACTGCTCCCTGCTCACCTTCCTCATGTAATTGGACAGTCTCATTTCTACTCTACCCTAATACACTCGCGCGCGGACAAAGGGTACACTCGGCATCTTCCCTTGCAAGTCATCTACTTGACCTTCATCTATCGCGTCGTGGAGGGCAACCATTTATTGACAATACTCGCTTACGACGGCACGGCTAATTTAAATTGAGGGTGCCGCATGGTACGAGCCTAAAAAAGTGTTTTCAAACCGCTGTGCCCTACCCAATTTCCTCCACCCTTTCCATTTGGACGTGCGGTCTTAGCCCCCTTTTTTATTGCCATTTCTCGGTCTTTGGAGATTAAACGCACAGCGTAGGTGAGATGAGGTAGGTGAGATGACCAGAGTTCCGCCCGACGATTCCTTTCTTCTAACCGTTCATACAGCATCTAACTCTTATTATCTGTATGTTATTTACCTCTTGATTCCTACTGCCGTTGGAATTTTTAAAAATTGATTGTGGTTTCTACTGTGACGGGGAAAATGTCTCTCCAATTATCTTACGGTGGATGGAGTGATTTTCGTTTATGTACAGATGTGCGTGAAAATTTTCGTTGGCGTACTTAATGATCAGTATGTATGGATAAGAACAAATAAAATATCATGCTACCGATTTGGATTCTCGGCGATATAATGCTATTGTTACACACAGGCACTTGTCACATATTTCTAAATAATTGGATGACACATATACAGATTTTCTCCTGAACGCGAAACCTTGCATATAATTTCAAGGGTTCCTATTAAGTATCAAGGTATCGTGCCGAATGAAAAATACGTATTTGTATACAATTTTTGCTTAAAGCACCGATTCCCTGCCGTACACCCAAGTCATAACAGTACTTTAATTTGGAAGAAAATTTCAAAATATAACTTTTGCATCATTTATGTTACAACAGGTATGTTTATTTCCAACGTATAAATTGATTTACCCAAGTGTAGTGTGGTCCTAGAACTTTTTTGACTTAATTGAAAAGTTATTAAAATGCGCACTCAACGACTCACAAATCGCGCTCCAACCGCATTAAGCCCACCCTCCTTCCTGCACGGGAAGGTATTGGGGGGGGGGGGGGGGGCAGAGGAGGAAGAAGAAATCAGTTGACCGGTACTGAGTCCACGGCAACTTCCAGAGCAAAAATGCCCGTTCCTTGGCGATATGGTGTACATAGATACTCACGCAAAATTGGAAGTTAATATTTTTTTCAAATATCTTTGGGGCTAAGAGGCAGGCCTAAAATTTGTGGGGCGGGAAACTGCCAACGAGAGAGTTCTGGCTCGACGTTCCGAGATCACAATCCCTTAGCCGGGAAAACCGCGTGGCCTAGAGTGAGAGAGTCCCTGCGGTGGTGAGACTTGGCAACACTAGCAAGCAGAATCACGAAGTTCACTGAGCGGAGGTCTGAGAGTGACTCAATTTTCTAGGCTTTCCGCTGCGCCCACTGTATCCTGATTGGATATGGGAAAGTCGCGTGGTGAGCAACTTTCTCTTCGATCGCCCCCACAAATTTCAGTCTTGCCTCCTAGCCCCCAATACATTTGAAAAAGAAAATAGCTTGGGCAATAACCGTATGCGTTGTTCTGCTGAGCGGTGTTTGTTTCCTCAACGGATTAATTCCATCTCAGTGGCTTATCTCATTATCGCCGCTGATAAGGGAATGTACGTCGGCGTTAGAGGAGGCGAGGGCACACAAGATCGTTTATAATCACCATCGGGCATCCGCGAGTAAGGACAGAAGAAAGTAGCTAGTGCGAATCAGCTTGAAATCAATATGTTTCTTGATGTAGTTACAGTTTTATTGAATAAAATCGACCTAACGGTTGGTCGAGATTTTTTCCCTGGCCGTAAAAGTCACATTAAAATGTTTATTCATGAATCCGAATGCCTGCGAGAATTATTAAGTAATTATGTTTCTCCACATGCCGAAAAAGCTTCCATTAAACTATTGAAATTCTCAGTTATTTATAAAGTACGCACATTATTGGCTGTAGATTGACTTATTTATTCCATGCGCTACACTGGAAACACCTTCACATCCGGAATTAATATTATTTGCCAATTTTATATAATTACTACGGCGAGTATTACGTTTATTTTTTAAATAATTGAGAAAATATTTTAATTATACTCAGATGCATTTTTAATGCAAGTTGCTCCTCGGATTTTGATCATTTTTGCCATTTTTTTAAATGTTTTTCCGGTGCGAACAGCTGTTCCATATCCCATGAAAAACAGCGTCTATTATTTGGTGAGAACTTCAATGATTAGTGTGATAAATGGGTAATTGTTTGGTGTCATTAAAGAGATAGTGTTTTTTCCTTTCCTATGAGGACGACTTTAGTGATATTGTATGCAATAGCATTTCGCTCAAGTGAGATCTGATGCTTTCCCGGCGTACTAGTTTCTCAAATTTTTCTCGGGCTTCCGTCCGGGTAGGTGGGTCCATGTTGGCCCAACGTCGGCTAACATGGACCCATTCACCCGGACGGAAGCCCGAGTAAATTTTGAGAATATTCCGCTCGAGCTTTCTTAAAAGTGGTGGGCAGTTTTCGTGCCCGCGTGAGAATTCCGCTTCTAATCTCATGATATAAGTAAGAGATATTTTAGTTGTTTTCTCGGCTGGGAGCTGTGGCGAGCTCTTGTAATCCCGCGACCGGGAGGCCTGGTGCAGCGGTTGGTTGAGGTCGTAACACCTGCCGTCGGTCGAAGTAGGCCCGGGTATGCGCCCGCTGATCCCACTACAACATACCGACGAGGTATACATGGTGGTGTGGAGCGGCGCGGTGTTCACCTGGTTGATTCGGTCACGACTCAGTCGCTGAAAAGCGCCGCGGCTTGAAAGTGCGGCATTGATAGATCAGCCATACCTGTACCTTTTGCTTCTCTGTCTATAGAGTGATCTTATTTTTTTATTCCTCTAAACTTCTACGTGATGAATGAGGGCGAGCTAAACTTCGTTATACTTTTAATGTATCCCGAGGTGAAATTTCAACGACTTGGAAATTTCTTCTTCAAAACTTATGAATTTCTTTTTATAAATCCGCTTATCTTTATCATTCACACTACGCGGCATTTCGTCAACCGGCCGATGGAGATGGAGTGTTGGCAAATAGAATGATATTTCGCGCTCTGCTGTGCTGCAAGTTGTCTCTCGTATGATATGGTTTTGTATGGATCGGAAACGTGGACAATGAGGAAAAGGGAAGAAAAATATCTAGGGAGCTCTCCTACATAATTATACTTTCCTGATCTGTCGACATTTTCACCATGCGGCGTGAAGAAAATGTGTTAAATGTGTGAAAAAGTTAAAACTTCTGAAAGATCTTTGGTTTCCCCGGCGTAACTGCTCGATAAATGTTCCTCTGGTATTCCACAGGGTTAGCAGGTACATGAATCCCGTTGTTTCGGAGAACGACTTGCTCTCAATCTTCAGAGGTTCCGAATATTCCCGAGGAACATTTAAAGACTTCTGATTGCGTATTCAGTTAATGACTGAGAATTTCATTAGTATGTAACAATATTGTAGAAGCACTTCATGCTTCTTCTGTTGAAGTGTAGTATTCCATGGGTTAGAAACGTGGTCCCTGAAAAAGGAGGACGTGAGTAGGCTGCAGACGCTTGAGATGAGTCTTAGTCAGTTTAGGACATCGATAATATATTACACGAGTATTCAGGTTTAAATGACAGACTTCCGGTTTTCGTCGAAAAACATTGCCGACATACTTTGATGAATTTGGTAACGTTGACAAGAGAAACTTCAGCGGTTTACTTTGTCTATTTAACTTCTTCGTGAACTGATTCGAAATCAGGCATTCAATATACATTACTGAATGTTTTGAGCATGAAAGTAATTACAACCTACCATCAGTTCGTTAAAAAATCATGATATCAAATCCTGTCGAAATAGCAATAGAGGCTAGAGTCAGTATATAATTACTGGCTTTCGTTACTAGGTAAAAACCTTGGTTTACCGTTTTTTCCCATAGTATTTTACTCAAAGGAATACTACCATGACATTTAAAAAATATACAAGGCAGCACTGAGCCTAAATTTACTTATTACAGTAAATTTTATGTATCTTTAAACAACAGTTGTTTCGGCTCACGCCGCAGGATTACAACTTCCGCCCTGGTTTGCAAGCTCTCGCTTATACCCGGGGCAAGGAAGAGGTGGGAGGAAAGGATGGGAAGGGTAGGTTAGCAAAATCACAGCCTTTTCGAGGCCGACACCAATGAGGCGGATTGAGGTCAAAAGGACCTCAAGGGCCTCCGCCTCCCCGAAGTGCTCGTATTAGTTTGGTTACCCCAAACAACAGAGACGAGTGACCGTCGGTCTCGCTCACGCGAAAGACCTACCGCACCTCTTTGTGAACCGAGAGAGCCCGTTGCCCAATTCTTTGGGATTAGGTATCTCTCTGACTCACTTTACGGGTTGACGCCGTGCGGTCTGCCGAAGTACGTCCTCGAGTCGGGGACCATGGAGGGTCAATTCGGACCAATTCTGGTCGAAGCGTGAGTACATCCCTCCTCTCAGTAGATCTCGTCAACTCCTTATCTTTAAACAACAGTACTTTGAATCGCAGGTTCCTCCTTAATGTCATTATACTCTCCAACATTGAGGTGCATATATATAGAGGGCACTTTCTATGATGGCCAATGCTAGAAGATGAAGCCAGTCCGCCATCTCCGTTGACCCTCATTTTCCTTTAGCGCTTGCGGGCTCACGCACTAATTTTGCAATTTTTAAAATGTATTCAATCAGTAACTTACTAGAAATCAGCATGCACTTACTTTTTTCATATGAATTTGCTATACGTGTTTTACATATTTATTTAAATAAAATATAATCCGTATTCCGCTGAACATTTCGGTTAAATCGAGTAGAACCCATAGCTCTAAGCAGCCAATGTATGTTTCAAGAGTCACCTGCCTTAATTTTCAAACAGTTGGTGGATATTTTTGCTTTACATTCTCCAATTCGTCCATTCCGTCGTGCTATCCATAGGAAAGTAAGGTGAGAGCAGGGTTAAACAATATGGTTGTTATTTCGTTTGTCAGGCTTCGGTTTCACGACGTAGTGCCCTCTATATTTGATTAAAACTGTGGTGGAAGCTTTTGTAAATTACACCACTTCTTGTCATTGATATGAACTTCCTTATGTACTATTTTTCCAGTACATTCTTAATCATAACAGATGCTTGTCTTCATTCTCCAAGTCCACAAAACAGTAAACAACCGTATCCTAGGTAACATATTAATTTACGTAATTTATTTGTTAAAAGTTTGGGTTGCCAATACAATATTTACATCAATGCTCTCCAACAGCCTGACGAATCCATGGGACGTGCAGTAAAAATTGTGGGGCGAATTTCATGGGGTGGCTCGGATGATTTTGAAAATTCCTTACTCTGTCGTGGTAAAGCCCATTATACATAATTTTATCGTCGCTTTAGGAGTGAACAAATGTCAATAGAGAAATAAGCATTCTGTGCAGACACTTTTTGGACCTACAGATTGAATCCTAGCTAGTAAAAATGGAGTATAGGCTAGAGGGTCCATGACCTTTTAGTCGATTCATTCTTCTTATTGATGGTTTATTAACACGACCGCACGAACGGGAAAGGAGTACTGTCTTGAAGCGTCGATGAAAATTTGTCCCGTTCGCACCGTGCTGCGAAATGTGGCAATTGACGGCTCGTAATTAGGCTCAATGTTAGCTTGAAGAAGCTCTTATAGATGTATACATGATGGGTGATTTTGATTCCCTCTCGTATACTGTGCAAATGGAAACACAGTAGCTAAATTTCTTGTCATTCGTTCATTCACCCAGGCTCTCTGCAAGGGAACGCTAATAGAGATGATTTGCGCTATTCCATTGAGGTAGATAGAGAGGGAGCTTGCAACTGTGACTAATGTTCAAAACTGTAACGCCAATTCTAAAAACTTTTTAACGTTACATTCCTCATCATCTTACTGATCATGTTTGACTCAAAACGCTCCCACCCAGTGACACCCGAGTAATTGTCTATGAAAAGCTCGCTCTGCCTTCATTCCGGCACAAGAGATCCGCTGTTTGTTGACGTTTCTACGCAAGCCCAGCGATCACGTGACCGTCGACTGCGTTGTTTAACTCGTCCATTCCCAGCATTGGAGACGATGGAGAATGCAGTTGCTATGGTGCCCAATGCTAAAAGCTGTAATGTGGGCGTGGCCTGTCTGCCACCTTTGTTAACACTGATTTTCCCTTAGCGCTTGCGGGCTGACGCAGTAATTTAGAAATATAACTGTTTTTATTCGGCAACTTACCATAAATCAGCATGTATTTATTTCATGTCCATTGTCCTCAAATGCATTATTTATCTTTTTAAATTAATAATCATCCGCATTCACCATGACAACTATAGTAAAATTGAGTAGAATCCATAGCACTTATCAGCCAATATATGTTTCAAGAGTTACTCACCTTAAATTTACTATATGATGACAACTTTGATTTACTATAAGATGACAACTATAGTAAAATTGAGTAGAATCCATATCACTTTTCAGCCAATATATGTTTCAAGAGTTACTCACCTTAAATTTCTAATAGATGATGGATATTCTGGATTTACATCCGCTAATTCGTCCATTCCCTCGAGCTTTCCAAAGGAATCTAAGGAAAGAACAGGGATAAAAAGTATGGCTGTTATTTCGGTTGTCTGGTTTCAGTTTCATGAACCTAGGTCGGATCTATTTCAATAAAATCTAATCGTGGGAAAATATTTGTTCTCACATCCTTGCAGAAGCAAATCAAACGCTCGAATAAAGTTTGTGAGAAAATAGTTTATTATGTTATAATATCAGTGGGCGTTTCGCGCCTATTCAGGCCGTCAAATTATTTTTATAAAATATTGTGAATGTTTCTTTTTAAGAGAGGCGAATATTTTCCCCTTCCTCCTATCAGATCGCGTGACCTCCCCAATTTGTCTGGGGGAGGCACTCCTTTTGAGCGCTCGGAAATGAAGCTCACGAATTTTCCCTCCCTCTCGCGGCTGCTTACTGAATTACAGGGGACGGGGGGGGCAGGGTGGCGCGAAACGACGGTCCCAAGTCCCACGTTGAAGGGCCCCATTCATCAGATCGATATCAGTTCAGAGTGGGGGAAATTACCGTAATTCGGTAAGGAAGTCACGAGACGTAATTCTGACGGGCGTAACGAAAATGTGTGCCTCCGAAATGGAATTCCTTTTGGGGAAATCAGAATTGTCTGTTGTCAGTTGGCCCTACCTCCTAATATGCTGGCTTGAATGTATTTCTAAAGGCACTACGCATCGAGTTGAATGGAGAGGGCACTACGTCATCAAACTGTAACCTTGGCAACTGGAATATCAACGATATTTATGCTATTAAACGAGCAATTCTTGTATATTTATATGTTTATAGTATATATTTAGGTGTGTGAATATTTTCTCGAAAACTACTGAACTGATTCTCCTGAAAGTCGGTATATGAGGGTTTTCGGGTGCGAGGAATGCATTGGATTAAAGTCCTGAGGGCTGCAAAGGCCCCAAGGCTTCGAAAATGGGCCCCTATTTAACCCGGAATCAATGCAGAGGTTTCTTTTTTTGCTATTTTTTAAAAATTATTTGCAATCTCGATATTGGGTTTAAATTTTCACTATCGGATAGCAAAATGAATGAAGCATTTAATTCTTGCAATCGATTTTGTCATACACTTCGTTTTCGCTTAAGAATTACGTTTTCAATAACCAAATTGCAAATTTGTCTTCGATTTCAACAGTATCATAATTACAGTTCTCTCCATTGTTTTTTCGGGATAGCTGCGTCAAGTTTTATTCAGATGACGTTTCGTGGCCTATGCTGGCCACATCTTTAGATCAGGTCTGAGACTCACTCAGACCTGATCTGAAGATGTGGCCAGTATAGGCCACGAAACGTCATCTGAATAAAACTTGACGCAGCTATCCCGAAAAAACAATGGAGAGAACTGCAATCCAGCGCTGCGAAAGCCTCAAACAGAAATTTAAAGTATCATATTTACTTTGCAACCTGAGCAATGGCTATAAGTGGGAAGTTCGGCCCGGCGTTTCACGCTGTATCTTATTAATGAGCGTATGGGTTTGCAAAACTTTTCTCGAACACTACGGAATCTATTCGTCCGAGAGTGGGCATTTCTACATCTACATAATACACTGCGAGCCGCTGCATGGGGTGTGTGGCAGGGGGTGTTGGGTCACCAGCCGTGTAAAGATGTAAGTTTTTGGGAGGTGAAATGGTGACAAGTATTATAGGAGTGTGTTTAGTGGAGCTCAATTTTTATTGTGGTCGCTTATTGTGCGCGGAAGGAACGAGTTTTTTGTACCTATCTGATCGGCAGTGTGTTTCTCTTATTTTATCGCATCTGTCAGACCTAGAGATAATGAATAGGCTTTATCGATACTGTTGGTGACCACTTTGCCGTTTAAAGACTCTACTGTCGAAGATTCGCCCTGGCGCTCTCTTGCGTTGGACCAGAATGACTTAGGGTTTTCATTTAGTTATTCACCGAGGATGTTTTTTTTTAAGTTTAGTAAGGTAGGGCGCATTATTTTCTTCGTTTTTGAGCGTTGAGCAACATATATTTCTCTCCCCGCAAGCTCAGTTGTTTTGTTACTTAATAGAATTTTTATATAGATTGTGTAGTTGTCTTTGTCTCCTGAGCTCCCGCCTTGTTTCGTAACCGCTTCTAGAGTATGGAACTCTCTACCATCTAAAGTTAGAAATATTAAATCCATCCATGCTTTCAAGTCCAAGGTGTATGATATCCTAATAAATAATCCTAAAATGTTGTCTGTCTAAAATTGAAAAGAAGTAAAATTAAACAAATGTTAAATTGGATGCCTTATACTTATTGAAGAAGAATTAATCTATTGAACATGAATGTATTCAACTTCATACTTGTAATTATTACTGTTATCATTAATTACCTTTTTCCTCACGGTTTATATGCTTAATCATGTATTTAAATACTATCCTAGTAGTGCTCTCTGCAGTAATATGTACGGCTGTATTACGAATTCCAAGCTTACAATGTGTTTTTTTTATTTTTTGTTTTGCCTGTCATCATTGTATTATTAATCTAATTTTTGAATTTCAAAATTAAATTAATTTGAAAAATTGTACTTCATTATCTCAGGGGTTAAGAGTAACCCACGATAATAAACGTTGTTGTTATTATATTATTATTATTTCGTGGTTATACCAACGAGGTTCTTTACACTCCCGTTTGAATTTATATGGAATATATTCATCGATTCCATCATTTAGGTGTTACAGGGCTATAACTCTCGCAACTTATTATTTTCAAGAAAATACATTTCAGGAATTTTTAAGGACATTCTTTATGCTCGATAAAATATAAAAAGGTAATACTATTGAATTAAATAACGTGATATTTATGTTTTAATAATTAGAATTACAGTCAGTGTTCCGAGCAAAGCTCGTTCTGACTGTCTGTGAGCTACACTGAGTGTCATTCGATTTTACATTAGTTTTCACCGGAAATTCGGATTATTATTTATTTTAACATATCGTTAACTTTATGTAAGGAGATCGCACGTTAGAGAAGTTAACGCATGCTGATTTATAGTAAGTTTTCGAAAGGAAATATTGAAGGAAAATCGGGGTTAACAAAGATGGCAGACAGTCCAAGCGCACGTTACAGCGTCTAGCGTTGGCCACCATAGCGAGCGCCGTCTCCATCTACCTCAATGGAGCTGCCATTTAGATTCAAAGGTGAGAAGTGAAAAGAATTTATTAATAGATAATTTGGAGACTTTCGTTGGTTTGATTAAGGATTTTGGAATGCGTAACTGCTGTCTTTTTGTCAAAGACCTTTCCGTTTAAGATCATCTACACTACTGCATCGGATGACCGTAATTTCGCTGTATATTTTGCGTAGTGTTAGTAGCTTTGATAATAAAATGTGATTATCCTTTTTTAGTACTCTACCTGCTGATTGGTAGGTTTATGGAAAATACTTATCCTAACGTCTTAATTTAAGGTCTTAATTTTACCATCTTTATTTTAATCGTTCTGTTTTCCCTCCAATGCATTATGCCTCGATAATTCCACACATCGTCTCCTTTTCCTATTTCGTCCAGAATTCCGACCCTCTTCCTTCTTCTTCCTCGCTTTCCTAGTGTTTTCCCCTCTGTTACCCTCATCAGCATTCCCTCTCCTTTCATTACGTCCTCCATCCATCTCTCTTCTCGTCATCCTCCTCCGAACCTCAGCCACTAGCTTCCTCTCCTCTCCAACCATATCTACTACCTCCTCGTTCGTCTTCCTTGCCACCCTGCTCACCCTCACCATCCTTCTCCACACCCACATCTCAAGTGCCTCGAGTCTACGTGCATCCTCCCTTCACAATGATTTATGTTGTCATTTTGCCTGATAAGTCAAGTGTTCATGGTTAAATTGATTGTTTTTCATTTTAATTAAATCGAATTATTAATTTCATATTCAATAGCTCGTGGGTGTGAGTTATCTGAGGAGTGTTTGCGGCAAAAGTAGGATGGATAGGGTCAGGAATGAGTGGGTAATAAATGAATGTGGGTTAGATGCTCAAGTAATGGACATGTATGAAAGGAGTGTGCTTCGTTGGTTTGGTCATGTTGAGGGAATGGATGAGAGTCGAGTAACGAAACGGATATATAATAGTGAAATGAATGGTGCGAGAGGTAGAGGTAGGCATAGAAAGTTGTGGTTGAATTCGTTTATTTCACAGAGTATGTATTCAGTTAATGCCTTCCCAACTGAAGAATTCTTTTGCGGTTTAATTAAGAGTATGACTGCTTTCAATTATGATTTCAATCTTTCTAATAAATCAGAACATTACTCAACTATGATGACGCCCTCTGGTCATTTTTGTAACAATGCCTGTCTGGAGTAAACAGCGCCACCTTATATCCCGCTGAAAACGGTTTATATATTTCTTGACAAATATCTCAAATCCTAGGGAAATTATTGGATGAAATCTTAATATCTTTAAAAATGTAAGATCTTTTTATTTTCATAATTTGGCCGAATTCGTTGAACTTTATCGAAATTGATACTTCGCTGTGGCAACATCAGCGTGTGTGATGAAGTGGTCCTATTTATTTTCTGGAAGTATTTATTGTTATTCGGAAACTTAGGCCATTAAATATGACTGGTATGAGTTTGATCGCCAAAAATCTCGTTTCTCTACAACCAGACTGAGATTTTTTCCTTTTATAATTGATCACGTAACGCACCCCTCCCTGAAACGGAAGCAGAAAGAAAGACGTTTGATCCATCACTAACGATAAGTTATGGTTCAGGGCTTTGAAATATTTGGAAATTACTCTGAGCGTCTGGGAGGCTGATTTTTCATCAATTTTAGATGACTTATAGTTGCAAATCAAAACTTTCAATCAATGGTCCACTAAAATTTTTATTATTTACGACCCGGGTTTCGTCACGTAATAACATCTTCATCTTCATTACGTGACGAAACCCGGGTCGTAAATCATAAAAATATTAGTAGACCATTACTTGAAAGTTTTGATTTACGATATGGAGAGGTTCCACAAAGTGAAGCCTGAATTTATTAGTTATATTATGACTTATAGTTTTTTTTTCTAATGGCTAGCTTTAATAGGAGCGTCTATACCTGGATGCCAACTGTTCCCAATTAGTACTGAAAAATAACTGTCCCGAGCTCCATAAAATGTTTGACTGAATTTCTGTTCTCGGATTTGCTCTGAGTCTACATCTACTTATTACCCTGCAAGCCACCACAAAGGTCTTTGGCAAGGGTGACAGGGCAATCTTCGATGATGCCCAACGGTTACATTTCAGTAGGAACCTGTGCCTCGAAGTTCGGCTTCCTTAAGATGCGTAAAATTTGCTGTAATGAGTAAGGCTAGGTTTAGTGGTGCCTTATATATTTTTTAAATCGCATGTGAATTCTCCTTTGGGTAAAATATTATGCAACTATTTGAGTAAATTACATGACGAAGCATTAAACCTAAGCTTTTGCCTCGGAACGAAAACCAGTAATTATTCTGCCTCCTGGCTCCATTGCTATTCTGTAAGATTTGTCATTATGATTTTTTACCGACTGAGGGAAGGATATAAGTATCTAAAGGCATAAAACATTTATTATTGCCTTTAAAATATCTAATTTTGAAGTAGTTTACTCGTAAATTTGGTAAACAAGGTCAACAGCAGATATTTCTCTTAGCAACGTTGCAACATTCATAACAGTGTGTCGGTTATGTGCTCTGACAAAAACTGCAAGTCTGTTATTAACACCTAAATACTCGTGTTATGTTATCGATGCCCTAAGCTGAAAAAATTAAATCATGTGTCTCTATATCGAGTGCATTTTAAAAAGGATTTTGAACAATATTATTCGGTCGGAAATTGAGGTAATGACGTTATGTGACGAGACGCCATCACCCTGCCATTAGGAATTCATTAATAATTCATCATTTTTAAACTAATCTATCTCTTTTAATTATCGATGACCTAGCAATATTTATACGCCATTCGATAGTAGAAATCTTACTTTATAAAATATGTTAAAATTAAGGTAGATTATCGGGCCTATCTAAAATATAGGACCCTCCGTAAGCGGAAGGTACTAAAATCGTACTGATTATTTGTTCATTGTGAAGCCAGACTTCAAACGTCGCTCGAAAAATCAAAAGGTCAAAATAAACAACTGTCTCCATGGTGAGTCATAAAATTGGCGAGTTAATTTGATGCAAATTTTCGATGCGCAGAGATATGATTGCTTTCAAACGGTGTCTTTCTTTTTAGCCGGAAGAAAGTTGTGCTAATCGGTGCTGCCAGCTGGTGGAGAACGAGAGTATCATTCGTGCGCTGTGATGTGGTCAATGTTATTTGTGTACTTACGTTATCGTTCGCTATCAGCGAGGCATGAGACGACACGAATCAGTGCGTCGAAAGTCATGAAGTGAGAGAATTGTTGCGGGATAAAACGTGGAGTTTCAGTTGGCTGAGACATGGAGGATGAACGTTTATAAGTAATCCTACAACGACATACCACCCTGCAAAACACTTCAAGGGCGTTTGGCAGGGGGGAATTAGAGGTTTACAAAGTTTTCCAGAGCTATCGGAAAATTTATTTTCCACTACATCTGTATTACACACCATTGAATTGATTTGTCGGGTACAGCTTCGACGTAGACGGTATCATGCCTAAAATTTAGCTCATATTTGTGAAGTTTCGCTTCCTAAAAAGTAGCAGGTTTATGCTAATTTATCAGTAATCATAGATACGAATGGAGCAACAGAATCCGTATTTTACAGCAATTTTAACTACACCAGGGTTGAAATTCGCTATGAAAAAATCATTTGACTTGACCGGGATTCGAATCCGGATCTCCCAATTGCCGGTCAGGTGTGTTGTTCCAATGATTTTATTTTATAACATTATCATATTACAGTATATTCATTAGCATACAGGACAAAAAAAGATCCGCTCCAAAGACACATACATTTATAATACATTTTTGTTTAAAGTATTTTTTAGGTACGTACATGAATATTATTTACATATTTTAGTTTTTTTATCTCTTTTTAATATAAAATACTATTAAAAGACGTTGAGCAGCCATGCCTTTTCATGCTCATAGGAGGGTAACTGTTTATTTACTATTTTAATTTTATCGATTAAAGCCGATCGTATATTTTTCTGACCTGTTTGACTTTCCACGAAAGTTGCTATTAGTTCTGTTAAGATTATACTTTTCTTGGCAGGAAATAATTTAAAATTTAGTGTTAACAGATTCTTTTCTCCAATATTTCCATCTCCGAGTGTGTCGAGTGTTAGCCAGTTACACAACCAAGCCATCTTCCTTCAAGGCGAATTTCGAGGGGGGTTTATGCGAACTAGATGTTCAGGCCTCAAGTCTACATTGTAGCACATGAGGCGAAGTCGTGCTGACAAAGCCACTGTCGCGGTGGATCATCATTTGTTAAATGCAATGTTTGGAAATTTTAACTACATTGCACAAAGCGTTTCTACGAACACAGTCATCTTCGTGTACAATTGTCTATTTGCTGAGTACTCTTTTTACACATCCCAGTTAACAAATAGCTTGAAGGGATATTTCCCGAATACGTATGCGTCCCGAAAGATCATTAGTTTTGTTTAAATCGTAGGTATTTAAGACATTATACAGTCTCTACATCTACATGACTGATAATTTTCCGAGAGCTCGCTCAAAACATTCACTTAAATTGATATGACTGAGAAGATCACGTTGGTATATTTGTTCGGAACCAATGTCAGCGACGTCGAGCTCTCGGGATAAGCTCGCTTCTAAGTCGCGAGAATATTCAAGCCCAACGTCAGGAATAAATTTTACTCCTTAAGGTGTCACTTTGTGGATATATTTTATATTGAATCCACCTTAAAAAAAGGTATTTTATTACTGTGGAAAAGTACAATTCCTGTTTTCAATATGGATTCAAATCTAACGTCAGCAATTATCACTGTACATATTCAGTGTATCATGAATTTTATGATGGCATTGCCCGTCCAAGAAAATTGCGCTGTTGAAGTGTTTTTTTTATTTTGCATATCATGAATTTTATGTGGGTACAGTCCGGCCAAGATAATAACGTGGTTGAATTGTACTGATTTGGCTTCGGGAGATATGAAAATTAATCAGTTTTTTTTAACAATTGCGTGATTTATGCAAACGGCATCATCTTAGAATCTTCTGTGTTTCCCTTCCTCATTAGACACGTTTACAAATTGTCTGCATTCATGTACTGTCCAATGCGCTATCTAACAAGGTCTTGAAGAGATTTTGTCTCTCTAATTGAGATTGGTGGAGAGGATGTAAAACAATAATATCCACCATCTGTTTGATATTTAAGGCTAGTAACTCTTGAAAAATATATTGGCTGCGTAGTGTAAGGTGCTGCACTCGATTTTCTTACAGTTTTCGCCGGGAACGCGGATTATTATTGATTTTAATAAATAATTATGCAATAGATGCTAGGATAATGCTGATTAAGGAGGTCAGTGCATGCTGATTTCTGGTAAATTATCGGTAGAAAATATCGTCACGTTGCAAAATTAGCACATGAGCCCGTAAGCTTGACAGGAAAATCGGGGTTAACAAAGATGGCGGACAGGCCACGCCCACGTAACAACTAACACTGACCGCCATGGCATGCAACCCTCTTCATCTACCTTCAAAGAAACAACCAAGTGATTAGAATACCGACATTTCGGAGGAGCAACAAAGGGAAAACAAAACTGCATAACTAAAGGCGGGTTTACACATGGAATTTGACTCATATGGAAGTTCCAAGTGTAGCGAGATCTGGAATCGTATCGCCGCTCGCAGGGAAACGTTCTGCTTACAAATAACTTCAGACTTTTTCCGAAAAAAATGGATAAGGGAAGTAAACAATGTATGTGCTAGCTACGAAAATCGCCCACGTTTGTCAGTAATGGCATTCGTATATCATTATTTTTCTTCCATAGGCAATCATGTGTTAAATATACTTGCATAAATTACATTAATTATGCATTATTACATCGTATCTAGTATGTGAATTGAGACAATTATTTTTACCTAATAGGCGATAAGTCATAAAGCATACCGTAGGGGTTCTTAATTATTTAAAATATTTTCAAGTACAAAAAATATTTACATGTGAAACAATGAGTCCTCGCACTGATAATTGATTAGTTGTTTATATTTTTAATCTCCTTTTGCTACATTTGACCAAGATTTCCCAGGATGCGACGCGATCTAGTGGTAAAATCGATATGCTACTTGCAGGCAAAATAGAAGCCAGTCTATTTTCTCTGCAAGTGCGCATCCCGGTCGATTACTGCCATTATCGACCCCTGCTGCCATAGAAGTCCGTGCTTGCATATCGAAGTGCCGACTGTTTGCGACTTGCAAGGTTACTGTCAAGGAAGTGACTTCCATGTGTCAACCCGCCTTTTAGTCGAATCAATCTGGGATTTTCTTTCCTAGGACAACAGAATGTGGTTTGTCATCGTCTTGGCTTCAAGAATATAACCTTAACTTTTTGTTCATTCTAAGTTTAAGAGCAGAAAACTCCATTGAAAAAAGGTTTATAGTTCTTAAGTCATTTGATTTTGAAGGAAGATATGATCGAGAGAAAACACATTCAAAAGAGTTTCATGGCCCTATTGACTTAATGATCTTTTTATGAGCATTTTATGAAGAGACGATTATCCCTGTTGTTAATGACGTCAATACCATTAATGTTCCGATAACCCGTATGTTTTCACTATATGTCATCGACCCTGTGTGATGTTAAGGGAAGAAAGCCCCTGACTTCCTTACGTGTGTACATGACAGACGAGTTTAACTACGATTCATGGTAGTTTTGACAATCGAACTCAAAGTGTAAATTTCTCGGGCTCGCCACCGGGTAAGATATTCATAGGCAGCCGACGTTTCGGGTTCCGACTCGTTACCCATTCTCAAGGCTACTGATGCGAGCTTGAAAAGACTGTTTACTTTGGCGCTAGGCGGGGCGGGATTGGTCGAGCCCCGATTGTTGTGGTGGAGGACCGTTGACCAGCGAGGACTTAGCTCTGGCGTTCTGAATTCTTCTCAGAATTCTATTCCAAGAGCTGCTGATCGTGTAACCAGTATCCCGGTTGAAATCCTTCCTCTCCGACCTTATCTCTATCGCCTCTTTGGTTAAGCGATCCCAAAATTGGCCGGATCGCCAAAGAACAGTCGTGTCATCCCAAATGATCTTATGGTCCCGACTCAGGCTATGCTCAACTACTGCTGATTTTAGAATGTCATTCGCCAGGAAAGTGTTAAATCATACATAATCGAACTCAAAGTTTAATTGAATATAAAAAAAGTTATAATTCTTTTTTAAATCGCCAGGCATTTGTATGTGACAACCATTTAGGTGACAGAGAGGGCATTACGTCATAACAGTTTAGCCTGACAACCAAAATAACAACCAAAATTGGTTTTTCCTTGTCTTTCCTTGCTTTCCTCCGGATACCACGTTGGAATAGACGAAATAGCGGGTGTAAAGCAGGAATATCAAACAACTGTTCGAAATAAAAGACAAGTACATCTTGAAAAGAATAGTGGCTAATTAGTGCAATGGATTGTAATCAATTATTATATATTTTTCACCGAGAATGCGGGTTATTATCAATTTAAATAAATTAACTACATGTGTTAGGAGAATACACATTGAATAAATAAGTGCGTGCTGATTTAGAATCGAACAGAAGAGAAAATTAAATTTATTTTTCCGGGACAAATGTGTCCCTTCGGAACGTATATGATGATTCATATCTTTAGAGTCTAACTACAATAGTTCAACATGCAAGATGTATTAATATCACATAATTCGACATAATATTTAACGAAACGGCAAAATTATAAAAATAAATCAGATTTTGTACATTAAAGCACAGTATTTAGTTCACTTGAAGTAATATTTCATGATATTTCTTTTTAAATTTGTTCGCATTTTCAGATTTGTTTACGTCCTCAGGCAATTGAAACTTTGCAAACTTTGCAAAAGGTGACATGGAAAAACCTAGCGTATGCAGATGTTCGATTGAGTGGTATATAAAGTTCTCCCATGCGGCGTGTGGGTCGTTTCTTTGTTATACCATTGTATTGTACATTACGGTGTAAATACGTGGGAAGTTCTGTCGTTATTAACTTTTACGTGAATGTTTCCTTATTAAGTAAGCGCTTATTTTGTATTTTTAGCCATCTGAGTTTTTCAAAATATCGTCGTCACGTGTTCATAATATGTGATCTCAAAGATAGATAATAAAGATAAATTTACGGTAAGTTATCGATGTAAAACATTATAAAAAGGCAAATTCTGTGCATCAGCCCATAAGCACATAGGAAAATTGCGTTTTACAAAGATGGCGGGCACGCCACGCCCACGTTGCAGCCTTTACCAATGGCCACCATAGCAACACCCCTCTCCATCTACCTCAACAGTGTAAACAACCAAAGTTGCCGGAAGAACTTTGAAAGAAGAAGAATTGTGTGCAATTTTTGTGTTTATCCGCTGTCTGAGAAGATATCCAACCACGTGCACAAATTCTGTTACTAAACAGTAAAAAGATTTGTTCAGTCGTGACTCAAAGGTGACTCAGTGAAACCAAATATTCTTTTGATACAGAGAAGTTTATCGAGTCTGTATCTTGCCTGATATCGGAAATTCGTGCTCTCAAGGAATCCGATGAGGTTTCGTACGTAAGAGATTCGGAATCGTCACTTTTTATTTGGGATTTTTCGACGTTATATTATTTTGTTTAGAAAGGAAAACATTGTTTACTTGACCAAGTAAATATGGCTTTGTTGACTCCATTTGAGGTTTATTAGCACGATCGGGGTTTCGACATTCCGTGTCATCTTCAGGTTGACCTGACCTGAAGATTCAGGTCAAGAAGGGTCAGGTTCAGACTTGGATCAGGTTCAAGAAGGATCATTTCCTGACCTGTTCAGACCTGACCAGGTTCAGATCTGGATCAGATCAAGAAGGATCAGGTTCAGACCTGAAGATGACATGAAGTGTCGAAACCTGGGTGGTGCTAATAAACCTCTAATGGAGTTAACAAAGTCATTTTTATTTGGTCCACTATGGATAACTTCCACAAAGTAAAGCCAGCAACCACTTTCCTTGTGTATATGGTTTAAGCTGTGGAGAGGAATGTTGAGCGGCGGGTATGGAAGTGTGGGAAATTTACAAGGCATCAGGGAAAACGATACCTTTCACCATTTAAAGGTCAGGGATATTCTAAAACTTCGCAGGAATAATGCTATGCCAAAGAAGTATTCTTTCGCATTAAAAATCTCTTTTGATAACTCATTGAATTGCTTCCCCCATTCATTTGCGTACTATGTACTCCTAGAAACTGAGCCCCTGTCGGTCTAACGGCCCAACCCTCTAAAGGACCATTTTTTAGCAGAACCGTCGGTGATTGCTTGATAATGGATTCACCGTAGTTAATACAGAAAAAAGTACGTAATTTTCAAGGCAAGAGAGAGGAAAGCGTATTTAAAAAGTTCGTGAGATGGTCTTGACTGTTTCCATGGAGAAAAGGAGGGTAAAATTTCTTTTTAAGAACGAATTAAGTTCTTACATATAATCAGAGAAATGTTTGATATCTTAAATTACGTTTCTTCTCTGTTAGAAATGCGAACATTCATATACCAACTCTTAAAACGTTTCATTTTCTTTAAATCTCCACCTCTTCCGAGATTCGAACCAGAGGCTTCGGGATGGTCCCTACTGTGCCTTTTTAGGCACCCTGGCTACCGTACCTAGCCCAATCCCACGGCTGCCAGGATCGGCCCAAGACGTCCAACGCAAAGAACGTCCTACGTAAGGTAAAATGTCATTTCTGGACGTCCAATAAGCGGAATTCCGTCCGCTAGGTAGTTTGAGATATCTTTGAACATAAAATTGAATTAGTTTGGCCTCCTCATTGAGAAAAATATCTCAGAAGTTAATAGAAGAAATTTTATTAAAAGTTTGAGCGGAAAATAACTTATTAAACTACTTTTTGGTCTTATTTAGCTTCAGAAACTCTGTTAGAATCCTTATTGAAAAGATGCCTATTACTTTTACACAATAATTGTATAAAAAATTCATATACGAAGTGACACCTGAAGGCGTTAAGTTTCTTCACAGACTCATGTTTCTTTTAGATTTCTTGAGGATAAACGTTATGAGATTAGAAGAGAATAGAGTATATATTTATTATGCTCTGGGCATCACCCTTGGAGCAAAATTACTACAAAAAATGATATGCCTGGCTCAGCAATATTACAACACAAATTTGATTGCATTTATGCGGTTGATAGTTGAGATACAACATACAATTTGATATTTGGGGTACAGCATACGATTTTTATGGAAAAAAAATTTGAATGTAATTCATGGAAAACGAAGACATAGATACAGTGATCAGATACAAAACAAAAAAGAGGATGGATAAGGAAACAATATTACAAATTGCAAGCCGTAATTTATTAAGTACATTAAGTTACATTTTGCTCTGCATTGGGTCTTGTCTTGAGTCTTGAATAAGTCTTGAATAACGTTTAATGAAATGTATAAATGTTTTCAGTTATCGGGCAGAGAATTCCAAAATTTGGAGGCAGTAATTAAGGAAGTAGTAAGAACGGCTTGTGATAAATAGTTGTTCCAGGAATTGGATAACGTAAAGAACAGTCGTTTGTACGAGACGATTTCTGGGTAGTTACTGACCTGGCTTTAAACATTGCTGTAAGGTAATTAGGGATTTTCTCCTTAAAAGTACTAAAGAGAAGGGTCCCTAATAAATATTTTGTGTGGTTACAAAGGTTTAGCCAGCCTAGGCTAGTTTCATACTGTGTTACAAGAGCATCCCAAGATCTAGCCAGCCTAGACTAGTTTTATACTGTGGTACATGAGCATCCCTTCAGAGATTAAATACAAATCTTACTGAAGAATTTAGTTGCATTTGTAGTTTTTATCCAACTCTTTAGGTTTGTCATTAAAAACACGGCTGCAATAAACAAAGGAAGGGAATATCAGTGTGGAGATTAACATTTTACGCGTGGAAATAGGGAGTAAGTACTGATGAAGTTTTAACTGATGGAGAGATATATGAACTTTATAACAGATGTCATTTACATGTTGGTTTCAAGACAGATTCCTCGCGAGGGTAAGTCCAAGAGCGCGAACTGATACGTTATAAGGAGAACTATCAGGAGAGCAAGCTATTATTCATCTACATCTACGAAATACCGTGCAAGCCACCACTTGGGTGTGTGGCACGGGGTGATTCCACACCAGGCATGCAGCACTCATCCCAGTTCAATCAGAACCGCGCGCGTTCCCCCGAATGCCAGGCGCAGGCCAAAGCAGTCAGGGTAACGGTACTCAGTCAGACCACAAACTTGGAGAGTGATACGAAGAACATGCTACCATGCAGCACACTACTCAAGATATAACTACTGGTTATTCTTATTAATGCGACAAATAAATAGCTCTACAAGGTACTTAGACATGCAGGAGTATATTATACCGTAGATTGCATGAGAGCTTAGTATCTACAATCCATGTTAAGATATTTAGCACTACTGAAAAAACCTATTTAACCTGGTCAGTATCCTAGAACTGATCTATCACAACTATTATGGTCCCTTTTTGGACGTGGAAAAAATGACATCTTAAATCTATCGGTTCTGCAGTCGTTTTTCTTAATCTTATTCCTGTAATCGTTCCTACCTTAATAGTTTGGCTCTGGCAAAATATTTTAACGTCTGGCAAAAAATAGTCATCATCAAACTTTCGTAAAAGATTTTACCTATATTTCTCCCTTCGATCGGATGCCTCTAGTGGGTGGGAACTACTAGATAGGTGGGAACCTCTTCCCACCCTAATTCCCTCAACAAATTTGCAACACTACTATGATTATCATAACAATTTTTAAAAAATCTAGCTGCCCTCCGCTGAATGCGAACTATATCTGAAACTAGTCCTACTTCATAAAGGTACCATATACTAGCGGCGTACTCCAAGTGAGGTCTCACGAGAGATAAATAACATCACTCCTTTACTTTCTCGTCACACTTTCGTAGTATTCTTTTAATAAATCCTAATTTACGATTTGCCTGTCTGCAAATTTCACGTATGTGCTTCCCCCACAAGTCCTGAGTAAGGGTCACTCCTCAGTACTTAACTGACTCTACATTCATTAGTTCGGCTTGATTTATTGTGTACGTCTCGTTGGTTAAGCTACTCTTCCTCTAAAAATCGTTAACAACAAACTCTTTACAATTTAATTCTAACTGCCAAGTGTCGCACCTTTCGTTTATAGCATCTAGGTCTTTAGTGTTGCCGCGAGACTCGAGACTTTCTCGTCTCGTCTTAACAAATGTAGCTGCACTCCGATGTATGCGATCTGTACGAAAACGAGACGAGACCGTAGTGGAGAATTCGAGACGAGAATCGGGACGAGACCGCTTTATGACGAGACGAGACGATACCACTTCCACGAGACTCGAAAGTCTCGAAATACAGATATATATGATTAATTGATATTCGGTATTACATTATCCCTAAAACTACATCCTTCTGCTATTACGAAGTAAGTGTCACGTTTTCCTAAAGTATTAAATTTGCAATATGATTCAATGATAACTTTCCGATAAATTAGGTTACTATTAAAATGTATTATTTGCCGATACTACTATTTCTGATGGCATGAACGTGACTTCTGGAGACGAATACGAGAGAGTTATTGGCTTACTACTTTTCCTTATTATCTAGTATAAATATCATGGAAAACTTATCAAGCAAAAAGTTTTTTTCTAATACAGCACAATACAGTTCTACAATAAATACTATTTTCTAAAGCAGTTCTTTTGATTGCTCACTTCTACGATAAAAATACTACTAAGTAAATAATAACGATAAGTATATTTTGGCAAATATCTCGGAAAATAATGTGAAAGGGGTAGAATTATCGGTGCCATTGGATAGGGGAGATATTTTTCTTTGAAATGAGACCAAATTCATTGATTTCAAGGTAAAATGATATTTCGCTCAAACTAACTTAAACAGATGTACTCAAGGGAAGTGTGGTCCAAGAAATATTTTCGACTTTCATGAAAAACTATCAAAACATGCGCTGAATGCCTGACGATTTTCGCTCCTAACACCACCTTAGGGTGGCATAGAGGATACAATGTGTGCATCTAACCCTTCAACAGATTCACGCTCTTTTACTCTTTCATTCGTCCTTCAGTCCCTCGAATTAAAATGTTTTTTAGAACAATCTGTGAAAACCTTTTAAGAAACTCATTCAGTTCTCCTTCTGCGCAGTCAATAATCCCTGTTCGCTTGTCTCTTGTTTCATTATTTGCCATTAGACATTTGCTAACTTAAATATATATCTGACTTCTCTCTGTGACCGAGGAAGGGCTAACACCCGAAACGTTTCTCAGTAAGACTTTCTTTTTACTTTCGTCTTTTTACCCCCCTATAAGTCTCCTTTATAATTGTGTGTGTGTGTGTATATATATATATATATATATATATATATGTATATGTATAAATTTTTTCTGCTTGGAATCGGCCATCATTTCATCTTCACACCACCATTGTCTTTGTAAATTTTATGTGTTCCTATCCACTTTCTTTCTACCTTTCTGTATGAACATTTATGTATTTTCCGCTGAGCGGTCTGAGTGAATGAACGAACGATTATATATATATATATATTAACATGTTCTCCGATCTCATGCTAACAGACAGTATGATGTACTAGCGAAACCCAAATTCCCAGTTTACGGGGAGGGTACGCCATCTTCAAGTTCACTTAATACTATCTAACGGAGCCTTAATGAGTGTGGCAAAATCACTAAATTGCATATACTGATACATATTAATTCTAGAATTATTGCGGAGCCAGAAAAGCATGAAATATTTAAAAGAACTAAATGATTTACGATAATTTACTAACATGAATTTTCGGTTTAGAGCAGAAGAGAATCTTAAATTAAATTTTTCATTTCGTACTTCCCCAAAAAAAACTACTAGCTAGAGGTCATGGTAATTACAGAATTTAATGGTATCTCGGATTATACTTGTATGTGGTGTAAAGTATCGCCCATCGGCACTAGCAATACTGCTTGTAGATTGCCTGCCAAGAAAAAAAGGATGCCGCAATTTCGGATTCCGCGTCGCTCATCACCTCGGCGAAACGATGGATAAAAATTGGAATTATCTATGTACCTCTTCCTGCATGATATTACCTTACTAGGTTAGTCATGATGTTTATTATGATGTCGTTAAATTGTGTTAAGGTTGATACAAGAAAAAATAATGAATATAATTGGCTTTCTTTTGCCTTTAACAGTTTTCATTTGTTTTTATTTTGCTAACCAAAATTCCATTAAATGAAGAAGTCCACTACTGGAGAATCTAACTGGCATTTATTCATCACCCACTCATTCCAACTCCATCCTACTTTTTCCACAAACACCTGGGAGGTACTCCATTTTTTCTGTATTCAGTCCATTCTTAAAGAGGCAGGGTAACTCGCGAAAAAATCTGTTTGCAGACTGTCGACTTTTACACTGCTACGATGGATTGGTGGCAGATAAAATCCTACGGTTTTCATGATTCAATGCAAAGAGAAGCTATGTCGCAAGTTATCTCTTTTGTATGAGATTCCTACCTTATTAAAGCGATAAACGCGTTTAGTAAGTCTAAATTAACCATTTTCAACCATCCTGTAGATTTCAATCGGTTCCATGTCTCTCAAGTCTCTCTTTACGAAATATCTCGCCCTAAAAAGTACAATTAGAGTGAAAAATTATCTGATCATCGAAAAAAGTTAAATAAGGGAGAATTTCTATTTTAAATTCAGAACCATGAGGGAAATTACTCGGTAAATACAATAGTTGACTTGATGGCGCAGAAATACCTCAGTTGTCGAATTATTGATGTGATGATACTGAATACTCTTTCAAGATGTTGAACCCCACCGTTTCATTCCCGAAAAGGACAAAATTGCGGCAGATGGTACTTTACTGTCATAATAGGATGCTGAAGACGGTGTTGCAGTTGCTGAAACAAAATAAATCCAACCTGTCTTTCACCATGGACATACATAGCTGGAAAACAGTACTACAGAATCACGACTCATTTCATAGACGAGAAGTGGGAGTACCAATCTCTTGACATCGACTTTGTTCTATGTATTGGCAACCACATAGGATGGGATATTGCTGAAGTTTATATAAATACCCTAAATTCCTTTTAACTTGAGCACAAACTGCAAGGAGTTTACGTAGATAACGCCTCCGCAAGTACTAAATTCATGGAGGAACTCGGCAAGATGCTACCAAGTTTTGATAGCACTGATCAGCATCTTATGTATGTGGCCAATATACTTGACCTTGCAGTGCAAGATCTTTTAAGAATGTTGTCTAAATTTTAAAGTTCTGATGAATAAATTAGGAGAAAATTACGTTATCCTTCCACTCTTATCGTTCCATTTAACTTTTTGTTGGATAAGCTAGAAAAAATTGCTGAAATAAGGGGTAGCAAGCATGGAAGAAATGGGAAAAAGAGATGCAGGATAAATCCCTATTGAAACTTGAAGAAAATTTCAAAGTCTATCACGATAAGTATTCCACTCTAATGCAATTCGCTTAGTCAATGGATCAAGTTAATCTTGAGAGGTCTGCTTTGGTAGAAAGTGATGAGGAAGACCTGCTAGATAAATATTCTCTGTATGAGCAGGTACGACCCCGCCCTGAGAGGTGTGTTCTTTCAACTGAACTTTCCACTTTTATTTACCCCTTGTCGATTAAGTTAACTTACTATAAATATTTGGCCCCAAAAGATCAGAAAAATTAATCTCTGAACTTTTCTTTAAAATTTTTTGACTTTTCAATAGAGTTTCCGCCCCTTTTTATTTATCAGATAATGGATTTACTAAATTTACCCCTAGTCAGTCATCCCAGTATGAACAAATGAGGAGAGAACTTGAAGACTGTCTTCAACAGCCGAGATCCCCTAGTAATGTAAACATATTGTCTTGGTGGAAGGCAATTGAGCCAACCTTTTTCAGCGCTGGAAAATATGGTGAGAGACTTAATTAGCTGTCCTGCTACATCTGTTCCAGTGAAAAGATTGTTCTCACGGGCGGCATTGACAGTGGGAAAGCACAGAAACCGCTAATGCCACGAATCTGGCAGAAGTTTACTCTGCGTGAACTCGTAGGAGACGTGCAATTTGGCTAGTCAAATAAAATAACTGATCTTAATTTACTTGTTTGAAACCCGAAAATTATTTAAACTAATTTTTTAAGCAAAAATTTTCATTCTTTTTTTAAAATAATGACATAATTTTTACTGTTATATTTTTTAACCTTCTGTGGATTTCTCCGTTCTAAAGTTATGGTTATATAGCCATTTTTTACTAATTTCATGTTTAATATTTTTAATTTATTCATTAAGTATCAATAAAATCATTGTTTGTACATTCAGTTTGATGGATTCGGTATCCAATTTAATATATATTAAAAATTCATATAAGTGTCATTACTATTTCGAGTGTACCAATTCAGCGATTACGTACGCAAAGGAAACTGGACTATTTATGGTACTTTATTTTGGGGGAAACGAGACGAGACGAGAGTCTCGTCCGAGTGTCGAGACCGAGACGAGACTGAGGTTCACGAGACGAAACTCGAGACGATACCAAAGTTCAGAAAACGAGACCGAGCCGAGACTGGCTCAAGTCTCGTCTCGTCTCGCGGCAACACTAGTCACACCGGATGTAATAATCATTGTAAGATATTTAGCATAACTGAAAAAACTATTTAACTTAGTCAGTATCCTAGGACTGATGTATCACAACTATTATGATCCCTTATTGTACGTGGAAATAAGACATTTTAATACTATCGGTTCTGCAGTCTATTTCCTTAATCTTATGCTGTGATCGTTTCTACCACAGTACATCTACATCTACGTGATACCCTGCGAGCCACCACGAGGGTGTGTGGCAGGGGGTGAAGATCACCAAACATGCACTATTGACATGCAACTAGGATATTTAAGGGAGACATGCTAGATAATAGGGTCACATGGAGTTAGATGGGTAGTATCTGCATAATAAGAAAGGGATTATTGGTTGTTATTACATGCATCATGCACTACAGACTACTCTAACTATATTTCACCTACCTATCCCTATGCTACGCGGCCTATTGTTCTCTCTTATAGTACGAGGGAAAAATGACATTTGAAATCTATCCGTACGACAATCTATCCCTCTAATCTTGTTAATATTTTCAAACCTAGCATAATACGCAGGGGTTCTCAATATATATCTAACGTCATCTGTGAACAACTCTGTTTCGAATTTACTTAAAAGGTTTAACCTATATTTTAACCTGCGTTCTGATAGTAATTCCCATCCTAGTTCTTCTATTAAGCCCGCAACACTTATACAATTATCATAACGGCCTTTAACAAACCTAGCGGACCTTTGCACGCGCTCTAATTCTTTTATCATACCTTCCTCGTACGGATCCCATATACTAGCGGCATATTCTAAATGAGGCCTGACAAGTGTAAAATAGCTTCTTTCTCGTACTTTCTCATCGCATTTGCGTATAACCCTTTTTACGAATCCTAATCTACGGTTTGCTACACTAGTTATTTCCCTGATGTGTTTTCCCCATGACATGTCTTCAGTGATGGTGACGCCTAAGTATTTAATTGATTCTGCGTTACATAATTTGTTTTCTTTGATGCAATAATTATTCCGGGGAAAGCCATTCTTTTTCCAAAAATTCATAATCGCGCATTTCTTCAAATTTAATTCCAGTTGCCATCTATCACACCAATCATCAATCGCATCTAAATCCTTAACTAAAGGGTTCAAGTTGGATTCAAGGCAGAATAGGGTGGAGAGACGCAGGCAACTGCTGAGGATGATTCAAACGTAATAGCTATGATAATTTTCCGTCATACACAACACGCACGGCACCGCAGTCACGCGGAAGTCGTGACGCAACCATTCCGGAGTTGCGGTCTAATCGCCCGCTGGGAGGGAATGGCTGAGCGTGGCAAAAACACGTCGGTGACGGTGCGTCAGTACATAGAAGAGGGTCGGCGGGAGAGGGGAAATGAATGATGTGTAGATATTAGTTCGGAGAAAACGCATGACCGGACGCGACAGCAGGCCAACACACACAAGCAGATACATACACAGTGCGAGCGAGTGCCCTCCCTCGAGCCACATAGCCAGTTGCGCAGGCGATCGCGGCGACCCCCTGACTGAACTGAACCGGATTAGGTCAAAGCGCGAACGAGGAGCAAATCCCAACGCTGATATGCGTGGCGCACGAAAATCTCGACGTCGAGGACTTCCTTCGAAGTTCCAAAGTTCGTGTTTTCACATTCCGAGGGCGTTTACTTAAATATGGGACGAAGGGAGGCCTCTTGCGCACCACACGACGGGAGAGAGAAAACTCTCCGCTCACCACGACAACCGCCGCGGCTTCGGACTGCGAAGATCTGATTCTACAGGTGGCGTGTGGCAGCCTATGTAGTGCATTGTAGAAGCGGGTGAAATGCCTTATCTTAATGGAAAAAGAACAAACTTTGCAAGTTTCACTGGTGTTATTCACGACCCGGGTTTCGACAGTTTATGTGACAGTTTATGTTGACAGTGGATGTTCACATGTACAGTTTATATTCACAAAAAACTGTCGAAACCCGGATCGTGAATAAAACTTACTAGTGAAATTTGCCAATTTTGTTCTTTTTCCATCACGGAGAAATTTCACAAAATTACCCCTGACATTGTTCGTTTTGTTAAAAGTGCTTGCGCCATAGCTTAAATTGATTAGTAACAAATGGTAGCATTTGTAGGTAGCTTTGGGTTTGTGGGTAGCATTTGTAGGTGGGTAGCTTATGTAGCATTTGTAGTACACCCTCAGTGTAGTGCATGTCGATGAAAGTTATTACTTCACTTTAGTACATATTGGTGATAAGTCACCCCCTACCAAACACCCTTGTGGTGGCTTGCAGGGTATTAGTTGGATGTGGATCTGCTCCCCGCGAGTCGATATTTTGAACTTAATAAAAACGGAGCTCTGCCCACAACCACCCCAAAATAAAATTCATCCTTTCAACTCCCTAACATCACAAATGAACCCTCTCTGACCCTCGGTAACGTGCATATTTTTTCTCATTTATTAAAGAATATTACTAATGATTACGCGTATGAAATGTTTCGCTCAATGCTATGCATGAACGAATATCGTTCCAACCAATTTAACTAGAAGGCTTTGATTGAAAATAACTAGTGTGGCAAACCGTAGATTAGGATTCGTAAAAAGGGTTCTAGGCAAATGCGATGAGAGAGTATGAGAAAGAAGCTATTTTATACCTGTCAGGCCTCATTTAGAATATGCCGCTAGGAAATGGGATACGTACGAGGAAGGTATGATAGAAGAATTAGAGCGCGTGCAAAGGAGATCCGCTAGGTTTGTTAAAGGCCGTTATGATAATTGTATGAGTGTTACGAGCTTAATAGAAGAAATAGGATGGGAATTACTATCAGAATGCAGGTTAAAATATAGGTTAAACCTTTTAAGTAAATTCGAAACCGAGTTGTTCACAGATGACGTTAGATATATATTGAGAACCCCTGCGTATTATGCTAGGTTTGATCAGATTAACAAGATTAGAGAGATAGATAGTCGTACCGATAGATTTACAATGTCATTTTTCCCGCGTACTATAAGAGAGAACAATAGGCCGCGTAGCATAGGGATAAGTAGGTGAAATATAGTTAGAGTAGTCTGTAGTGCATAATGCATGTAATAACAATCAATAATCCCTTCCTTATTATGTAGATACTAACCATCTAGCTCCATGTGACCCTATTATCTAGCATATCTCCCTTAAATATCCTAGTTGCATGCCAATAGTGCATGTTTGGTGATCTTCATCCCCTGCCACACACCCTCGTGGTGGCTCGCAGGGTATCACGTAGATGTAGATTTGATGAGAATGAGTGCACTAAAGATAAGCAAGATTCGTGAAACGCCGTTATAATTGTCGTAATGGCATTACTGACCTCTTGCAACAACTTGTGTGGGAATCGATTTCAGACCGTCAATTGAAAATTGGACTCAATATTTTATGTACATTTAAAACAAATTCATTTCCAGATGAAGTTATCAATATCTTACGAAATTCAACACCCTACGGTAGATCAGATCATGAAATAAAATAAGGGAATTTTGTATAACATACAGGTTTATAATGTTGGTTTTCCCGAGATCGGTAAGAGACCATAATAGCTGCTTTAAGACTTTGTAGTAGGTTAGTTGACAAGCAGTGTAGCTGATTAAATTAACATGACAACTCCATACCAGTATTTGTTCTTGATGCTCAATTTGACGACATTTAAACGATGTTTTGCGCATGTAGGTCCAAATGTTTACAATTTATTACCCAATTACTGTATTGAATCTAAATCTGTAAAAATATTACCACAATTGTGCAGTCATGGCTTCTCACTAAAGAAAGTGTTGATAATATAATATTATTATAGCTGTGTTTGACATAATTTTATAAATTGCTAATTTGTAGGTTCTTTATGTACGCACTCACATCGCTATATAAGTGCGTCGGTCTCGGCATATAAGCCATATGCATGTCTAATGGCCGTTGCAGGAACGACACATACGTATTCCATAGAGCTAAGGCACCCATGAGCCATGGAAACCTTTCAGTAAACGTTGCAGTAACATTCGATAAATTTGTTTTCAGAAATGGCTTCATAACTTGTGGTAGGCTTGTACGATGAGTCGGTTAATCAAATTCATCGACGATGATTTTAGTCATCGCGTTGCGATGAACCGCGTCGATGACTATGAATGTCATCGATCATCGACGGCGATGAATTCATCGCCGTCGATGTGTCCATGAATCCACTGACGTCGATGAGACCATGAATCCACTGACGTCGATGAGTCGATGAATTAACTGGCGTCGATGAATTGATAAATAAACTGACGTCAATGGGTCGATGAATTCACCGAGGTAGATGAGTCAATGAATCCATCCCCATTATATGATAATTATTTGTGTTGCGTCGCCCGCCCGTGCCTAACCCTACCTTTCCGTCGGCGATGAATTCATCGACTCATCGTCGTCGATGACAATCATCGAAACCGAATCATCTCGATGATGTTTTTTCATCGACCCTCGATGGGCAAATTCGTTCATCGCACAAGCCTAACTTGTGGAATGGAGGTATGAGCTCCATAAGTAGCCAAGATGGCGAAAGCGCGAAGAACTGCTAGGAGTTTTAGCTGCGTGAGAAAATAGTTCTTTTGGACAAATGGCCTGCTTATTTACTCTGTCTTTGACAACAATTATGCGCACTAGCAATTATACGTGGGATGAACGAGTATAAATTATATCCAGCGATTTTAGATTGGATCAAACATTCGAAGCAATTAACTATTGTCGGCCCCGGTGGCGGCGGGGTAAAGTCCTCGCCTGCTAACCCGAGGGTCGCGGGTTCGAATTCCGACTGGGTGGAAAATTATCTGCCCAGGGCATGGGTGTCTGTGTCTCGTCCGTTGTTACTGTTGTTCACCCGACGTCAAATGGCATCTTGTACTGTATTCGGGGCAGTGAAAATAAATAAAAATTAAAAAAAAATAAATAAAACTATTGGTTGATAAGTTATGAATCTGGTCGATGTGTTCCTGCTACCCAAATATTTTTATGAGGTCCATAACTTTATGGATGTCATAACTATTGATGCCATAACTAAATGTTCTTGCAACAGGCCATAAGAGATTTAAAGCGTAAAGTATAACCATCTGATGGTAGCCTTAAACAGGTTCTCCTTCAAGGCTACCTAAAATTACTCGCAACCTGTCATTAGGAATATAAATTTGTGTCGGAGTGATAAACACTATTGTTTTTATGAATACATCACACACTACCAATGCGTACCAGAGGGTTAATTTTGACCCAAGGCCATCTCTTCCCTGTTTCAATCGAGTTTTGTCGTATTAGAATGGAGTTTTATTTTCTTTCATTGAAGTATATGGACGATTGGGCAGCCGGACGTGAATACCAAAGGGTGATTCGCCGCATGAAGATCCGACAGACCTTAACTTCGCAGGAGGAATTGAACCCGGGACGTCTTTAAAAAATTGAGACCGTGGATGTCAATTTCTCTCGTTCATATTATACTTTTCTTCCTTTTCATTCCTCGATAATTCTTCCCATTCATGACCCTTAACATGTTGGTTTCCAAGGGTTGTTGTCGACCCAGACGAGTAAAATTATCTGGTGTATTCTTTTCCTCATAGTCTTCATCGTATGTACGTCTTTTATCTCTAACTCTTCGTAGGAATTATTCACTGATTATTGTGATGTCGTTTATTTATTTTCCTCATTTGTCATCATCACCGCACTTTCTGTACTTCTAATCCTCTTTACTCAGCGGCTTGTTGTTTTTGAAGTTTCACTGTCTCGTGTAATTACTTTCTCGAAAGAATAACCTCCTTTATATGGGATTGACGAGTCTTTGCCTTAGTGGGTTAATAATGATTCCTAGTTTGTGTAATCTTCAGGAAGTGTGGTATTTGAGTTTCGTTTGATGTATTGGAATTGAGAAAATCTCAGAATAAGAGTTTTAAAAAATTATCAAGTTCAGTTGATTGATCGTTAAATATTTTACCTCTCTATTTCCTGGAAGGAAGAAAAAAACCTATTTAGTGCGTCTCCGATACTATTTTAAGATAGCCCTCCCCTTTTTTACCATGGAAGTTGAATTTTATCCTTGTGTATTCGTTGTTTGGTCATGTTTAAGGGACCTAATCTGCGGGTCTAGTTTGATAATAGCAGCGAATTTATGAAATTATTAATGAATACTTCTCTCTCCTGATAGTTCTCCTTAAAACATTTATCAAGTTGTGTAAATTATTAGTTGAATTATTTATTTATTATCTAGCAAGATAAATAGACCGCAGTCATGTCAAGTAAAAAATTCTTATGGAATAGCATACATCTACATCTACGTCATACCCTGCAAGCCACCCAAAGGGTGTGTGGCAGGGGGTGCTTCCACACCAGGCATGCATGAATGATACGGCAGAAGACCGAAATTGCATTGAAACCCTTGTTCCACACTTGCAAAGCGCCAATTAAAAATCTAATAACCAGGAAACATTCTATCGACAATTGTTCCAACATGCAAGGGATACAAAGACTACTACTACAGTTTCAAAATATCATGCATAAATAAGAACATCAATATTTACATCATGCATAAATAAGAACGTGGAGAATATGCAGAAAAAGATTTACTGTCTGCCTATTGTCACAATTCGAACTATTCATGACGACTATCACAGCTGTTATGGTCCAGAATGGTACGCGGGAAAAATGACATTTTATACCTATCGGTTCTACAATCTTTCTCTCTAATTTTATTGGCGCGATCTAATCTGCCGAAGTACGAGGGGGTCAATAGTATGTTTTTCGACGTCGTCAGAGAAATGATTTTCCTGAAATTTATTTAGGAGGTTAATCCTATGATTTAATCTACGCTGTGATAGCGATTCTCATCCTAATTCTTCTAACAGTCCAGACACACTAGCATAGAAAAGGAAGAAATTTGAATCAAACTTTGAATTAGGCAATTGAAGGTGAAAAAGATGAAATACTCCTAACGTGTGGGTATTACCTTGCTTAATTATCATTTAAGATCATCATCTTGGTTTTCTTATTTTATACCCTGCTACCAACACTATGTGAGGTTTTTTCTCTGAGAAACGAAGGACGCCAAATTTAATTCAATTTTTTTCTAACTGATCTTCTGAGGGCTTAAATGGTGTAAGTCAATTTTTTTACCATGTTTTAGGTTAGAAATTAAATCTAGATGTTCAAAAGGCCCTGCTAGCCACCTCAACGATATGTGGCAGAGGGTGAGTAATTGTGTTGCACCTCTATTAAACAGCAGTGATTAGGAAGAGCCTGGTGACTATAGATCTATTTCCCTCGCATCTTTCTCATGCAAGCTGCTGGAACATATAATCGTCCCATGTTGGGATTTTAGGCTATAATCACGCCCGTGAAACCTCACTTGGAACACGCCGCTAGTATATGGGACCCTTGCAAAGTAGGACTAGTTTCAGACATTGATCGAACACAGCGGAAGGCAGCTAGATTTGTTAAAATTTGTCACAATAAACATAGCTCTGTTACTGATTTGTTGAGGGAATTAGGGTGGGAATCTCTCTACGATCGAAGGGAAAAAATAGATTAAATCTTTTACGAAAGTTTGAAGTAGACTATTTTTTGCCGGACGTTCAATATATTTTTGTTTGTTAGAGCCAAACTATTTAAGCAGAAATGATTACAGGCATAAGACTAAGAAAATAAAAGGCAGAACCAATAGATTTAAAATGTCATTTTTTCCACGTACTATGAGGACCCTAATAGTTGTGATGGATCAGTTCTAGGTTATTGGTGTTTTTCGGGTTCTCTCCGCGTTGCTCTATTTTTCTAGACGACCGTTTCGCAGGCCAGTTCTAGGATACTTTGACCCTGACTAGATAAAATAGGTTTTTGCACTTCTGCTTAATATCGTAATATCATTAGTAACTACTAACCTCACGTGTAATATCCGGCATAATATAGCTCCTGCATGATTTGGTACCTTGTATTACTACTTATCGGTCGCAATAATTATAACCATTAGTCGTATCTTAAGTAGAGTACTGCATGTTAGCATGTTCGTCCTCGTAGCACTCTCCTAGTTTCTGGTCTGACCGCGCACTGTTATCCTGCCTGCTTTTGGCCTGCGCCTGGCATTCAGGAGTAACGTGCGCGATCCGGATTTCAGCTGGGATGAGGACTTCATGCCTGGTGTAGAATCACCCCGTGCCGCACTCCCTAGTGGTAGCTTGCACGCTATTTCGTAGGCGTAGATTTAGATACTTCATAAAAGTATCGTAACTATGTCGGAAATCAAAAACTTTTAAGTAATGGTCCACTAATAATTTTATTGTTTACGACCCGGGTTTCGTCACGTAATGACATCTTCAGGTCTGAAGATGAACCTGAAGATGTCATTACGTGACGAAACCTGGGTCGTGAACAATAAAAATATTAGTGGACCATTACTTAAAAGTTTTTGATTTCCGATATGGAAAGGTTCCACAAAGTGAAGCCTGAATTTATTAGTTATATCGTAACTATGACTGATTCATTAGCAACCGATAGTGTTATTCCTCTGTTTTTTTATATATTTTGCTCATTAGCGGTGTGATTCAAGCTTGATTTTTTTGCAGTGGGAACCAGCCACTGTAAGGGTTTACCTTATTATTTGTTTTACTCAAAGCTTTATGTTACAAAAAGTGACAGTAATGACTTTATAATCATCAGAATGACTTCACAACACCAATCTTGTTTCCAGCGGCCTTTCCTTTTATGTCTATATTTTCCTGATTTCCGTGGACACGCCTATTTCTAGCGTGGACATATGGAGACGCCCCAAAGTGGCACTCGCCCCACTTCGAGTGCTGAGTGCATCTCATTGTCACCCGCGAATCCCTCGAGCAGATTTTTTTAAAAGCTGGGTGACGTCATCGCCACGTGAAAGTGAGATGCGGAATTAATGGGAGAGAGGGAGAGAGAGATAGCGAGCTGTCACGTGACTTCTCCTTCGAGGGCGAAATGCGAATATCGTTTCTGCAAAATACACTCCCGTTAGTCGGTGAACACAGCTCTCGCTCTCTCTCTCGTGATTCGTGAGTCATTCAGTGCTCATTGTTTTTTTGGTTTTTCTGGAAAGTAGTAAAACATTCTTGGTCCAAACTTCACCTGATTTCATCTGTTTATACGGTAGAAATATCCGTGCGTGTAGTAATATATATGATAAGAAACGTACGTTTACACGCCCAGGAGAAACTTTATGCGTATAGAATTGAATGAATTAGAAACATATGTTAAGTTCCATAAGGTTACGTGAAAAGTAGCGTTACATTGACAAGAAACCAAATCTATAATAGGCAATTATTCACTTATATCCGCACGAATTATTAATCTATTGTTACGAAATACCGCGCAAAGCACCACTAGGGTGTGTGGCACGGGATGATTCCACTTCAGGCATGAAGCCCTCATCTCAGGTGAAATCAGAACCATGCACGTTTCCCCGTATTAAAGCGGTCAGGTTAACAGTGCACGGTCAACACAGAAACTAGGAAATCCCTACGCAGAGGAACCTTGTAGTACACTACTTAAAATACGACCATTGGTTATGACTGCTGCGACAGATAAATAGTCCTACAAGGTACTAAATCATGCTAGATCAATATCATTCCGGAAATTGCATGCGATGTTAGTAGCTAATAATAATGTTAAGATACATGGAACAAGTGAAAAACCCTATGTTACCTAGTCAGGGTCAAAGTATCCTAGAACTGATCTATCGCAACTATTATGGTCGCTTATTGTTCGTGGAAAAAATGACATCTTAAATCTATCACTTCTGTAGTCTATTTTTTTAGTCTTATGCCTGTGATCGTTTCTAGATGGATATTTGGGGAGGCGACCGACGACTAGGGTCATTTGCGCCATAGAGGACAGGTAAGGGAGGAAGGGTGGATAGATACCCGGCGTCGGCATTAGCCTACTCTTAACGAAAGGCGCCAAGGGAACCACGGCTTAACGTCTCATCCGACAGACGGAGTACTCTACTTGAAGTGCCCTCCTGTGATCGTTTCTAGATGGATATTTGGGGAGGCGACCGACGACTAGGGTCATTTGCGCCATAGAGGACAGGTAAGGGAGGAAGGGTGGATAGATACCCGGCGTCGGCATTAGCCTACTCTTAACGAAAGGCGCCAAGGGAACCACGGCTTAACGTCTCATCCGACAGACGGAGTACTCTACTTGAAGTGCCCTCCTGTGATCGTTTCTAGATGGATATTTGGGGAGGCGACCGACGACTAGGGTCATTTGCGCCATAGAGGACAGGTAAGGGAGGAAGGGTGGATAGATACCCGGCGTCGGCATTAGCCTACTCTTAACGAAAGGCGCCAAGGGAACCACGGCTTAACGTCTCATCCGACAGACGGAGTACTCTACTTGAAGTGCCCTCCTGTGATCGTTTCTAGATGGATATTTGGGGAGGCGACCGACGACTAGGGTCATTTGCGCCATAGAGGACAGGTAAGGGAGGAAGGGTGGATAGATACCCGGCGTCGGCATTAGCCTACTCTTAACGAAAGGCGCCAAGGGAACCACGGCTTAACGTCTCATCCGACAGACGGAGTACTCTACTTGAAGTGCCCTCCTGTGATCGTTTCTAGATGGATATTTGGGGAGGCGACCGACGACTAGGGTCATTTGCGCCATAGAGGACAGGTAAGGGAGGAAGGGTGGATAGATACCCGGCGTCGGCATTAGCCTACTCTTAACGAAAGGCGCCAAGGGAACCACGGCTTAACGTCTCATCCGACAGACGGAGTACTCTACTTGAAGTGCCCTCCTGTGATCGTTTCTAGATGGATATTTGGGGAGGCGACCGACGACTAGGGTCATTTGCGCCATAGAGGACAGGTAAGGGAGGAAGGGTGGATAGATACCCGGCGTCGGCATTAGCCTACTCTTAACGAAAGGCGCCAAGGGAACCACGGCTTAACGTCTCATCCGACAGACGGAGTACTCTACTTGAAGTGCCCTCCACAAGGCACTCAAGTAGGGATCGGGCTCCGCTGAAAAACATTCGCCTCTGCAGGGATTTGAACCCTGGCCGCCCGTGTGGTAGGCAAGTACTCTAGCCACCACACCAACCCGATCCCCTAATAGTTTGGCTCCAGCAAAATATGTTGAACGTCCGGCAAAAAATAGTCTACCTCAAACTTTCGTAAATGGTTTAATCTATATTTTTCCCTTCGATCGGATAGAGGTTCCCACCCTTATTCCCTCAACAATTTCGTAACACTACTATGTTTATCATAATAATTTTTAACGAATCTAGCTGCCCTCCGCTGTATTCGATCTATATCTGAAATCACTCCGACTTCTTAAAGGTCCCATATACTAGCGGCGTACTACAAGTGAGTTCTCACGAGAGAATAATAACATCGCTCCTTTACTTTATCGTCACATTTTCCCAGTTTTCTTTACATAAATCCCAATTTACGATATTCCTCTCTGCAAAGTATATGCTTCTTCCAGGACAAGTCCTGAGTAATGGTCACTCCTAAGTACTTAACGTGCTCTACATTCATTAGTTGCTGATTGCGACTTGGTTAGTTGCGTACGTTTCGTTGTTGGGCAAGTTGTCGTTCATTGTGGTTCGTTTGTTGAGCAAGTAATATCCACTCGTGTGCGAAGTTTCACGCAAATCTGTTCGCATACAGTAATCGCTCCGGCCTTCTCAAAGGCAGCCGTGAAATAAATATAATCGTGGAAATTGAAACGGGAATTTCACGCTGCGGAGGGCCTTGTGAACTGACGACGCCGCGAATATGTGTTTTCTTTTTGGAGGAGGCTCTTGGTACGGGTGTGACCGGAATAATCTGGGTGCCGCCCTCAAAAAATTGAAAAAAAACGATTTCAAGATTGCGCGGTGTACGGGCGTTGAAGGTTCGCCCTGTGTACAATACAGACCGGGGTAGTTGTGTTTGAACCTTTGAGGTTGATGGAGAGAGAATTGCGTCATCAAACTGTTGCCTGACAATAGGTTTAATCCTGCTCTTTCCTTATTGTCCTTTGGATAGCACGACGTAATGGGCGAATTAGCGGATGCATCCCATCCCAATACCCATCATCTGGATAATTATAAATTTTATTCAATTACGAACTATATGTAAGGGAATTCTTAATATATATCTACATCGACATACTACCTTGCAAGCCGCCGCATGGGCGTGTGGCAGTGGGTTTTAAGACAACAGACGTGTAAAGATGTAAGTTTCTGGGAGGTTTAATGGTGACATGTATTATGGGAGCGTATTTATAGGAGCTCAGTTTTATATTGTGGTCGTTTATATTGCGCGGAAAGAAAGAAGAAATAGTTTTTGTACCTATCTGTTCGGCAGTGTATCTCTCTTATTTTATCGCATCTGTCAGACCTAGAGATGTCGTGAGGCGTCATGATAATATTCTCTCTGTCGCTCTGAAGCACACCGGTTCTGAATTTCTCAAGCAGCCTAAGCCTAGCGATTAGCCTCCGAGTATTTAGGGGCTCCCACCTTAATCCTTCTAAAAGTTGTAAAGCACAATATTTTCGCTGGTAGCAGTTTTTAACGAAATGCGCAACATTCCTTTGTGTTTTATTAATTTTTTGTTAAATTTGGTTTGGTTAAATTTGAGAAGTAAGTTCTTGCTGATATCTAGATTGTTAACAAAGAAGGTTAACATCGTAAGATTGCAACATTTGTGCATCAGCGCGTAAGCGTCTAAGGGAATCCAGGGATGACAAAGATGGCAGACAGGCCACGCCCACGTTATAGAGCATTGGTCACAATAGCAAGTGTCTACCTCAAATGTTCTATCCGCTCAAGAAAATTTCGATCTCGTATCCTAGGAGTCATGTGGTACAAGCCCGAAGGGGGCGAAATTTTGGCGTATTTTTTGTTTAATATATCTACGTCATTAATCCATAACGTTGGTTCATCCGGTACAAAATTAGGTAACACCACCAACCTGTATTGGCATGATTAAATGACTCATGCAATGACGAAATTCATTCATTTTTTTCTAGTTAAATCCATTCCACTTGAATAAATTTGAACTGATTAACTTATGTTTCATTCCAAGCGTCATCCATAAAGGTCAACCACGCGTAACAATCTCACGGAGCCTTTCCGGTCGCGTTTTATCGCGGTATTATTTCTGACGAAATCGAAGATGGCGATTGGAGACGCAATATGCGACATATGACACACTTAAGTTAGCCGAGGGGTTAAAACCTCGAATCGTTCTTTGTAGTACCACGTGACTCCTTAGTTACGTGATCGGGGTTTTCAAAGCATTGAGGTATATGAGGAGGGTACTGCGTTATCAAACTGAAGCATGGCAACCAAAATAACAAGCATATTGTTTATCCCTGAGTTTTCCTGATTTCCTATGAATATCACGACGGAACGGACGAATTAGCGGATTTAAAGCAGGAATATCCACCATCTGTTTAAAATTTAAGGCAAGAAATATTTGAAGCATGCATTGGCTGCTTAGTGCTATGAATATTCTCAATCTTACCCTAATTTTCTTCGGGAATGCGGATTATTTTTTATTTCAATAAATAAAAATTAAATGCCGGAAGAATGCACATCAAAGGCGTAAGCCGATTTCTAATAAGTTATCGATGGAAAACCTCGTCAAACTGCAAAATTATTGCGTTATCCCGCAAGCGCTATAGGAAAATGAGAGTCAACGAAGATTGCGGACTGGCTTCACCTTCTAGCTTTGGTCAGCATAGCAAGTGCCACTTACATATACCTCAATGGTTCAGAAACAATCCCCCGGCGGGCTGATCCTCAACGTTGGGTTTTGAAAGAACGCGAGGAATCTATGTTAGCATTGAAGTATACGGATGAAGCTTGTAGTGAAACCAAGGTTAATCAGTTCAAACTTATTCATGTTGAATTAATTTAGTTGGAAAAAATGAGTTCATATTCCTCATAGCATATTTAAATTTAAACATGCCAATATTGATTCGTGGAACTATTTAATTGTGAATATGATGAACCAATCTGATGGATTTATGACGGGGACCGATTAAACATGAAGCAAACATTGCTAGTTTCTTTTGAGTTTGAAAGTTTTAGTGCCGGCGTAGTTAATTTATTCCTACAATCCTTTACCGCGGACTACAACCCTGAAGTGGTGGAAGGGCTTGCGCGTTCCAAGAACCCCTAGATCTGGACCGGCGGGATCAATTAAAATTGCTCCCGGTAGGGCCACCCATGCCAGATAGGTCGAAGGGTAGGAGCCAGACGACCTAGTTTTAGGGTATTTTCGCTGACATTTTACTGCTGCATTCTGATGTCCACTTATGGAATTCCTTTCTTCTGTTCAGCGTACACCCTACGCTTTTCAGCCGATATTTTTATTTTATTCAATGTCCCGGGACTTTTCGCTTCTCATAAATAGTTTCAATTAAGAACTTGAGAAGTCTTTCTCATTCTAATTGACGTTTTTATGCTGTTATCTGACCGTTCTCCTTAAGAGCCCACGTAAAAATCTCCTTTTTTAAGACTGATCTGCAGTGAAACTAGCCTGAAAACCCTATTTCATTTCCATCTCTATTTATAAAGCGCACTTGAAATATTATACATTCAGGTTAGTGAGAATATCAGAAACGAGTTAACCTGAGGCCAGAGCCCCCTTACATTTTGACTTTAATGATTGTTGTAGTTTCATATTGCATTTTTTCCATCGTCATCTTTAAATCGGTCATTGTAGAGATTTCCTAGCGTCCCTTATGGTTACGGATGAGACATCCCCGCGGACTCAGGAGTTTCCTTTGCCTCTGACGGCAGTGCGGTGCACTATCTTATTTGGACGTGCCCATCTCCATAAGAGCCCATGGTGAAAACTCCACTTTCAAGGCTGAAATACCGTAAAACTAGCCCGGAAAACCTATTAAATATCCATCTCAGTATATAAAACGCACAGTATATATGTAGACCCCAGAAGTCAAGGGGTCTAAGTTACATTTGAAAAAAAGTAAGTTAGGTACAGGAATGGGATGTGAAAATATAAATCTTTTAGGTGGTTAAGGGATCCAAGTAATTTTATTGACAGGTGATGCTATCTAGTGTAATGCTTCTTAACTACTTAGTGGGTTGTACCGAACATTTTCAACTTTGAATAAAGTTTTCTCAAAACAACGATATTGTTACTTAGACCCCTTGACTTCTGGGGTCCTCATATTTCTTTTTTTCTTCGACTTCAAAACAGAGGTGGTGAATCGTTTTCAGAAGGTATCTTTAATGGTTACGGATAAGACACCCCCTGCGGACTCGTGAGTTGCCTTTGCCATGTGGTGCACTATCTTATTTGGACGTGGCCAGGGTAAACAGGCGTCTAGACATCGCTCGATAAGGGATTTGTTTGGCGTCCTTGTTTAAGGTTTCGCTGCTGTCAAGGTGTCACACTAGATCATCTACCTTGGATGGCCCCCCAATGGCTGGCTTAACGTACCGATACCTATTATCAATGAAAGAGCTAAATTTGACTTGAGGTGAATCTGGCTTGACTGTTTGAGTCATTGAGGTACAGTAAGTCCTCGATTTACGTCGGAGATCCTTCCAAAGATACCAGGTGTACAGTACCAAAGGTGTACAGTAAGTCCTCGATTTACGTCGGAGATCCTTCCAAAAATACCAAAATATCAGTCTCATACCGCTCTACTTTCCAAGATTTTTGACGAAAAATACCCGCCCTCTTACATGGGAAATGGTAGGCGCCAGAGAGACCTTATTTTTAAAAAATAACGAATTTCTAACACCTAGATCTCGTAAAAAAAAAAGAAAAAAAATGTGTCATCTGTATGTTTTGTCGACTATTTTTGAAAGTAAAACATATTGTTACTGCAGTAGTTTTTTCAGGAAAAAACTTTCCGTTGTGAAGGAGTTTTAAATGTACCGCGCAAAAAAAAGAGTCAAGTTAAAGACTTATACATAGATATTTAAATTAAATTACTTCGTACAGTAAGTCCTCGATTTACGTCGGAGATCCTTCCAAAAATACCAAAATATCAGTCTCATACCGCTCTACTTTCCAAGATTTTTGACGAAAAATACCCGCCCTCTTACATGGGAAATGGTAGGCGCCAGAGAGACCTTATTTTTAAAAAATAACGAATTTCTAACACCTAGATCTCGTAAAAAAAAAGAAAAAAAATGTGTCATCTGTATGTTTTGTCGACTATTTTTGAAAGTAAAACATATTGTTACTGCAGTAGTTTTTCAGGAAAAAACTTTCCGTTGTGAAGGAGTTTTAAATGTACCGCGCAAAAAAAAAGAGTCAAGTTAAAGACTTATACATAGATATTTAAATTAAATTACTTCGTACAGTAAGTCCTCGATTTACGTCGGAGATCCTTCCAAAAATACCAAAATATCAGTCTCATACCGCTCTACTTTCCAAGATTTTTGACGAAAAATACCCGCCCTCTTACATGGGAAATGGTAGGCGCCAGAGAGACCTTATTTTTAAAAAATAACGAATTTCTAACACCTAGATCTCGTAAAAAAAAAAGAAAAAAAATGTGTCATCTGTATGTTTTGTCGACTATTTTTGAAAGTAAAACATATTGTTACTGCAGTAGTTTTTTCAGGAAAAAACTTTCCGTTGTGAAGGAGTTTTAAATGTACCGCGCAAAAAAAAGAGTCAAGTTAAAGACTTATACATAGATATTTAAATTAAATTACTTCGTACAGTAAGTCCTCGATTTACGTCGGAGATCCTTCCAAAAATACCAAAATATCAGTCTCATACCGCTCTACTTTCCAAGATTTTTGACGAAAAATACCCGCCCTCTTACATGGGAAATGGTAGGCGCCAGAGAGACCTTATTTTTAAAAAATAACGAATTTCTAACACCTAGATCTCGTAAAAAAAAAGAAAAAAAATGTGTCATCTGTATGTTTTGTCGACTATTTTTGAAAGTAAAACATATTGTTACTGCAGTAGTTTTTCAGGAAAAAACTTTCCGTTGTGAAGGAGTTTTAAATGTACCGCGCAAAAAAAAAGAGTCAAGTTAAAGACTTATACATAGATATTTAAATTAAATTACTTCGTACAGTAAGTCCTCGATTTACGTCGGAGATCCTTCCAAAAATACCAAAATATCAGTCTCATACCGCTCTACTTTCCAAGATTTTTGACGAAAAATACCCGCCCTCTTACATGGGAAATGGTAGGCGCCAGAGAGACCTTATTTTTAAAAAATAACGAATTTCTAACACCTAGATCTCGTAAAAAAAAAGAAAAAAAATGTGTCATCTGTATGTTTTGTCGACTATTTTTGAAAGTAAAACATATTGTTACTGCAGTAGTTTTTTCAGGAAAAAACTTTCCGTTGTGAAGGAGTTTTAAATGTACCGCGCAAAAAAAAGAGTCAAGTTAAAGACTTATACATAGATATTTAAATTAAATTACTTCGTACAGTAAGTCCTCGATTTACGTCGGAGATCCTTCCAAAAATACCAAAATATCAGTCTCATACCGCTCTACTTTCCAAGATTTTTGACGAAAAATACCCGCCCTCTTACATGGGAAATGGTAGGCGCCAGAGAGACCTTATTTTTAAAAAATAACGAATTTCTAACACCTAGATCTCGTAAAAAAAAAAGAAAAAAAATGTGTCATCTGTATGTTTTGTCGACTATTTTTGAAAGTAAAACATATTGTTACTGCAGTAGTTTTTCAGGAAAAAACTTTCCGTTGTGAAGGAGTTTTAAATGTACCGCGCAAAAAAAAAGAGTCAAGTTAAAGACTTATACATAGATATTTAAATTAAATTACTTCGTACAGTAAGTCCTCGATTTACGTCGGAGATCCTTCCAAAAATACCAAAATATCAGTCTCATACCGCTCTACTTTCCAAGATTTTTGACGAAAAATACCCGCCCTCTTACATGGGAAATGGTAGGCGCCAGAGAGACCTTATTTTTAAAAAATAACGAATTTCTAACACCTAGATCTCGTAAAAAAAAAAGAAAAAAAATGTGTCATCTGTATGTTTTGTCGACTATTTTTGAAAGTAAAACATATTGTTACTGCAGTAGTTTTTTCAGGAAAAAACTTTCCGTTGTGAAGGAGTTTTAAATGTACCGCGCAAAAAAAAGAGTCAAGTTAAAGACTTATACATAGATATTTAAATTAAATTACTTCGTACAGTAAGTCCTCGATTTACGTCGGAGATCCTTCCAAAAATACCAAAATATCAGTCTCATACCGCTCTACTTTCCAAGATTTTTGACGAAAAATACCCGCCCTCTTACATGGGAAATGGTAGGCGCCAGAGAGACCTTATTTTTAAAAAATAACGAATTTCTAACACCTAGATCTCGTAAAAAAAAAAGAAAAAAAATGTGTCATCTGTATGTTTTGTCGACTATTTTTGAAAGTAAAACATATTGTTACTGCAGTAGTTTTTTCAGGAAAAAACTTTCCGTTGTGAAGGAGTTTTAAATGTACCGCGCAAAAAAAAAGAGTCAAGTTAAAGATTTATATATAGGTATTGAAATTCAATTACTTCGTACAGTAAGTCCTCGATTTACGTCGGAGATGCGTGTTGAAGAAGAGCGACGTCAGTCGAAACGACGTTAAACGGATCCAGGTATTCGTGACCGCTTTTATACCAAGATAAATCAAGGCGTTAATTTCAAAATCCGTTTTTTTTGCCTTCATCTAGGAAAAATAGCTAATTCAGATAGGATGATCACGACTCAGTTATCAAAAAACGCATGAATATGCACATTCGGTCTATTTTAATTAAATTTAATTTTAATTAATTAAACAGGGAAAAATTTTCCGACGACCGGGAACAAGAACAAACAGGGAAAAATTGTCCGATGTCAGCATGGACGTAACATCGAGTCAGATGTAAATTGAAACAACGCAAACGAGGACTTACTGTATATGTATATGGGAAGGGAACTTGCTATGCTGGCCAATGCTAGAACTGAATTCGTCCTAATTTCGTTCCCTAATCGTACTACGTTTTCAATACGTATCGCATTTAATACCATGTTATTTCAAGTTCTATTTGAGAGGAAAAAACACGTGATACGATGACACCATGCTATTCATATCAGATAGAGTACTTATTTGGATAAAATGACTTTTGGGACGTTTTACGGCGGAACCACCTTACTAAATAAATTCACTTAATTAATTCGTAAAAAATATGGGCACTTCTAGGTGACTTACGATGTTCGAATTTTGCTGCCTTCATAGATTTCACGTACAACCCCTTAAGCCGCGTTCACACCTATAAAAAATTGCGCTGAACACGAAGCTCAGCATAAATTTTTGCGCGTACTCGGGGATTTGTGTGTGGACGTGACAACGCACGCAGGAATTCATTCCACATTCAACGCATACGCTCCGGGAAAAGTCATTATTTTATGACGAACGACAATAGTTTTTCGCCGCATTCTAGCCCTGCGTATGGACCCTTGGGGTAAATTTTAGAGGGAATTACGTCACTAATATGTAGCCTGACAACTGAAATGACAACCGTATTGGTCATCCCTGCTCTCTTTCCTTACTTTTCTTTGAATAGCACGACGGAATGGTCGAATTAGCAAATACATAGCAAGGATATCAACGTCTGTTTTTAAATTTAAGGCGAGTAATGCCTGATATGTATATAGTGGCCTCTTAATGCTGCGAATTGTACTTGATTTTAACTTAGTTTTTGTCTGGGAATGAGGATTATAAATAATTAAAATTTAAAAATTTATCTTGAATTATTAAAGAAGTAATTTCATGCTGATTTCGAGCAAACTAACAATAGAAAACATCCCTAAATTGCAAAATTAGTGCCTTAGTCCCTAAGCGCTAGAGGAATATCGGGGTTATCAAAGATGGCGGAGAAGCCACGCCCACATTACAGCTTCTAGCGTTGGCTGCAATAGCAAGCGCTCTCTTCCTCTACTTCAATGCTGTGGACCATTGAGGTTGCTGGAGAGGGCATTACATAATCAAACTGAAGCCATCTAATCGAAATAATAGCCGTATTGGTTATCCCTGCTCTTTCCTCACTTTCCTTTGGGTGGAACCTATTTTATTCCTCTTTTATTCATTATTTATATTTATGCCCTAAGTTCTCGAGTTAAAAGTAAATTAAGACTATTTGCTGACGATACAGTTATCTACCGTGAAATAAACGAAGACGCGGACTTTTAAGTTCTGTCATCGGAGCTTAACAACGTTCATTAGTGGTGCCAGGAGTGGGGGTTAGAATTAAATATTAGTAAATGCACCACAGTTTACTTCCTGCGAAGTCCATCAAACAAATGCCGTACCTATTCTGTGGGTGGAGTAAACATAAAATCTTCAAATTCAGTGGAATACATTGGCATAACATTAACTTCAGATATACCGTGGAAATTACACATAAAAAATATATGCGGCACAGCATTAAAGAAACTAGGTTTTGTTAAGCGTATAATAGGAATGGTCCTCGGATGAAAAATTAAAAGACAGATGCTACTTCGCTCTGGTTAGGCCACACCTCGAATACGCCGCGAGCATTTGGGATCCTGGTCATAAAGATTTGACCACAAAAAATAATTAAATACATAGAAAAGCAGCGCGCTTCGTTAAAAACTGCTACGAACGAACATATAGTGTTTCGCAAATGTTTGAGGGATTAAGGTGGGAGCCCCTAGATACTCGGAGGCTAAACGCTAGGCTTAGGCTGCTTGAGAAATTCAGAACTGGTGTATTTCAGAGCGACACAGAATATTATCATGATGCCTCACTACACGCTTCGTTAAAAACTTCTACGAACGGACATATAGTGTTTCACAACTGTTAGAGGGATCAAGGTGGGAGCCCCTAGATACTCGGAGGCTGCACGCTGCTTGAGGAATTCAGAACTGGTGTGTTTCATAGCGACACAGAGAATATCATCATGACGCCTCACTACATTTCTCGGCCTGACAGATGCGATAAAATAAGAGAGATACGCTGCTGAACACATAGGTACAAAATCTCCGCGCACAGTAAGTGACCGCAATAAAAACTGGGCTCCTCTAAATACACTCCCATAATGCATTTCACCTACACACCTCCCAAAAACTTACATATTTACCCGGCCGGTGACCTACCACCCCCTGCCACATGCCAATGCGGCGGCTCGCGGGGTAGTATGTAGGTGTAGAATGCCGAAATGAACGAATTGGCGTTTGGAAAGCAGGAATATCCGCCATCTTTGTGAAATTTTAGGCAAGTTACTCATGATACACATATGGCAACTTTGCGCTATAGATTTTTATTGATTTTTCCAGTTTTCCCTGGGAATGTGGATTATTATCAATGTAGATAAATATAATATTCATGCAGGGAGAGTCCATATGAAAGAAGTAAATGCATGCTAATCTCTAGTGAGTTATTGATAGAAAACACCGTGAAATTGCAAATTAGGGCGTCAGTTCATAAACACTGAAAGAAACTCAGGGTTGACATGGAAGGTGGACAGGCCACGCCCACGTTATAGCTTCTAGCATTGGCCATTATAGCAAGTGCCCTCTCCATCTACCACAATGGTGAGGATGCTCGTGGATGTTTCCACACGAATGCGTCTCTGTGTACCATGAAAGAGCAGAACACATCGCACGGCGTTAATATTTGTGCTGGAAATAATAATCAATTTTCGCCGAAAGTATTGATTGCTCCGAAAGTAGCGAATGCAATCGGCACAAATTTTCATAGGCTTGGAAGCGGGTTTTGAGTGATGGAAAATTTCAGAAGACCGAGTTTTCATGTCCAGAAAGGACTCTCGGCCCCAATCCGGTGAAGCTTTAGATTCAATGGGAAATACTAGCACGTGAGAAAATTGAATTTTTTACTCAAATAAAAAATACTCGTTTACTGCAGGTGGGCTCGAACTGAATCATGGCCGGAAGATCCGAGTTTTATTTTCTTTCCATAGATTTTCATTTTATGGTCTGGAAATTTCGACATTCCTTGTTAGCGCTAGAGTTCCGTTTAGCTTATCTATAGCCCTTTCCAAGATCATAACTCTGGCAACTTCCATTAATGGTGCCGAATGTGCAGATAAATGTTTGTACATTCGACACCATTAATGAGATGTTTTTCGATGAATGGGACTTATAGATAATTTCGTGATGGTTGCTGCTGTTACGAAGACAGAACTGAAATATTGAATTTCAGTTTTTTTGCTAACATTTTGTATAACGATCGCCATTGTCATCCATTTCATTATATCCCGAGAGTCTCTACCATTTAGCGGCTTAAATAGTTTGAATACGTGCTTCTGCAATATTTTTCGGTTTCACCTGCAGAATATATGCATTACCTAATTGGACTGGGGGAGCAGTAACGGGCACGTTCTGCCGAGGAAGCGCTCAGCTTGCAAAAGCGTCATTCAGTTCTTCCACAGGCATAAAATGGTCTTCGCTTGCCGCTCTGCTTACGAGCGCTTGCTCGGCAGAACGCGACCAATGTGTCGGTCATAAATAAACGAAAGCTGCCGTCCGTGAGAAATTCTGTGGCGATAAACCGCTCTCGTTTCCCTCGATTTCAAACTAGAACGGGGATTCCCGACGAGTTAGTCACGGATGAAAATGGAAGGCTTATTCCGGATCGTTTTCAAGTATGTATCGCATCCACATCTACATCTACGAAACACTGTGCGAGCCACTACTAGGGTGTGTGGCACGGAGTGAGTCCACACCAGGCGTGAAGCCCTCATCCCAGCTGAAAGCCGAACCGCGCTCGCTCCCCCGGAATGCCAGGCGCAGGCCTAAAGCAGTCAGGACGACAATACGCGGTCAGACCTGAAACTAGGAGAGTGCTACATAGACGAACATGATACTATGCAGTACACTACTTTAGATACGACTACTGGATATAATTACTGCGATAGATAAATTGTTCTACAAGGTACAAAATCATGCAAATGAAAATCATAATTCATGCCGTAAATTGCATGCGAGGTTAGTAACTAATTAGGATATTTAGCAAAAGGGAACCTATTTAACCTAGTCATGGTCAAAGTATTCTAGAACTGATCTATCGCAACTATTATGGTCCTTTATTGTACGTGGAAAAATGACATTTTAAATCTATCGGTTCTGCAGTCTATTTCCTTAATCTTATGCCTGTGATCGTTTCTACCATAATAGTTTGGCTCTAGCAAAAGATGTTGGACGTCCGGCAAACAATTGTCTACATCAAACTTTCGTAATAGGTTTAGTCTATATTTTTCCTTTCATTCCGATAGAGGTTCCCACCCTTATTCCCTCAACAATTTTGTAATCTTACTATGTTTATCATAACAATTTTTAACAAATGTAGCTGCCCTCCGCTGTATTCGATCTATATTTGAAACTTGCTGCTTCTTAAGGGTCCCATATACTAGTGGCGTATTCCAAGGGTGGTCTCAAGAGAGAAAAATAGCATCGTTCCTATAATTTCTGGTCACATTATCCCAGTATTCTTTTAATTTGTCCCAATATACGAATTGCCTATCGTCAAATTTCCCTCTTTCCCTAACAAATCTTCATTTACGAGTGACTCTACTCTGAAATTTACTCTTACTCCCATAGCCATCTTTGTCCAAGCAGGGATTTGGCCTCACCCGCAAGTGGCATCAACATATTTATCTTTCCCTATAGGCTGCTTCATCCACTGTTTCCCCCTGCCGGTTGATGTCTGACTTGACTCCATCCCAAGGGGTTGACGAGAACTACTGAGAGAAAGGTTGTACCCACGCTTTGACCAGAATTGGTCCGAATTGACCCTCCATGGGTCCGGTGGTCCCCGACTCGAGGACGTACTTCGGCAGACCGCACGTCAACCCGTAAAGTGGGCCAGAGAGATACCTAATCCCAAATATTTGGGCAACGGGCTCTCTCGGTACACAAAGATGTGCGGTAGGTCTTTCGCGAAAGCGGGGCCGACGGTCACTCGTCTCAGTTGTTTGGGGTAACCAGACTAATACGAGCACTTCGGGGAGGCGGAGGCCCCTTGAGGTCCTTTTGACCTCAATCCGCCTCATTGGTGTCGGCCTCGAAGGGGCTGTGATTTTGCTAACCTTCCCTTCCCATCCTTTCCTCCCACCTCTTCCTTGTCCCCGGGTATAAGCGAAAGCTTGCAGACCGGGGCGGAAGTTGTAATCCTGCGGCGTGAGCCGAAACACCTGACTCCATCCCAACATCTTCGTCTAGGTCTTCCAGGGGGCCTTCTTCCATCTGGTCGCCCCAGACCTACCTCCTTCAGTAATTCTCACCCTGCTCACTTCTCATCACGTGGCCCGCCAATCTCATTCTTAAGAGCGTATTGGCACAAAATTTGTGGAACCTATGGATTTCCATACTTCGTAACCATGTTTCTTCACTTCGTTTCCACTTTTCGTCACCATGGTTTCAGTAAAAATATTCAAACATGGCGGGTGAATTTTTGAGGAAATTGCCATGAGAAAAATTTGGCATGGACCGGGAATCGAACCACGGACCTTTGGTTTGCCATGGGAATTATGCCAAAAATTGCTATGGGAATTAGGACGCCTGGATAGCGTAGTGGTCTGCGCATTGGTCCGGCAAACCAAAGGTCCGTGGTTCGATTCCATTCAGTTCGATTTCATTCAGGCCGAATTTTTCTCATGGCACTTTCATGGTTTCAGTACTTTATGCCATCATCAGATTACTGTGCTGGCATATCCTGATCAGCATCCTGATGATGGCATAATGTGGAGAAACCATGGTCGGAGGAGAAAAGTGTGGAAATTGTACCAGTTTTTCTTTTCAAATATGGAAATCTCATTATTCTCGTTCTTGCGTATGCCACTATGTCATGGTCCTGCTAATGATCTCGTATTTCCATGTTGTGCCTGAGTTTCAAAATCCCGGTCTCATTTTGGTCTCTCGTCTTGGTCTCCTCACGGTCTCGGTCTTCCTTGAGCTCTTCTTTCCTCCCGACTTCTCAGGCGTACCTCCTGTGGTAGTGTACTCTGCTCACTGGCCATCCAACCCAGTTCTTCTTATTGTTACGCATTCCATTTAGTTCTGGTTTTGGAATGCTCTCTTATTTCCTTGTTGTGATTGATTCTCCACGTCTCGTTTTCATTTGTAGGGCCAAAGACTCTTCTTAGAATTTGGTTTTCAAATACATTAAGTTTTCTTTCCGCCTTCTTGTTCTTCATCCATGTTTCTGCGCCTCGCAGGACCACGGGGCGAATTTTGGACTATTATATTCTTATTTTTGTCTTCTGAGATATTATCATTGAAGTTAGCATCTTGTCGCAGGCGTACAAACTTTTACTCGCTAAATTTATACTCTTGGTTTTTTTCAGGTTCTTCGCTTTTTTTGTTTGATGCCATTACTCCGAGGTATTTGAATTGTGCCATTTTCTCAAAACTGTGCGCATATAATTAAATTTATTTATTTTATAAGTTTATTGTTCACCCAACATGATTAACATAATGATAGGGAAAACTTATGAACAGTTAAATCCTTAATTAGGTACAACAGTCAAGGCTGGATGAATACTATATAAACTTGTACATAACACATTGCGTTGATGACAAAAAGCGATCTTTTTTCTGAGGAATTATTTTACAATTTATAATTAATTGACCCTGCTTGTTTTTGTTCTTTTCATTAGACGTGCATGGATATACATAATGGATTAAAATTTTTGGCCTCGCGCTATGGGCTACGCTGCTAACTCCATTTGCCGCAGAAAAATGACTACTGTCTCCAATGTCAGGCATTTACACAAAATCACAATCGTCCATTCATCAGTATCCAATGTGGCAGACTGGCTCGTTCATTCCTTGCCTTTATTTCATGCGAAAATGCTGATTTCTGAGGTTATCTTTTCTTTTCCAGGTGAATGCAGGGGACTTCTACACGTACGAAGGAAGAGAACAGGCCTTCAAGGTGATATTCAATTCGATTAATCACCCACAATATGGCGGGTGAGCGCAACCAAATTTTATTTTGATAGCGTTAATATACATAATGGATTTAAATATGTGGCCCCGTTACGTAGACTTCGCTGTTTCCTCCGGTTTCCGCAAATAGATGTCTTAAACAAATTTAGCTGATGGCCGCGCCGACATTACGTCAACGCATGATGTAGATGATATTGGTGTTTATTTGGCTTGGTTTAGTGTATTGTTATTTCGTATGGGAATACGGATTAATAATAGTATATATGGATTCATAAACATGTTTGAGGAAAATAGCATTACAAATATTTGGTGCAGGCTAATATCCCGTTGGCTGTTGAATAAAGAAAAATATAATGAATAAAATAGCCCTAAATTACTAAATTAGTGCTTCAGCCTGAAATCACCGAGGTAAATGGAGGGAAAGAAGACGGCGGACCGGCCACGCCCACCTCGAAGATTTTTAAACATTGGCGTCCATAGCACTGTGGCCGCCATTGATCCCATTGGAGTGGATGATAGTGACGCACTATCCATCATCATATTCGCACCTTTCGTGACGTCACGCTTTATTCGTCACGCAATGTCGTGGTGGATCGTGCATGACGTCACAATAAAAGCAGGTCGACTGAATTGATGAATACAAATACGCACACACGCACTCGGGACCTGCTCGCCAACCGATCGGCCGCTGGCGGGTGGGATGGGTGTCGTGGGGATACAATTACTACGCCTTGCGGTCGAGAGGAAGGACACTGGGACGTAACGGACGGCCACGAAAAAAAAAAAACAATGAAACACATATATCAGCCAAGGCCGTCTCTACGCGGTCTGATCCTTCCCTTCCTTCAAACCGAACGGGTTTTTCTTGTCATAATCGCTTTCGTACATTCGTCCTCTTTCGCGCGGCGGATTGACACCTGCGCCGTCGAGGTCCACGCACCCGGTAGTCGTAACAATGCGACGCCCGGCCATGTCAACGCGTCCTCCGCGGAATAGCAAAAGGCTTTGGTGTGCTTGCGTGCGTATGTTTGTGTGCATTGACTTGCGCTTCCATTTCGTGACCTATTTCCCTCCCTGCTTTGCATACGAGGAAAAAGTTGAAGTGGACAAATGGTCTCCCCGATGTGCGCCGATTTAATCGTCTGCCAACGGCTTCAGGATCCCTAGTGCAACCGAGGCATTGAATGTGAGGAATCGCCATTCTGCATGCGCTATAGAATGAGGATTGCCTGATTTAACTGATCTCTCTGCGTGATTCACCTTTGTGGAGCAATTAAATTGCTATGCAGAAATACCTTAGCGAAAAAGAATGTATGTCAAGGCTATGGTAATTTTGTATCGTGAACACGTTACAGCAAAGAAGACCCAGTTTGATTGGGCTCACCCTGAGGCATCATGCATAGAGAAAAATGTTCGCTCAGTAAAACTCAGGCATAAGTTCATGGACCAAATAAAGAAAAAAGTACATGGGAAGAACTACCAAGAATTAATGGGGAAGGATGGAGGGCTGCAGTCATCCAATCTTTGGATTGAAAAACCAAAAGATAATTAAAGATAAAATAAAGGGAAAAGTCCTCAGAGAATGAGTTAATGATCCGAGAAATATATTAATGGACCGAATAAAGAGAAAAGAACATAATAAGAGGTACCACGAATTAATGGAACTAGTATTAAATAGGGAAGGGTGGAGGATTGCAGTCAATCTATATTAGGGTTAGAAGACCACCAACAGATATTGAAGGAAAAATAGAGGGAAAAGTCCCCAGAGGAAGGCCAATGATTAATGCGTAGAGAAAATTAATAAGAAGTTCCATAAGATCAGCTGCCAGGAAGAAAGGGAACTAGCATTAGCTAAGGAAGGGTGTAGGGCTGCAGTCAACCAATCTTGAGATTGGTAGACCAACAGATAGTTGAAGGAAAAATAGAGGAAAATGTCCCAAGAGGAAGCTGATGGGATAAATACAGTGGACAAATAAAGAGGAAAGTATACAAGAAGAGCAACCAGGAAGTAAAGAATCTAGGTTTAGATAGAGAAGGATGGAGGTCTGCAGTCAATCACACTGAGGATTGATCGACCAATGATGATGAAGGCAACTTCAGAATTATCAATACCAATAAAAGCAGAGTTTCTGTTGGTCCGTGAGGAGCAGATAAATGACTTTCTTAGGGTTGCTACAGTTATTTAGCCCTTAAATTAAAGAGAAAATTCGCGAAAAACCTCGCAAATCGAAAATTTTGGGAGCATATAATTTTTACGACGCAGCGTTCGGAATTATCTCTCAATTTAAAATGTGGAGGAGTTCACAGAAACCTCAAATAGAGTTCCTTGACTAGAGTCCGTTCAAGATATTAGCGAAGCTGGAATATACTGATTGAGCTTCAGTAGTATTTAAAGTTGAAGTTTTTGAACAATTATGTGATTTAAACAAAGGCCAACATCATGCATTCTCTGGTCACATGATTCCCTTCCCCAAACGACGTTGGGCGGGATAATTGATTGGCTGCATTTCTAACGGTCAACTGTTCTATTATCTTGGACGAACTATAACGTGGATTCTACTTCTGCTCGACCCTTAAGCATGATCAATGACTCATTTATCGCGCGCACGTTCAGGGATAATTGGAGCTATGCATTTCAGCGATAGGGATAATGATAGCCTAATGGTCAGTTGCAGGAACGAAACGTGTTCTATAAAGTTATGTGACCCATAAGCCATGGGATCTATTCAATAAATGTTGCAAAAACATTCGATAAATTTATTGGTTTCATAACTTATGGCATGTTGTAATGAGTTCCATAAGTAGCCAAGATGGCGGATGCGCAATGAACCACTTGGAGACTTAATTACTAGATATTAGAGTTGTTTTGAGACAAATGACCAGTTAAATTACCTTTACTGACTAATTATTATGTGCATTAGTAATTATTCATTGGCTAAACTTTCATATATTTTATCCGGCGGTAGGAGATTGTATCAAATATTCGAACCTATTAACTATTGGTAAGTAGGTTATGTAACTAGTCGATGTGTTCCTGCAACCCGAATATTTTTTTGAGATCTATAACTTCATGGATCTCATTACTATTGATTCCGTCGCTAAAAATCTTGCAACCGGCCATAAGGGACAAATAATGACGTGCTCACTAACTTTGATGGAAAAGGAGTATGAGATCCCATGTCATCGCCGCTCTATAAAAAGTGATAGCGTTACATAGATGTCGCTTCGCCGTTTATACGTCGCTTAAAATATCAATTTTCTCCGCGAGTGTAATTCTGATTTTTCAGAAAATTGTATTGCATCCGAATAATAGTAACAATGGTAAGTCAATAAGTAACGCCAGCATTTCATAATCAGCAACAGTGGTAAACATTTCATAGTGAACGCTTGGAACATAAGCCGTACAGTTCCGAATTAGCCCCAGTCCCATGATTTTCATCTGTTTAGTTTGACTCATTTTTTTCACGCGGATCGTTTTAAATTCCTCCACAGCGAAAGGCTTTTTTTGTGATACATAAAAATGCGCAATCTTCCATCAAAAACGCGTCCAGCAAAAAAAAATAAATACGGCGATGACCATAAGATTTATTTTTTTCGTCAATAGTGGATCAAACATAAAAAATACACACTTTTAATTTTTTGACGAGATCAAGTGGTTAAAAATTCTTCTTTTTCCTCTAAATTTTTAAGTAATTTCTCTCTGGAGTGCAGGTGACTTTTACTGAATAGCTTGAATCATCATCGGCATGTATTGCGTTATAGAAAGATATACTCTTATAATCCTACCAGCGAGCTTAACCCACTTTTCCACTGCATCGGAATGAAAAGGCGGATGACTGCGAGATATTAAGGGTTAAAGTACGCTATTTACGGTTGCTCAAGCAAGATATTTCTCTAGTAGCAAAGGAGACCATATTCGAATTTTACGGTTAATTCCAGCAGCCGTAGGGAGCACGGAGTAAATATTGTAATATAAAATGTTCAATAATATACTTTTATGCGACTGAAATTGTCAGTATTCAAACATAAATATCAATGTTCGAGGGCAAACCTTTAACGGTTAATTAACATTAACCTTTTACGGTTAATTTCAGCAGCCGTAGCACGAAGCACGGAGTAAATATTGTTATATAAATTGTACAATAATATACTTTTATGCGACTGAAATTGTCAGTATTCAAACATAAATATTAATGTACGAGGGCAAACCTTTAACGGTTAATTAACATTAACCTATAACGGTTAATTCCAGCAGCCGTAGCACGAAGCACGGAGTAAATATTGTAATATAAATTGTACAATAATATACTTTTATGCGACTGAAATTGTCAGTATTCAAACATAAATATCAATGTACGAGGGCAAACCTTTAACGGTTAATTAAAATTAACCTTTTACGGTTAATTCCAGCAGCCGTAGCACGAAGCACGGAGTAAATATTGTTATATGAATTGTACAATAATATACTTTTATGCGACTGAAATTGTCAGTATTCAAACATAAACATCAACGTACGAGGGCAAATAAAAAAAATAAGTCGCAAAAGTCAGCATTTCATCTACAGCATCAATCGTAAACATTTCTTTGGGAACGCTTGGAACATCCACCGTACAGTCCCGACTCGGCCCCCAGTGATTTTCATCTGTTACGGCCCCTTAAAAAATCATTCGGGTGGTCGACGTTTTGAAAATGATGATGCCGTAGTCCAAGAGGTTACTCGTTGGCTGCGACAGCAAAAAAAAAGACTTCTCTGCTGCCGGATATCAAGGACTTGTAAAGAGATGGGATAAGTGTCTCAATGTACAGGGTGTAAATGTAGAAGAGTGAATTAAATTTCAGGAAGTTACTCTGATTATTATTATGGCCTCTATCCAGTTTTGCGAATTAGTTATTACTTACCCTCGTATTTCTAAAAACTGCCTGGACTGCCTGCTCATGGAAATAACGAATAAGTCTTGAACGAAAGCTTTTCTTTTTTATGCAAGGGAAGGGTTTGCGAGATATATACAAAATTGACATGACCTTCCTCCGAAAAAAAGGCGACTTCTTTCAAAAATGTCGGTCATTGCCACCTCGAAAGTGATGTCTGACCGTCGAGGAAGAATCGTGAAAATTGGTCAATCAACCGAGAGTGTGACGAGGAAAAATAAAACAGGTTTCATTCATCAGCGGAGGACTCGTGAGACATTTGATGGGGTGTTTTTAAAAGATGACGTGTTTATTTCCTTCCTCATCCAATTAATAAATCGGGATTGCTCAATTGGGTCGCTTTTGGTTGTACATAGATGTACAAAGAGTCCGTAAATTATCTTAGCAACTTTAGCCATCCATAAAAAAGGGTGAAGTTCCTTGACTTTGAAATGCTGATTTTTTTTAAAAAGGAGTAACGCATGATGTTTGAATTATAAACCGTTAGGTTTCGTATAGCAGTGGTATAATGCTTTTCAGCCATTTGCAATCACTACGTTTACCAATCGATCTCAGATCGCCTTGACGGGATCAGCTCAGTATGATAAACGCAGCGGACTACGGGATCGATCTGAGAAATGGGCCGACTCAGCTCGCTTTCTCAGTCAGTCTGAGATTTCAGATCGATCTGAACCAGCGGGTCTGCTGTGCTCCTCGTTATTCTTTTGGTTGTCTTATGGCCAGTTGCGGGAACGACACACATGTAATCCATAGAGTTATGAGACCCATAAGCCATGGAAACCATTGAGTAGGAGTTGCATGAACATTCGATAAATTAATTGGTTAAACAAATGCCCTCATAACTTATGGAATGGAGTTATGATCTCCATATGTAGCAAAGATGGCGGACGCGCGAAGAACCGCTTGGAGATTTAATTACATGGTAGCATATTTTTTTGAGACGAATTGCCAGTTTTTTTACTCTCATTGAAAAATTAATCTGCATTAACAATTAAATATAGGATAACCCACTATGAAGTACATCCAGCGAAAGAAGATTAGATAAATAATTCGAAGCACTTAATTACTGGTTGATAAGTTATGAAACTGGTAGATGTGTTCCTGCAACCCGAATATTTTTGTGAGGTCCATTGCTTCATTACTACTTATAACTACTGATTTCATAACTACACGATCTTGCAACCGACCATTAGGGAAACAGAATATGTATAATCGTTATTATTCAATGCGTGTGTTGTAACCAGTTGTAACAATAGTGCAGTCATGGCGAGTGATGTGACATTGATGATATCGTAGCACATCGCAATTCTACCTCCGATTGGGCAATTTCGTTCACTCGGAATGCGACTGAAAATTTTCAACTTTGCACTTCTTCACTGGCCGGGTCGATTGTGCTTCAACTGATAGATGCGATTTTTCACTATCGATATTTTCAGTCCGTATTGGTAAACCAGACGATCTGTGTCGGCTCGCTCGAAATTTACAGATCGGTCCGAGTTCAGATCGATCTGAGATCGATTAGTAAACATAGTGAATGAGAGCTGGGAGGAACCATGCACTTCGAAGTACTTTTTCCTTAAGATGTAAAATATTTGCAGCACTGATTACTTACATTTAAATCTACATACTACCCCACGAGCCACCGAATGGGCGTGTGGCAGGGGGTGGTAGGTCACCAGCCGTGTAAAGATGTAAGGTTTTGGGAGGTGTAATGGTGATATGTATTATGGGATTGTATTTAGAGGAGCTCATTTTTTATTGTGGCCGCTTATTGTTCGCGGAAAGAACGAGTTTTTGTACCTATCTGTTCGGCAGTGTATCTCTCTTATTTTATCGCATCTGTCAGGCGTATCAATTTAGTTAGGCGTCATGATAATATTCTCTCTGTCGCTCTGAAACACACCAGTTCTGAATTTCTCAAGCAGTCTAAGCATATCGTGCAGCCTCTGAGTCTCTAGGGGCTCCCACCTAAATCCCTCTAACAGTTGTGAAACACTATATGTATCTCAATTTCCGCTCGAATAATGTTGTTCAAATACTTAAGCAAAATTCACTGCATATTACGACTAATTGTATATTTTTTCAGCTTAGGTCATCGATCATATAACTGGAGTATTTATGTTTAAATAACAGACTACTGATTTTCATCGTAGGACATAGTCACCATATTGTGGTGAATGTGGAAACGTTCATAGGGACACTTCTTCAATTTAGGCTCAGTGCTGCCTTTTATATCCTTTGAAAATTCATGTAAATACTTCTTCGGTGAAAATCTTATTTGTCAAAGTGTTAATCCGAATGTTTTAATACGTCACGAAAACCTGTAATTATTCTCACTTCAGCCTCCACTGCTTTTTCGGTAGAATTTGATAACATGGTTTTGGAACGAAATGATGGAAGGGTATAGGTATCTATCTTCAGGCTTAAAACATAAAGCTATGTATGTTTAATGCCTAATTGTGATACACATGAAAAAAATAGATTTGGTAAACAAGGTTAACAGCAGTTAGCAGCCGCATACTTGAGTTATATGATCGATGACCTAAACTGAAAAAGATATGTGATGTGTCGCAGTATGCACTGCATGTTGTTCAAGTTTTTGAACAACATTATTCGAGCGGAAATTGAGATAAAAAAGTTATGTGAAGAGATACCATCGCACTGCCATTGAGACGATGTATTTCAGCGCCAAGATACATAATTTTTAAACCAGTATGCCTTCGTTAAATAAATATTGGCCTAGTGATATTTTTCAACATTTGATAGTGAAAATTTTACTTTATGATACATGTTAAAATGAAGGTATATTATCCGGCACGTGTAAAATAATTGTTCCTCCTAGGTATCACGCTACTTTATCTTTTTATATTTATATTGACAACCCCGAAAACAGCACAACAAAAGCCTTTCACATCGGGTGTTTTAACATTAACATTAGACGAACACACACAGCCATGTCCTGGGTAGATATTAATAGGTAGATAATATTCTAGAGTAGACTATTCTGGGTAGATATTAATAGGTAGAATATTATAGCTATTAATATCTACCCAGGGACTCGAACCCGCGACCCTCGGGTTAGCAGGCGAGGACTTTACCCCACCACCACCGGGTACTTATGTATTGTCCAGCTAAAGAAAAGAAAAACTATGCGTAGTCCACTAAAAAAGGATTTTATTCACTTCGCCGATCAAGGTTTTGTCTTGTATGGTCATGTTCAAGGCAGTTTATAAAATATCCAGAGTATATTTAGTTTGTAGGCGCAAGACTTCCTTGAAAATGACTGTTCAAGCCGCAACCTTGGTCGGCGAAGTGGGTAAAATCCTTTTTTAGTGGACTATACAAAGCTTTTCTTTTCCTTTGCTTGGTGATTGACGATGACGTGGAAAAATGTATAAATACACCGACAATGGTTCTACTGGTCTCCATAGATGTGACAAAACCGTGACTGGAAAATTTAGCAGATTAAGATGTATTTATACGGGATAGCCCCGTGAATACAAACGACCAAAATTTTGAAACCGTAATAGGTTTTTGGTAACTTTATTTTTGTGAGATATTTGTCAGAGTTTAACTTTATACATACGTACATACCAATCACGCCGTTCCCTTTCGGGGTAGACGCAGTCAAAATGTTTCACTCATTAATGCATAATTGTACACCTAACTCTGCTTCAATAATTTCCTCCATACTGACCTATCCTTGCAAACCTCTTTTGCCTCATTTACCCCCATACACTGTTTCATACACGCCCTCCTGTTTTTAAGACTCCTAATATTCCTCCTCCTAAGAATTTCCTCAACCACATTCAACCACAACTTTCTCGGCCTACCTCTACCTCTCACACCATTCATTCTGCTCTCATATATCTGTTTCGTTATTCGACTCTCATCCATTCTCTCAACATGGCCAAACCAACGAAGCACACTCCTTTCATACACGTCCATTACAGGAGCATTTAACTCACATTCATACATGACCCACTCATTCCTGACCCTATCCATCCTACTTTTGCCGCAAATACTCCTCAGATAACTCATACCCACGGCGTTTAGTCTACTCTTTATCTATATCCTGACATACCCATGTTTCACTACCATATAGCCAAGTGGAAAGAAGTACACTTTTGTACACGGCAATTTTCGCTTCCTTAGACAATCACTCATTCCTCGATATGATCTATATGCTACCTACCACTTTCCTTCAGCATTCGCACGTCTCTTTATCTCCTCATCTATTCTTCCATCTTTCGCATACATCTTACCTAAGTACACAAAATCATCCACCTGTTCAATTATTTCACCATCTGCCCTCATCATACAGTTATTCTCCCCATTCTCCATATCAAAAACTACTACTTTAGTCTTGCACGCTTTTACCTTCAGTTCCATTCTCTCCGTTGATTCACAAAACTTATCTAGGAGCTTCTGTAATCCCTGTTGACTGTCTTAGATCAAAACAGCATCATCCGCATATAGAAGAACTTACAAGCAAGTTTACAAGCAATTACTTATGCAAGTTTACATTTCCAATCAAAACACCGTCGTCTTTACTACATGCGTCTCTAACACATTTATCTATAAATACATTAAACAGCCATGGAGACATTACGCATCCTTGCTTTACACCCCGATTTATTACAAACCAATCACTCAGAGCCCCGTTAACTCTTACACTTGCCTTACTATTTTCATACATCGCCATCATAACATTCTATAACTGCCCATTCCCTCCATAGTCTCTCAAAACCTTCCACAACTTCTTTCTCTTTACTCTGTCATATGCCTTCTCTAAATCGAAAAACGCACAGTACACTTTCTTTCGGACACTCATACATTTTTCTATCACTTGCTGAAGTGCAAAAAGCTGTTCACTACATCCTCTCCCAGGCATAAACCCACACTGCACACCCCATATTCTGTCGGAAGTAATATTCCTCACTCTTTCGATTAATATTTTATCGAACACTTTTCCCGGGATACTCAATAAACTAATGGCCCGATAATTATTACATTCGGTCTGTCCTCCCTTCCCTTTGTACAACGGAACGATGATAACATTCTTCCAATCCGCTGGAACAACAGAAACCTGTAAGCATAAATTGTATAGTTCACGCAGCCTACAAATAAGTAATTTACACCCGCACTTCAACATTTCACTGGATATATCATCTATGCCTGCAGTCTTCCCTGCTTTCAAAATATTCATATGCATTAAAACGTTCCTTTGTTAATCAACACAGTCCGCCTGATGTTGTATCCTGTTTGAATACGATGACGAAAACGGCTCATTTTCGGTGGTCTTCAAGAGGTGTTTAGTGTGGGATAAACGAAGGACGTTTACTGTCGAACTTCTTCTGGAAGTTGATAAAATTTGTGTTTTAGCCCACTATTTCAATTTCATGTGCTAGAAGAAATAAAAGCCCAAACGCAAAAGCTGACAAAAGAAGATGGCGGATTTTAAACCTCATGAACATCTTTTTCTCTAGTTCTACTATCCCTCCTCCATGTTTTTTGTGGGAATTTAAAAAGAGGTCTCATTGTTCAGATAATTTATACATCTAACTATTACCCTGCAAGCCTTCTCTAGGGTGTTTGGCAGGGATTGAGCTATCACCAACGTGCACTATAATGCACAAGTAACTTTCACCTACAAGCACTACAGTATAGGCATGCTACCAATGCTACAGTAACTATTTGCATTAATGTATGATGCGACAACATAAATGAGGTGCATGAGTCTTGCAGGGGTAATGTAAAACGTGATTTTAGTGCTACGTGGGAGATTTGGAAAAATTGATTAGGCATCTAATCAACTAATCAGCTACACTACCTGTCTACTAACCTACTTCAAAATCTCGTTGGCAGCCATTATGGTCTCTTGTCGATCGGGGGAAAAACGGCGTTTCAAACCTGCCTCTTCTGCAGCCTATTTCCATATTTTTTTCATGATCTAATCTACTGTAGTATGTTGGAGTTCGTAAGATGTCAATAGTTTCGTCTGGAAATGTTTTTGAATTTGCATACAAAAATCAAAAACATTTCCATTAGATTCAGTTTTAAATGAAAATTTAAAACTGAATCTAATATATAATCGACGGTCTGAAAGCGATTCTCATCCCAATTGTTGGAAGAGGTCAATAAAACTTATTTATTTTTAGATTATTGTAATGGCTTTTCATGTATCTTTCTGATATTTTCTGTCCGCGTTCTCTGTTTTTAAGCGTACATCCTAAGGATCCCAAACACTGACAGAGAATTCCAATTTGGGTCTAGTAAGGGAAAAGTAGCTGATTTCTCTGACTTTATCGTCGCAATTTCCAAGTGCTCTTTTAACAAATCCCAATTTATGACTGGCTCGACCAATAATTTCCCGAATACGTTTGTTCCACGAGAGATCATTAGTTGAACTCCTAGGTATTTTACTGATTATACAGTCTTTAATTGGGTATTTTGTGCGTAATAGATGTTTGCCCCACGAGTTATCATTATTAGTTTAACTCCTTATTTTTAGACACCCTTTAAGCAGTAGCATGTCGACGCGTGAGCAGTTCCTGCGGGACATTTTTTACGCTGCTTGAATCTTTAAGGCCAATTTAATTTCGCCATTAGCCGGAACCTGCCAGCCTCGCAGTCTTCGCTGAAATCATTTACTTTTCAATTTAATTCCAGAGGTGGCTCATTTCAATGATCAGCCTCGTAACCGCAGCATTGCGTGTTAATCACGTTTTGAAGGTCAGTTCGAGGGGCTACAAAGTCTCTCAATTCTCAATTTCTGAATTTTATTTTCTTACCTTTTAACTGCAGCACGTTCTTTCCCTCTTTTATGTTTTCATGCATTCTTCTTGTGGTCTATGATTCATCCCAACGTTGGGAGACTTAAGCTTCATCTCTTTCGCAATCCAGCTATTTTAACAAGCTCATCTCTGCCCTGCTAAGCCTATACACGGTAACTGGCAAAATATTACATTTTGAGGTTAGAGTTGATTGTATTATTTTTAACCTTGAGGGTTTCAAAAAACTGAACAAATAACAGTTTTCCTGATATCACTTTCTGCTTTCTCCGTATCTACGATATAAATGTCAGTTTGCATGGCCAGATAATAGTAACTACATGTCTTTTTCACAGAGATCCTCATAACTTTTGTTCTCTTATAATTTATCTTCATTCCGTATTTCCTGCCCTGACAATCTATGTATCAACCAAAGCTTGTAACCTCTTCGAAGATGGGACTAGATGAAGAATAGGAAACTCGAAGATGAAAAATTTTGTGTGCTTTTAGTTAAGTTTAACTTATTACCACCAATGATGCAGTCTTTTAGCTTAGCAGGGCAGATTTGTACCAGGACGTAGCCATGATTTTCGTATGAGAGGGGTCTGAGCTTTGAACGGAATAATCTTTTACAAAGGCTGATATTTTAATTTTGGCGTGAAGTACCCTTTATTCTATTTGCCTCCCTTTTTTCGGGTAAACTTAGTTTGGTTCATAAAAATTTGCTTTAAAAATCATGATTGTAAACAAACGCAGTCTTTACATAAACTTTAATCATAATCAATCACCTCGTTGTTGCTGACCCCTACGGACTCCTTTTGTTACGTCCTTGATGAATTCTTTGTCGTTTTATTACCCCGGAACATACTTGTTGACTAGAATTCATTTTTCATAGCAGAACTGGAAAGATGAAAGCTTCTACAGAACTGATAATAAAAAAATCGTCATTTAATTTCGTCCTCCTACACGAAGCTGAACGAGTAAAACTCTCTGTGGCCTCATAGAAATTCATGATTATACTCGAGAAAGTAATTATACTCATGGCAATTTTTGGACCAAAAAGAATAAATTTGAGTTTTTCGTTTTTTTTAATGACGCAACGCATATTTCGAAATAATTCGATTCTCTATGTGCAGATTATCCTATAATCGCGGAATAATTCATTCCTTGTTACTTTAATGGTGTCGAGCTAATATCAAAGTATAATTTAGAATCAGTATCATAAAGAATAAATTTGAGTTTTCCGTTTATTTTAATGACGCAACGCATATTTCGAAATAATTCGATTCTCTATGTAAAGATTATCCTATAATCGCGGAATAATTCATTCCTTGTTACTATAATGGTGTCGAGCTAATATCAAAGTATCATTTTGAGTAACAAAACACGTACTAACGTATGATTTTCGCTCCTATTTCGGTTTCCGCGCGTTCTACCGTCATGAAGTCATAACAATGCTTTCATAAAGACGAAAATTTTAAAATATAATTCTTGTATCAGTTAAGTCACTCCATGCATTTTTATTTCCGTCGCATAAACAGGTATGCTTAACAAAATTTACACCCTCAGGCGTCACTTCGTGGAAGTATTTTATACTTGAATCCATATTATCCCCGAAATTCTACATTTCCTACCAAAAGGTTTAAAGATCGATGCGTTGGAGCAAATGGAAATTATCAGGGAGTCAAGCAACCCTTGCAACGAGTTTCTTTTTTCGCACCCCTCCCAACTCCTTTTCGAAAAAAATTTCCCTTTTTACAAGCCCCTAGCCTATGTTTCCCTGCCTTTCCACCAAAATATTAATTTGTTCTCCAAACCCCCCCTCCCAGCTTATTGGCGTTGGTTACTATCGTAACTATGAATAAATAACTTGTAAACAATTGTACCTGAGGATGCAGCAAGCTGCGAAACGCGTAGTACATCAATAAATATTAGTGGAAAATTGCAAGGATTGTTTCAATATGAATTCAGGTATACCTACTTAAGTGAAGTGAGGTCCAAAATATATTTTTTAGGCCTACTTGAAAAGTTACTGAAACATGCACTCAATGACTTACGACAAGCGCTCCAAACGTCTCAATCTTATATACAAAGTGGAATGAATGTATATTTGTAGGTATAAATGTTCGCTAACTCCTCGATATCCACAGCTTTCCACAGCAGCACAGCTTTCGAATTTTAAAGACTATTTTATGTCTTTTCTGCCCATTTAATAGGCTCTTTTTTGTGTGACTAATGGTCTCCTGTTCGACCCCAGATGAGTAAAAGCTTTTCCATGAGAAATACGTGTAAAGTTCATGTTTATTGCCTACAGACCTTTTTTTCTTGTGCATATTTATAGTGTTATATTTGCTTCTGGTAGGTTGATATTCTTGCTTTAAATCCGATAATTCGTCCATTCCACCGTTATATTCAAAGAAAAGTAAGGAAAGAGCAGTGTTTAACAATATGTCTTTTAATTCGCCTGTCATGCCACAGTTTGAGGGCGCATGCCCTGTACTTTTACCTTAATGGTGCCCAACCTCTCCGATGGGGCACCATGCATTTACATTTAGGTCACGTGACCATTTCTCCATCTCTTCCAGTTCCCATTAATTCCCAGAGCACGTCTTGTATTCTTCCTCTCTTCCCCTCCCCCCCCCCCAGTCACCCGCTGTTGTTCTTGTTGCTGTTTATGGATCTTTGTTTTGGGTCGCGTGTTCCGAACACCTGCTGCCACTTCCCCCTCTGCTCTCTTTCCCTCTCGCCCCCTATTCCTTTCCTTCCCTCCTCCCGTTCAAACCCTCCTTCCTCCTTTCCTGACTTACTCAAGAAAGTCGTTTGTCTTTCTCTAGTGTATTGATTTCTGATTCTTCCCTCGCCTCTTGTTTTTCACCTTCCTCCTCTGCGGAGAATAACAGGAAACCTTTTCACTCAAATATGTTTCCCCCACAAGACGCTTCTTTTGCCTCATTGGCATTGACCCACTTATGAGAAGGAGTGCAGAACCCACTTGCGTTCGTCGAAACCAATGAGATATATGGAGAGGGCATTACGTTATCAAACTGTAGCCTGACATCCGAAATAGCAACCGTATTTGTTATCCCTGCTCTTTACAGCGTGATCTGAGCATTAAGTAACTTTAAAGTAACTTTACAGCGTGATCTGAGCATTTATAACTGTAGTCTCACAACCGAAATAACAACCATGTTTATTATCCCTTTTTTTCCTTCGTATTGAACGGCGGAATGGACAAATTAGCGGGTGTAAAGCATGAATATCCACCATCTGTTTGAAATTTAAAGCAAGTTACACTGTAAATATGCATTTTTTATTTATTGCTATAAGTACAACTCGATTTTACCATAATTTGAACCTGGAATGCCGATTATTAAATGTTTAAATAAATCGATATATATATGTATGCCATATACATACATATATATATATATATATATATATATATATATATATATATATATATATATATATATATATATATATATATATATATATATATATATATATATATATATATATATATAATTTAAGATCTTTCTATGTTCGAAGTGGTTATTCACCATTGTCTACTCCAAAAATGTACTCGTATTATATGAGGAGAAAATGTAATGTATATTTATGTAAACCAAATTTCACCGTATTTAAAAGATCATTCTGTACATGGGGCCTAAGTTATTCAATGTTTTGCCAGAAAATATTAAAATGGAGAGTAATTTCCGAAAATTTCTGTGTTCTGTGAAATCATAGATATTCACTCAGCACAGTATTGAAAACTTTTTTTTTAAAACAATGGATGAAAGGTTGCTGTACTTGAATTAATTTTTATTACATTGATTGTTTTGTATATCCTTATATATAACACTTCCAAGGTTATTATGTCATTTTTCCCTCGTACTATAATAGGGAACAATAGGCAGCGTAGCAAAGGGATAGGTAGGTGAAATATAGTTAGAGTAGTCTGTAGTGCATGATGCATGTAATAACAACCAATAATCCCTTCCTTATTATGTAGATACTAACCATCTAACTCCATGTGACCCTATTATCTAGCATATCTCCCTTAAATATCCTACTTGCATGGCAATAGTGCATGTTTGGTGATCTTCACCCCCTACCACACACCCTCGTGGTGGCTCGCAGGGTATCACGTAGACGTAGACGTATTTTTGACTTCACTATAGTGCTCGCAGAGTTTCTGTGCACTGGAGAATTTCTCCAAGCCTAGTTGCCCATGGTAGATGATCAGCGATTGGCTGCTGGTGTCCAATCCCGTAAACCGGTTCTTTACTCAGTGCGCGCCGCGTACGAATACAGTAACTGGCTACCCAAAAGAATCGGCGAAAACGAACTCTATGCCTCGCCGACGCGAGGGCCTTTAGAATAGAAATACTCTGGACGAGAAACTACTATTCAATTAATTTATTCAATATTAAAGCAGTCAATTTGGTATTAGTCTTAGCTCACTTTAAATTATCCTGCATTGGGTGACAGGCTTTCTTAACTGAATTAAATATGATTCCATAAATTCTGATATCTTTCCCAGCGATGAAAATATTGGTTGTTTTGATAATTAGTCGCAATTTTCGTATTTGTATTTTTCAAAATGTTGGTATAGAGGATTTAAGTTTTGTTTATTTATCGTGTAACCACGGTGACCTGCGCCGGTGGGGATTACTTTCTAACCTCACTGCGATGACTATTGCAATCAATGCAAGTTTTGACTCGATATCTATTGTAGTTTCTCGTCCAGAGTATTTCTATTCTTAAGGCCCTAGCGTCGGCGAGGCATAGCGTTCGTTTTCGCCGATTCTTTTGGGTCGCCACTTAACAGTATTCGTACGCGGCGCGCACTGAGCTAAGAAACGGTTTACGGGATTGGACGCCGGCAGCCAAGCGCTGCTAATCTATCATGGGCAGCTAGGCTTGGAGGAACTCTCCAGTGCACAGAAACTCTGCGAGCACTATAGTTTGTAAGTCGGGGTTTCAAGGTTAATTACTTTGGCCAATGTATATTTTTAGTTTTACTCTTTTCGAGAGCAATGTGTGATTTTGTTTGTTTAAGAAGGTAATCTTTAAACAGGTAATAACCCTCCCCTCCCAAAAAAGTTACCTTCGCCTCCCAATTCATGTTGTTTCCAATATTTTTGTACCATTGTTGGAATCTATTCATATAATTTTTTACATCTAAATGAAGTATGTTCATAATGATTAGGGATGGCAAAAATGGTATAAATCGATCATACAATCATTTGATTTATTATTAAAAGTCATCATTCAATTAATTGGTACTTATTATCATATCATTAATCGATTTATTTTTGCCTTCTCTAATACTGATTTCTAGTAACTTCTTGATGTGAAACATCGTAAAATTGCAAAATTAGTGCGTCAGCTCGTAAGCACTAAAGGAAATTCGAGATTAGCAAAGATGGCTGACAGGCCATGCCCACGCTACGGCTTTTGGCATAGGTCACAAAAACGAACGCCCTCTCCATCTACCTCAGTGGTTGAAACCATAATTTAAGCAAGGTTGCGAGTTGTCATTCATGCCTAAGCGGTCAGTTTTTCATATCGGTCGATCTAGGTGTCGCAGGTTTGAATCCTGTCCAGCATCCCTACGTAGTTGTGCTTGGTTTAGGAGAGAACTGACTCTCCTACCCCACCCTTTTTTATGTCCTTGACAAATTTAACACCCACTGGGTGACGTTCGACCCATCGTCCTAAAATTGACCTCACCGCTTAATAAACGCTCATTTCGAGTCATTTCTACCGGGTCATTGGAACGCACAAGCCATTCCACCCTGTCGACGTGAAGCCCGCCTTGCAATAACAACAAGATCGCCCTCTCTTATCGCATACCAGGCGCCAAGCTGCGAGGCACTGACCGATAATGTCGAATGCGATGACATAATAGTTGCGAAAATTGTACATTATTTCGGTGGCCTGTTAGCGGGTGGCTTTCTTATCGACACCGATTGAATTTGAAGAGTGCGGGAAAAGTGCACCTTGCTCTCCATCCCTAAGAAGGCTCTGAAGAAATATATTACTGTCCTAAATCATGATATAATCTTCGAGTCAATTATCTACAAGCAAATGTCTTTTCGATTAAAAAATGAAATTAGTGAGGTTCATCATGGCTTTAGATCGAAGAGGAGCCCTGTTTGCAATCTAGTAAAATTAAACGAGTATGTGATAGACAATATGAAAAATTATGCAGAGACTGATGTCCTCTACTTAGATTTTAAGAAAGCCTTCGACACAGTGAACTGTGGATGGAATAGACTTATTCTAACCACACGATTAATTTGTTATGCGGATCACGAAAATGCGTGTTGATAGCCTTTTTGGTGAATGTTTAATTTTTGTTTTTCCTTGGGAACCAAAATCCATTTGTTTACATGGAAAATAACATAAACAATTGAACAAATACAAATTAATTGAATACAGTGCAAATAAGAAAAATTCAAGTGAAATGTATCAAATATGTGTAGAATAACTACAGAACCGTTCTATTTTTATTGAAAAACTTCATTGTTATGATGTCTATTGTCCTTTATTAATCTGGCTACGCTCATACTTATCTTGCTTGAAAGCAATACGTAGCTTTTAGTAGGCGCACATCGGAAGAATACTTGTTGGCGTCCGGAGTTCCACAAGGTTCAAATCTAGGACCGTTATTGTTTTTACTTTTTATTAGTCATTTGCCAAGAGTCATCCAAATTTCACAGTGTCTTTTATATGCAGATGATGTGAAGGTTTATAGAAAAGTGATAACACTCAATGACTGCTTAAAACTTCAAGAAGATATGAATAATCTGATAAAGTGGTCCATTGATAACAAACTCTACCTCAATCGGGAAAAATGTTATCATGTAATATATTCTCGAAAGGAAAAACATATAAATTTTGATTATTGAGTGGAAGGCTACATGATTTGAAATATTCATGAAATAAAAGATTTAGGCGTAACGTTCGACTCATCAATGACTTTAATACCACATATATTTAATATAGCTTCTTCATCTCAAAAAAATTTGAGTATTGTCCAAAGAGTGTCAAAAAATTTTACATCGAAAACAGCACTGAGAACTCTATATTATTCTTTAATTAGATGTAGAATACACCTCCATTGTTTGGAGTCCCTATTCAATCAAATATGTACAATATATAGAAAATGTACAGAAGAGATTTACTCGTTATTTGTACTACTCTCATAAAAACGTGTATCCAGTGTTCGAAGATTATATAAGTTACAATGTTTAACTGAAAACATATGGATATAATGGTTTAAAGACAAGAAGAACGAAAAAGTATTAATTTTATTTGTTCGACCTAATCAATTTTGGGCAAAATGCTAACCTAGTGAGTAAAATAAATTTTTTAGTACAAAAAGTAAATTTAAGGCCCAAAAGGGCATTTTATTTATACAATGCCTAAGCAAACTATTCTAAAAACTCGGCATTATACAGATTATGCCAAACCTTCAATAAATATTGCCATGAACTTGAATTGTGTCAAAAGAGAAGCCAATTTTGTTCTCAGCTAAACAACATTGTATTATAAATTCATGTGGTAAGCACTTCTCTTTATACACATTTATATATGTCAAATTGATTGTATGTAATATATGATAATATTTGGCCTGTAATTTCTTTTGCTGAGCAAACTTGAAGCATAATAGATAAAATAGAAATAAAAAATAAGAGGAACATTTTATGAGAAAATTTTACAACAGATTCGGGGAATTACCAATAGTGCGAACAATTCATGCGAAAAAAGTCAGTAAAGTATGGGTGTGATTTAACAGCGAAAAAAATTATATTTGAAAAAGGTAAATGGTCATTGTGTGTCTGAAGTTCATTTGTTAGAAATGTGGTTCGCGGGTTTGTTATAGATTGCGGAATGGACTGGTTAAAAATGTCGTTTTTCCGGCAATCGATAAGAGACCATAATGACTGCCAATGAGACTTTGAATTGTATTAGTCGACAGGTAATGTAGCTGATTAGTTAATTTGATCCCTAATGTTCGTTTCTTAATCTGTCACGTAGTACTTACGTCACGTTTCTCATGATCCATGCTTCAATCTTATATCTGGTTTACGTAGTTACATTATGCATTAAAACAAATAGTTTCTGTAGCATTGGTAGCAACAATACAACGGAATGCACGTCGGTGAAAGTTACTTGTACATTAAACTGCACGTTGGTGAACGTTACTTTACATACATCTACACTACGAAATACGGTGCAATCCGTGACTAGAGTGAGTGGCACGTGGTGATTCCACTCTAGGAATGCAGCACTCATCCCAGTTCCAATCAGAACCGCGCACTTTCCCCCGGCCGCGATTGGCAGGCCAAAAGCAGTCAGGACAACAGTGCGCAGTCAGACCAGAAACTAGGAGAGAGCTACGTAGAAGAGCAAGTAACCATCGGACTACACTATTTAAAATACAACTATTTATTAGTGTAATTAATGCGATCGATAAACTATACTGCAAAGTACCAAAATATGCAAAGGGTATTTCATCATACATTAGTACGAATAGTTTATGCTGAATTGGTAGCATACCTATAGTGTAGTGCATGTTGGTGAAAGTTACTTGTAAATTATAATGCCTGTTTGTGATAACTCACTTCCTGCCAAACACCCTTCAGTTGGCTTGCAGAGTAATATGAAGATGTTAGCTGATTTTTAACATATGGTAATATCGTAGTCATTTTTAATACACTTACGGAATCAAATCCGCAGTCGCCGAGTTCAGGTGTGCCGTCGAGGCTGTCCGTCCACGCAGCGCCATGTCTTAATAGCTAATTTTTCATATAATTATAGAAGTGTGATCGGGATTGTACTGAACACAGAAATAAGATTAACGAAATAGACTACCGAACCGATAGATTTAAGATGTCATTTTTTCCACGAATAATAAGGGACCATAATAGCTGTGATAGATCAGTTCTAGGATATTGACTAGGTTGAATAGGTTTTTTCAGAAGTGTCAGGCATCTTAACATGAATTGTAAATACTAACTTCGCATGCAATCTCCGTCATGATTTACTCCTGTATATCTTAGTACCTTGTATTGCTATTCATTTGTCGCATTAATAATACTAACCAGACAGTGACTTGGCAATATAGGATTTTTCACTTGTGTTAATATATATATATATCATAAACTCGTTATTAGTTACTTACCTCGCTTATAATTTCCGGCATGATATACCCTTGTACGATTAAGTACCGCGTAGTGCTACTTATCTGTAATTTATAATACTGATTATTATTTAATAATACTAGCCAGTAGATTAATAATACTAACCAGTAGATGTATCTTAAGTAGTGACCTACGGGGTATCATGTTCGTTCATGTAGCACTCTCCTAGTGGCTGGTCTGACCGCGCACTGTTCTCCTGTCTGCTATTGGCCTGCGCCTGGCATTCCGGGGTAAAGTGCGCGGTTCTGATTTCACCTGGGATGAGGGCTGCATACCTGGTGTGGTATCACCCCGTGCCACACACCCTAGTGATGGTTTCCACGGTATTTCGTAGATGTAGATGTAGACGAAAGGATAGTGGGATAATGAACAACAGCAAGAAATAAGATAGTTTGGGCGAATTATGTCCCTAGTCATGATGGAGGCCACATTCGATTTTAACGAGAAGTTTCTTGTGTGTAAAATATGCAGGTTTTTGTGACGTTTCTGGGTGACGTTTAAAATATTTTGCTATGCAATCCACGGCATTATATACTCCTGCATGTCTTAGTACCTTGTAGTGTTATTTATTTGTCGCATTAATAATACTAACCAGAATTTGTATCTTGAGTACTGTGCCGCATGATAACATGTTCTTTTACGTGTCACTCTCCTGGTTTCTGGTATGACTGCGTACCGTTTTCCTGACTGTTTTGGCCTGCGCCTGGCATTTGGGGGTATGTGCGCGGTTCTGATTTGAACTGGGATGTGTGCTACATGCCTGGTGTAGAACCACCCCGTGCCACACACCCTAGAGGTGGCTTGCACAGTATTTCGTAATGTAGATGCAGATGAACCTCTCATCCCTTACCGTATGGACGTCCGTGTTAGCACGTGGAAAGCGCCAATTCCTTGCGAAACCAAGGCCATCATGACCTATATCAATCAGGATTTTTAAGTTGAGCGGCCTTTGTGGTATTGCATTTTTTGTGCCACGAGCCGATATATTGGCTTCAGCTTCTTGGGCGATAAGTTCCTCTTCCAGGTTCCCCTTTTAGTTTTGGCATTGAATTCTTCCCCTGATCGCTCTCGCCTATCGGCGTGGGGAGCATGTGAAATCCCAATTTGAACTGGGACGAGCACTGCAGGCAGGGCCGTCCCTAGGACTTCCTGGCCACCAGGCTACGTCATGCGGGTCTCCGGGCAACTATGTTTTGTGTGACCTGCAGGAACTCTTGAGTAAGGGCCTTAAAATATAGCTATTCCAGCCCTGTTTCCCTTTTTTTCAAACGCGAATGATTCATTGATAATATCTATTTTTATCTGTTTTATATGGTTGAAACTTACTTTTCTTTAAATAATAATAAATTTGAAATTATTGCAATAGATTTGTGGAATTTTTTTAATTAATTTCTATTTTATATTAAATTTATATGGTTGGAACGCACTTTTATTTAAAAGAATAAATTTTAGATTCTAAAAGTAGAGTTTGAATCCTAAATATCACGCATATTTCTGTTGAAGTTACAAAGAGCGACGCACGTAGTGGTTTAAGGTAATATGGCGGTCATACCAGATACATATCGTTATAATTATCCATCCTGTAATTATGAGTTCCTCTAAAATGCGGGGCCATAGGAGGTGCGGAGCCAGGGGCAGTTGCTCCCGTTTCCCGCCTCAATGGGCGGTGCCGATAGCAGGACGGGAACGCTATCACGGTTCTCCATACCACGTGCGCACGCGTCATCGTCATTTTTCATGTGTGCACATGTGAGCGAAAACAAATTTTGTCAGGTTCTTCAAATCGTTAGTTTGAGAGGATGGAGTGCACTCTTTGGATTGTAAAATTTACACTCTTGTTGCACTCTTAGGACGGTTGGCGTTGTTAATAGAGATTACGATAACGAATAAGAGAGTACCATAATCCAAGACCAGGGGGGTTGTGTTTGAACCGCTCGAGATAATCTCGACCACGTAACTAAGGAGTCACGTGGTACAATCACGATGGTCTAGAGATTATGGTGTATTCAAAACACTGGAAAAAACTCAATTTACCTTCCCGATCGAGTTTTCTCGTGGAAATATTTTAAATGGATTTTTATACCCCGATTTTAGCCACTATAAACGACTTATTAGACACAAAATATAGCCATTCGAGTACGTAAATTTCATCAAAAAATCCAACCATTCGTTGTTGTGCCACGTGACTCCTTAGTTACGGAATCGGGATCATCTCGAGCGATTCAAACACAACCCCTCTGGTGTGGAAACGCCCCGTGCCACACACCTTATGGAGATTGCTTGCTCGGTATTTTAGTAGACGAGCCTTGTGCCGACGTGTTCGTCCAAGCATGTTTCCTAAAGCCTGTAAAATTAATTTATCATCATCAACTGGTATTCTACCTACTGGCAGGTCCCAAACACCAAAGCTGTCTCTAATTCGTTCTGTCCCGGGCCTCTTCCTTGGTTTCCATTTAACTTCCTATATCTTCACTTCGTCTGTTATTCTCAGCCTTATTCTTCCTCTTCTCTTTTTCCTTCTAATTTAGATATAAAAATATATTAACAAGTTATTGTTTCAGTGATGAAAAGGGAAACGATTGCTACCGATTGAACTAGTACCAGACGGTGTAAGGATTCTGTAGGTTTACGTTTTGAAAGGTTTAGGTGTTTTGAGCGAGATAGTCCACTAATCGTAATGGAGACTAGATTCCAATTGAACGTGTAAATTTTATAAGCTGTAAGAAGCATGAATTAAATGTCGCATTATCAATAGTTCGTCAATATACTTTAAAAAGGCTGAAGTTCTGAGTAATTAAATAAAAATATCTTCATTAGTTTGTGATTTGACTGATTTTTTTCACGCGGCACGTTTAAATTACTTCAAAACAGGTTTTTTTTTTACCTTTACTACAGCTCATTTGGCCAATTAATGTCGGGCGAATAACAAAAACAGACGAACACTAAAACCCAAGCCCTGAGCAATGATAATTCTTCCCAGGCGGGATTCGAACCCGTGACCCTCGCGTTAGGAGGAGATGACTTCACCCCGTCGCTACCGGGGCTGCCAAAGCGATTCTGAAAGCTTACTGCGGTGACCGTATGGCGTATTTTTTTACAATTGTTGAGGAAACGAGCAAACTACTCACTGTTAATTTTTTGACGACATTTAGGTGTTAGAAATTCCTAATTTTTAAAAAAAAGTAAGGTCTCTCAGGAGTGCAAACACGTATCATTTCCCTAGTAAAAGGGCTGGTATTTTTCATCGAAAATCTCGGAGAGTAGTTCGGTAAGGGGCTGATATTTTGGTATCTTTAGATGGGTGAGATAAGTTTCTTTACAGTGAGACCAAAATCATTGTTTTCTGAGTGAGATGATATTTCGCTAATACTACCTTATAGCTGATGTTGTCATTTTCTGAAGGATTACATCTGGTTTACAAGATGTCCGTTGATATACTGTAAGGTTCCACTGGAAATGGACAGCACCAATAGGGTTAAACCTTGTGCAGTCATTTCTATACACCGATTTTTTTCGTCCACCATGTGCCGTCATTTCTCATATTACCCCGCTCGTGGGAGAATCAGGAACAACGAGTTGCGAATAAGAGATATTTTCGTTGCCAAACTGTAGAGTTGATGTCAGAAAAGCATTTAGAAAGAAAAGACGTCAAGAAACCTAATCAGAGATTTAAAAAATTAACTCTTCTATATGCTGCCTCCTGTTCACTCAGCGTGATAGAGGTTTAAGTGAGTTTTTCGTCCAAAGGACGAGGAACGACCCACCATGAGTGCTGTGATAGCCGGGATACCATGCGCTGAAGTTTCGTCGAGGACTCCTAGGTGAATACGTGCCTGCCTCCCCTTTCAAGTTCTCTGGGTCGACCCCGGAAAGAGAAGAAAAAACGCGAAGAATTCTTTCCTCCCGAGAAAAATGCCGCAAAAAGAGCAAAGGTCTCTCCCGCTTGTGTATATCGATCTGCTATTCCCCTTGTTTCCTTTTTCCATAAAAATTTGATGGTCGGACTCATATTGCCATTTATTATTCATGATCAGGTGAGAACCTTCATTGTCGTTGCTTCGAATTGCTATCTCTCTTAATGTCACTTTTTCAAACGGCAATTTTATATCGCCGATTTGGATTCTCTCATTTTTGGTATATTCGGCCAAGTTGATGATTGAATTTCCGTCAATCATAGGAAACATGGTCTTGTTTTCTTGTTTGAAGGGCATCGTTTCTGTTGCCATGGTTGCACTTTGGGCAAAACAACGACGCTAAACCATTGTTTAAGTGGAAAATTTCTTTAACGACAGCGTTAATGAAAAGGGCTAAGGTAAAATACATGAGATGCCGTTATAGGCGTAAAATGATGGGGAATAAAGTAGTGCTCATAGACATAAGAATAAAACTTTTATAGCATTATTAAATTGAAAGGTCTAAGGCTCTCCAGGCGTATTGTGATATTGTAGGTTAATCGGGTTTTCCGCCGGGTCAAACCGGGTCTCCCTGGAAAAACCGAGTAACCTTCAACATCATTAAATTGCTTGTTCCAACATGATTCGGTTTTGACAAATTTTAAGCTATCCGGGATTAGCCACGGAGTTCCACTTTTACGGAGTCACCCGCAATGCACAAATGTGCGAATTTCCACAGAGAAAAAAATCATCCGCCTTGAACGGGATTCGAACCCGGATCCTTTGCTTTCCGGCCGAGTGCTTTAGCCAGTTAAGCTACCAAGGCGTCCTATTCCACTGTGGATTTTTGTGAAATTCGCACATTTGTGCATTGCGGGTGACTCCGTATAAGTGGAACTCCGTGGCTATTCCCGGATAGTTGGAAATTTGACAAATAAGAGTGAACGCCTCTCTTGTGATCAAAGTTCGATCTTTCCTCGTGGGCAGTGGCGCTAAGTGCTCTGTAGCGACTGATTGTTTCATTGTATGTCCGGCAGTCGAGAACATCTAGTCCCGTAAAGATCACAAAAAATCCACAGAGAAACAGGACGCCTCGGTAGCTTAACTGGCTGCATGAAAAGGCATGGCTGCTCAACGTCTTTTAATAGTATTTTATATTAACAAGAGATAAAAAAACTAAAATATGTAAAATATAATCACGTAAAATAAAAGCACTCGGCCAGAAATCAAGGGATCCGGGTTCGAATCCCGGTCAAGGCGGATGATTTTTTCTCTCTGGAAATTCGCACGTTTGATTCAGTTTTAATTTTTGCAAATTTCAAAGAATGGCTGGTGGATTTTCGGGTGTGAAAAATGATATTTGTGGTTCAATAGGGAATACTAGTTTTTATTTTGGTAATGAACTTCCTTTCGAGTTTTGGCGAAGTCCTTCGGTGATAGTAGTATTCCGATATCCTGACAAATGTATTAATTCACGTACGTTCAGTGAATATTTCAGTGAATTCATCGAACGGAATCAGTAGAAGCTTTTGACTTATGATTTTTTTAAAGAAATTAATGCTTTTTACTAAATGTATCGCTAAGAAAACCATCACAGTAAATTATAGGAGTGACTGTGAACATTGCATATCCAAATAGTGACTCATCAGTGTTCCGACAAAAATTACGATACTCATACTACATTCGTGTCCGTGTTGCAAAGAATGCTTGGTTATTTTATCCGTATGACACATTTGACAGCTTTCCTGAATCGTCAAGTACAGTTGTTTACTGGTTTAACAATTATGCCTGACGATGCAAGGAAGCTGCGAAACGCGTCGTGCAAGCTAAATGACGGTATAAAATTTCTAATCAGTATGGATGCTGATGTTAGATTCATCTACAAAGTGACGCCTGATATCGTAAGGTTCACCAATTTAATTTGTAAAAATAACTTAAACCCTCCCCTGGTCAGTTCACAGGTTAATTCATTGCACAAATCAACCTATGAACTGACCAGTGGAATGTAAAAGTAATTTTTACTAGTTAATATGGAACTCCACAAAATTGAGCCGAAATTTCACTTTCATTCACCAATGTATTTTCGTCGATTCTGAGGAAATAACGGTAGATGTATTGAATCTGGAAGGAAACCTCCTTATCGTTAATACATTTTTTCCCATGACTTCGTTTGTATTCTTGTGTCCTTAGAAATGTCTCATGAAAAACCTCAGCTGTTCTATATCTCCAAAAATAGACGAAGCCGCTTAGAAAGGAGAGATGCCTGCTGGAGAAACTGAAGGTGGTTTGGGCGACTTTCTTTGGGGAAGAACTTGCGCTTCAAAGTAGTGTTTTCTTCTTCTTCTTCATCCTAGTGGAATCTGTCTTCTGACAGGTTTCAACTGGATGCCCTCCATCGCAGTCGGTCCTGAACATCTTCTTTCATTTGCCTGTAACTTGGGCCATTTTTTATGTCATCGAGCATTCCCATTCTTTTTCTTCCCCTTCTTCGCTTTCCTTCTATTTTTCCTTCAATAATTCTCCTAAGAAGACAATTTTGGCGTAATATATGTCCCATCCAAGCTGTCTTCCTCCTTTTTACTTCCCTCACCAGTTTTATTTCTTCTCCTATTGTCATTAGTACTTCCTCTTTTCTCATTCTATCCGTCCACTTCACCTTGAGCATTTTTCTCCACAACCACATTTCGAAACTTTCTAAGTAATTTTCGTCTTTCTTTTTGACTGCCCATGTGTCGCTGCCGTAAGTCACCACACTCCGTACAAAACATTTAGTAAATCTCTTTCTCAGTTCTATTGGAATGCTAAATGCTGTCGGAAGTTCTTTCACCCTCTCAAATGCTTTTTTACCCATAGCTATTTTCTGTCTTACTTCCTGGGTACAGCTCCCATTCTCAGTCACTAAACTTCCCAAGTACTGAAATGATTTCACTTGCTCAACAATTTACCCTTCTACGGATGTATTAATGATTGCTTCATTCTTACTTAGTCTCAACACTTTTGTCTTTCCATCATTCATATTCAATCCGTATTATCTCCCCACTCTTGCAATACTCTCCATTATATACTGTAGCTCCTCTTCTGATTCCGCCATCTTCAGTGTTTTCTTAAGATACGTAAAATTTGCAGTAATGATCAAATATAGGTTTGGTGCTGCCATTTATATTGTTGGAAAAAGTACAAACTTTGGAAATTTCACTAGTAAGCTTTATTCACGATCCGAGTTTCAACAGTTTATGTCATCTTCAGGTGAAGGTGACATCTTCACTTGAAGATGACATAAACTGTCGAAACCCGGGTTGTGAATAAAGCTTACTAGTGAAATTTGCAAAGTTTGTTCTTTTTCCACCATGGAGAGATTTCACAAAGTTACCACTGACATTGTTCGTTTTGCTAAAAGCCTTTTATATTGTTTAAATATTATTTAAATTCTCCTATGAATAAAATTTTAAAGGCTAAAGTGTTAAACCTAAGCTTTTACCTCGATGAGAAAAACCTAAGCTTTTACCTCGAGACGAAAGCCAGATATTATACGCCATTCTCCATTGCTATTCCGGTAGGATTAGATATCTTGATATTTTAACAAAATAAAGGAATGGTATGATTATCTTCAGACTTAAAACGTATAAAAATGTACTTATATTGAATGCCTAATTTTGATTTGTACAGTAAGTCCTCGGTATGCGTCTTTCGATTTACGTCTGATTCGATTTTATGTCCCTGCTGACAAGGATCGTCGGAAAATTTTGCCCTGTTTAATGCTAATAAAATAGACGGTATGTGCATAGGATTGAGTTTTTTGATGTTTTAGACGTAATCATCCCATCTGAAATAGCTACTTTTTCTTGGATAAGGGCAAAAAACGAATTTTGAAAATAACGCCTTGATTTATTTCGGGATTAAAGTGGTCACAAATATCTGGATCCGTTTTACGTTGTTTCGACTTAACTTCTTGTGACGTTGTTTCGTTGTTTCCGTCGTTTCGTTGTTTCGTCGTTTCGTTGTTTCGTGTCGTTTAACTTGTTGTTACGTTGTTTCAACTTAACGACTTAACTTGACTTCAACTTTCGTTGTTTCGATTTACTCTTCTTCCACACGCATCTACGACGTAAATCGAGGACTTGCTGTCCTGTAATGTGTAACTATTAGCAATCCATCTTTTCAAAGACAATTGGTAAACAGCAGAAGTTTCCCTTGGCAACGTTGTTACATTCATCGCAGTGTGTCGGCATGATTTTTAACGATTTGAGGGAAGAGTAGAATTATCTTTAAGCATAAAACATTTAACAATGTATACTAAATGCCTAATATTTGTAGACATTGAAAAATAAATTTGATAAACAAGGTTAACAGCTGACGTTTCCCTTGGCAACGGCACCACATTCATCACAGGATGTCGGCTATGTCCTCCGACGAAAACCGGAAGTCTGTTTTTTTTTTAATCTGAATACTCGTGTTATATTATCGATGACCTACTCGGAAAAAAGTATTTTCTGTGGCTCAATATCCAATGCAAGTTATGCAAGCTTTCGAACAATATTACCCGGGCGGAAATTGAGATAGAAAAGTTATCTATAGGGATACAGTCTCTCTGCCATTAAGACTGCGTAAAAATTCATGATTTTTAAACCAATACATCTTCATTAAAATACCGATGACCTATGGCCGGTTACAAGAACATTTAGTATTGGAATCATTAGTTATGAGATCCATGAAGTTATGTATCTCATGAAAATGTTCGAGTTGCAGGAACAAATCTACCAGTTCCATAACTTATTTATCAATACTCATTAGCTTCCAATATTCGATTTAATTTTCTTCTACCGGGAAAAATTTATGAAACTTTAGCCTATGAATAATTAATTGCTATCGCACATAATTATTAATCAGAAAGAGTAAATTAATCGGTCATTTGTCTCGAAACAACTCTTTTATCTAGTAATTAAATCTCCAAGCGGTTCATTGAACATTCGCCATGTTGGCTACTTATGTAACTCATAACTTCATGGCCTTAAGTTGTGGAACCAGTAAATTTATCGAATGTTTCTGCAATTTTGACTATTATTGAATGGTTGCCATTGCTTATTGGTCCCATAACATTATGGAATATCATATGTATCGCTCCTGCAACTGGTCATTAGTTGAAAATTTGTAAAAATGTGCACTCAATGGCTCTCGATTCTTGTTCCAACCAGCTTAAGGCGCAGCTTACGTTAAAATTTTTTTTAACGGGAATGTAAACTTAGCATGGGAAAGGAAGGCGAGAGGTGTAAAATTTTCGCCATTGAATCCTCTACTCATATTGTGCGAAATATAATGGGAAATGTGGAAGTTGCCGAATATTTTCATGAGATCATTAAAGAATTGAAGTTGGTAATGCGTCCTCGATAGGGCAATGCATGTAAAGGTCAAGAGGAGACGTGTGGTTTCCTTTTTATTTTAGCCTTTCCTTCCTTCAAGAAACATATACATAAGGCGAAATAAGGAAAAAAAAACTCGCGCGAAGCAGGCTCGCCAATCGGAAAGCCGATTCGTGGGTTAAGGAAAAAATGGAATAGTTTGGCACGGTGACAAAATGGGGTCGCGATAATGTCAGAGGAGATAATTTTCGACCCGCTTTGGATCGTGGAGAAATATGAAACTAATTTTTTTTACTCTTTTTTGGCATGCATTTTGGGGAATGTGCGTGCTTTTGAGTTTCATTTTTAAAGGGAACGGGACAGCCCTTTGCGGCAACATTGTTGTGTGCACGTGCTGTTCTATCCAAGATTGTATCGGCGCAATGTGTCTCTCGACGCGTACTCCATACCCTACCCCCAATGCAAAACAAAGCTTCTTATGTTAATTCTAGTTAAACCCTCAGGTCAAGCGTGACGTATCTAATATCACTATCCTTTCGTTGCAGTGGGGAGTTATGTATTTCAAAATAAAATAATCGCAGGACACACAATTTCATTGCAAAAAGTGTAGTAAAAACTCATAGATTTGAAGTACGGGCACTCAAAGCAAAATCCGAAAGATTATTATTGACTGCCAAAATTGACTTTTGGAAACGATAGTTTATTTTCAGATATAGATCGAATACAGCGGAGAGCAGCTAGATTTGTTAAAAATTGTTATGATAAATTAAGAAGTGTTACTGAATTGTTGACGGAATTAGGGTGGAAATCTCTATCCGATCGAAGGGAGAAATGTATGTTAAATCTTTAACTAAAGTTTGCAGTAGGCTATTTTTTGCCGGACTTTCAAAATATTTTACTAGAGCCAAACTGTTATGGTAGGAACGATCACAGGGATAAAATTAAGGAAATAGACTGTAGAACCGATAGATTTAAAATGTCATTTTTTCCACGTACAATAAAGGACCATAATAGTTGTGATAGATCAGTTCTGGGATACTTTGACTCTGACTTGGCAATATAGGATTTTGCATTTGAGTTATGATATATATCATAAACTCGTTATTAGCTACTAACCTCGCATATAATTCCGGCATGATATACTCTAGTACGATTAAGTACCACGTAGTGCTATTTATCTGTAATTAATAATACTAATTATTAATTAATAATACTATCCAGTAGATTAATAATACTAACCAGTAGATGTATCTTAAGTAGTGACCTACATGATAGCATGTTCGTTCATGTAGCACTCTCGTAGTGTCTGGTCTGACCGCGCACTGTTCTCCCGACTGCTATTGGCCTGCGCCTGGCATTCCGGGGTAAAGTGCGCGGTTCTGATTTCACCTGGGATGAGGGTTGCATACCTGGTGTGGTATCACCCCGTGCCACACACACTAGTGGTGGCTTCCACGGTATTTCGTAGATGTAGATGTAGACGAAAGGATAGTGGGATAATGAACGATAGCAAGCATTAAGATAGTTTGAGCGAATTATGTCCCTAGTCATGATGGAGGCCACATTCGATTTTAACGAGAATTTTCTTGTGTGCATAATATGCAGATTTTTGTGACGTTTCTGGGTGACTATATGAATTTCTTCAAAAAATTATATTTTATTGATCATAGTCATGTCTTGTCTTTAAATACCGATGAGCCTTATGACTAATCTTTGTCTGAATGTTATTAGTTAGTTAAATGAGGAATTTACCACTCCAAAATCTCGCAAAAAAGTTAACTATTTGTAGTTTGCATGTTTATTCAACTATTTTCAAAAATTTATCATGAAATCACCGCTGGAATAACTTAAGAATCTCAATAAAACCTTGCGTCGTGATGGAGTTTTAAAAGTATTGTGGGGAAAAAATTACCCAAGTAAAAAACTTATATCGATATAATTTATCAATTGCTAAGAATTACAGTTATAAAAGTGTAGTATTGTTTAATTGATATTAAAACTTTTACTTTATGCTTTCTACAGCTGCTAAAATTTAAACGTTAAACTTGAATGTGGCCCCCATTGTTATTAGGGACAGATCTCGTTCAAACCCACCTCAATGCTTGTATTTTTTCATTAACTTTCTGTCCTTCCAAAAAACCATTTTGGCAGTCAATGGCAAACTTTCAGATTTTCCTTTAAGATAGATTGAGCGAGACTAGTTCTCTAGTCATAGTGGAGACCATATTCGAGCCACACGTTTTAATTTCAGCAGACGTGGGATGCATGTATTAAGTTATGCATTATTATTGGTGCAATATTATATTTGACTTGACTTAAATTATAATAAATTAAATAAAAATATCTATGTTAGTCTTTAACTTGACTCATTTTTTCACGCGTTACGAGTAAAACTACTTCACAACGGAAAGTTTATCGTTATTATTAGACAATGACTGTGGTGACAATATGATTTAATTATCCAACAATAGTTGAGAAATCATATGAACTACATACTATTACTTTTTTGACGAGATCTAGGCGTTACATATTCTTCATTTTTCAAAACGGGATCTCTTGAGTGCATACACGAACCATTTCCCATGTAAAATAACTGTTTTTTCGTCAAATATCTCGGAAAGTAGTTCGGTTAGGGGCTGATAATCATATGTCTTAGAAAGGGTGAGATATTTTTTAAAAATTCGTTGATTTCTAAGTGAAATAATGTTTCACTGAAGATACCTTAATGTTTTCTCGGTTGTTGATATACTACCTAATGCCTGTTTATTTATCTGCAACGTAGTACTAACGTCACGTTTCGCATGATACCCTACGTGACTCTTATATTACGTTTACTTAGTTGCGTACAAATAGTTTCTGTAGCATTGGCTATAGTGACATACGTGTTGGTGAAAATTACTTGTATTTACAGCGCAGTTTGATGATGACTCAAACCCTGCCAAACACCATTGAGGTGGCTTGCAGGGTAATATGTTGATGTAGATTATACGGGGGACATAATTTTCTATCAGAAGGCAGAATATGGATAATTTAGCATTTCACGGTGACCACCCGTTCTGTGTCGCCGATCTGTGGTATTTCAACAGAGCGAATCTAGTGATCGCAGATTTAAGCACCCGGTCTCAAGGTCCGTCTGTCCGATGTGGAATATAACGGGCTCCGGATTGCGGAATCTGAGGAACAGGCGTGGTCCAGAATGCTGAATACCAAGGACGACGCGTCGCTCCGACAGAAAGAGGAAAATTAGCACTCTCGATCGACGTAAAACTCCTACCTCTCGCCACCGCCGGCGTCCGCGATTTTCCACCCGATCGACTTTCGTGCGATATGAAGCGCGATTCCTCGGAATTTCCCGTACGTGAAAGAATAAGTTACGTGTAGCATAGTGGCTAGTGTCCTCTCTTCCTTGCAGCATTTCCCGGGGTCGAATCACTCAGAACAGGCGTGTTTCACAGCGATATATAATATTATCATGAAGTCTCACTACATCTCTATGTCTGACAGAAGCGATAAAATAAGAGAGAGGTACATTGCCGAACAGATTGGTACAAAAACTCGTTCTTTCCGCGCACAATAAGCGACCACAATAAAAACTAAGCTCCACTAAATACACTCCCATATTAGGCATCACCATTTCTCCTCCCAAAACCTTTTCGCTTACATCTTTACGCGATGGTGTCCTAACACCCCATGCCACATGCCCACACGGCGGCTCGCAGGGTAGTATGTTGATGTAGATGTGAGAGAAAGTTTTTTGGGATTTGTTAAAAGGTTACTTGGAACGATAGTCAGAAAAATCATCCCTGTCTCCCTTGTCAAACCGCACTTGGAATACGCTGCCCGTATTTGGGGTCCTCTTGAGGTAGGCTTGAAAACAGAGTACTTCTAAATCTACATACAACCCTGCGAGCCCCCTCTTGGGCGTTTAGCAGGAGGTGTTAGGACATCAGCCGTGTAAAAATTCAAGGGATTAGCTTTAGAGTGTTGAAATGGTGACGTGTATGATGGGAGTGTGTTTAGTGGAGCCCAGCTTTTACTATGGTCACTTATTATGTGCGGAAAGAACGAATTTTTTCTACCTATCTGTTTGGCAATGTATTCCTCTTGGTTTATGGTTTTTATCGCACCTTGAGATGTAGTGTGGCGTCAGAAAAATTTTCTCTGTCTCTCTGAAAAACACCAGTTCTGAATTTATCAAGCATGCTAAGCCTGGCGTTTAGCCTCCGAGTCTCTAGGGGCTCCCACCTTAATTCCTCTTAAAGTTGTGAAACACTATATATTCGCTCGTAGCAGTTTTTAACGAAGCTTGCTGCTTTTATTTGTATTTTAGTAATTGTTTTGGTTAAATCTTTATGACCAGGGTCCCAAATGCTTGCGGCGTATTCGAGGTGAGGCCTAACCAGAGCGAAGTAGCATCTCCCTTTGACTCTTTCATCCGAGGACCTTCTTATTATACGCTTAACAAAACTTAGTTTCTTTAATACTGTGATGCATACATTTTGTATGCGTGTTCCGCGATACGCAATATATCAGAAGTTAAGATAATGCCAAGATATTTAACTGTATCTGAAGGGTTATGATAGTCTCGTTAGTGTTACTTACCTCTTGCAACAGTTGGGATGTGAATCAGTTTCAGAACATCGATTTAAAACTAGACTCATGCATAGGTAAAGTCAAAACCAGTTTATTTTCCTGCGAAGTTATTACCTAGTATCTTACTATATCCAAGTCACTACCGTGGCTTGGATCATAAGAATGAAATTAGGGAAAAAGGCTGCACGATGGACAGGTTTAAAATATCTTTTGTCCAGCGATCGGCAAGAGACCATAACGCCTGCCATTGAGACTTTGAAGTAGGTTAGTCGACAGGTAGCGTAGCTGATTAATTGATTTGCTCTCTAATGCTTGTTTTTTTATTAGGAGCGTATTACTAAATGGCGCTTCGCTCGATCCCTTTGTGACTCTTTTATGACGGTTACTTAGTTGCAATTTACAAAAATTCATTTTAATTTCTGCTACATAGCGTACCTATGGTGAAGTGCACTTTGGTGATAGTTACTGGTACCCTATAGTGCATGTTGCTCATAACTCACCCCCTGCCAAACATTCTTTATTTGTCGTGCAGGGCAGTATATATTTATATATTTTTTAAAGTATTCTCCCGGTTAAGGTAGGTTTTGCTGAATGTCAGAGAATCTCCTCCCGGTTTTCTACACTTTCGGGGGCTCATCCATCTTTAATATATCCGTTTTATCCCCAGCATACGATCTACCCTTCTTCATCCTGTCCATGAGACCTATTCTCTTTCTTCCCCTTCCCCGCTTGCCCAATATCATTCCCTCTATCACATTATCGAGTAACCTATTGCCCCTTATTAATTCCTCCAGCCACTTACTCTGCCGATCTCGAATTCCATTCCGGAAATTGGCCAGTAGTCGAATAAAAAACATACCAATGCCTATCTCGCTCTAGTAAATGCTTTTTCACCTCAGCACACGATCCATCCTTCTTTATTCTGTTCAGGAAACCTATCCTCTTTCTTCTTCTTCCCCGCTTGCCCAAAATCCTTCCCTCTATCACATTCTTCAGCATTCCCTCGCCCCTTATTACTTCCTCCATCCACCTTTTCTGCCGATCTCGAATTCCATTCAAAAGTTTCCATTCCTCTCCCCCCATCTCAAGCACTTCCTCGTTAGTATTCCTCTCCGGCCACGTCATCTTCTCCATCCTTCTCCACACCCACATCTCAAATGCCTGCAACCTACCAACGTCCTCCTTTCTTAGGGTCCACGTTTATGCACCATAACCCGCTACGCTCCATATCAAGTTCTTCACCAGCCTCTTCTTCACATCCTTACTCAATATTCCCGTCATCAGCTCCCTTCTGTTACTAAACGCCTCCTTAGCTAGCGCTATTCTCTTCCGTATGTCTTTGCCACTATGTCCTTTTTCTTCTAGCGTACTACCTAAGTAATTTAAATGCTCTACTTGCTCGAGTTTGTGTCCTCCAACTTTAATGACCAGCCTCGCTCTCTTTGTCCAAGAGAATATCATTACTTTTCTTTTCATATGGTTAATCTGGGTACTATATTGATATACGTGATTTATTCTTATGAAGGTCCATGACGGGATCTTCATTGTGTGAAAAATGAAACGATTGCGTCGGGAAAGGGGTACCTCACTAAAGTGATAGGCACCGAAGATGACGTATTGAGGTAGATCGAAATATATTTCGCATGTCACAATACGGACTGTTGTAAAATAATAGCATTTAAGATGACGTAAGAAGCATTAAGTAAATTTAACGAAATTAAAAATTATTCACAATGGAATTTTTAATTTAATGTAGGTCATGAAATTAATTATGACCAAACTTTAAGTGCATTTTTCTGTCACTAAATTGCAACAAATTTATTTGGAGAAAAGTCTACATTGATGAGTTACCGTTGTTAGGTCAAGGAAACTGGCTTCATTTGGATAAATTTCTCCTCAATGCCTTATTCCATTGCTCTGTATGCGATGTCTTGTGAATGAGATTCCAAATATTCTTCCTGGGGGGGAGGGGTTCGACCACGTAACTAAGGAGTCACGTGTATAATAATGAGTGGTTGGAGATTATGGGGAATTTTATCTGCTCGAATGGCTATCTTAAGCGTCTGATATGTTGGTTATTGTCTTTCTAATCGGGATATAAAAAACCGTTAGCAGTTATACAACGAGAAACGCTGGATCGGCAAGGCAGAGTGAGGTTTTCACGAATAGTTCAAATACGCCAAAATCTCGACATTGCTGTACCACGTGACTCAATAGTTACGTCATTAGGGATTATATCGAGCGCCCGGATGAGTACCTTCGTACCCGGACGAGTACATGAGTACTGGGATGAATACTTGGGTACTCAGACGAATACCTGAATACCAGGCATTCATTTGAGTACCCGAGTGCCTCGATGAAGACTCGAGTACCTGGGAGAACACCACCGAATACGAGTTCCCAAATTGAATACGCAGGCGAATAGCGAGTACCACGCCATTGGCCATGGCATTCCACCGGGTATTCACGCATTCATATGCGGACTCAAATGAATTCCTCGTATCTTGGTATTGATTTGAGTACCCAAGTATTCATCCAAGTGCTCATGTACTCGTTCGAGTACCCAGTTATTTATTCGGGTACTCGATTACCTGTGAATATATACATTTGGCCAATTCCAAGTCTCGCCCATCCTCTCACACCATTCTCTCTATCATCACGTATCTGTTTCGTCATTCGACCCCATCCCATTCTCTCCTCAAGACCAAATCGACGAAGAACCCTGTACACTATATCATTACTGGAGCATCCAGCCCGCATTTTTTCATCGCTTACTAATACCTAATCGTAGCGATCCCTCTTTTGACGCAAGCGAGTCTCAAGTTCCCTATTCCCACGGTATTTAGCCTACTACATCAACATCTACGAAATACCTTATAAGCCACCAATAGGGAATGTGCCTCGGGGTATTTCCACACCAGGCATGCAGCACTATTCCCTACTGAATGCTAATCCTATGCAGTAGTTATCCAGGAGCCCTTGTAACCCCAGCGGGCTGTCTGGAAGCAACAGAATCGTCAGCTCACAGTGGAGCTCGATCATGAAATTCTTCAAACGTAAAATTGATATTATTCCTGTGAGAATGTCTCACTATTGTTGCGTAAGAAATAGAAAAACCTCGTAGGTATTGAGGATCATTGTATTACTCCCTGTTTTATAACAAACCAGTCATTGTAGTTCTCAATCGTTCTCTCATTAGCGTCAGTATTATGAAACATCGCCTTTAGCGTTCAGTAATTGATTTCCTACTCCATAGCCCTTCAAATCGTCCACAACTTATCTATATTCATCCTTTTATTTCCGCTCGCTAAATCTACAGAAGGGTAGTATACTTTCTTGTGGACGCCCATGCATTTTTGTAGCACTTGCTGAAGTCCAAACGGCTGATCTCCACGTACAGGCATCAGCCGTCGCTACTCACCAAGTTTCTGTCAACGTTTTTCCTCTTCACCCTTTCAATTATTTTTTTACTGAACGATGCTCCCGAAGTAGTGAATGTACTAGTTGGTCTTTCATTGTTTTATTCGTTCTTCTCAGTTAGCTCGCTTCTCATATCGATCCCACTAGCCCGTAGCATTTACCATACCCAGCTGAACCGACTAAATCGATCTGAGTTCGATTGGGAACGGTTGTGATATTTTATAAAATAAGACTTCCACTTTCGATTGGTGTAAAAATATTACTAGGTCATCGGTCATTCAAAAAATATCATCATTGTGATTCTGTCCTTGGACAGGTTTTAACGGTACTGCCTCCACAGCAATAAATATATGTTGGTTAAAAATTAATTTTAACGCTGAAATACATTGTCGTAATGGCAGTGCGATAGCATGTCTTCATATAACTGTTTTTATCTCAATTACCGCACGGATAATATTGTTCAAAAACTAATATAGCAATCACTACATATTGATATGCCTAAATATAATTTCAGCTTAGGTCATGGATAATATAAAACGATTATTTAGCTTTAAATGACAAATTTCAGGTTTTCATCGGAGGACATAGCCTTCATATGGTGATAATGGGGGACCGTTGCCTGGGGAAACTTCTGCTGTTTACCTTATTTATGAAATCTATTTTTCCATATTTTTCATAAATAGGCATTTAATGTAAAATTTTAAATGTTTTAAGCCTTAATGTAAATATTTCATTACTTCTGTTCGTGAAAAATCAATATATCAAACCCTGCCGAAATAGCATTGAAGGCCTTAGTCAGTATATTTTCTGGTTGTTGTAACGTTGTTAAGCATCGGTACAACGCTTTGGCCAATAAAATTTAACACGAAGGAGTATTTACATGATAATTAAGAAAATGTCGAAGTCAGCTCGAAGTCTGAATTTAATCATTACGGCAAATTTTGTGCACCTAAAGAAAAGAGTACTATATTTTCTGGTTGTCGTAACGTTGTTAAAGCATCGGTACAACGCTTTAACCAATAGAATTTAACACGAAGGAGTATTTACATGATAATTAAGAAAATGTCGAAGTCAGCTCGAAGTCTGAATTTAATCGTTACGGCAAATTTTGTGCACCTAAAGAAAACAGTACTATATTTTCTGGTTGTCGTAACGTTGTTAAAGCATCGGTACAACGCTTTGGCCAATAAAATTCAACACGAAGGAGTATTTACATGATAATTTAAAAAATTTCGAAGTCAGTTCGAAGTCTGAATTTAATCGTTACGGCAAATTTTGTGCACCTAAAGAAAAGAGTACTATATTTTCTGGTTGTCGTAACGTTGTTAAAGCATCGGTACAACGCTTTAACCAATAGAATTTAACACGAAGGAGTATTTACATGATAATTAAGAAAATGTCGAAGTCAGCTCGAAGTCTGAATTTAATCGTTACGGCAAATTTTGTGCACCTAAAGAAAACAGTACTATATTTTCTGGTTGTCGTAACGTTGTTAAAGCATCGGTACAACGCTTTGGCCAATAAAATTCAACACGAAGGAGTATTTACATGATAATTTAAAAAATTTCGAAGTCAGTTCGAAGTCTGAATTTAATCGTTACGGCAAATTTTGTGCGCCTAAAGAAAACAGTACTTCGAAGCGTAGATTCCTCCTCAAAAAACGTAATACATGATTAAGTATGAGTTTTTCAATCGACCTGCGGTGAACGAATAATCGAGAGTAACCAGAGTGGCGTATGAATGATACTGTTCCTGGATAGCTCAGGCATGCAATGCGATGGAATTGAGATCTCGATTTTACCCTCGGATGATGGATTGACTGACCTTGACCTTCATTCCTTCACTCCTTCCAAGGGTCAAACTCGAAATGGGAAAGCGTGAAAAATGATGTAGGGACGGAAGTGCACGCCATTCTTCTCTATAAAGAAGTCGCATACAAGAGCCACGAGATTTCCAGATTCATTTCAGCAGACGTTGATTAAATAACTCGAGTGAATCAAGAGGGATGCCTGCTGTTTGGTGATAAACTCTCTACTGGAAAGATTCTCAGTTTAACCAAACATTTAAGAAGGACATCTGTGTAAAGAAAGTGAAAAATTCCGTTGGTCAAACAAATTGAAAAGTTATCAGGTAGTATGAGCGAAATGTCTTTTTACCTAGACATCAATGAATACGGGTTCATTTTTACGTGAAAAAAATTCACCCTTCCGAAGATACCAAAATATCATCCCTTTACCGAACTACTTTCCAAAACTTTTGATGAAAAATCCAGCCATTTTGCATGTGCGTGCATTCTAGAGAGAGCTTTTTTAAAAAAATAAGGAATTTGTAATGCCTACAAACTCGCCAAAAAATTAGCAGTGTGTTGTTAGTTTGTTTTCTCAACATTTTTTGAAAATAAATATTACTGTCAAATAGTATTTTTTTAGAATCGCAAAAACCTTCCGTTGTGAAGGAGTCTTAAACGTGCCGCGCGAAAAACATAAGTCAAGTTATAGACTAATAGTGATATTTTTACTTTATTGCTGAGAATTTATGTCGTAAAAAAGAATATTATTGTACTATTAATATTTGCAATATATAGTCAATGCGTTCGACAGCTGCTGAAATTAGAAAGTGAAATTCGAATATAGTCTCCATTATGACTAAGGGAACTATCTTGCTCAATTTCCTAAATGTATTTCATGAATCAAAAGAATTACAGAATGGAATGTAATGGGGTTTTGTTTCTGTTGGTTCGCGAGGAAAATGGAAATCGTAAAAATGAGAGCGCTAGTAATAGAATGAAAAAAAAACACCAACACATAATTTATGTAAAAAATAAAATCATATTTTACAGCAATTACAGTTATCTTTTTTGACTATATCAGAGACACTGTCGTATGATTTATTTTTGCCACAGAAGGTTTATGCTCTTCTTAGTTTGGTTTAAATGTGTTGGATTTTATTTCTGAGGGTAAGCGACTGAGGCTGCGTGATGCGCCGCTGAGGCCATGTTGAGATTGGGACGTTAAATACTGCGATAGGTGAATTTATTTCTTATTACGAGTATAATAGGAGTGCATTTCGTAATGAATAGAGAAGATATGATGTCTTTTTTTCTCAAATATTCCATGGTGAAGAATCCGTGAAATCACCTTAGCTTGAATTAAGGTGCTTGGGGCGAGATAGTTCCGTAGTCATAGTGGAGACCATATTGGAGTTATACGTTATAATTTCATCAGCTATAGGAAGCATGAATTAATTATCGTATTATTAATGGTGCAATAATATACTTTTATATGACTGTAATTATAAGTATTTAAATAAAAATAGCCACTTGCATTTGGCTAATTTTTTTTCACGCGGTACTTTTAAAACTCTTTCACAACTGAAGTTTTGTTTTGCGAATCTGATTAAATTGAGCTATTATAATATGATCTATTTTCAAAAAGAGAAGAAAATACTCATAAAATACTCATGAATTAATTATCGTATTATTAATGGTGCAATAATATACTTTTATATGACTGTAATTATAAGTATTTAAATAAAAATAGCCGCTTACATTTGGCTAATTTTTTTCACGCGATACTTTTAAAACTCTTTCACAACTGAAGGTTTTTTGCGAATCTGATAAAATTGAGCGATTTTAATATGATCTATTTTCAAAAAGAGAAGAAAATACTCATAAAATACATATTCCTTAGTGTTTGACGAGATCTGAGTGTTCGAAATTCCTCATTTTTGAAAATAAGGTCTCTCTGGAGTGTACACACGTACCATTACCTGTTTTTAAGGGCTGATTTTGTTTGGCGAATTTATCGGAAAGTAATTGTGTGTTGTTTTTCTTTGAAATGAGTCCAAATTCATCGATTTATTGCTGAAATTATATTTCGCTCAAACCACCTTTCATAACGACTCTCAGGTTTTATTTTTATGAATAATGCACGATCCTTATGAGTTGAATATCCAAAAGGATGACCAAGTGGTGGTGAGTGGAGGTTACTCGTTTGTTTGCGATATTGCGCCTATTGTCCGGACTCAGCCTTTTAAATTGTCTATTCCACTCTCTCTCTCTCTCTCTCTCCACGGTCTTACTTACGCTTCGTGATTTCTTTCTGGGCGTGGTTGCTTTGGCGCTAATGGCCGCCCGACATGCGTTTGCTGTCCCGCCATTATTACCATCCCTTCAAATCTTTTTACTTCCAGTCTTCCTCTCTTTCTCGCTTTCTTTTCAATTTCCGAGGCCAAGCTTCTCATTTTTTTTGTAAACTTTACCGCTAACCCTCCATTCTCCCTCCCGAAGAGATATTTTTCATTCTTTGATGATGTCTCCCGAGAGAGTGGATTTCGTGAAGTGAAAATCCTCCACTCCGACCACCATTATGTCATTATCCCTAGCCAGCGCTTCATTGTGCCCACATGACAAAGGCGCACTTGGGTTGGAAGGGTTAAAAAGAGCAGAAGAATTCCCTTTCTAACACTCTGGCAATTAAATCGATTATCATTTCGCAACCCTTCTTTTCACAGAAATCCCACTCTACTGGATAAACTTGACGACATAAGGCGTCATTTCGTTGAAGTCCTTAGTCTTAAGGCCGTTTTACACGGGGCACGCAATAGCACAAGCTAATGTATGTGCAATCGTGAATTTCAAAATGCATCGTGTAAAGCGGCGAAATTCAAGAACGCATGCACGAATGCATGAATGCGAGACGTCAGAATAGCCCCTGCTCTAATTTGATGTTCGCATTCTTGCAATTTGTACGAATAGCACTCCATCTAGCGGTCACAGAATTAATGACACCTAAGTTCACAGGAAGTTGACTGACGAAAAGGTTCGATAACCTGAGCGATGGGTGTTTACAGTTATTCTCTGTGTGGGAGGATATTTACAGTTACTTACATTGTTATTGATTTAGATAGATATTCAATAGCTCGTTAAATTGTTCCTCAGTCATCCGCATAAAATTGCGGTAGGAATTCCTGTCTTCTACAGCCAGATCCTGTTGGACCATATTAAGAATGCCCGTTCCCTCCTCTCGCCTACGGATCCACTCCCGCATCCAAAGTGCTCTTCTGGCTCTTTTCCTGCGGTTACGCCTTTCTATGAGCTCTGCGGCACCGATCATAATTCCCACCACTACTAGCTCTGCAGCAATCAATGCAGCCTCCTCCTGATCCATTATTTTTCTCACACAGAGAGAGTGACTCAGTGTCAATATTACAGAATCCCACAATCACCACAACCTTATTTTTCACTGAATGTCAACAACGTTGTGTACAGAATATCGCATCTCTCCTGTTTGAACAAAACACTTGCTCTTAGCGTACTTATCAGACGACTGGAATTCACGAATGCTTACGACCACCGTGTAAAGCAGTTACGAATTCGTTATCGCAATAATTATTCCACTGCAGATTGCGGAATTAATGTAGTGTTAAGTTGTGCAATTTCGTGCCCCGTGTAAAACGGCCTTTAGACTTAGAATCAGGCATTATTATCCATATTGTATAGAGTACTTTTTAATTTGCTGCAATTGTTTTACTTGTTTCGACGCGTTTCACAGCTTTATTACACATGATTACTTTCAACCTGATAGTTGGCAAATTGTTAACTCTCCGTGACCTGCTGAGGATAAAATTCGTCGAGTATTTTGATGAATTAGTCCGTTGCAGAGATGGGCCAGTACTGAAAATTACCATGGTAAACTTTGTTACCCTTTGAAAATAAAATTGATTTCACCAACTTCACCAGCTCAAAAATTCACTAATGTTCTAGACATTCTTCAAACTGATATATTACTGACATATTCTTTTAAGCCAAGTCCTCATATATTTAGTTCGAGCTTAATTATAAATTAAGGCACGTACAATTGATTTGCGAAATATTATTGGGGCGAAAATAGGAGAAATTGGGGAGAAATAAACGAAAATTTCTCATGCCAAAGCAAGAAGCATTTGTGCAGCCATATATTTGCTTTCTACATTTATTTTCATATTAATACATTAATGTAGCAGTATAAATGGCATAAATGTCGTTAATTCTTCACTCTTGCAATAGGCTTTCCTATTAAATCCTCATATACGTATTAATCGCTGAAAATTAAAAATTACGGGGAAATTATGGTAATTTTCACGGTAATAAACATGAAATGAAAATTATGATAATTTACCCATATCTAGTCAGTTGACAAATGAATTCCAATAAATCCATTATTTTCTATTTTCTTAAGTTTCTTTATCGCACTCCTAGGCGTTTTATGAATTCATTCAATCCCATTTGTCTGTTGTTCATTTCACCGCTCTTCTTATAGATAACCTATCCTAATCTCGCTTTAATCCCTGAAGTTGGCTGGAGTGATAATCGTGGGTCATTGAGTGCATGTTTGACGTAAGTTTTTTAGGGTCAGAAAATAATTCTTGGGCCATATTTCATTTAAGTGTACCACCATGTAGATTAGAACTCTCCCTACAGGTATTAAGCCACGCAAGGATTGTATGTCAATTTTTTTCTCGAATAAAGCATGTTATGACCAGGGTTTTTTTTTGCGCGGTCTACGAAATTTAAGTGGTTTGAGCGAAATGTCATTCCTCCTATAAATCAATGAATTTGGTCTCATTTTAAAGAAAAATATCTCACCCTTCAAAAAGGTACAAAAATGCCAGCTTCTTACCGAACTACTATCCCAGATTTTTGACGGAAAATACAGTCCACATACATGGGAAATGGTACGTGTATGCACTCCAGAGAGACATTACTTCAATAATTAAGAATTCTAATACTTATATCTCGTCAAAAAATTAAGTTTCCAAACATTGCATGTAACATGATATGGTACGAAGTCACTCGCACGGGTGCATATACACCAGGGTTGAAATTCGCTATGAAAAAATCATTTGACTTGACCGGGATTCGAACCCGGATCTCCCAATTGCCAGTCAGGTGTGTTAGCCAGTTACACCACCAAGCCATCTTCCTTTAAGGCGAATTTCGAGGGGGGGTTTCGAGGGGGGACATCTAGTTCGCATAAACCCCCCCCCTCGAAATTCGCCTTGAAGGAAGGTGTAACTGGCTAACACACCTCACCGGCAATTGGGAGATCAGGGTTCAAATCCCGGTCAAGTCAAATGATTTTTTCATAGCGAATTTCAACCCTGGTGGAAAAAATTAAGTGCTTAGTTTGTATGTTTTCTCAACTATTTAAAAAAAATAATATAGTCATCATCATAGTTTATTGAGGATAAAAAAAAACCTTCCTTTGTGAAGGAGTTTTGTAACGTACCACGTGAAAACATGAGTATATAAAGACTTCTATAGATATTTTTATTTTATTTTTAGAATTTTAGTCATACAAAAGTTTGCACTAATGATTATTGAGTATTTTATTTTTGCCGCCCACAACTGCTGAAATGTAAACGTATACTTCTTATGTGGACGTTATTAAGACTGGGGAACTATCTCGCTCAAACCAACTTGAACGAAATCACATTAAACTATGTTTTTTTTCAAATATTGGACTCAGTGTGACACCTTGACATTACGTGGAAACGACTATAATAAAAAGAGAAGCGTTGTTGCGCATTTTGAAGAAATCTGTGCCCATGCTGTCGAATTATTTCGAAACTGATGTTATGTGCCATAAAGTCATTTGTCAAAATAACATTGAATTTCCATAAAACCATATCAGAGTGGTGCAAATTTAGGTTCTTTGCTTTACATGAAATCCACTGAAGTAGCATTGGCAATGAAAATTTGGCCCCGCTAAAAATTAATGAATTATTTCCCGAACCATGTGCCTGTTATGTTATTTCTTTGATACAAAATTTAATTCAATGAATTAAATATAGATGTAAAATGAATTTTATTTGAATGATTCATTTGTAGGAAAAATATTCTGATGGTATTTGCGTCTCTCTTGATGGAATATATGTTTGTGTTCCAGATTTTGTAGCTGAGAAAATATTCCTTTCTATTGCGCAGGAAAATCATTTATGACAATGAGGAGTCACACTAGGGCAGCTTTCAAATTTCTAGATTATATTCTGCGGTGGAATTTTGACGTCACATCCCAACTAATTCCACTTGAATACTAAATCAATTTCGGAATTTCTGTCTTTGATAACACAATCGCGATTTTCTCTGTTATGTCCCGAGGTCGTTGAGGATCTTTCTTTCAGAATAAGACTCTCCATTCAACTTCGTAGTTATAAATCGCAGTGAAGTTCATTATTAGTGGCACTGGACAACGACAGATTTTATTCGTGGTGGACCTTACTTGGCAGATGCCATGGTGTCTTGGAACAATGGAAAAAGTGTGTGTTGCGTAAAAATTCAGAAGATTCCGGCGATATTTCGTGGACGTTGAGCCTAAACTTCTTTGATTTTAGTGTCGTCATTTGTTGACATCCGGTTTAAATGTTCCTGAGAGCGTAGCTATTAGTAGTCAAATGTCCTGTTGTACTCTACTTCGGACATATCTTCTTCTCCATTTCCCGCGAAGAATTTGCCACACTCAGTGGAACGAAGCTTATTACAACCAATTTTGTATTCTATAAATAACATTGGGGCAAAAAAGAGTTATGAGAGGTGAGTAAGCCGGAGATTTAGAGCCGGGTGATTTTGAGGACCGAATAGGTTTGTGGATAAATAGTATTATCATTCCCATAAAGTTTTTTATTCATTCCTTATGAATCTTTGTGAATATTATGGTGTTCGGAAAGCAATGTTACTAGTCATAACATTTCTTAAATTTTTTGTTGGAGATAATAATCTTCACATAATAACATTTTAAATTCTTCTAAATAATGTTTAATTTGAACCTCTTCGAATGTTTGTTTGGTAAATATTAGCTCAAATGGATCGGAAGCATGGACCATTGGAAAAATATGACCAGAAAATACTAGAAGCCTTCGAAACCTGGTACTGTGGAAGGATTATGGCGGTAAAATGAACAGACAAAATAAGAAATTATGAAGTGTACAGACGAGTAGAAGAGGCAAGGACCATGTGGAACATCATACAGAAAATGAGGAAAAGATGTGTGAAGCGCAGCACTCTGTGGATCAGCGACATGGTCCATTGGAAAAGGTGACCATAACAGACCAGAACCGTTCGAAAGCTGGTGCTGGAGGGGAATGCTGAAGATAAAATAGACGGACAAATAAGGAATGATGAAGTGTACAGAAGAGTAGGAGTGAAAAAACCATATGGAACACCATAGAGAAGAGAAAAATAAGATGGATGGACACACCCTGAGGCACAATAGTTCGTGAAGAACAAAGTTGAAGGCTAATTAGGGGAAAAAGTCCCCAGAGGAAGACCCAGGAATAAGTTCATTGACCAAATAAATAGGAAAGTACATTGGAAGAGATAGCAGGAGGTAATGAAACTAGTATTAGATAGGGAAGGGTGGAGGGCTGCAGTCAACCATTGTTAGAATTGAACAACTAATGAATGAAATATTCGCTCTGAGTATTTCTCGGAGGAAAGAGGCTGTGTAGGAATCATTTCTAGCGAATGAAAATCTGGGTTACAGGTTTCTATCTAAGAGTAAATTCAGTCAGATTTAGGAATGCGACATTGCTTCTGTTGTTGAAAAGTGGTTGCTTGGGAAGATGTTGTATCTTTTGGGGTAGATGATTCATTGAAAAGCGCCCTAGGTCTCGGTGTCAATTCATATTCTAAGTATGTACTCTGTTAGTGCTATCTGACCATACAATCCTGACAAATTACTGCTTTACATTTTTAATAATAATTCTTTTATAGTTGCACTTCAAATGCTTCTAAATAATAAGTATAAAGTCGAACCATTGAATAGTTGTTTGGTAAATATTCGCGCTGAGTATTTCTGGAAGCAAAGCGACGGAGGAGAAATCATTTTCAGCGGATGGAATACTTGAGAACGACACGCGATAGCGAAGGCAAGGTCAGGGTCAAGCTGCGGAAAGATAACGCCTCCGTCACAGCTGTAAAAAGTTAGATATAAAAAACACTTACTATTGCCAGCCTCACTTTATTCTCCTCTCTGCTGATTTCGTTCGTAAAAATCTTAACGCGTCCTAAGCATATGAGAGCGGATTTTAATGTGTACATGGTATGGTAAATTCCCAAAAACAGTCTTGAGACTCTAGTTTCCGTCGGGGTTGGGGGCTAGAACTAAATCTTAGTAAATGCACCACAGTACACTACTACTTGTGCTACGCAAACGATATGCAAGTCACCACACAAACGCCATACCTACACTGTGGGTGGAGTACACAAAAAGTCGTCAGACAGAGTCAAATGTCTTGGAATACCTATCCCTAACTTCAGTTATATCGGATAAATGTTTCTCGTGTGTTGCACCGGGTAAAAAGGTCCACAGGTCCCGACGTTTCGGAGATCGACTTGATGCAAGACTTGACTCGACTTGATCTCTGAAACGTCGGGATCTGTGGACCCTCTTACCCGGTGCAACACCCGAGAAACATATATCCAGCAGATACGCCGGGAAAATCTTCAGTTATATCATAGGGAATATATGTAGAACATTTGCGGCACAACATGAAAGAAATTAGGTTTTATCTAACATATAAAAGCAGGTTCCTCGGATGAGAAAGTAAAAGAGAGGTGTTACCTCGCTCTCGTTAGGCCACACCTCGAATACGCTGCGAGTATTTCGGACCCTGGACAGAAACATTAATAAAAAAGTAAATGAAATACAAAGGAAAGCTGCGCGCATCGTTAAAAACTGCTGCGAGCGAACGTATAGTTCTCAGCTTTTAGAGAGATTAGGTTGGGAGCCGCTAAAGCCTCGATGGCCAAACGATAGGCTTAGTTTACTTAAGAAATTCATACAGGTGTGTTTCATAGCGACAGGGAGAACATCATTATGACGCCACACTAAATTTCTAAGTCCGACAGAAGCGATAAAATAAGAGAGATTCAGAGAGAACAGATAGGTGTAAAAACTCGTTCTTTCCGCGCACAATAGGCGACCACAATAAAAACTGAGCTCCACTAAATACACTCCCATAATACACGTCACCATTTCACCTCCCAAAACATTATCCTGCACACGGCTGGTGTCATCGCAACCCCTGCCTCACGCCCATGCGACGGCTAGTAATAATAATAATAATAATAATAATAAAACGTCTTTATTAGGCGAGATTGGGACTAGAAAGTCCCATCTTCCATCTAACCCCTCGTCAAACATAAAAATTATTGCAGCTAAATACATTGTCATGTTGCTCTTGGAATTACATACACTCAATTATGGCAAGAGAGACATAGCAGTACGGTTTTTCATTCATCAAACATAATTATAAGTTAGCAAAGTTACCAAGTGTAAAAAGATGTGAGCAAATGTGGGTAAAACCTAAGGATATTGACTTTCGTCCTTATTGGAAAAAACCCACTGCAGGAAAACGCCCACACAAGAAGGGGGGCGTGAAAAACCTGCGAAAACCTACTGAGAAAGAGCTAGTGTAAACATGGATGTATACAAGTACAAGAAAATATCACCCAGTACCTGGAAGGAACAAGAATAATAGATGAAGCGGGAGGAGATTAGAGTTGAAACTTTCCCATTAATCCCATGATGTTTTACGTGTCTCGTTGTTGTTCTCGGAGAAGTTTTTCGTATAATGCCCTTTTGAAGGATGCTAGTGATGATGATTTACGTAGCGGTAAGTCAATGTTGTTCCGCTCGCGACATGCGGTCACAATGAATGATTTATTGAATCTGACTGTCCGGTGGTGAGGAATAACGAGTTTATCATTTCCCCTCGTATTTGAGTCGTGTACTCTACTAAGTGTTTGAAATTCGTCTCTTAGGTACGCTGGTGTATTTGTTTGTAAAATTTGATAGAGAAGAGCAAGGATATGCAGCCGGCGTCGTGAAGTAGGTTTTAACCAGTTGAGATTGTTAATATAATTGGTAGTATGATCTGATATATGTAAATTAGATATGAACCTAATGCAGGCGTTGAAGGAGCGTTGAAGTTTAGTTGACAGGACCTGAGATATGTCTTGAAAGGCAACATCGGCATAGTCAAAATGGGGAAGTATTAAAGTCGAAACTAATTGCTTCTTTAAGGAGAGAGGAATAACATGTTTGTAGCGAATTAGAGGAAATAATGACTTATTCACTGCGTTACATATCTTAGTTATATGCGAAGACCAAGACAGACTTTCATCAATGACTAGTCCTAGATTAATAACTTCGTCGCAGTACTTTATAGGAGAATCAGAAATGCGTAGTTGCGGTAATTGATCCCTGTCGATTGACTTGAGTATTTTCGGATATCCAATTATAATAGCCTGCGACTTACTAGGGTTTATGCTTAGAAAATTGGATTTACTCCAATTGTTGATGTTTTCTAGGTCATAATTTAAATTACATATTTCATTGCATAGGCTTTTAACATTTGAATTTAGGTATACTTGGAGATCGTCAGCATAAAGATGATATTTAGAATGGTTAATCACTGAAGGGCAATCATTAATGTACAGGGAAAATAGCAGAGGTCAAAAATAAATGCCGAAACCCGGGATTGAACCAGGGACCTTTAGATCTTCAGTCTAACGCTCTCCCAACTGAGCTATTTCGGCTAGTAGAGTAGTATGCAGGTGTGCAGTGTACGATTTCTCGCTTGATAAATCTCTTCGTATATTCTCACGATGCGAAGCGTTAGGGGCTTTCCATTCCAGGTATTGAAGTTAGCGCAGGTTATGCACACAAATGGAAATATATATTGGCTATTGGACTATAATTTTAATCGGAAATATGTTGTGGTTTTGATCCGTCGCGTGAAGATAATACAGTTTTAAAAATTTGACATTTTTATTGAATGCTATTGGTTTTTTAGCATTTCTAGCAGAGAACTAGTACTTTAATGTATTATATCACACGCAAAGTGAGCAGAATTCATAACTGGGGGTTGATTTAGTTTAGTTAAGCACCCCCGATTAAGATTGTTTCCCCATGGTAAGGATAAACGTTTCAAGAGGAAACATTTTCAGAGCTCGAATTCAATAGAAAATTTAGTTGGTATGCTATGTTAAAATATTTATGATAATACTTTTGACTATTTTGTTTGGATCAAGAATTATTCTCCATCAATGGAAATGGAATATTGTATCGCAAGGTTTATCTTCGGATCTCGTCTCAAAAATGGTTTTACAAAATGAATTTTGTTTCTGAATGCTTACTGTGGGGATTGATGGAATTTCAAGGAATTGTATTAATATATTCTCAAAATCGGTTTATTTACGGGTCTAGACTCAACGTTTCAAATCGGCGCATATTCTTTTTCCATGTCATTTGTTCATTTAAGCCTATTATTGAATCAACTCAAATGCTAGCAGCTTTATGAAGATTAGCTTTTAGACTATTGGAGATATATATTTTTCTAAATCGCTCCAAATACGTCTTTAAAAACGCAAATTTTACCCAATGCAATTTTAATCTTTTATTTTCCGAGCTTCACGTACTTATGGGTAATCAACTAATTGTCATCATTCGCGAGTGCGATTTTGGAAGTCCGTCTATTATTTAGCTCATATCCTTACAAAAGTTTTGGATGCCATAATGTGGCATAACAAGGCTTGCAGCTTCACTCTTTGACATTTCGTGAGCACCTATTGTCGACCACAATTTGAGCAATTTTTACAAGGGAATGCCTTGATATTTCGTGAATTTGCCGGACCTCGTCAACCAAGTTTACCCACGGAATTCCATGTGCCATCCTCGTCTGCTTGGGTGAAGCGTAAGTGCTGCCTTCTAGTTTTAACTTCCGCCGCTGCTTTAAATAATCTTCCAAACATTTTCCACGAATGTCCACGACATGCGCACATCAACTCTGCCCCCGATCTGATTTGAAGTGGGTTACCTACGCAGTGGAAATCCGCGCAGTTTCTGAAAGAAATTGAAAACCTATTATTGAAGAAAAATGCAGCTACCATCAAAATGGTTACCACATAGGGCATGATTACCTCCATGTTCCAAATAATTAACCCGCCATAGGTCGCGCTATGAGATTGTCTCTCTCGCCAAAGTTTAAGTTGAGCCTACTTTTTAATCATTAATTGGTGTAGGTTTCCTTGTCTGTTAGCTGAGTTTTTATTTATCTCTTCACAGTGACCTGCCATCCCATAAAATATCGAAGGAACGTCCGTAGCCATGCAATAATTTGTTTGCAGCCATCGACTGTGAAGTGTGCGACTTTTTTCAATCGCGCAACCACTGACGTTTGTCTTACTGCGTCACTCTCGCAGCGTGCGGTCAAGGTTGTATTTATTACATCGAAAAAGGAGATAGAAGTCAGTAATCAAATACATTTATTCTCTATAATGAGCCTTAGGAAGAAGCTGGTTATATGAGCACTCACAGAATGCAGGTATGCTGTTTTCATCAGTTTGTTCCTGAGATAATTTTACTATCAATTCGTGTGCTGTTATGTGTACTGATGATTACCTCTACGTATTGGAGCATTTATGCTTTGTAAATCTTTGTTTTTAATTAGAGTTTGAGTGAAACATGACTAAGATGCGTACATACCAATCACGCCGTTCCCTTCCGAGGTAGGCACAGTCACAAGTTTCACTCATAAATATATATTGGTACACCCAACTCTGCTTCAATAATGTCCTCCATACTGACCTATCCTTGCGAACCTCTTTTGCCTCATTTACCCCATATACTGCTTCATACACGCCCTCCTGTTTTTAAGATCCTAGTATTCCTCCTCCTAAGAATTTCCTCAACCACACTCAACCACAACTTTCTCACCCTACCTCTACCTCTCGCATCATTCATTTCACTCTTATATATCTGTTTCGTTATCCTACTCTTATCCATTCTCTCAACATGCCAAACCAACGAAGCACACTCCTTTCATATATGTCCATTACTGGAGCATCTAACCCACATTAACTAATTACCCACTCATTCCTGACCCTATCCATCCTACTTTTGCCGCAAACACTCCTCATATAACTCATACCCACGGCGTTTAGTCTACTCTTATGTTAATCCTGACACACCCATGTTTCACTACCATACAACAAAGTGGGGAGAAGTACACTTTTGTACATGGCGAATTTCGCTTCCTTAGACAGGTTGATAGGCTGTTTTTGTTATTAAGATAATTGCTATAAATCTGAGAATAAGGAAAAGTCTTACACGAGACCGCTCGCGGAAGGGGAAGTCTAGCGACCACTTCAGGGTTAAGGTGTTTGGAGCGCTGATCGTTAGTCACTGAGTGCATATTTTCATAACTTTTCACTTAAGTCAAAATAAATTATTGAGCCACTCTTCACCTTGGTGTTCATCTGTTAGTACGTTGGAAATACATGTACATGTTGTAAAATAAATGATTGAAGAATTATATTTTAAAATTATCGTCTTTAGGAAATGATATGACTTGGGTTTATGGCGCAGAAGTACAAATTTTAGCATAAATCGTGTATAAACATGTGTTTTTACTGGAAATTTTAACTTGATATTTGTCAGCTACAATTTGTCAGATAAATAAATGAGACGTATTATTTCGCGTTTATGGAAAAATATGCACTCATAGAATCAAATAAGTTTCCCTGATTTGGGCGTAATGTAGTGGGAGTTCATCATAATGAGAACAACAATCGCACTTTTCCGCAATTTTTATCACCAGTACTACGCATCATCAGGTACAAGACGTCTTGTACTCGATGTCCTAAGTTTGCACGTGATGATCAAGTCATGTACCTGATAATGACTCTGTGAGTTAAAACGCGTAGTACTGTGAGGAAAAAAATGTGGAAAAGTGCGTTTGTTGTTCTCATTACATAGAATCGAATCATTTGGAAATGTATGTAACGTGCCATAAGGCTGTGTGTTAACTTAGGGGGTGATTCCACGCTAACTCAACCAAATGGCTATACACTCGTGGCTCGGAACATTTCCAATTTTCACAATTTTTGGCACATAGGAAGAATACAATGAGGATTTACTAGTTGCCGAATATTAGTCTTCTGTTATTATAAATGTTACTGTTATGAAACTTCTAATATCACAAATTAGCGCAAATTGGCGTGCCGAAGCTCCGAACTCTATCTCCGATAAATGACAATATAGTCGTTATATTTTAAATATATTGACATTTTCCTAATTAAAAGGCATTGACCTGTGTTTTCTATTAACATTTGGCTTCCTAGACATATGCTCTGAGCTCCTAAATGACATAATTTTTTCCTATTTTTTTGAATAGTTATAATGATTAGGGCATAATATCTTCTAAATAAATGATAACATATGGTCAAACTTAATTTTTTCGGAACAGCAAGGACACAGAACTGTACGCTAAAATCATAAACTTTAATTTGCGGAACGCAATCACGGCACAATGGAGCAACAAAAACGGAAAGATGAAAATGTTGCCACTTTTGGCGCTTAAAAAAAGCGATGTTAGGCAACTCATTTTTGGTTGAAAAATATATTGTACAATAGTTTCAACCATTATCTTTCAATAACAAAAATAAAATTTGTGGGTTATTCCGTCAAACACATAAAAGATAGGACGTACATAATGCCCTGCTACGCGCGCGCCTGCTTTGAAAATGACACGTGGAGTTATGCGGGTGGCCTGCGCGTGCGCCGTGCGTCGAATATCCAAGTTGGATGAGAGTGAAATACACGAATGACCAAACATTCAAGAATCTTATCGTTGCCTATTATTAAAGTAGTTCTGTGCTCTTTTTACCCTTGTCGAAAAGGTCCTTCCGGTTTGGCCTACATATACAAAATTGCAATGGTCACAATATATTTCGATTTAAAAAACCTTGAGAATGGTACGTAGTGCCGAAAAAATGGTAGGTGTTGAGTTGAATAAAATGTGGAATATCCTAGGTGTATTATTTAACAAAGTTTGATGTTTACATTTTCTGCAAGGTTACGCCTGAGACTTTGGTTTGAGTTAGATAAAATGTTTCTCGATTTCCTGGTCCAAATTTCTCGGGATTCGGGAACGGAATGTCAACCGCTGGAAAGTCCGTATACCGGGGGGGAAGGAGTTCCCGATAGCGGAAACGCCGCCTAGAGCTTCTCATCAAACCCACTGACTTTGACGAGCAAAGAGAATTTCACAAGTAAATCAGGACAGAAAGATCCTTTCCCTTCGCAAACTGACCTTTATCCGCTTCTAATTATCATCACTCTGGCCTGTTCTTGTTTTTCAACGTTACTCGCGATGGATCGTGACATAGTGATTAAGGCCAGCTCAGCAGAAAAGATACCATTTGACTGATTGAGAATATGAGCGTAATTATGCACGCGGTGAGTTCCGGGGAGAGTGCAGTGAATCTATTCCTATTCCATTATTCATGGCTCTATATTTTGTGACAAACTCAAATGTGTAAATCCTTCTACATCTACGTATTACCCTGCAAGCCACCACAAGGGTGTTTGGCAGGGGGTGACTAATCACTAACATGAACTACAGTGAAGAAATTTACTTTCACCAACAAGCACTACACTATCGGTTTACTACAAATGCTACAGAAACTACTAAAAGACTCCATAATGTAACTGTGAAAACGTGACACCAGAGCCATGCAGGGAGCATGAAAAACATGGTGTTAGCACTACTCGGCAGATTTAGAAACTTGCATTTGGGTACATATGAATTAATCAGCTACACTAAAAGTCAACTAACCCAATTTAAAGTCTTAAAGCAGTCATTATGGTCTCTTATCGATCGCGGGAAAAGAGACATTTGAAAACTTTCTGCTCCCCAATCTACTTCCCTAATTTTATTCTCAGAATCTCATCTAACTTAGTATGTTGGAGTTCGTAAGATATTGAATACTTCGTCTGAAAATAAATCGGTTTTGAATTTACGTAAAAGATTGAGTCAAATTTTTATCGACGGTCTGAAAGCGATTCCCATCCAAGTTGTTGCAAGAGGTCAGTGGAGACTACCATAACGGCCATTCACGTATCTTGCTGATCTTCTCTGCATGCGTTCCAACTCTGTTTTTAAGCCTACGTCATGAGGATCCCAAACACTGGCGGAGTATTCTAAGTGGAGTGTAACAAGGGAGAAGTAACTCATTTCTCTGACTTTATCTTTGCACTTTCCAAGTACTCGTCAACAAATTCCAGTTAACGGTTAGCTTGACCGGTTATTTCCCGAATATGTTTATTCCACGAGAGATCATTTAGTTAGTTTAGTGAAAATGTAAAATGCCTCAGAGTTAAAATAACTCTGCTACCTCAGAGTTAGGTTAACTCAGAGGTATATTACAATTTCTAGTCTCTAATTGGGTATTTTTTACGTAATAACTGAACTGAGGGGGGTTTGAGGTTGACTTTGTTCCTTTAGCGGCAGAAGTCCTCCAAAATGCCTCCAAAAGTTTTTAAAAAGTTGTACGGTCCATGATGGCATCTCGGTCGTTTGACGCCCTTGCGCGGTGTCACCTCTTGGCTCTGCTATGGTAGCGAAACTTGGTGGCTGTCGCCTTCGCGAAACGTGACGTCGAGGAGGGGAAGACGTGCGTGGATGGGGTTGGAGGAAGAGCGAAGGGGAGAGAAGAGGGGAAATCACGTGGGACATACATCTGTGCGCATCCACGCTTACGTGGCTCTCTGCAGGCCACCTCAAGAATGTGTGTCGGGGTGATTCCTATTATCCGTTTAAGAGACTGTCGTATCAGGTGGTGAAAGTTAATTTCTGGGTGAAGGTTAAAGTTTAAAAAGCCATCGGTGAAATTTTATTTCTACACTGTAGTGCATGTTGGTGAAAAGTCACCCCCTGCCAAACTCCCTAAAGGTGGATTGCAGGTAATATGTGGATGTAGATATCGTAATTACGTAATTTATACACGAGATAATAAGAAATGGTGAAGGACGGAAAAAGAAATGTTGTAGTTTACAGAAGAGTAGAAATAGAAAATACCGTAGCACCATAGAGAAAAGAAGAACAAGATGGATTGGACACATCCTGAGACAAAATGGGTTTGTGAAGAACATAATTGAAGGAAAAATAGAGGGAAAAGTCCCCATAGGAATACCCAGGAATAAGTTTATGGACCAAGTAAAGGGGAAAGTACATAGGAAGAGCTACCAGGAAGTAAGGGAACTAACATTAGATAGGGAAGGGTGGAGGACTGCAGTCAACCAATCTTAGGATTGAACGTCCAATTATGTTGGTAATGACTACTTAATTTTGTATGGATGCTTTCATATTTCGCATTTGGGCTGATCTGTTTAAAACATTTCCGGTTTTGGCATTCTCCAGTAGTAATATACCAATATCCAGGTATTTCAGGATATTGAGCCACGATAAAATAAACAGGGTATGTTGTAGGAGTAATCTTCTGGGGATGTAATTTTAAGCGTCTTAAATTCATTTATGCGGTGATTTTAATGACATCCGTATGTCTCTTCTTGAAGATACCCAGATTCCCTCTGAAACACACATTGAATATTTTATAAGTTCCTGCGCTACAAGGATCATAATGACCAAGCGTTGGAGCTAAAAAAATCAATGAAAAATAAGTATACATTAGCATTGGCCTGATGATAACGCTTTATCAGATATGGCATTAAACAAATTTTATTCATTCTTTCAAATTTTAGATAAAAGTTCTGTTCCAATTTTATAATATTCTCTTTCGCCCAACTCTTTCAACCAATAACGCACTGCACAGCGCCAATGTATTTTTCCCCGTCAATCACAGTACCCCGTGTTCAGGCGAATGGTGGAAGTGAACATCCCTTACCTGTATAGAAACCTAAGGGTCGAGAGCTCGTGTCAACTCTCCTTATGAGTGAATGTCTTGGGATGATCCCTTATAAGCAATACATCTCACCACGAATGTGCGAAATCCACAGTGAGAAGGGAGATCGGGTTGGTGCTGTGGCTAGAGTACTCACCTACCACACGGGCGGCCAGGGTTCAAATCCTTGCAGAGGTGGATGTTTTTCAGAGGGTACCCGATCCCTACTTCAGTGTCTTGTGGAGGGCATTTCAAGTGAAGTACTCCGTCTGTCGGATGAGACGTTAAACCGTGGTCACATTGGCGCCTTTCGTTAAGAGCAGACTAATGCCGACGCCGGGTTTCCATCCACCCTTCCTCCCTTATCCATCCCCAATGGCGCAAATGACCTTAGCCGTCGGTCGCCTCTCCATAATATCCAATCCAATCCATCCATAGTGAGAAAATCATTCGCAATAATGTGAATTCTTGGTCTTATCGAGATTTTGTGTCGCATAGGTACTAAATTAATAACTTGTAGGTGAATTTTGTCCCAATTTTTTAGCCAAGGTGATTTCATGAGGTTGAAGTCTAGAAATTGAAAATGGTGCAAACGCATATTTTCGCGGGGGCGTGGTTCAGGAGATAATGCAGTTTCATAAATTGTTTAATAATAGCTAAACGGATATAGCTTATGGCGTGTATTTTCATGGAAGTCCTTGCAATTTTATTAGACGCCAAGTATGTACAGGAAAATGTTCCCACCGTCCTAGTTTCATTATATTGAAGCACAAAACATGCTACCCTCGTTTGGAAATGCGTAAAATGGGTTGTTTTTCCGTTTTTAACTGAATAATTTCAACCAAAATCGGCATTTTACAAAATTGCTTAGTATCAATCAACGCAGAATTAAATGAGCTTTATTTGATGAGAATTTGACGGAAGTAACCGTGGTGATTTTTGAGATATCACGCTTCAAACTCGGGTTTTGAAAAGGAAATTACATACCTGAAAGGGCAATTAAAACCGCCTGGTTTTCGTTTATATACAGATTTGCGTGACAATTTGTATGCATGTACTTACCGGTAATAATTATAGATAGGGGTGAAGACAATTTGCATGTTACCGATTTGATTAATTGCCAATTTGATACTGTTTGAACACATATCCTAGTGGAACTTGAAGTGTATATAGAAGTAGTTCCATTAATTATGCCCAGATTTTCTCCTGAACAATATATGATACGTGTCTTATTACTTTAATGGTTGCTGACAAATATTAAGGTATTATACCGAGTAAAAACATCGTGTGCGCCTATGATTTTCGATTAAATTTCCAATTACGTTCCTTAACCCCTAGTCATAAAAATATAGTGGGAAAGTTTTGGAGTTTGACTGCGTCTCGAGCATTTTTGGCCCAACGTTTCACCCGTTTTGCGGCGAGCGTCTTCAGGGGCGAGTTGATTTTTGCCGAGAAATTGTTGTATTTTATGTCGTGGAGCTGCGAGGTCTCATTTAATCACGGAGATACCAGTAAGTGGGTTTGAGACTTGTCATTTAGATGGAAAAAGGCCAGTTGAAAATGTGTCCGGTATCAAGAAAGCACGATAACCAGCCGTGCAAGTGGAAGTCATAGCATTGGATTGGTGGACGACATGTTCTGGCAGAGCAGGAAGTTGTTCGTGCAACTAATGTTGACATTTTTGCCGCCACTAGGGTCGGCCCTATTATTTATTATAGTATTTATTGGGTTGGAGGAAGAGGGGACGGTTCCGTCTCATCCAACCCAGGCTGAATAAACAAAAATAATAATAATAATAATTCTGGCTCTGCTCTGTTGTGAGATAAAATGACATAAGCGAATTATGCTTAAAGTAAGGAACGGTGACATTTCAGTGAACGAAATACAGTGGATTGATGATATAAGAGACTGTTCGATGCTCGAATTTGATCGAATTCAAGACTGCTGTTAAGAGTGTAGAGAAAACAATTTTTATAATTAATGTTAATAGTTGCTTGTATATTATCGTGCGAATTGAATTTGCGGATGTATAGCATGAATATCCACCATCTCTCTTGAAATTTAAGGTAAATCTTGAAACATATTTATTAGCTACTTTTTGCTATGGAATATTCTCGATTTTACCATTGTGTACTCCGGGAATGTTGATATTATTAATTTAAATAAATAAAAAAATGACTGGAGAATACATATCAAAGATGTAAATTCAAGCTGATTACTAACTGTTTATCGTTGGAAAACATCGCAAAAATTGCAAAACTAATGAATCGGCCTTAAGCGCTGGAGGAAAATCGGGGTTAACAAAGATGGCGGACGGACCACGCCCACGTTACACCTTCTGACAATGGCCACAATAGCAAGTGCCATCTCCATCTGCCTCTATGGTATCCTCGTAGACAGATGATGTTGATGGATAAGAAGTATTTGCTTTGGTTCTCGCGGTCATTCACTCCCGGCTCAACTTATCACGAGTTCTTAAAAAAATATGGAGGGAAATAGCTTGAAAAGTGTCTCCAACCCGGAAATCTATCATATTTCCGCATTTTCCGCCGTCATTCGCGTAAGTGAATGGTCAACTCTTACAAGGTCAAACATTGGGAAAGGTTTGATTCCCAGCCAGAGCCAGTATTCGGTTACGGTCTGTTGCGTTATCTGTGGCGAAATCATGGGAATTCTCTTCCCGTGGCCGTCGATCAAGTCAATGATTCGATTTTTCCTTTCGGATTAAGCTGCGTGGAAAATTGATTTGCTCCAACAATCATCTTAGGTTGTTTTTCAGTTGAATTGAAAGAAAAGTAGATTACGTTACCAGGGAGGGAGGTAGGGCTTAGCGACCCGGGTGAGATAGCCATCCAAGCCGAACTCGAGGGTATAGGTGAAATGCTGGTTGCAAAGCATCATTTCCTTCCCGTGTAACGTATATGTATTAATTCGTAAAATTATGCTCTCATTATAGCTGTTATGTATGGTTATTCACTCTGTCAATTCCGTATTCATGATGCAAAAAAAATACTATTGGTAATTTTGTACGGTAATACAAAATTACGGTAGTACCGGTACGGTGCGGTAATTTTTGTACGATATTACGGTAGTAGGATCCCAGGTGTACCCCAGGTAAGCGCATTGGTCCCTTATTATTTCTTTTGTATATTAATGATATCACCACCGTCATTACGAGCGAAATTCGCCTTTTCACGGACGACGCAGTATTATACAGGGATATTAACACAGAGTCTGATAGAATTGGGTTGAAGAAAGACCTAGATGCTATAAACGAATGGTGCGACACTTGACAGAATTAAATTTTAATAAGTGCGTTGTTATGAATTTTTGGAGGAAGAGTAGCTTAAACAACGAGACTTACACAATTAATCAAGCCGAACTAATAAATGTAGAGTCAGTTAGGTATTTAGGTGTGACCCTTACTCAGGACTTGTCGTCAGGACTCGGGGAAGCACATACGTGAAATTTGCGGACAGGCAAATCGTAAATTAGGCTTTATTAAAAGAATACTACGAAAGTGTGACGAGAAAGTAAAGGAGCGATGTTATTTTTCTCTCGTGAGACCTCACTTGGAGTACGCCGCTAGTATATTGGACCCTTATGAAATAGGACTAGTTTCAGATATAGATCGAATACAGCGGAGGGCAGCTAGATTTGGTAAGAATTGTTATGACATAGTAGTGTTACTAAATTGTTGAGGGTATTTGGGTACGAACCTCTATCCGGTCGAAGGGAAAAATACAGGTGAAATCTTTTACGAAAGTTTGATGTAGACTACTTTTTGCCGGACGTTCAACATATTCTGCTAGAGCCAACTATTATGGTAGAAACGAGCACAGGAATAAGATTAAGGAAACAGACTGCGGGACCGATAGATTTAAAATGTTACTTTTTCCCACGTGCAATGAGGGACCATAATGGTTGCGATAGATCAGTTCTAGGATAAGTACTAGGTTAAATAGGTTTTTTCAGTAATGCTAAATATCTTAACATGATTATTAGCTACTAACCTAGCATGCAATCTCTGGCGTGATATACTCTTGCATGCGTTAGTACCTTATAGTACTATATATGTGTCGCATTAATAATACTAAGAAGTAGTTGTATCCTGAGTAGTGTACTGCATGATATCATGTTGTTCTACGCATCACTCTCCTAGCTTCAGGTCTGACTGCGCACTGTTATCCTGACTGCTTTTGGCCTGCGCCTGGCATCCGGGGGAACGTGCGCTGTTTGCTTTGAACTGGGATGAGTGCTGCATGCCTGGTGTTATATCAACCCGTGCCACACACCGTAGTGGTTGCTTGCACGGTAGTTCGTAGGTGTAGTGGTACGGTAGTTTTTGTACGATACGACGGTAGCGATTCGACAGATACAGCATTTTTTTCAAAGAATGTTTTCAACTGTTTCCAAAATTATGACTTTTGAAAAATATTATTATGCCGATTGTGTCGAGCACCAGATTTTTCCGGTGGGAAATTCTCTTAAAAGTATTTCGAACAGAAAAGCAAGCACCAGGCACCATCCACATCAAGCACCAAGGGTTCAAATCCCAATTACCGGTCAGGTGTATGCAGCAGTGCGAGTGACTTCGTACCACATAATTTGTCCATGTAATGATTGGAAATTCGTCAATTTCGTCGTTAAATAAACGACAATGTTGAGTCTTATCCACCGCAACAGTGGCTTTGTAAGCGCAACTATCGTCTAATGTGCTACAATGTAGACTTGAGGCGTGAACATCTAGTTTGCATACCCCCCGCCCCCTCTCAATTCGCCTTGGAGGAAGACGGCTTGGTGTGTACCTGGCTATTGAGTGACTTCGCACCACATGATTTAATAATGCTATGATTGGAAATAACAAACAAAAATCTCGGGATTCTTCATTTTATTTATTATTTATATTAATGACCTTAGTTCTTGAGTAAGCAGTAAATTAAGATTATTTGTAGAGGACTCAGTTATCTGCCGTGAAAAAAGCGAAGACGCGGATTTAGAAGTTCTGTCATTGAACCTTAACAACGCTCATTCGTGGTGCCAGGAGTGGGAGCTAGAATTTAATTTGTAATGTAATGTGATTTGTAATGTAATTTGTAGTGTAATGTAATGTGCCACAGTACACTTCCTGCGAAAGTCACCTGAGGCATTTAATGAGGCGACTTCCCTCTCTTCCTCGGTTACGATGTCATGGTCCATAGGGACGTCTTGATCCATGGCCGACTCTTGTGAATTGGCAGAGTCTTGCAGAATTTAAAAAAAAAAATCTCATCCCCGTCATATTGTCTCCGATATTGTTGGACTCCTCCCTCGCGTTAATCGGAAATACATAATGAATTCCACTTAGTAGTTACCACCCAACACAGAAAATATCACGGAGTGCCAACGTAAACAAACCCAATAGCGACGGCTGAGTAAGGGGAATTGCGTCACGGCAGAGGCAATATGGCCTAGGTCCGTTTGAGCGCAAGGCCTAAATTACGATTTTTAATCGATTATTATTAAAAATTTAGGATATGTACCACTCTCAAGTGTTGTATTTAGGGTTTTAATGCACTAAAGTAGCATTTGCCGTTGTTTCCAAAAAGTGTGCAAATACTCAAATACGGGTGCCTTCATAGACGTTCCTTTGTGGTTTAGCTCACATCAGCTTAGCCTCCGATCTGTTTTGAAGTGCGCTCTCTAGTGCGCATGCTCCGTAATATGGAAGGATAGGCAATAGCTCCGTTATGTTGCGAAGTGCGGAGTCTCTACATTGCGCAAACTACACTATCGAGTTTGTGGTGGAGTTGGAGCCGGTTAGAGGACTCAGGCGAAGTGATTAGCGCTGTGATGCGGATGGTAGGACCCCAAAGATTTATACTTGTTTTAACTTAAAGTTACGTGTGTATATTTTAAGTGACTCCACCGCATGTCTCGCACATACTTTCTATGGGATTGTGGGTAATTAATGTTGTTCTGCTTGGATACGGAACAAGCAAATTTTCACTGAATTAATGAGCGCATATGCACGAAGGCGCGTTAAATGGACTGTGAGTCTCTCTGATTTCGCGTTGCGAGTGTTCTCGAAGGAGGAAAAGGCAGCCGAGGAGGAGGTCGAACCGTCGACCTTGGATTCATGCCTGTCCTTGATTGGGGCATCACAAGGAAGTCGCGTGCTCCTCTGCGCTTCGCGTTGCATTCGAGCGTTATCCGTGTCCAACTTGCGCTGACTCACGGCGCGGAGCTGGCTGGCAGTCAGCGCGTGTCTTGGAATCTCATCAATCTTATGGCCCGATCAGACTACTATCGAACGTGAAATGGAATATTGTTTTATTAGGATTTAGATCTCGAAGGTTTTAAATGTGGCTATTGATAAGGATAGAAAGATTTAAGTGTGAAACGATGAAGTGAATGAGAAGAGGAATATTTTAAGATCAGTAAGAAAGATGAAGGCGAACTGGATGGGACACGTCAGGAGGAAAGATTTCCTGCTGAAGAAATTAATATGTTGACGGATATTATGAATGGAAGGAGTTACAAAGAGCTGAGGGGGAGGGAGCTTTCGTTGATAAAAAAACAATATTCACAATAGTGTACACGACAAATACATAGATTTGAATAAAGATTAAAGCAGGCGGATACGGTAAAATTTTATAAAAAATTCAAATCTCTGTGAATAATAAAATTATGCGGTTTATAATAATGGGGTCGTCTCCTAGAATGGATTTTAGGTTTCCCCCTATATTGAACCGTCTTCGCGCTTCACGATACTTGTCACACTGCATCAGGATATGCCGAATAATAAGAGGGCACCTGCCCACTCATCACATTGAGGAGCTTGTTTCTCTTCCGTAAAGAGAAAGGCATGAGTCAAAGGGCAGTGCCCTATCCTCAAACGTGCGATCACGACTTCCTCTCTTCGGCTGCTCCTGACGGAAGAGGGCCACACTGACGTCCAATCCATCCTATTCTTCTTATCTCTATGGTGTTCCTTATGGTCCTATCTTCTTTTACTCTCCTGAAACTTGACCACTTCTTATTTTATCCGTCAATTTTATCCGTCAATTTTATCTTCAGTATCCTCCTCCAGCACCGGGATTCGAAGGCTTTTAGTTTTTTCAGGTCGGCTTTTCCAGTGGTCCATGCTTCCAATCCTTAAGAGTGCCACGCTCCACACGGATGCTTTCACATACTGTTTTCTAGTGCGTAGTACTATCTTCTTTGAGCAGAGCAGTTGTCTTTTTTTCACGGACGCCTTCTTAGCGTGGACTTTTCTCTGCTTGATATCCGTTGTACTTCTTCCGTTCCACGTGATGGTAATTCCGAGATAGGTGAAGGAATCCACTTGCTCTAATTTCTCTCCTGTGGTGTTCCATATGGTCATTTCCTTCTCTACTCTTTCGTATACTTCATCATTTCAAAAAACGTTGTAAGGTAATCTATTAATTAAATATCTAGGTTAAGTATTTGTCCGAAGCATAGAGGGTAAGAGATCGGAGGGGTCACTTCTAAAAAGTCTAAAATCAGAGGATGATTTCGATTTAAACATGGAATAAAGATAGGCTTGATTTTTATGACAAAAAAGATTGAAGAGGAATGAGCCATGCAAATAATATTTCCTCCGAGATCAGGTCATGAGAAATTGTAAAGATGGCTGGAGGGATGTTCATCTTTAAGAAGGTCAAGTACAAATCGTGCGTAGAAATTTAAGAGCGTCTGAAGCTTATTTTCTAATTCCAATGGAACACTTGCGATGGTCCCCTCGACTCTAGCCTGAATTCGTTCAGAGCATACACGTCCGTACCATGGTCATCATTAGTTCCTTATGCTGTCACATTGCGGTAGTAACGTGGTATCGCGAGCAGAAACCAGGAAAAAATAATTACGATAATGAAAAAAATACAATCATTAAGGTGAAGCTGATGGTGTTACTTTAATGGATTAGCATAGATATGTGTCATTTGCTTGAAAGATACATTTCGAAAGTCTCATAACGCCGCAGGAATATGGCATTCCTTATATCGTTCGATTGATTGATTGATTGATTGATTGATTGATTCCTTAAATTGTTCGATTTGACTTGTTCGTCGCAATTTCACGGTGAGTTGGGGTGAGGGTAACGCTGTGCTCCATCCTCATTAGAGTAGTGCATAACGTTATTCCGTACGATGGCACTCAGAACGAGGAATTTGAGACCCTCCAGTCAGAGACTGGAAATCCCGGCTCCACTTTTGATTGGTGGGCCACGGAATATGGCGGAACCAATGAGAATCGAGCATTTCGAATGAAGCGCGGCAGAAGTAATTGTAAACATTACTTCGTAACAACAGTAACAGTTACAATAACTGCGTAAACTCTACTTTTATGAGAATGAGAATCGCGCATTTCGAATGAAGTGCGGCAGAAATAATTGTAAACATTACTTCGTAACAACAGTAACAGTTACAATAACTGCGTAAACTCTACTTTTATCCGAGTGGTATTTATTATTCGCCGCAACGGTAGAATAAACGCCGCAGGAATATGGCATTCCTTATTTCGTTCGATTGATTTTGACTCGTTCGTCGCGATTTCCTGGCGGGGGGGGGGGGGGGGGGTTGAGGGTTCGCCCGTTCACACGACAATCGTACGTACGTTGGTCAGTACTGTGGTAATCTGAACGAGGCATCATATGAATGCACGTCCGTACCATGGTCATCCATTATTCCTAATGCTGCCACTTTCCAGTTGTAGCGCTGGTATCACGAGCAGGATTAGGAAATGATGAATAGAACAGAATAGAATAGAGTGAGTTTTATTATGCTCGGGGTCTCCCCATAAGAGAAAATAAGAAATTACATATCCAAGTCTGCTTTTAACGAAAAAAAGAACAAAAATATATACCTGGCCAGCATCTCACATTGGTGAAAAACAAAAAATTTCACTGTCACAGATAATTAACTCTAAATACAATGGAAAATATAATATCAATCAGAAAGAGATAACAAACATGCGATCATTTCTCAGATCATTTTGGAAACATACAATGCAGTAATAGGATACAAATTTGAATTATAGACATATATTCTCCTTATGCTAATAATTAAATAGTTTTTCCTTAAAATCAGACAAAGAGGAAGACTATTCATGGATAATGGCAAGGAATTCCAGAGATTAGAACCAGAGATGAGAAACGATTTAAGGTAAGTATTTGTCCGAGGTATAGGACGTAAGACGTAGGAGGGGTCAGTTATAGTTGTTCTAAGAACAGAGACTGATTTGGATTTGAACATGGAAAAAAGATAGACTGGATATTTATCGCAGATGAGAGTGAAGAGAAATGACACAAGTAAATATTTCCTCCGAGAAGAGGTTTTTAAGGCATGACAAGCTGTGAAGGTTGTGGGGGTGAATGACGGTAATTAAAAATCGACCTTTATTAAAGTTAAACAGATGATGTTACTTTAATGGATTCTCATAGAATTGTGTCATTTGGTTGAAAAAATATTTCAAAATCGTCAAAACGCCACAGGAACACGGTATTCCTTATTTCGTTCTATTGCTCTTTACTTGTTAGTCGCGATGCCCTGGTGAGAGAGGTCTGGGTAACGCTGTCCTCTGTTCTCATTAGAATAGTGCATAACGTTGATCCGTACGATGGCAGTTAGAACGAGATATTAGAGACTCTCCAGTCAGAGACTGGAAACCCCGCCTCCACTTTTGATTGGTGGGCCACGGAATACGGCGGAACCAATGAGAATCGCGTATTTCGAATGAAGCGCGGCAGAAATAATTGTAAATATTACTTCGTAACAACAGTAACAGTGACACTAACAGCGTAAACTATACTTTTATCCGAGTGGTATTCATTTTTCAATATATTATTAAATTCAACAGTATTTAGTTATAACTAAATTAATAACTTAATATACAATTATTTAATTGAATGTTTTATTAAATGAAACGTCCAGAGCTTGCCATTCAACATGGCCAGTTCCTAGTCTCTGACTTGGGGATCTCTAATCATAATTACCCAAGAACGCCCATCTCACTGTATAGGGTCAATCCATACCAAATAGTTCAACCAGGTACATATGGTAAATGAATCTTTTACATTCCACTGTTCAGTTCACAGTTCAATAATTTATTACACAATCCGGATTTCGATGCATGGCATCATCATCGAAGCGTCGAACTCCGGGATTGTGAAATAAATTATTGAACTCTGAACTGACCAGTTGAGTTAAAAGTTATTTTTACTGATGAAGCTTTATCTGTATATATTTTGTGGCCAAAATATGCTGTATACATTCTTAGTTACTCTTTTAGTTACATTTCAACAATATTGTAAATAATTTATTTTCTTATATCTTCCTACAGGAGCACGTTTAACAACGAGTAATCTTTATTTTTCGAAACTTCTTAATGAAAATCGTTGGATGCTCCAAGAACATTACTATGATTTTCCATATTATTGGGTAAGTTTTCACATTATTCAGAAATATTTTCATTAGTATAAATTTATATCATGGCTCAAATGTTACCTTCAAGTGAATTTTGAAGAAAATATTATTCATATCATTCAAGTTTTTTTTAAAGATTAGCATAAAAATAATGAAACCTTAATTATACCACCTTGCTGCAGTGAAACCTGTATTAAGCGACCACCGACGGTTCCACTGAACAATGGTCGTTAAGAGGGGTGGTCGTTCGACAGGGGTTCAGTTTCTAGGAGTATTATGCAAATGAACGTGCGGTGGATTTGAAAAAAAATATGGACAAACTTTTGAAGCGACGATTTTGTTAAAACCTATATACAAGGCACTTATTTCCTCACAATTTAGCAGCTCCTGGGATATTGCAATGCATTTTAATACGATGTACACAGTGAAACCTGAATTCAGGGACTGCCGGTGGTTCCGCTGAGAAATGGTCGTTGAGAGGTGTGGTCGCTTGATAGGAGTGGTCGTTAAGAGGGGTTTCACTGTACTATGCCATTCAAAAATGCCAGCGAATATATATCTTGATCTCAAAAATACATATGTACTTGTTATATTTCCGCACAGTTTTTATTAACACACGCTGACTCAGATTTCGACAACACTTCTTCGTCTTTTTCAAAAGGTATAAGTGCTGTGGTTAAAGATGTCATCTTCAAAGGCTGTGTCTGTTTTTATTTAGTTGTTGTTGATCCTGTCTAGCCAGTACAATTTAGTGACTACGGATTCATATTCGTGCATCGCAAATTGGTATAATGTTGTTAAAACCTGAGTCGGCGCGTGATACTAAAAATTGAGTCGAAATTTAGCAAAATTTTGTCTTCTCGAAATCATAACACATCCAATCGTTTGCCACAAGGTATCGCCTGACTCGTTAACCTTTAACCAGCGAATCTAGGTAATAGGCCAAGAACAAAATTTCCATGTTCCATTTGCTATGTGATGGTTTATTCGTAATGTTGCACAAACTGCACAGCACCACGATTTGCTTCACATAGGTTGAAGGCCGCTGAAAGTATAGATTTGGCCTTGAATGAGACTGGCCTGAGCAATAACTCTACGGAGTCACTGTCAGGCGCACATGACTGTGGAATTCCACCGAGGGGGAAAAAACCATTCGGTTTGACCGGGACTGGAAATCTTGATCCCTCGATATCGCGCCGAGTGCTTTTACGAGTTCCCGATAGTTTGAGCGAGATAGTTCCCTAGTCATACTGGAGATTGTATTAGACTTATGCCAAAGGGGCGACAGGAAGGCCAAATGGCGTTCAAGTTTCTCGAGGGATTTCAAATGAAACTTCTTTTTAGTAGGCGACCACAAATGCTTGTAGCGCTGTTGTTGGCACCCGCGAATTCAACATTGACTTAACTGATCAAAATACTGTTATTAAAGCCAATACAATGATGTTTCAATTTGTTGCTTCACTTATTTCCAACTGAGTGTATTCTACACCTTCTAATTGATATTACGAACGTTGAAGCTCATTATATGTCCTAATGAATATTGTGAACAAAAGTGCTCCACGAAGTGGCATCTATCTTGAATTCCGCCAAATTCCTGATGACTCCAAATTTAGGATCGCACGGTTATACAATCGTGTGGAGGTGACTTGCGTGTATTGAATCTCTTTCACGTTAGGAGGAGACGTCAAATTGCCGGGCAAAAAGTATTGTGCTGTACTGTGGTGTGATAACATCGCTGGATTCCGTCAGGATAAAGAAATTTATTTCTTCGGCTTTCCGAAAAATCCGGAGAGATAAGTCCGTCTTGTGGGTGATATAAGATGTTTTGTCTCCTTTAATTTTTTATGAGTTAGTGGTCCTTATTTGCTCGCAATTTCAACGAAAAGTTGAAATATTTATAAAGATGCATAAAATGGCAAACGCATATTATGTTGCTAATTAACGATAATGTTTAAACATTATCTAGCCCTCAAATTTTCCCCGAGGCATTTTTAAATTTATTTATAATTTTTATATGATCCATAATCTGTGAAACTGCTATTATTAGCGATTGTTAATTATTTCAATTAGTGCCGCCTTGCCTGTATTAAGCGACCACTGACTACCGCTGAAAAATGGTCGTTATGAGGGGTAGTCGTTCGACAGGGGAATAGTTTTTTGAAGTACATATTATTGAAATAAACGGGCGGTTAATTTGAAGAAAAATGTAAAACTCTTGAAGCGACGGTTTTGTTTAAACTTACACAGATGACGCTCATTTCCTCATAATTTAGTTGCTCCTGCGAATTTTCAATGCATATTAATTTGAAGTGCACTTGCTGCGAACAGAGTCCATCTTCCGGGCATCCCGTTGCGTAAGTTGACTTGAAGTGCCAACGGTTTCGTCCCCTGTCCTGGAGACTTCCTCAGGTCGAGTCGATAGGCGTTGGTTGGTTGTTTAAAATGTTTATTTCCCAAAAACGTCAAATAATACACTAATGGAGCCCTGTTTTAGGATTTCTCCTCTTCAGGGTTGATAGGTATTTACCGAGTATAATATCTTTGAATTGGTGGATCAGGTTAAGAACATCAGCTATGACGAAGCAAAGAAGGAAGCTCGGGACAGAAGCGGATGGAGACAGCAGTGGTGTACGGGACCTGTCAGCGGGCAGAACACCAGATGATGATGCATATCTTTGAAAGTGCTGTTGCATATATTTACATAAAAACAAAACAAACACATATATACATACAAGTATTGATTGATATTTGACATTGGAACCGGAATGGCGTATGGCCTGGCATTCGCCCTAAGTCGTGAGGAAAACCGGCAAAACCTCACGCAGGCTATTATGTTGTGTATTTGAATGAATCTTGTAGGCGTTGGTATTCTCGGTGTCTTCTATGGTCCTTGCGGCAAAACCTCACGCAGGCCGCCGTATTATGTTGTGTATTTGAATGAATTGCTCTCTGATTCTCTTTCACTCTGCATGTGATGGCCCTTCCGTCTGCTCTTCCGTCCGTTCCGTCTGATAGGCTGAAGGCTTTTCATTTGTTTTTCCTTCACTTCTGCGGTCAATCTGTTGAACGTTAGTCATCCTCATCCTCGTCTCTGTGGTCCTTTAAAGGACCATTTTCTAGGTATATCCGTCCATCTCCAAAGCTGCTGCCACGTGCTGTATCTCACGGCGGAGTGATTCTTGGTCAGAGGTATTGAAAGCCCGATGAATTATTGTATTAACCAGCGAGGCCTTCTGGGCGGAATGGTAGTGGTGACTTCTATGAGGACGGGATTCAGAAGTTGGTTCTACGATGTGATAAGTGCATTAATATTAGTGGAAATTGTGAGGAAAAGTAGATTAAGGTACAGGTTTTCATGTAAAAATAAAATTTTCAAGAAAAGTATACTTAAATATCTTTCTCGGGCTTCGCACCGGGTAATGTTTTCATAATCCGCCGACGTTTCGGAAAACGACTTGTTTTCCATTTTAAAGGCACGTGTTATTTCCGCCGTGATCACTATAACTCTTGAATCATTAAAAGTATACTTGTTTTGTTTTTATTTAAAAACGGTACTTACTTTAAAAAAAACACGCCTCGTATTATGTGCTCGCTCGCTGAGTATTATGTGATCGCAAGCATGGATATTATTGGCTATACATGGCATTGCATATGATGATGAAAGTGAATATTTGACTCTTGTCCCATGAGAACCGTATCCCGACGCGCGCCGGTCCGTCAAACTCGAGCCTTTTCCGCGGAGACTATCGTCGCAATTTCTCAAATATGCATGCACCCCGACCGGTGGTGGCGTGCCCTCCGCCTTGATTCTCGACGGGCGGCGGCATTGCGGTATTTTGAAGCGTAAAAAAGGCAGAAGAGAGGAAAACAAAAATAAACGTGGACGTCGTGAGGGCGAGAGAGAGAGAGACCTTTCAGCGGTCATCGATTGATTTTCTCTAACGTAACCTTAAGAGCGAGTGGAGAAATGGAGGGAGGACCCGCCCCCTTTTATGTTTCGCGTCTCCGCTGGGGAAAACAAATTTAGTATTCACCTCGACTTCACAAGCAGGTGTTTTATCTTTATGTTTTAGTTGCAATATTTATAAAAATATCAATGTACTCCTTTATGTATTTAAAATATTTTTAAGTTATCATCAACTAAAGTTACCTTTGTAATGAAGCTCAAATGATTTCGTACTGTCTACTAATTTTATTTCCACCTCTTGCTACACGTGTTTCGACTGTCTAGCAGTCATCATCAGGCAAGACTGCTAGATAGTCGAAACACGTGTAGCAAGAGGTGGAAATAAAATTAGTAGACAGTACGAAATCATTTGAGCTTCATTACTCATTATGCTGTTCTACGATATCTCGCCTGAGAAAGTGGAGTTTACCTTTGTAAATTCCACAAAATCTATTAATTTACCTGACACAACCGGTTTTACCCATCAGGGACTATAATCCGACTGAAAAGGGTTTTGCAGTATTATTAATAGTATATTGAAATACTAAGTGGCTCATTATTACTTGGTGTGAAGTTAGTGATAACTAGAGATCCCTCATGTAACATGACTTGAGGGTCTCTAGCGATTACACGCCGTGTGCTGAGACCCACTTGTGTCAAGAGTAATCGTACACTATATTCTAGTTCGTGCGACTAAAATTTACCGTCCTCTGCGGTAAAACAATCTAATGAGTGAGCATAGTATTGAGGTGTATGAAGGGGGCACTTGCTCTGCTAGCCAAGGCTAAAAGCTGAAGCCAGTCCGCCTTCTTCGTTGACCCTCATTTGCTTGTAGCGCTTTTGGACTTTTTAATTTAAGCACTAAGTTTTTAATTTAAAGATGTTTTCCATTGATAACTTCCTAGAAACCAGCATGTATTTGCTTCTTTCGTATGTATTCTCCGTCTATAAATTAATTATTTGTTAAAATTGATAATAATCCGCATTCCCGGTGAAAACTAGGGTAAAATAGAGTGGAATCCATAGGACTAAGAAGCGAATATTTGTTTCTAGAGTTATTTGGCTTATTTTTCAAACAGATGTTTAGTATTCTTGCTTCACATCCGATAATTCGTCCATTCTGTCGTGCTATGCAAAAGAAATTATGGAAGGAGATGGGTTAAACAACATGGTTGTGATTTCGGTTGTCAGGCTTCAATTTGATGACGTTGTGCCCTCTCCATATACCTCAATGGAGCGTAGTGAACCATAATTTACAATCATCTCTACATAGTTACTCTTGTTTACTTCTCATGTTCCAGTTTTTTGAGAGCTTAATGAGTACTAAACTATGAATGAGAGAATTTGAGCTATCTGTTGCATGACGGTCTTCCAACAAGTTCGAGAATTGTTTGAAGTAAACAAGCCAAAATTACAAACGTTGCTAACGACGCGGTAGAAGATACAGTTAATCCAGTGTAAGCTTCATCTGCATTTGATCAAATTCATCGAGTCCAATCACAATAACGAAATAAAAATTTTGCCGTTACAAGGAATTCCATCGTCATAACTTCACTAAAATGTAATCATATTCAACGAGTTATGTCGCCTGAACCAAGACTACCAATTTCTTATAATCCTGATATTGGTGTATATGCGCAAGATAAAATAGATGTAAATTCAAATAAGTCTCTTGTGTTTTATAATTATAATTCTGCAATAAGTGGTGGCTTACATAAGTTAATATTTGATTATTCTAATATTACTCATGAAGCTGGTTGACTGAAGATAGTGAATGAGCCTAAGAACAAGAATTCAATAGTTTCTGTTTTAGTTATCAAGACCTGTGACTATATAGAACTGTGATAAAAAAATTGCTATGTTATTTTTTGCTAAAACTTGATCCTAAAATATCCAAAAAGACCGTAGAATTATGAAATAACATCAAAAATATATTAAGGTGGAAAGGATTATAATTGACATTGACTTAATTCTCTAATTACTCTCAATTCATAAAGGAAATGTCTATTTAAAACTTAGGGAGCTTAAGTAACACTTATCGCCTCAAACCAAGCGAATCAATTCTGATAATTATGCATATGTTACGCCCATTTTTTTCGAGCATATTTTGTAAACAAATGATCGAGGCTTACAGTGTGTTATGAATCTACCAATTCTAGGTCTATTCAATAGATAACGGGATTTAAAAAAAAAATATTATTTTGGAGTACTGATTGGCTTCCATGACTATTATTGACTAACCTATTGGCCCTTATATACTTCTGATTACTCGCCTTATTTAGAGATTAACTTATTCCAGGGGTGTTTCCACTTTGCCTTACAGCCCTGGAATGCTTCTCTGGGTATCACCTCCTTTTCCCATGCCGATTTTTAATTCGTCAATGGCGTCAAACGACGTCTTTGAAGCAGTGATTTTTATGCGGGGAATTGAAAAAAATCACACGGAGGAAGGTCAAGTTTGTGAAAAGGCTGAAATTGGACATTCATATGATTTTTTTGCTTTGCACCAAACTCACGAATTTACTGGGATGAGTGGCGGACGCATTGTCTTGGTGGAGGAAGGTCGTTCAACTCGGCTGCTATCAAACGAGGAACAAACTTGGATTCAACTCGATGCATGTTCAATTTTTCGGTCAAAATATCAATGATATGATCCGATCGAGATTTAAACCTTTCCAGCGTTTTCTCTGACTGTCAGACGGCGGTTGGCGCGCAACAGATCGTCGGTTTTCTGAGAGCTACTGCCATCATCTACGTCTGCATACTATCCTGTAAGCCTCCTCAAGGGTGTTTGACGGGGGGTGAATTATCACCAACATGCGCTACTGTGTATAAATTTCTGTCAATGACGTGCACCACATTATACGCTGGCTACCAATTCTACAGAAACTATTGAATTTATGTATAAAAGCGTATCAGGCTCAAATTTGTGGAAGCAGTTAATATTGATATCCATTTCAAAATGAAGGACAATGGTAACTTTCCACGGAGAAGTTTTAATGATTACCGACCATGGTTTCAGCACCTAGTGCCATTATCAAGATACTATCATTATCATATCATGATATTTTGACCGAAAAATTGAACATGCATCGAGTTGAATCCAAGTGTGTTCCTCGTTTGATAGCAGCCGAGTTGAACAACCTTCCTCCACCAAGACAATGCGTCCGCCACTCATCCCAGTAAATTCGTGAGTTTGGTGCAAAAAAATCATATGACTGACCAATTTCAGCCTTTTCACATACTTGACCTTCCTCCGTGTGATTTTTTTCAATTCCCCGCATAAAAATCACTGCTTCAAAGACGTCGTTTGACGCCATTGACGAATTAAAAATGGGCATGGGATAAGGAGGTGATACCCAGAGAAGCATTCCAGGGCTGTAAGGCAAAGTGGAAACACCCCTGGAATAAGTTAATCTCTAAATAAGGTGAGTAATCAGAAGTATATAAGGGTCAATAGGTTAGTCAATAATAGTCATGGAAGCCAATCAGTACCGCAAAATAATATTTTTTTACAGAAACTCCCGTTATCTTTTGAATAGACCTAGCATTGGTAGATTCATAAAAATTAATTAATTAAAAATTCTCCGTGGAACGTTACCATTGTCTTTCATTTTGAAATGGATATCACTATTTAATATATCTGTAACGCAACTACTCAAACGAGATACAAGTTGACGTCCAAGGCCTTCCTGGTCGAGGATCTTCTTGGACTGGCTGGAATCAATTTTGAATCGGGTAAACCATTCATAACACTGCATTCGACTAATGGCCGGTTGCAAGAACATTTCGTCATGGAATCAATAGTTATAATATCCATAAAGTTATAGGGCTCATAAAAATATTTGGGAATACACATCTAATAGTTACTTTACTTATTTACCAATAGTTAATATCATCGAATATTTGATCTAATCCTCTACCGCCGGATAAAATTTATGAAAGTTTAACCTATGAATAATTGCTAATGCACTTAATAATTAGTCAGTAAGAGTAAATTAACTGGTATTTGTCTCAAAAACAACTCTTATATATGGTAATAAAATCTCCAAGCGGTTCATGGCGCATCCGCCATCTTGGCTACCCATGGAACTCACAACTCCATAATGCCATGAAACCAATAAATTTATCCAATGTTTCTGCAACACGTATTGAATGGTTGCCATGGCTTATGGGTCCCATAACTTCATAGAAGACATATGTGTCGTTCTGGCGACTGGCCATAAGAGCAATATCTCTATTAGCATTATTGAAAATGTCGACGGTCTGCGTAAGAGATTTCTATAGTCACACGCAAAATTTCATGTTGCAACGTTGACTCCGAAACTCGGGCGTTACAAAAATCGCCAGGGCGACTAAATCTCCTCCCACTAAGCAGGCGCATTGCGGCAACTAAATAACATTTTAACAATTGGAAAAGTATAGTTACTCCGGTTGTATTGAAAAAAGCCGCGCTGCCAACCAGACGTCGCTAAGACTATCTGTTACCGCGCAATAAAAAACTCCTGTTATTTTCTAAAAAGGTCTCTTTTTCTACCAAGATTTTTTTTCCTCACGAAAACGGTAGAACTGCCTAGTTTCATTGTTGTTTTCATAAATTGAAGAAGGGAATAGGTGAAACCATACGGTGCGACAGCCCGCGGAATATTGAAGCCACTAAAGTTCGCAGTCAGCCATGTTGAATGAGTCAGCCGTTTCCGTCAACCCCGGAAACATTTTTAGTGACAGCGGATTCTTCGCGGGACCGTATTGACTTATCTTGTTAAATGCAAGATGGAAATGATTTTTAAAAAAGTGACTGCATTATTTACAAATTCTATGCTGCTCACGGTTATGCGGATCATTTTTTCGCAAAAAAGAGTACTTTTCGCGTCAAGGCACCGTCTGCTCTCTTCTTTAACACTTTTAGTGCTATGTACGTATTGGTACGTTCATTTATATTGTCTGATGACGATGGACGTACTATAACGTCCATGTAATATCATTATTGAACGTTTCGACAACCGAAGTGCCAACCATATTGTTTATCCCTGCTCTCTCCTTGCTTTCCTATGGATAGTGCCACGGAATGGACGAATTGGCGGATTAAAAGCAAGAATATCCACCACCCGTTTGAAATTTTAGGCAAGTAACTCTTAAAGCATATTTTCTCTGCTTTGTGATTGGTATTCTACTCTGTTTGACCGTAGTTTTCACCAGGAACGCAGATTATTATCACTTTTAATAAATAAACAATTTATTTACGAGGAATGCATATGAAAGAAGAAAGTGCATGCTGATTTCTAGTAAGTTATTGATGGAAAACGTAGCAAAAAATTTTGAAATTAGTACGTTATTCGGATGGCACTATTGGAAAACGAGGGTCAACGAAGATGGCAGATAGGCTTCAGCTTCTATCATTGAACAAACGAACAAAATCGGATTGAACAAACAGTGAGGTTCCCCGTTCAAATGCCAGCGCTAACCATTCTGAGCCGGCAGCGCTATGAAGTACGCGATTCGCGCGGATTCCCCCGTGCGATACGCGCGCTCGCGAGCACGATGATCGTTATGTCGCGGAAGGGGAACGGGACGTGAGAGGAAAATGAAGTCTGGGTCACTTTTCCTATCCGAGAGAGATTCCCACATTATGGACTCATGAGCTCGTCGATTCTGTCGGCTATTCCGTCGAACGCGGCGGCGTTGTCGTCCGGCAGGCTACCCATTTCCGGCGGTCACTCGCCAGCCTCACGGACGAACGTGGGAAGGGTAAATAGGGAAAGACTCAACTCGATGGCAGTCATCGGAGACTGGTCCGGCAGCCTCCACTTCAACTCTCCATTCACTCACTCTCTCTATCTCTAGTGGCCCGTCATGGCCTCTTCCTCACTCTATCGCCGAGGTGGGTCCATTCTAAGCAAGCAACCGAGCGAGTTTTCGAATCCATATTGAAAATAGGTGTTGTGCTTTTCCACAGTTATTTATTGTAATTTTACCACGAGTTTCGCAGCTTGCTGCATCTTCAGGTTCAATTTTTGAAAGCAAGTGTATCTGAAGATGCAGCAAGCTGCGAAACGAGGTCGATAAGATACCTCATTCATTGGTCGTTCAATCCTAAGGTTGGTTGACTGCAGCCCTCCGCCATTCCCTATCAAATACTAGTTCCCTTATCTCCTGGTATCTCTCCCTATGTACTTTCCTCTTTACTTAGTCCATGAACTAATTCCTTGGTCTTCCTCTGGGGGTTTTTCCTCTATTTTACCTTCAAATATGTTCTTCACACACCCATTGTGTCTCAGGATGTGTCCAGTCCATCTGGTTCTTCTATTCTGTGGAGTGTTCCACATGGTACTTCTCTCCTATTCTTATGTTAACTTCATCATTCCTTATTTTGTCCATCCATTTTATGTTAAGCGTCCTCCTCCAAAACCAGGTTTCGAAGGCTTCTAGTCTTCTCTGGTCAGCTTTTCCAATGGTCCATGCTACCGATCCATAGAATGCTACGCTCCTTACGAATGTTTTCACGTTCTGTTTCCTCGTTTTTAGTCCTATCTTCTTTGAAGACAGCAGTTTTTTGTTCCCATTCACGTCTTCCTGGCTTGGGCTATTCTTCGCTTGATGGTATAAGATACCATTTTATGAATAAAGTCACATTTATGTCCCACATCGCTCCCACCACTGTAAAGGTGCCCACACACCGTCAATTATGGATTGATGCCGGGTGTGTCCATTCAGCTTTTCATTCCAAAACTGACCGTGTCTGGAGCCACTCACTCCCACCACGATGGCTCGATGCGCGATCTGAAAAGACTGGACAATTAACAATGAAACGCTCATATTTAAAAGTGGTGATGAGGAACAGCCATCGAATTACAGACCAATATCCCTAGAATGTATCTCATACAAAGTCCTTGAACACATAATTGTAAGCTAAGTCATGAAACACCTCGCTATGCAGAACTTTCTGATGAAAGCACTACACGGATTCAGGAAAGGAAGATCCTACGAAACTCAATTATAACCATATTTTAGCCTCCGGTGAAGACAACATTTCAGTAGACACGATTTTTCTGGACTTTATAAAGCATTTGACAAAATGTCCCACTGAAAATTATTAAATAAAGTAAAATCTGGCGGCTTAGTCGAATGTAATTTCCTGGATTAGAGATTTCGTATGCGATGGCATACAGAGGGTGGTATCCAGTCTAGATTTGCCGACACAGGGACCATTTACCAAAGGGCTCAGGAGGAGTATACAAAGTGAAATGCATAAGCGGGCAGTCGCACGTAGGCCAAACTCCCCGAGCACTGAAGTGTCGCATTTTCGAACACCAAAGAGCCATCAGGAATAGGCAATCGAACCTGTCAGCCATACCAGAGCACTTGGGGCGATCCATCCCTTAACGTGGATCTGAAAGAAGCGATAATTACTGTCAAGGAGACTCGCCACCTCCCCTTAATAATGATTAATAATGGAGGCCATAGAAATAGTCAAAACTCCTAATAACGTAAACAGAGAAGATGGTTACGCGCTCTCTGACACTTGGAAGCGGTTATTCCTAAGGCGGGAAAAGAATCCAAAAAAAGGTAGGAAAGAATCGCACTTGACCGATCGCCGGGCTATATATAGTGGTCAAAATGCATCGAGAGCACTTCAGACATGAAGAATCGAGTGGTGCGCTCGCAAAACTGTCTTCCTCAAAAATGGCAAAACGCGGAAGCTATCCCTGAAGCCATCCAGTACCCAGACCACTCTCCAGAAGATTTCACTTCATATTTTGCTAGGGTCAAACTATTATGGTGGAAACGATCACAGGCATAAGATTAAGGGAATAGATTGCAGAGCCGATAGATTTAAAATATCAGTTTTTCCACGTACAATAAGGGACTATAAAAATTGCGATAGATCAGTTTTATGATACTTTGACCATCTCTAGGTAAAGTAGGTTTTGCATTTCAGATTAATATCGAAGATGCGAGCTGGAACTTTATGGAACTGTCGTCCAAAAAAATGACACAACCCCGGAGCTACCTCGAAAGACATCAGCTATCTTGCAAAATATGTTGAACGTCCGGCTAAAAGTACCCCCATTAAATTTTCATAAAATATTTGATGTATTTTTCCCTTCGATTAGATAGAGGTTCTCATCCTAATTACTTCAACAATTCAGTAAAACTTCGAAGTTTATCGCAACATTTTTAAGTGCGCGGTGTAATGTACAGGCTATGGAACATCTACATCTACAAAATATCGTGCAAGCTACCACTGGGGTGTGTGGTACGGGGTGATTCCACACTAGGCATGAAGCACTATCCCCGGCTATGAAGCCCGGCTGAAATCAGAACCGCGCGTTCCCCCGGATGCCAGGCGCAAGCCAAAAGTAGTCAGGATAACAGTGCGCGGTCAGACCGGAAACTAGGATATTGCTACATATACGAACATGCTACCATGCAGCACACTATTTAAGATACAACTACTGGTCATAATTACTGCGATAGATAAATAGTTCTAAAAGGTACTAAATCATTCAAGAACTCTATCATACCGGTAATAGCATACGAGGTCAGCTAAAAATGATGTTATGATATTTAGCCCAAGTGCAAAAATCTATGTTACCTAGTCAGAGTCAAAGTATCCTAGAACTGTTTTATCGTGCTATTATGGTCCCTTATTGTAATTTTAAAAATTGGCATTATGAATCTATCGGTTCGGCATTCTATTTCCCTAATGTTATGCCTATGATCGTTTCTACCATAATAGTTTGGCTCTAGCAAAATATATTGAACGTCCGGCAAAAAATAGTCTACCGCAAGCTACCGAAAAAGATTTAATTTATATTTTTCCATTCGATCGGATAGAGGTTCCCGCCCTAATTCACTCAACAATTCAGTAACACTGCTATGTTTATCGTAACAACTTTTAACAAAGCCAGCTGCCCCCCGCTGTATTTGATCTAAATCTGAAACTAGTCCTACTTCGTAAAGTTCCCATATAATAGTGGCGTACTCCAAGTGAGATCTCTCGAGAGAAAAATAACATCACTCCTTTACTTTCTGGTAACATTTTCCCAGTATTCTTTTAATAAATCCAAATTTGCAACTATCGTATCCACAAATTTCCCTCCAAACGTATGAAAAGGGAGAGAATTATGAATTATATAGCGAAGATTGCAGCAAATGGGAAATTCCCTATAACCTTTACCTTCGACGCTCCGCAAAATATTCATAAGTCCTGAATCACGCCCTCTCTCTCTCAATCACTGCGTTTACCAACTGATATCAGATCAATCTGAACTCGGACCGATCTGAAGATTTCAATCGAGCCGACTCAGATCGCCAGCTTTACCAGTTCGGACTGAAAATATCGAGAGTGAGCAATCGAATCTATCAGTTGCAACACGATTGACCTTGTGTGTATACGAGTGCAAGAGTTGGAAATTATCAGTCACATTCCGAGTAAACAAAATTGGCCAATTGGAAGTAGAATTGCGATATGCTATGATATCAACGTCGTCACATCATTTGCTATTACTTCACTCTTGTTACAACCGTTACAACTAATGCCTTGAGTAATAATGATTATATTTTGTCTCCCAATGACAATCAAAAGAAAAACAAAGAGCGCTACAGACCCGCTTGTTCAGATCGATCTGAAATCTCAGACTGACTGAGAAAGCGAGCCGAGTCAGCCCGCTTATCACTCACTAGCCCGTTCCGTTTACCATACCCAGCTGATCCGGTCAGATCGATCTGAGATGGATTATTGGTAAGCGTAGTGAATGAGCGGAGGATCTCCTCCTGGTAAAATCATCGCTTGGAGTCTTGCGATGTGAGAGAGACGAGGTACAGATAGACGAGGAAAAAGAGGAGACGGCTAGGAGGAAAACGTCGGCAATTGCTCTCTCGAGCGACGCGCTTACTGCACAGGTTGCTGACCTCGGCAGTACCAAGGTCACGCGGTCGGGGGACGGTCCATTGATGCTGCCTGCTTGCTCCGCGGATCTGCTATTTTTATATGTATACATACATGTGCAGCTATGCGAACGGGAAATCAAGTGAGTTGGGGAGAAAAGAAGCGGATATGCACCGCGCTGGTGCGCCATTCCGTCTTCTCATGCCTCGCACTCGTCCCTCCCCGCCTACCTCCCTCCATTTACCCCCTCCGCTCCTTTCTGCCGCGCGATATAACCCGCCCTGCCTGTCTCTTCCTTGAGGCAGAATCAGCGAGATAATTCCCTAGTCATAATAGAGACCATATTCGAATCGTACCTTTTGATTTCACCAGCTGTAGGACATGTGAATTAAATATTGTCTTAGGTATTATGACCAGTTGCCAGAACGACGCATATTTATTCTATAAAGTTATGCAACCCATAAGCCACGGCAACCATTCAATAAGTGTTGTAGAAACATTCGATAAACTTATTGGTTTCATAACTTATGGCTTGGAGTTATGAGTTCGATAAGTGGCCAAGATGGCGGATGCGCTATGAACCGTTTGGAGACGTAATTACCAGATGAAAGAGCTGTTTTGAGACAAATGACCATTTTTTTTAGACAAATGACCATCTTACTGACTAATTATTACGTGCATAGGCAATTATTTAAAGGATAAACTTTCATAAATTTTATCCGGCGCACAGTGGTCTGGGAACCCACTTTAGCGGTCAAAAATCGATTTTTTCAAAATATTGAATTCATGTCGTAGATGTTTTTATAATAAAGAGACATGATCTATCCATTATAAACCAAATGAAATTTCATCCTATGATGAGCCATGTCTGGCTCTTACTAGCGGACATCTGGGGGATCTGCGCCACCACTAAAAAATCATTTCCTCGTGCTCGAATAGAAAGCCGAATATAACTCAAATAAGGCATGTTTCCACCATAAAGTTACATGATCCTCTCATTTTGAAATATTTACTACATTTTCACTCAGCCAAATCGTCTCTTCTTGTCGTTTTTAATGACAGCGGCTGGATATTATTAAATGGTGCTACGCCACGCACTTTACCGGTATCAATTAGGCGTTTAAAAAAATCTTACATGATCTTATGATGATACAATATACTAGGGCTAGCGAAAGCCTTTCTCTAAAGAAAGGAACAAGAGTATTGTGTTTTTAAGAGCCATTTTTTAAGCTATTGGCACTTTTATCCCGAAGCACGGGCAGCAATGCTGCCGCTAGTCGCTCATTCTCTCGCTCCATCTGAGCAGTCCGTGCTGAGAAATAGCGGTTTGTTAACATTCTCAAAAGGGTTATATGTCTTAAAATGACGTTAATTCTTAACTATACACTCTAATAAATACATATCATTCGGTATATTTCATTGCATAACTACACTGTTCTGCAAAAAAAAAGTTCAAAAAATGCTCGGCTACAATTTAGGGTGTTTCTGGCTAATTTTGGGGCGCTGAATCCGAAAATGACCTCCGATTTTTTCTATCACCCTCCATTTTTACGAGCAACCCCTAAATTGGGGAAACCAACCCCGTATCTAAACTTATCGCTTTTCAAGGGACTTTTACTAATGTTATCTGCTTCTGATTCAAAAAACTGACGTTTTGAGGTTATCAGGGTCATGAAAGAGACAAACTTGACTGGGGTTGAAAATATTTAGGGGGTGAAAATCGAAAAAAACCTTAAAAAACCATTGAAATAACAATTTTTCTTCGCTTTTTATTGCATATGATATGGTAGCTAATAGAAAAGTTTTTAAGGGATGAATACACTGTTCACCAACCCCCCCTTTTGTAAAGGATTAATATTACATAAAATATAAGAGGTGAAGGGGGGATATAGGAGGTGGTATAAAGAGCTGCCTCAAAAATCTGGATACAAAAATTAAATTTGTTTATAGATTACGTACTTGTGAAGTAAGAAAATAATTCAGTGATTTTTTCCAAGTAAAAATCCTTAAAGCAATGTAAAAAAAATAGTGAAGCTGTATAATTTAACCTAATGGGTTGTTCGTTTCCTTTTGTACTGCTCCTCTGGAACTTCTCTGATGATGCGTGCCCAACAGAAATCTCCCAACATACTCGGTGTCCATTTGCCAGCGTGCCTTTTTTCCATGTTCGCGATTTCATGATGGAAGCGTTCCCCCTGCTCGTCTGACACTTTGCCACAGTTTGCTGGAAAGTAGTCTAAATGAGAGTGCAAGAAGTGGACCTTCAGTGAGATATTACATCCAAGTGACTCATATGAAGACAGAAGTTTTTGAACTTGTTTTCGATAGTCGGCTGATCTGTTGTTACCCAAAACATTGTGACAGACGTTGGAGAATGCCAGCCATGCTCTTTTTTCTTTTCTACCTAAACTTTGAACAAAGGTTTCGTCGTTAAAGAGTTTTTTGATTTGAGGTCCCACGAATACACCTTTCAATTTCGCGTCACTGATCATCGGAAATTTCGTTTTCAAGTATTCAAATCCTTTCCCTTCTTTATTCATAGCGTTCACAAATTGCTTAAAGAGGCCTAATTTTAGATGGAGGGGAGGAATAAGGATTTTACTTGGATCCACTAAAACTAAAGCCTTGTTAGAGATATTTTTTTCCCCGATCACATGACTTTGACGCAAGGGCCAGTCTTTTTGCTTGTAATGTTTCGCGTATGCTCTGCTGTCCCATTCGCAAATAAAACAGGGATGTTTTGTATAGCCTCCTTGTAATCCTGCAATAATAGCTACAACTTTCAAATCTGCACAAATATACCATTGGTGCCTTACGTAATTGATTTTTTCCAGAGCTCTTTCCAAATTTTCGTAGGTTTCCTTTAAAACAGTGGCATATCCAACAGGAACCGAAGGTAAATCGTGGCCGTTATTCAGTAAAACAACCTTTAAACTTGTCTTCGACGAGTCGATGAATAGCCTCCATTGGTCTGGATCATACGTAATTGCTAATTCTCTCATCAGTCCTTCAATATCAGTGCAGTAAATCAGATCATCATTTTCACCATCCGTTGAAAAAAATGGAGTGAGGGTTGACTGTCTGCCTCTGTAATAAGAAACATTCACACCATCGGCCAAAAGATTCCACTGCTGTAAACGCGAGCCAAGAAGTTGTGCTTTACACTTTGGTAAATCTAAATCTCGTATTAGATCACTTAGCTCCTCTTGTGTTATTGGATGAGGTGCCCTTTTTTGACTAGTCTGGGGTTCTTCCACATCAGGGCTGTAATCTTCATCTCGGCGGCTAGGACCTGCTTCCACTTCCGGTGTAGCTTCGTTCATTAAGACATCAGAATCATCGAGGGTGTAAGTAGCTGGAGCTTTAGAGATAGGAAGAGCATCACTATGCTTCACCGGGCGAATTGCTGACGGTACATTCGGATAAATCATTTGAGCTTTGTTTTTTTTTTAAACCCCATAGTGTCGGTTTGGCAAAAATAGCAATCCGTTAAGTGGCAAGTGGGTTCACGCCAAACCATTGGCACTCCGAAATTTAGGGAACGATTTCGCCCGTTTGACCATTCACAAAGACTTCTATGACAACCACTGCAACAGAATTTAGGGGCCCACGATTTGTCTTGGTCACCAATTTTACACCCGAAATAAAGATCATAAGATTTCCGCACAATTGCAGTCATCGCTTTCCTTTGGTCTTTAAACATTAAATCCCCACAGATGTAACAAAATGAATTGGGATGATTTTTGCAAGATCGCGGCATGATCGCGAGAAAATACTTTATCGCTCGCAAAATAACACGCTAAATCGAACACACCACTAGAAAAATAAAGAAAGAACTTGGAAGATTATAACCCGACACGCACAAAAGAGAGTGACGTACTGAATAGACCACTGGTTTATTTCATAGATGAACATCAGCAAGTGCGACTGCCAAGACACATGAAGACACGTTACAACGTGTCTAAGCGTGTCAAAACATGTGGTGAGTAACTTTTACAATGTATTTCCCAATGTTTCCCAATGTATTTACAATCTATTTACAATGTATTTACAATGTATTTCCCAACGTTTCCCAATGTATTAAATGGAAAGGTCTCAGCTCTTACTTTAAAAGTAAGGAAGACAACGGAGTCAAATCATGATCCCCCAAACGCTGTTACAATAATATTTTGAGAAATCTGATTTGTGTCCAGATTTTTGTGGCAGATCTTTATACCACCTCCTATACCCCCCTTCCCCTCTTATATTTTATGTAATATTAATCCTTTACAAAAGGGGGCGTTGATGAACAGTGTATTCATCCCTTAAAAACTTTTCTATTAGCTACCATATCATATGCAATAAAAAGCGAAGAAAAATTGTTATTTCAATGGTTTTTTAAGGTTTTTTTCGATTTTCACCCCCTAAATATTTTCAACCCCAGTCAAGTTTGTCTCTTTCATGACCCTGATAACCTCAAAACGTCAGTTTTTTGAATCAGAAGCAGATAACATTAGTAAAAGTCCCTTGAAAAGCGATAAGTTTAGATACGGGGTTGGTTTCCCCAATTTAGGGGTTGCTCGTAAAAATGGAGGGTGATAGAAAAAATCGGAGGTCATTTTCGGATTCAGCGCCCCAAAATTAGCCAGAAACACCCTAAATTGTAGCCGAGCATTTTTTGAACTTTTTTTTTTGCAGAACAGTGCTATTAGTGTTAAAGACTAGGTGTAGTTGAAAATCGACACGATCCCACATGCACGACTTTACTGTTGTTGGCACAAACGTGGTGGTAAGGTGTAAACTACTTTTCACAATGGCAGATGGCAAGATCCTAAACTCTTTTACAAGTACTGCATCTTCACATATATGCATTACATAGATGATGTGGAAGCATGCCTCATCTAATGAATAATATTTATGAAATTCTCCGAAGGAACATCAATCGTAAGAGGCTCTCTTTCGGTATTTCTCCCCTTCATAGATGGATTCATTCTTTCGAATAGCTACTTCGTATTGGTTACAAGTTGTGGATAGAAAAGTGGCTTATTGATGATTCGCAAAAGAAAGAGCTCTAGGTATGTACCAAGAAAATAAAAAAGCGTTTAAAGAATGCATAGGCTTAATAGTCGATTGTCCAAAGCAGGGTTTGGATATACCAATCTTGGCAACACTGCCTTCCGGTTTTTCAAAAGCCTGAGAAATCGGCTGAAATAACCGGAGTAGATTAGAGTCTTACTCACCGAATGAGCATTATACTTCGTGCTTTATCATCAAATTACGCTGAGAATGCAAATGCTTTTAGAGAATACGGCTTCAGTACAGCAGCGATTTTTGTAAATCTTTACCCTTGGTATTCAATGCCAGTTACTGTACATAAAATCTTCATTTATGGTGCTGACATAATAAATGCCATGCCCCATCCATCGGCTATTTTTTCGAGGAATCGCTATAATTCTGTAGTAGGACTGTAAAAGGTATAGAGTTTCACACCCGGAAAATGAACCTGGAGCTGACAAACGAAGACCTTCTCCCCATTCTCCTTTAATCTTCTGATCCGCTTCTATTTAACCAGGAGAAGTGGTCTGAGAAGCCATTAATGATGCAGTAATATACTTTTATTTGACAGAAATTGTAAATAATAAAATGAAAATATCTAAATGAGTCTTTTACTTGACTCATATTTTTTTGCGCGGTACGTTTAAAAATCCTTCAAAACGGAAGTTAGTTTGTGATACCGAAGGATTTGCTGCGATGGCAATATGATCAATGGAGTGTTTGCATTTGTTTGGAATATCGTCGAAATCTGTTGGACTCGGTAAATAATATCCCTATATATCGACCTCTCGGTTGCCTGCTCTAATAGTTGCTTAGTTATTTAAATTATTAATATTTATCATGCACTGTTTTCGCATCGATATTGTGCTGGTTGAAACGCCCAGTCATTGGCTCTTCGTTACGTGACGTCATCTCCCATATTTGTGTGTAGCTGAGCCCTGTGGTTAGCATTGTGTATCCGTTTCGGCAGAAGAAAATATTAATTATTTCCACCTTTCTTGCGTTTAAGCGGAAATCAAGTTTTTGCCATGGAACCCGGTTTTGTCAAGGCATGTTCGAATAATCTCCCGACGGTTGATGCCATGATGGTAGGGCATTTCCTGAGCGCTAATGCGGATTATGTCGGACCGGAGCAGCGAGGAGTAAAATTATCGTAGTAAAATTAGGAGTATAAATGAATACCACTTAGTGAAACGAAAAATCTTTTAATTCCAAAGGTTAAACGGTTGTCCGAAATATACCTTTTCTTTTACCTGCTCATTTTGATAAAACTAATGATACACCTAGGATGGTTCATGGGTCTAAAAATCATTTAACATTATCCATATATGTCTGATGTAATTTTTTGTTACGATTTCTCTCTTAAAACCCCTAAACATGCTATTTTCCTATCATCCCGAATAATATTGATGCTAGTGAAGTAGTTTAACACGTTGAGTGTGGGAGCTGTTGTTGAAATTCTTTCCCGGGAGGAATTATTTTTTTTCTTTGTTTTACGAAGTTATGCATGACTCACATGGTACAACATCCATCCCTGAGAAGAACACATTCATGGCACACATGTTGCATCATCCGCACTCAGCGTGTTGATGTATTTTGTCATGGATGGCATAATGTGTGCTTCCATCCATCTTGGCCTACTGTTCTGACATGGCAGAGGATATGGTTTGCTTGGCAATGTATAAGTTGCGTTAGAGGTTTCTTGGAGTTTTACTTCTCTGCCCTTATGTATTTTGTTGCTTCAATTTACCATGCATTGAAATTAACATTCCTAGAATTTTATTTGTTTCTTACATAGTATGTTAGGGTTTCAATATGCCTAGTTAGGTTAAATTTGGGTTGAGTACTTCCTGTAACTTCACTGACAGCTGTGGAACTTATTTTTTTGTAAATTAGTGTGCCAATTGTTTGCATTAATATTTAGTCTAGACAGCAGGACTTATGTATCCTCCAGGTAAAGTGCGTATTTAGATAGAAACTGTAGACGTGGAATTTAAACTAATATCATCAAATTCTACTAATCCTCCTCAAAATGACCATCCCTGTGATGTAAATTCAATAATTTTTGTAAATGATAAGATATACCTACTGAGTGACCCCGAACAGTTTGTCATTACTGTAGAGAGCACCTTATATTCTTTTGTTAGGAATCAAGGTTAGGTGCATAGGGGTTAAAGTATGCATATACATACTTTAACGTAACTTTTCTGAGTTAGGATCAAGTGACAGACAGACTTGATATGCTCAATTCGTTTGGGGCTTTCATCTGAATTACCATTGTCAACCCACTAGAGTCTCCGGCTATTCTAGGACAGGCCTAGACTACCTACTAACTGATATCAATAGAAGTCTACACTCGGAAATATTGCTCCCCTTGCTTATCTCAGATCACTATGCCCCTACTAGTGCAAATTATTAGTACGTATATGTTTTAAGAAATGTTAAAACACATGTGAGGGAGTACAGGGGACAGATAAATGAATTAAATTTATGTAATTTTATGAATGCTACAAGATCAAAAAACTGGTTAACTAATGAGGACTCAGTTTTAATAGATGGGCAAAGACTTTCCTAGATAAGTTATCAAACAATTTAAGAAGAAAAAGATGTTATTGGTGAATGTAAAAGGAAAAGAATACAACTTCATCTTGAATATTAAGCGTGAAAAAGGCATTTTAACAAATGCGTAAGGTAATCGTATACTAGTACACTTAGGAACGAACCAATATTCATTCCAAGCTTTTTTGGCAGGGATTCCCTTAGTCGAAGTTTGGCCCTCCATAATATTGAATTTAACAATATTATTTCAACGGATGAACCAGATGAACTCTCCAAGAAAAATAACTACTCGTGGCCACTCGAACACAGCACAGAAGCAGTTTGAAGGCAAGGATCTGGGAGATGACATCACAAGCCCGGGAACATGGCCGGTCGTGTTTCAGCGCAATATTAAATTTTCAGATTTTATTTATTGATATCTCGTCTAAAAATTACCGCACCGCAAAAATCTAATATTCCGAATTTCACATACTCGAATGATGAAATTTTTTTAAAGATTACTCTCCAAAAAAGTGCAAATACTCCATTTTCAAAATTTAGTGAGAAAACATAAAAACTGCACATTGTTAATTTTTTCACGAGATCTAGGTGTTAGAAATTCCTAATTTCCTAAACAAGCTTTCCATGGAGTGCATAAACGTACCATTTCTCATGTAAAAGGGCATGTATTTTTTTGGCAAACATCTCGGAAAGTAGTGTGGTAAGGGGTTGAATTTTTGGTGTCAATGGAAGGCTGAGATATTTTTATTTAAAATAAGACTGACTTCATTGATTACTAGGTGAAATGATATTTCGCTCAAGCCTCCCTAAGGCCGCGTTACGCCGTACATTTTGTTTATTGCTTTCTCGCGCATGGGGGCGTGGTTCGGCGTGGTCACATCGAAGTCAACTCAGGACTTGGAAATTTTTCGGCTTCGGGGTGATAAGTTTTTTTTTGAGGGTACTATACATACGAATATATGAACACTTCTATAAGAAAAATTGTCCCCTGTTAAGCCGTGTTATAATGAAAATTGTCCCGTGTATGAGTTTCTGAATGACTGAACGCGAAATAGAACATGTTCTAATTCCATTCATTTTCAAGTACAATCAATGATACATTCGTTTGTACAATAAAATATACCATGTGAAACGGCCTTTGTACGTACGTAACTGCCAGCGACAGCGGAACTCCAACGGCGCAGACCTCCTCAAGGTGTGCTCGAGACTCTTGATTGAACTCGAAATATTAATGATAAAAGGAACATCGTTTGCCTTAAATCTTGGGGTCCTGGACAGCTATATCTACGTATTACCCTGAAAGCCACCTTAAAAGTGTTTGGCAGAGGGTGACTTATAATCGTTATGGTTGATGGAGAGGGTACTTGCTATGTTGGCCTATGTTAAAAGCTGTGGCGTGGGTGTGGTCTGGCCGCCATGTTTGTAAGCCCCGATTTTCCTTTAGCGCCAATGGATTGGTTGTCTAATGTTGCAATTTCACGGTGTTTTCTATCGATAAATTTCCTGAAATTTTCAATTATTCACGTCTATAAAATGCATTATGCCTGAACCATCTGATTTGAGGGCTTTTTTCCCTGTACGGTGCGAAAAAATTAAGTTGATAACTAAGAATTTCTGACATATAAAACTGTTTTTGCTACATAAATATCAAAATATGTCTTACAGTATCAGAAATAAAGCTGTAAAATTCGAATATGGCCTCTATTATGACTGGGGAAGAACTTCGCTCAAACTACCTTCGATGATGAACTGGAAACAATTACCCTTTGGGAGTAAAACTAGGTTATTGATTTCCAGAAAGCGTTTCCTCCAAATGTAGTGTTACGTGGATATAAAAGAATATCCTTGAAATCATGCTATGTTGGTACTATGACACTCTTTCCGCTTTATGTCTAAACATTTTATCGTAAGAACTTGCCAAATCACTTTCAGCCAAAACTATATGCATTTTACTTACTTATTCAAATCGCAGTTTCAGATTTTTCTCAAAGTATTCAAAGATAATAATAATAACGAATGTACTACCCCTTTTATGAAAAAAACAATAAACTTAATGGTTGAAGGCGTAACTTTGTGGAATGACACTACTGACATGACTAAAAAGAGAGAACTCTTAGTATTTTCCACACTTAAAACTTAAATTCCCGATTCCAAACCTTCAATTCTTTCCTTCAAACCTTTGAAAATGATTGCAAGGCAGTCGAAACCTGGGTCGGGAATTAAAGTTTTAATTGTGAAAAATACTAAGAGTTCTCTCTTTTTAGTCATGTCAATAAAAGATAATGCGAGATCAGAAATAGAAAGAAAACAAATAGGTTATAGGAGTTTTAGGCGACCCCAAGGAATTCCAACGTAAGTTTCCGCGGCGTTCAGATGAATGCTTCTCCATTTCTCGTGTTTCCACCGCGCAGGTTGTTTTTGAGACACCAAATTCGCCAGTGTTCCAACGGGCGTCTTCAGGTCGAAGGCGCCCGTTCGACCACTTCGACTTGAAGACGCCCGTTGGAACATGGGTGTACCTGTTGTCTCAAAAACAACCTGCGCGGTGGAAACCCGAGAAATTGAGAAGCGCCCCTAAGGCATTTCCCTGACGGCGGTGTCAACTTCGAACGTCAGCAGCCATACATACTTAAATACGGTAGCATAACGACATTTACCCTGAAATAGGTTTTTATATGCACAGGGAATGTGTTTAAAGCGTGTACTCAAGCGTTGAATGTACTTCGCGAAATGGCGATTGCTTTACTTGTCTGAGGAATGGTTCTTTCTTTGTAAACGCTTTTATGGCCGGTGGTTAATTATTGTACATTGGAACCCAAATGAACAAAAAAGCGTTTAAACTATATATTAAACTACGTAAAGAAAATACTAAAGTCGTGCAGGGATCATGCGAAACGTCATGTCAGAACTGCGTTCTAGATAAAGAAACAAGCGTTAGGGAGAAAATCAAGTAATCGGCAATCCCACCGAGAAACTAATCTAATTCAAAGTCTCATTGGAAGCCTTAATAGTGTCTCATCGATTGCTGAAAAAACGAAATTTTAAACCTGTCTATTTTGCAGTCTATTTCCCTAAATTTATTCTCATGATCTGATGTACCGCATTGTGTTGGAGTTTGAAAGAAGTAGTGGACTGAAGGAATTGACCAAAAAATTAATAAAACACGAAGGAAAGCTGTCCGATTCATTTGAAACTGCTACCAGTGAACGTGTAGTGTTTCACAGCTTTAATTAGGGATTATATTTAGAGGCGCTAGAGACTCGAAGTATACTTGCTAGGCTGTGATTTTGCTTTAGAAATTTTTATAACGGGTGTTTTCGGTGTGACACAAAAAATATCATTCCGACCCCGCACTATATCTCTTGGTCCAACAGAAGCGATAAAAATTATAGAGATGTATTTCCAAACAGATAGGTACTAAAATCAGTTCTTCTTACTCAAAATGAGTGAAAATAGTAAAAAATTGAGCTCCATTCCAAGGACGCTACACTTTCAAAATGCACTTCCGGTCCAAAAACCTTTTCCTATATACCTTTACGGCTGCTCTCCAAACATCCTTGCCACACACCATTGATGTATGTGGAGAGGGCTCTTGACTTGCTATGCTGGCCAGTGCTAGAAGCTGAAGCCAGTCCGCCATCATCGTTAGCCTTCATTTGCCTATGGCGCTTGCGGGCAAACGTACTAATTTTGCAATTTGATCATCTTTTCAACTTACTAGAAATCAGCTTGCACTTAATTCTTCATTGTGCATTTTCCGTGCTATTATTATTTATTTATTTTAATTAAAAATCCATCGCATTCCCGACGAAAACTAATCTATAATTGGGTAGAATCCATAGCAAACAGCTGGTAATATGCGTTTCAAGAATTACTAACCTTAAATTTCAAACAAATGGTTGATAACTCTTGCTTTACCTCCGCTAATTCGTCCATTCCGCCGTTCTATACATAGGAAAGCAAGGAGAGAGCAGGGTTAAACAATATGGTTGTCATTTCGGTTGTCAGGCGTCAGTTTAATGACTTAGTGCCCTCTCCATACACCCCAATGTCATACACTTATAAGGCGGCTCGCAGGGTAGTATGTTGACGTAGATGGAGGCAGTTTTGGTGAGATATCGGGAGCTTATCATTTGAGCTGTTAGCATTAATGCACATCGGAACACTTAAGCGCAAACCGACGACGTTGAATGGAACGATGTGTCCTCGCGACATTTTTTTCACCTGCCGGTGGATTTCCTTGGGTGAAGAACACTTGCGATTAGTGCCAAATATGTTGTGTTAAATTATTGAATTCGAGCAAAATTATTCTTTTTAATTTGTAGCATTATATCGCTGAGTAATTTATAACCTCGCAATATGTGTGTGAGACGCCTTTGAATAGTTCTACCGAAATTTTTCCATAGTCATAATAAAAACGTATTCGAACTTTCTTTTTTTTATTACAGTAGTTCTAAGAAGCATAAACTAAATTTTTGTTTCATATGGCGGAATTTTGCGTTTCGGCATAATTGTTTAATTGGACTCATTTTTACATCCTGTTTGGAGAAAAAGTCGGAAGCTAAAGCAATTATTTGTGATTCTGTAAAATTTCTTCTATGGGCGATTGATTTATTTAAAAAAGATATTTTAGAAAACACGCAAAATACTGTGAATTTTCAGACGACATATCGGACCTATAAAGCCCATATTAAAAAAATAGTGTCTCGTTAGAATGTATATCCGTATCATTTCCAATGGAAAAAGGCTCGGATTTTTTGGAAAATATCTCGGAAAATAGTGCGGTAAGGGGCTAATATTTTGGTTCATACAAAAATTTGAGATATTTTTCTTTTGAATTAGACCTAATTTTATTAAATTCAAGGTGAAATGATATCTCCCTTGGAGTCCCTAGACTGAAAATCAACAAACTTGACACTAATCTGGGATATCATTATCGGCGTTCTTTTGTTGTTGAGTGGGCGTCAGCCTTGCTCCCGATCTGCTTTGAGGTGCGTAACTCAGTGCGCAGAGTATGTGACATCGAAAGAAAGATAAGTGCGCTGCTGTGTTAAGACGTTAGTATTGCACAACTAGTACGAAAGGAAGGCACCCTTCTTCAGGGAAAGTGCTACTCACTGTTGATTAAAAGTCGGGGGTAATGTTTGAAATTTCCATCACTCGCTCTCAAGGTAGTCATATCTCCTGGAATGTGATGTGCTTGTCTTAGTTTCTAATAAAAATATCTGATCTTACCTACCAGAAAAAAATATCAACCTCTTACCCTTGTATTTTTCGAGATATCTATCAAAAAATTACCGGCCATTATCCGAGTGAAGAGCACGGCTCGCCTTTATCGATTTTATGTGTGAATTTTTTGGTGGAGAGTAGCGAAAAATCCATTATCTCATTGCATTTTATACTAGTGTCTGAAATACCTGGCACTTTTTAAGGGTGGCAAGTGCCATGCACATGTACTTTCTGTTGCTCCTTTGGTGTACCTTTTGGTACATGGATTTTCAATGCTCTATGCAAATTGTTTTATATAATTTGCTATTCAAAATACCGATATTTGTTACCTTTTTGCAATTATCTTGATAAATAATCGTTCGGCTCATACGTTTGATAGCTCTCAAGATACCAATTTTCAAGTTTTACGACTGTTATTGGAAATATTTTTCTCTAACAATAACTCCATCTATTACAGCAAGATTCTCGAGTTGTTGTCAGTAAATATGTTTTTCTCAATTCCGACGTTTCGGGAGATATTTTCATGTCTTCAGGGTGTTGATATCAGGGAAACTGAAACATCAAAAAAAGAAAATGTCAACCGTGAGCAGTGAAGAAATAAAGAGACTTCTTACATTCATGAAATTGGACAATTTTTTAATTTTATTTACCGGCTGTTTTTCCCTTTGACTTTGTTTGATGATTCAGTTTTACTGATTTCAATACCCTGAAGATGCCAAAAATATCTGGCGAAACGTCGGCATTGAGATATATATTTATTGATTACAACTCAAGAATCTTGGTCTTATATGTCTATAAATGGTCGACAAAGTCAACATTGCTTCTGTGAAGGCTTTCGCGGAGTCTTTGTGATGGAGAGAATGGTTTTCCGGGTGTTCTTCCGCGTTTATGCATGTATGTGGACAAAAATGAATAAACGCAGTAGAACGCACGGAAAACCATTCTCTTCAACGTCAACATTGTATACAACTCCTTCCCTGGGAGATGATTTAAGGTCGATTAAGGCCCCGGGCGCAGAAGAAAATAATGATAAAGATACTTAAATTTAAATAGATAGAAAAAATAAATTGAGTAGAGCACAACACATCACCGAGAACACATCATAAAGAAGAACACATAACAAAAAATGCTTCTCAATAGCTATAAAATTAAGACTCTAAAACAGTTACACAACCGGAAACAACATATGCAAGTGAAACTATCTTCAAAACAACTAACACGATGGCGATAGATAAATTACTCAAGATAGAAAGGAGAATAGTCAGAACTTGAATAAATAAAACATAACAAGAAAACGGGCCTTGGAGGTTAGCTTTAAATGAATCGGTCTTCAGAGAAATAGAAGCTGTAATCAGCACGATGAGAAAGAAACGTATCACATTCTTTGGACACCTAATCAGAACACCAGAAAACAGAAAAGGCAAAAAACTTATAGAAAAACTATGGAACAGTAAGACCAGCATAAGATGGATTGCAGAAATTAAGGAGGGTATGAGTGAATTACACATTACAATGGAAGGTGAAAAGAAAAGACAGACACAGTCATGAAACGCGAGACCAGACTACAAACCAAGATTAACAAACTGAGAATTGGAAGGGTGATCCAAGATGGAGAAAGAAAATTATGATTCGCACAAATGATAGAATACTGGCCTAACTGGACGAAATATCAAGACCTGCTTGTTGAGCTTCGGCAAATGTACCCAGGACACTCTGCTAAACTGGTAGTCCTCATCATAGGTGTGCTCGGTGGAGTTAAGGGCTCGCTGCTGGAGAGCATCAAGTCCATTCCGTCCTGCGTGGCACAGGCGGAGTCACTTGCAGCTCGCATGCAGAAGGCCGTCTTACTTGGGTCCCTCCGTCTACTCCGCACGCACGACCCAACGGCAACGTAGCTACAAATCCAATGGGCATCGGACGTGGCTGCAATAACTGTCAAACCCCTCTCAAATCCTCGGCCATTATGACGGCAATGAAATCCGATGCTTGCCGAGGACTCGGAGGTGAATGTTGCTAAAGTAACGAATAATAGATATTAGCCATATTTTTTAATGGAAAATCTATGTAATGAATAAGCAGCAAATAATATTATGTTACTCCGGGGAGCGTTAGCGCAGCCGCGCGGGGTCTATGCTGCTTAGAATGTGTATACTATGCTGCGAAGTAATGAAATGAGGAAAACAGGCAATTCAAAATTTACTATTTGGTCTTACCGCAGAATTTAAACTTGTCCGTTACTAAAATTTAATGCATTGAATGCATGGTGTCATAAGAATACGGTGTGTAGTAGAGGTTTTGTGGGGTATTTAAGCAGTCGGGACCCAGAGAACGCGCCCGTCGCGCCCGCCATTAAATCTGCCTTCTACCTCAATTCTACATCTACGTCTACATGCTACCCTGCAAACCGTCGCACGGGCGTGTAGAATGGGATGTTAGGACACCATCCATGCAAAGATGTGAGGGATAAGGTTTTGGGAGGTGATATGGTGACGTGTAAAATGAGAGTGTATTTAGTGGAGCTTAGTTTTTATCATGGTCGCTTATTTTGTGCGGAAAGAACGAGTTTTTGTACCTATCCGTTCGGAAATGTATTTCTCTTATTTTATCGCTTCTGTCAGAGTTAGAGATATGGTGAGATTTCATGATAATATTCTCCGTGTCGAATGAAGGATCTCAGATTTTCCCGGCGTATCTGATGGATAAAGGTTCTCGGGTCTTCCACCGGGTGAGCAGGTCCATGGGGCCCAACGTTTCGGAGAACGACTCGTCCTCCATCATCAGGGGGGGTTCAGTTTCCGAAAGCTGAATTCGGAAGCTGAAACCCCTCCCCCGATGATGGAGGACAAGTCGTTCTCCGAAACGTTGGGCCCCATGGACCTGCTCACCCGGTAGAAGACCCGAGAAACCTTTATTCTCCGTGTCGCTCTGAAACACACCAGTTCTGAAGTTCTCTAGCAACCTAAGCCTAGCGTATAGCCTCCGAGTCTCTATGGGCTCCCACCTGAATCCCACTAAAAGTTTTGTAACACTTTTTGTTCGCTCGTAGAAGCTTTAAACGAAGCGCGCATCTTTCCTTTGTATTTTATTAATTTTTTAGTTAAATCTTTATGACCAGGGTCCCAAATGCTCGCGGCGTATTCGAGGTGTGGCTTAATCAGAGCGAAGTGGCATCACTCTTTTACTTTTTCACCCGAGGACCTTCCTATTATTCGCTTAACAAAATCTAGTTTTTTTAATGCTGTGCCGCGTATGTTTTGTGTGTGTATGTTGCCCACGTAATAGCAGAAGTAAAGACAATTCGATGATATATATTTTATGTGAGGATTTTGATAAAAGCGAATTCTTGATAAAATCGACAGACTCATTTGCATTACTTTTGGCCATTGTTCACAACAAGCCTGGACAATAATTATTTTATATGTGGCTACAGGCATCCATCAGTGATGCTTCAACTAAAAGTTAACATAATCATACTCAGAGTAATGTTTTGTATCCCGTTTTTCCCTCCTAATGATTTCATTCTTAGTACTATAAAGAATATTTTAGGTGCTTTTGGCATGGGGATCACATATTCTATATTTTATTAAAACTTTAATGTATTCCTTTTATGGCGTATTATAAACTCACTGATGGAAATAAAATTGGGTTCCTTGCTAGTTTTCCTGTAATTCAACTCTGAAAGTGGAGATTATAAGATGGCCTTTATGGAGATTGCTCAGCTAACAGCAGAGAAAATACTAATTTTAACAAGGAAGAATGTTGAAGCTTTCACTAAAAGCTATTTATCAGAAGCTTTAAGTCCTGAAAAATTTAATAAAGCATACATAGACATCTTACATCATAATTTTTTAAAGTTATTAGCGAGTTAATGCCATAATTGAAGTCGAAATGCGATAGTTCCATGCGAATTGCGCTGCAGTCGGCTCCTCTGTCTGGACTATTATGGTCATTAAAATATATTCATGGTATAACCTGCATATTTTGTGTTTTAATTTTACTTTTCAAGAGGTATCCCATTTCATTAGTGAAAGCTGTTTTTTTAAAAAACTGAATAACAAAAATGTGTGGCTTAGTATTTGTCTTGACTCACATAGGCAAGCCAGAGCCACCTTAAGGCTTTGTTTGTGTGTAACTGTGTCCTCTTGTACTGAAATTTCACAATTTTTTCAAGAGGTATCCCATTTCATTAGCGGAAGCAGGGTATTTTCTAAGCTGAATAACTAAAAATGTGTAATTTTGTATCTGTCTTGACTCACAAGGGCAATCCAGAGTCACCTTAAAGCTTTGTTTCTGTAGAGTTGTGTTCTTTTCTACGGAAATTTCATATTTTTTTCAAGTGGTACTCCATTTCATTAGTGAAAGCAAAGTTCTTCTAAACTGAAAAAAGTGTAATTTAGTATTTGTCATGACTCACACAGTCCAGCCAGAGCCATCTTAAGACTCTGTTTGTGTAGAATTGTGTCCTTTGTCCCTGAAATTTCATATTTTTTTGTTTTAAGTGCTTGCTTCGACGGAGAGCCGCCTCGTCAGCATCCTCTCTCCGCCGCTTGTCCTCGCTGCAGTCGGGTGACTTAGCCTTTGACCTTGACCCCATCACCATCAGGCACTCTCACGGGGAAACCGATGAGGTAAGGTAGCTTAGTGTGTGTGTGAGAGATAGAGAGAGAGAGAGAGAGAGAGAGAGAGTGATGTAAATAAAAGAAAATAATGTCCGCCGGGAATTCCATTCATGTTCGCTTTCACCTCGCTTCCTACTTTTTTCTCTCAAATGAAGGAGAGTCACTGGCCGCTTGTAACCTCGAACCAAATACGAATCGAAACTCGTCGTTGTCCCCTCCGTATACACTATGCGAGAGAGCGTGCATTCCTGCGGTGGAGACATGGATGGGAGTCGTTAACGTTGATGGAGAGTGCATTTCGTCATCGAACCGTTTCCTGACAACCGAAACAACAACCAGATTGGTCATCCCTGCTCTTTCCTTACTTTCCTTTGGATGTAAGGAAAAATCTAGGTGGAACTATATTAAGACGTCTACCATGAGTAACAAAGGAGGTTTTTGATAAAAAGTGACGACTTTTACAACTAATTTTGAACGTATTCAATAACTTTACACAAAATAAGTCGACCCTATGTGCTGTTCATCCACAGAATGCCACCGGCAGGCTACAAAAAATTCGCCAGCACAAGTCGTGCCATTCGACATCATTCGTGTGCGCTGAAGTGTTTCGATCATCACTAACGTCAACACGCCTAATGATAATCGCCCGAAATCTCACTCAACTGACTCCATATACGTCCACATAATGCCTCGAGACCCGCGAGACAAGTTCATTTTAGCATTCCATTAAATTGTTATCATTAAGTTATTATACATCAAAAGCTGACATTTTTTGTTTCTCTTGAGGTTTTGATACCTATGTTATCGCCATACTGGTGAATGGAGAGGTCGTTACGTCATAAAATTGGACCCTGACAGTCGAAATAACAACCATGGTGGTTATCTTTGCTCTTTCCATACTTTCCTCTGGATAGTACGATGGAAAGGGCGAATTAGCGGATGTTTCATTCGTTGTTCAATCATAAGATTTTCAAAGAACCACGGAACTAGCCGCGCAGTTACTTGAACGGAGTCACCCGCTAGTGATCACACAATTGTGTGAAATTCACAGTGGAAAAATCATTCTCCTGGACTGGGAATTGAACCCAGATCCCTCGATTTCGCGCCGACTGCTCTAACCAATTAAGCTGCCAAGGCGTCCTCTTCACCTGTAAATCTCATGGGGGCTTTAAGGAGCAATCTAAGGAGCGAATTCACACAATTGTGTGATCACTAGCGGGTGATTCCGTGGAAGTAACTGCGCGGGTAGTTCCGTGGCTCTTTGATATTGTCAAATATAAACACCTTTGTTTTTAAAGTTTGGCTTTACCCCGTGGACTGTGGCGCTTAGAGCTTGCATACGGGTACCTCTGGCATCATATGCACGGTACCTGTGAGGACAACTTGCTCCTTAAAGCCCCCATGAGATTCAAAGTGGAAGAGGACGCCTGGGTAGCTTAATTGGTTAGAGGGGCGCGAATCCGAGGGATCTGGGTTCGATTCCCAGTCCAGGGGAATGATTTTTACTCTGTGAATTTCACACTATTTTGCAATCCTAAGGTTGGTCGACGGAAACCCTCCACCCTTCCCTATCTAATGCTAGTTCACTTACCTCCTGGTATCTCTTCCTATGTTCTTTCTTTTGTATATGATCCATGAACTTATTCCTGGGTCTTCCTCTGGAGACTGTTCCCTCCAGTTTACCTTCAATTATGTTCCTCACAAACTCATTGTTTCTCAGGGTGTGTCCAATCCATCTGGTTTTTCTTTTCTGAATGGTGTTCCATATGTTCCTTTCCTCTTCTACTCTTCTGTGCACTTCATCATTTCTTATTTTGTCCATCCATTTTATCTTCAGCATCATCCTCCAGCACCAGGTTTCGATGGTTTCTAGTCTTTTCTGATCAGCTTTTCTAATCGGGCTCACTGTAAACCTCTTTTCGGAAAGTTAGGGATCTTGACTTTTCCATCTGTGTATATATACGATGCTGTTCTGTATGTAAGAAAACATTTGTCAGAGTTTAAGTCAAATAACTGTTACCATTCTTATAAAACAAGAAGCTGTCATGATGTACACATGCTTACATCTAACCTATGTACAACGATGAAAGGACCTTATTTAATGTGTGCAAAATTATATAATCATTTGCCACTAGCTATAAAAAATGAAAAAAATATTGATGACATTTAAAAGGTTGGTTTTTTGTTATCTTGAGGAGAATTGTTTTTACAAATTTAGTGACTATTTGACTTCCCGTCATTGATATGTATCTGCTTACTTTTTTTCTCTTTTTTTAATGACGTGCCTTATGTACTTACATTTGTAATGGATTTTACCTTTTGTAATGTATCTATTAGGCAAATAAATCTATTCTATTCTAATGGTCCATGCTTCCGATCCTTATGATGCTAGAGATCCATAGAGTAGCGAATGTATAGCAAGAATATCATAAATATATATCATGGATTTAAATGTTTGTATTCGTTGCGTAGGTAATGTGTTGCCTCAATTCCCACATTTAGTTAACTCAGTCCTTGGCGCCACTTAGAAAAAAGTCTTCTCAGTCGAATCGTAAATTGCCGTTGTTAATTGTTGTTAACGTGAGACTGTGGTGAATATTCAATAACGATTGAAGAGGTATGAACCACTTGATGCTGTGAATAATAGCTGACTATTTTTTAGACCTAACAGTTACTTTGTAAATGCTAGAGAGGAAATATCTACTACAGGAAGTGCGTAAGAGGCATATGAGGCTTCCATCGTGAGTCTTTTCTGTATGTGGATCTTTTACTGTTAATTTACAGCTACATATTTTTGGTTTATTACCTGTTGAGAACCTTAGGAATCAGAAGTATGATCTATATAGATTGATGTGGATGTTAATGTGTAACCTACTATTCTTGTGTGGCCTTGGAGTAGGTTCGACAATTTCTCCTTTATATGTGTAATGAAAATGATAGATATTGGCGCAATTTCTCATTCATAGATGATGTTTTCGGATCTTGATTTTGAAATCCTTATAGTACTTGTATCATTCTTCTAACTCATTCCACTTTTTTCACCTCGTATTATTATCAAATTGCCGTAGAACGATATTCACGAAGCGCTAAGAAGTTAATTGTGCATTTGTTTAGATAAATTTGGAGATAAATCAAATATATCTGTAGACCGGACAGTATTTAAAAAGTGTGTAATTACGTCCCGCGTGTAGTACTACATTTTTTATCCACTTCATTATGAAAACTGGTGAGTAAAACCGGTAAGACGTAGTTATTTACGATCCGTAGACTGTACTTGCATATGAACTGCCGTCTTTTATCCCTAGACGGCGACTCAATTGAAAAGGTTGTTTGTTTATGGAATGCTAGGCAACAGTTTTTGGCGACGAGTCGAGAATCCATTATGTATATTCATGAAGAATGCTTACCATATGTTCGAAATTTTAGGCAAGTCGTTACGTCAATAAACTGCACCATGACAACGAAAATAGCAACCATATTGGTTATCCCGGCTCTTTCCTTACTTTCCTTTGGATAGCACGACGGAATGGGCGAATTAGCGGATATTTCGTTGGTTGTTCAATCCTAAGATTGGTTGACTGTGTTATGAATATGTATCTATTATTAAGCAGTTGGTTACGCTCCATTATTAAAGAAAGACGTATTTTAATTTGTCTTAGAATTAATTAAGAAATACTACAGACTGTCTTACCGAAACTCTGTCTTTTGTAACTTGGTTCTATTCTGTGGTTAACAAATATTATTTGCAAAACTTTTACAGTATCACGTAGATAAAAAATATTGTTTATGGTAATTAAATTTTGTCTAGGCAAATAACTCTTGAAACATGCATGTATTGAGTACTTTATGCTGTTGATTCTACTCTATTTTTCTACAGTTTTTCCCACAAATGCGTATTATTATTAATTTAAATGAGAATGTGTAATGGGAATGCAGATGAAAAAGTAAGTGCATTCCGATATGAAATATCGTAAAGATGCAAAATTAGTACCCGTAAGAGCTTAAGGTAGTTTGAGCGACATATCATTTTACCTATAAATCAATGAATTTGGTCTCATTTTAAAGAAAAATATCTCACCCTTCTAATGACACCAAAATTTAACCCCTTTCACATTATCTTCGGAATTATTTGCCAAAAAATACCAGCCCTTTTACATGAGAAATCGTAAATGATTTAAGATTTTCCCGGTGTATTATATTTAAATATCTTTCTCGGGCTTCGCACCGGGTAATGTTTTCATAATCCGCCGACGTTTCGGAAAACGACTTGTTTTCCATTTTCAAGGCACGTGTTATTTCCGCCGTGACCACTAGAACACTAAAATTAAACAAGCTGTTGATGCCCCAACAATGAGGGTTGCGATCCCTATGATTGGCTGACGTGTTCCGCTGGCCATTGAATCCTATTCTCGTCTTTTTTATACATTTGATCATTGGCCACCAGGTATTACTCAGTTGGAATCCGGTGTCTCTATAAAAATTATGCGGATGCAATTGCATCTCGATGGCCTCTTTGATAATGCGGTTCCAGTAACGGTGTGCGTGGCAAAGGATTTTTGCATCGGTCCATTTGATGGCATGGCCTTCGTTGATGCTGTGTTCCGCCACTGCCGACTTCTCTGGTTGCGCCAATCTAAAGTGCCTACGATGTTCTTTAAGCCTGGTTCCAATTGTTCGACCAGTCTCCCCCACACATATTTTGCCACTTTGGGAAATATGTGGGAAATGGTACTTGTATTCACTCCTAGGAGACCTTATTTAACAACTGAGGAATTTCTAACACTTAGATCTCGTCAAAAAACTAACAGCGTGTAGTTTGTATGTGTTCTCAACTATTTTTGAAAATTAATCAAATTTTCGCCGCAATAGATTCTTGGGTATCACAAAAAACCTTCCATTTTGATGCAGTTTCAAACGCACCGCGCGAAAAAAATGAGTCAATTTAAAGACTTATTTAGATTTTTCATGTAATTACATATCATTTCTGTCATATAAAACTAAATTATAGCACCATTTATAATGCAATATTTAATTCATGTGTCCTACAGCTGGTGAAATTAAAATGTATAATTCGAATATGGTCTCTTATGACTAGGGAACTATCTCGCTCGGACTACCTTAAGTATAAGATTCCGGAACGGAATGAACGGAAAGGAGGAAAGAAAAACAAATTCTAGAGGAAACCATAGTAGTAGATGGGCCACGCCCACGTCACAGTTTTAAGCATTGGCCACTACAGCAAGCGCCATATGCTGCAGTGTTTGTCGTCAATGGTGTTCCCTTCTGTGCAGTCGTGTTTTTTTCGATAACCGTAGTCCCAAATGACAAACCAAGTAACTCGCAGCAATTGGTCGATTCCGTTGAGGAAGATAGAGAGGGAAACGCGTCAAACGATTATCGAAATATCTGCCATGTTGCTTGCCCTTGTTCTTTCGTGTCCTATCTATGTATCGGAAGAAAAAGTGTACCTTTTAGGGTATCTAGCGAGATATTATTCACCTTCAGCTGATAATATAAAGTAAACAAATCTTGAAACCTAGATTTGTTACTTGGAGAGATTGATTGATTAATTTTTTGCAAGAAATACGAAACATAATGTGGAGGAATAAAAATATTCTTCATTAGTTATGACTTTCTCGACCATTTAAAATATGTATAATACCAAGATTCTTGAATTGTGGACACCGGTCCCTGAAATAGGAGAGCAGGCATTGATAGACAGCAGAATTTATATTGAATTAATTAGATGAACCCTGACCGAATTACGTGTTTTTTTTTAAACCCTCAATGGACGGAATTATGGAACACCAGCATGAAAAAAAAAATACTGCTACTATATTAGTTTTTAAAAAGTGCTAATTAAGCATTTTACAGGAAATATTGCAATTTATTTGATAGCAACATTTATTTTGCTATGTGACGTATTTCTGTTGTATGTATTTAATTTATAATAATACTTTACAGAATAATATTTACGCAAGGTATACTTTTACATTACATTCATAACGTACCTTTTTCAAACTTTCCCAATTTTTTCTTCATACGAAAGCTGTAACTATTAATTACAGAGCTCCACCTGGCACTCCATTGTCAGTGAATTAGCGTCACACATGCATCTATTCAAATTGTTTGACAAACCGCCGAAAGAGGCGAAACTTCTTCTCACACTTAATCCGAAGCGTTATAAATCTGTCTTGCGCAGCAGCTAACTGGAAAAGCCTCTTAGAAAGCAGATATTTCAATTATTTTGAAACTCAACAAATTTGACTCGTCTGTCCATAGAGGGCTAAAGAGAACAAATATAACAAAGCGAACGTTATTTTGGTTTTTATATTTGTTTTAATGTGCGTTAAGTTGTGACTAGATGACCCGAGCGAATATTTCGCACAGTATGCAGCTTCTTCCTGTTTCTTCCTTCTTTCTTCCTGTTCTTCTACCTGTCGAATATTTCGCACAGTGTGCAGCTTCTTCCTCTTTCTTCCTGTTCTTTTACCTGTTTCTTCCCATGGACAATTATATGTTATTTATGTTTGTGTTAGAGATACATAACGTAAACGTAAACGGTCACAATGATTGCTTGTAGAATGTAAACAATCTAACTAAACGATGTGTTAATAGATGGCGCCTCCTACAGTCTTTTAAGCACGTAACCATTGCCGACATATTAGTTGATTATATTGTCAGCAGATGGCGTTGTATCATTTTTTTTACAAAAACTTTTATTTTAAACAATTGTCTATTTTTCATCAATATTGGGTAACATAAGCTTTAGAACGATGTTTGAATCATTAATTTTGATGAATAATTATGGCAGTTATGGCGTTGCGACAAAAAAACACCTTTGAAAATAATATATACGGATGTGTGGAGTCGATATACCTCGAGCGAGTATTCGACATGGAAAAATCGAAACTTTTAAGTCAAATGAATGGGCAAATAGTGAAATTTGAGATTGAGATTGTATTTTTCGTCAGAAGCCGGTGATTCAGCGTTTAAAATGATACCTCATTTATCACTGTAGGTGCAGTATTAACGAAGCATATACGGAATGACAGAAAAAGACCATTCTGTAATAATATATATGATGCTTTATCTTCATTATAATTTATATTTCGCAAATTTTGTAAATTATTTATTTATGCTGAATTAATTGTCAACCGGTACTGTTTACGCATTTCTTCACTGCTTAGAGTTGTTGTTATCTTTGTAAATGTTTTTACATCACTAATCTAAAGGGAAAGTGGTCTCCTAATGCCACAATTATTGTGGTGGTATCTCTATAAATCCTGGTTGTAAGTTTTCTTTTCCGAATCGTGAAAGCCGTTGACATTGGGAATAGTGAAGGGTTTGGTCGAATTTTGACTAAGAGGAATATATTAGTGAAAACAATTCAAGAATCTTGTAGTTATGAAAAATATTATAATAAGAATTCTTTTTAAAAAGTGAATGCAAGGCGATCCCAAGTGGGATGTCGGTGGAAAACGTCGTAAAGTTGACAAATTAGTGCGTCATCCAGCTGAGGTAAAAGGGGGAACAAAGATGGCGACCCGCGTTATGGCGTCAAGCACTGGCCACCACAACTAGTGCCATCTTTAGCTTCCCAAAGTCAATGCAATTCAATCAAATCAACTTAAAGCCGCTGCTATTCGTTTAACGTCAATCATGGTTGAAGAGGTCATTTCAGTGCTTATTTTTAGAAGGTTTTACTGAGTTTTTCTAGGCAAAATAATATAATTTAGATTTAACCTTCTTCTTTCACCATAGAGCTCCGAAACTTTGTCCATAGACCCACTTCCGGTGACAGTACAATTGGTCAGTTGTATTAGCCACAAGACAGTCATTGGTCATTCAATCCTAAGATTGGTTGACTGCAGCCCTCCACCCTTCCCTATCTAATGTTAGTTTTCATACCTCCTTGTGTCACTTCCTGTGTACTTTCCTCTTTATTTGGTCCATGAACTTATTACTGGGTCTTCCTCTCGGGATTTTTCCCTCAATTTAGCCTTCAATTATGTTCTTCTCCAACCCATTGTGTCTCAGGGTGTGTCCAATCCATCTGGTTTTTCTTTTCTATATGGTGTTCCATATGGCCCTTTCCTCTTCTACTCTTCTGTGCACTTCATCATTTCGTATTTTGTCCGTCCATTTTTTCTTATTTTCTTATTTTATCCGTCAATTTTACTTTCAGTTTCCTCCTCCCGCACCAGGATTCGAAGGTTTCTAGTTTTTTTCAGGTCGTCTTTTCCATTGGTCCATGCTTCCAATCCTTAAGAGTGCCACGCTCCACACGAATGTTTTCACATACTGTTTCCTGGTTTGTAGTCCTATCATCTATGAGCACAGCAGTTGTCTTTTTCCCATGGACGTTTTGTTAGATTCGGCTATTCTCCGCTTGATGTCCGCTGTACTTCTTCTGTAACATGTGATGGTACTTCCGAGATACGTGAAGGAATCCACTTGCTCTGATTTCTCTTCTCTCAGGGTGACTTCTGCATTCAGCTTCTCTCTTTCCCTCACTAGGATTTTAGTCTTCTTCTTATTTATTTTCTTGTTGTATTCTTGGAGAACTTTGTCTATTACTAGTAACTTAAATAAAACTTTGTATACTCCACTATAGGTTTAATAACACCACCCGGGATTCGACACTTCGTGTCATCTTCAGGTTTCCTTTGGTCCATTACGTTTAGTGGCCTTTAAAGATCATCGCGATTTCCGGCTATGTATGCGATATCATCTGCGTTGCGGAGTATGTTTATTTCTTCTCCTTCGTTTATCTTTATCCCGCTCAGTCCAATTTCTCGTGCTTCAATAATCAATATATATTATAGCGGTAAATAATTAATTTCGCGTTTACTAAATTGTTTTCTTGATTATGAGCCTTTTTTATGAATCAAATCTGGTAAACAAAATTTGAAGAACTTCCCGATGACATAGGACTATGAAACCTCATCTTTGACCCAATTCTGGTTTCAATACAATAATCAAAATCAATAATCGAATCAAATTCTTTCTATCAAATTAATTTAGTGGTTGAACTCCAACCACTTAGCCATATTGTTTTCCTTTCCATTGAATCAGAATTGGGATGGACTCACCATCACGCCGTAGGTTAGAGAAAAGGATCGATTTCCTGAGATATGTCGTTGCAAATCAATTCTACGAGGGCGTTTTCATCTTATTAAAAACTCCTGGCTGATATGCTATTACAGATCAAATGCATAAAGAATTTGAGGGATGGATTGCTGGACGGGAAGATTTTACGTGTGATTTTTTTAGGGTTAGGGGCCACTATAGCAAAAATCGAAGATGCAAATCACATGAAAGATAACGATAGATTGCGTTGCTTTGCACATTTTTGTTAAATTTTCAAATTCCTGGATGACATGAATAATTTTTGCATTTTAACTCCATATTGGTAATTATGTTAAGTCATTTATGTTCGTAAAGCGTCTGGGAGTCGCGAAAATTGCATAGTACCCATCAAAAGAGCGTTAATTGAGCAGTTATATAAGAGCCAAAAGATGAAGCGCTGTATTTCAAAAAATTATAACTATGTTGGAATTAAATGTGATGGGGTGAGGAAGAGAAATGAATATGACTGTTCGCATGGGATAGTAAATTACATTCTCAAATATATGTTAATAGCCGGCAAAAGAAGATATTATTTAATTGCTAATGTTTCCCTAATGTTGACACAATTTTGTCGTGTTCGCATGACTACCAAGATATGAAGACGAGACTCATTGTCACCTGGTGTATTGCATTAGTGCTTCTGTTTGTTACGTATCGCAGTTACTATCGCCTCGTCTCGCGTGGAAAGTCACGCATGATTTTATGCTCGCACAAACTAATACATTCTAGTATCCTTGAGTTGACATTTTGAATAATTCTACCCAGCTGAAGTATCTACACTTGTGCACTATATGTTAGCATTTTTGTTCGCTTAGCACTCTCTTGGGTCGTATTCATGGTTGCGTCTGATGCATTTGCTGGACAACGTGGTCTAAATCGCAAGCATAAGCTCGATTTATGATAAGGGAGATACATTCATGAACAGTAAGGTACAAAAATTCGTTCTTTCCACGTACAATAAGTGACCATATTAAAGCTAGCTACACTTAAAATACCCAAAATACACTTCACCAGAGCACCTCCTAAAACCTTATCATTTACCCCTCTACACGGCTGGTGTCCTAACACCCTCTGCCACACGGCCATCTGGCAGCAGTATGTAGGTGTAGATACAGAGGAAGGCTTGAATACTGTGTTATATTAACTATTTCACCTGTGCTTTCCTAACTTGAAAATGCGTCGTCTTTTAAATTTTTACATAATATTGGTGGCATGTGACACCCTTGTAGGACGCCTTTGCTGGTTTAAATCTCGACTGACTGTTCAGGAAAATGTGATGGGAAAATGCGAACAACTGATTGGCACTTGGCGCGTGCGCTGTTGTTTTCTCCGAGTTGGTTTCTATGGATCCGCGCTATGGGTTCAATAATGTTGAAGAACGAAGACGTCAATCAGAGGGATTTAGAGAAGAAAGCGACGTCTTTAAGAATAGTTTCTCGTGTCCCCAGATTGCGTAAGAAATCGGTCTTCGAAGGAGAGCGGGGACGAGAATTGAAGGCGTCAGTCACGTAAAGCGTCGATCCTTCCTAGAAGAAGGCATTTATACGGCTTATAAGGAAGGAAACAGGTAGAATCTCACCCGTCCCGACTCTGGGAAGGCTTTGACCGAGTGGGATGAGAGGGAGGAAAAGAATTGAACGCGTTGCCGACGCTGCGGTAAAGAACGCTGGCTTTTGCTTCCCTTCTTTCACGTTAAAGTGTCTTTCGCTTAACTAATGGCCAGTTGCAAGAACATTTAGCTATTGAATCAATTGTTATGGTATCCATGAAGCTTTTGATCTCATAACTATATTCGGTTTGCAGGAACTCATCTACTAGTTACGTAACTTATTTACCAATAATTAATAGGTTCGAATATTTGATCTAATCTTTTATCACCAGAAAACATTTGTGAAATCATAGCCGGAAAATAATTGCTAATGAACACAATTATTAGTAAGTAAGACTAAACAGACTGGTAATTTGTCTCAAAACAACTCTTTTATCTAGTAATTAATTCTCCAAGCGGTTCACTGCGCATCCGCCATCTTGGCTCACTATTGCATCGTTATGGAACTCATAACTCCATGCCATAAGTTATGAAACCAATAAACTTATCGAATGTTTCTACAACCCTTGTTGAATGGTTGCTATGGGTCCCATAACTTTATAGAATACGCATGTGTCGTTCCTGCAACTGTCCAAATGTTAGTCAAGAAAAATACTAAGCTATACACTTGTATTTATTCATTTTAAAAAATCCTGCTTCCGCTGATGAAATGGGTTAATTGCTAACAACCAAAATTAAGACGCAAAATATGTATAGTATTTCACGACTGTATATTTTAATGGCCACCTTTTTCCAGCCATAGGAGTCGACTGCAGCGCAATTCGCATGGCACTACCGCATTTGACTTCAATTAATGTAATTCGCCCATAAATTTGAGAAATAGGTGGTCATCTGCCTATATTTCATTTTTATTCCATCTCCCTTTACTTTTCGCTTCTTTTTAAAAGTTTCAATTAAAAGCTTGAATATTGTTTCTCGTCCAAATGGACGTTTTTCCTCTGTAATCCGAGCTATCTCCATACGAGTTTATGCTAAACTTTACACTTCCATGGCTGAATTGCTGTAAAACTGGCGGATAAATCCTATTTTATTTTCGCATTAGTGTATAAGACGCATTGCGAAGTGGCCATGTTCAAGTATTTTAGAAAATCTGGAATTCCGCAACCCGTCAGGTCAGAGCCACCTTAAATCTTAGAGAAACATTCGCTATGGAAGACGGTGTTAATTTAACTCCGGAAGCAAAAAAAGAACTACTAGAAAGTTTAGTACGGGTAAAGTGTGTGGGACGGCGATACATAAAAATTGTGAATATCAGACTGTTTTTAAAAAACATGACAAGTTTAACTGATATCCGAATAAGTTGCGGAATATCATCAGCATCATAAAATTTGTTTGTTTCAAGTTGGAATTCTTGGTAGTGAAAGATATCCACTTAAAATAAATAACTCCTTGTATTTTTCCGTGGTTAATTTAAATATTTTTATAAACATAGTGAATGAAAATAAATATTATAATTGATTATTGATTAATGTCTGTTTTAATTAAATTTATAATATATAACAATTACATATTATTAATTTATTAGATGTAAAAAATTACTAATCTCTCTAATAACCAGAGATAAGGACTATTAGTCCGCCGTGTTTTTGCATCAGCTGAAACTAAATTGTGAGTAATAGTGCATTTAGTCAAACTCCAAACCCAGAAAATTCTCTTCGCTTTACTTCTGTTCTTATTCCATATTTTAATATACCCTTTTCCAGGCTTGAAACAGGGGAGAGTCCATTAATGAGAAATACCTCACTATCGACTTATTTGACTTTAAAGTGCCTAATCCTTAACCCTTTTTTATATAATGCGTTTTGTGTACAATGCTTCGGTCGTGTATTGTGGTCCGGCTTCATTACGTCTGGCTAACGTTAATCACTAGATATTAACGCTGCCTTTGCGTAAACTTGATATTTAGTAAGTATTTTCATTTAGTATGTTATACCAGACTGTTCTTCTGTTGACTTAAATTTTATTCAAGGGAGACCGAATTAGAATGGCTTTTACTGCCCACGTGGGTTTTATAATTCGTAATATTTTTTTTTTTAAGTCACAAAGGATGTAAGTATTGAAATGTACTGACTCCACTGGTTTGAAAGGTGTTTGGAGCGCGAATCATAGGTCATTGAATGCTCAATTGTGTAATTTTCGTATTAAATTATAAACAACATCTACTTCTCTTGAGTACATCTGCTTATATGTTGAAATCAACCGTAGATGATGCAAGATTAGATTTTTAAATTTGCCCCGGAACTAAAGCATTGTTATGACTAGGGTTTACGGCGCTGAATTCGAGATATAAGCAAATATCGTAAGTAAATTCACGTATTTTATGCATCGTTATGACTTGATCATTATTAGAAAACATTAATATAATATAAAACGCATGTTTTCGAGTAAAGGGTGACATCTGTGAACGTTTCACCGAATTTTCTCGAATGTGTGTGAAATTCCATAAGGCTACGTGTTAAAATAGCATTTGATTGCCAAAAAAACAAATATTTCACTTGCAATATTTTTCGCAGTTATCTATAAAAAATTACTTTTTTAAAAGTGTTCTGCCGGTTAAGGTAGGTATTATTGAACGTCAGAGAATCTCCTCTCATTTTTTTACTTTTTCAGGGGCCTATCTCGCCCTAGTAGATCCTTTTTCGCCTCAGCGTTCGATCCATCCTTCTTCATCCTGTCCAGGAAACCTATTCTCTTTCTTCTTCTTCCTCGCTTGCCCAACATCCTTCCCTCTATCACATTCTTGAGCAATCTCGCCTCTTATTACATCCTCCAGCCACCTACTCTGCCGATCTCGAATTTCATTTCATTTTCTCGCCCACCATTCTCAAGCACTTCCTCGTTAATCTACCTCTCCGTCCATCTCACCTTCTCCATCCTTCTCCACACTCACGTCATAAATGCATGCAGACTATTCTCGTCCTCCTTACGGAGGGTCCACGTTTCTGCCCCATACAACGCCACGCTCCTTATCAAGCTCTTCACCACCCTCCTCATCACATCCTTACCCAAGGTCCTCGTCATCAGTTCCCTTCTATTACTAAACGCCTCCTTAACTAGCGCTATTCTATTCCGTATGTCTTTTCTACCATGCCCGCTTTCTTCTAGTGTACTACCTAAGTGATTAAAATGCTCTGCCTGCTCGAGTTTGTGTCCTAATTTTCTTTTTTCACTCTCATTCTGTTCTCTTTGAGTGATATTCATTTTTCTGGGTAGTAAATCGTTAAGTGTGGACTCCCACCCCCGCATCCCAACAGTGTTTATCACGTGACACCATCACCAATTTGGCACTACCTTTCGTCTGGCTCCTACCCTTCGACCTATCTCTCATTGATGGCCTTATGTCATCATCTGGTGTTCTGCCTGCTGGCAGGTCCAGTACACCACTGCTGTCTCCATCCGCTTCTGTCCCCAGCTTCTTTCTTTGCTTCATCATAGCTGGTGTTCTTCACCTGATCCACCAAGTTAATTCTTCTCCTTCCTCTCTTTGTCTTTCCTACAATTGAACCCTCAAGTGCCACAGTTATTATACTTTTCCCTCTCATCACATGGCCCAACCAGTTTCCTTTCCTTTTCCTTATTTCCTTTAGGAGCGATCTTCCTTCTTTTACTTTGCTCAAAACCTCTTCATTTCTCATCTTATCTACCCATCTTACTTTTTCCATCCTTCTCCACATCCACATTTCATAAGCCTTACCTGATGGCCTTACCGAGAGCAATATGCATTGCTCCCGCCTGTCAACCTCTTGCGGTCATTGGGACCAGCAAACCCTTCCACCGCTTCAAGACTGTAGTCCGCGGGAAAGGAAATATTACTCAAAAGTTCACAAATTCAAAGTATGCAAGTCTGTACGTAAAAGAAAATCGCCCCTCCACCCTAAGATCAACATGAAGCCACGTCTATTCCATTAACGTTAGGCATGGTTGATGAGGTCAAGTCAATCTTTATTTTTTTAAAGTGGATGATTTCGTGTACTTAGGTGAGATGTATGCGAAAGATGGAAGAATAGATGAGGAGATAAAGAGACGTGGGAATGCTGGAAGGAAGGTGGTAGGTAGCATGTGGAGCATATCAAGGAATGAGTGCTTGTCTAAGGAAGCGAAAATTGTCGTGTACAAAAGTGTACTTCTTTCCACTTTGCTATATGGTAGTGAAACATGTGTATGTCAGGATAGAAATAAGAGTAGACTAAACGCCGTGGGTATGAGTTATCTGAGGAGTATTTGTGGCAAAAGTAGGATGGATAGGGGCAGGAATGAGTAGGTCATGAATGAATGTGGGTTAAATGCTCCAGTAATGGATGTGTATGAAATGAGTGTGCTTCGTTGGTTTGGCCATGTTGAGAGAATGAATGAGAGTCGAATAACGAAACTGATACGTGAGAGAAGAATGAATGGTGTGAGAGGTAGAGGTAGGCCGAGAAAGTTGTGGTTGAATGTGGTTGAGGAAATTCTTAGGAGGAGGAATATTAGGAGTCTTAAAAACAGGAGGGCGTGTATGAAACAGTGTATGGGGGTAAATGAGGCGAAAGAGGTTTGCAAGGATAGGTCAGAATGGAGTAAATTATTGAAGCAGAGTTAGGTGTACAATTATGTAGTAACGTGTGAAACATTTTGACTGTGCTTACCCCGGAAGGGAACGGCGTGATGGGTATGTATGTATGTAATAACTTTCCTTCGCTCCAAAATTATCCCACCATTGCTGTTAATATCCCTTTCAATTCCAATAAGCTTCTCACGGTCTGGCGTCTAGAGTATGTACGCCGTCTCAATTAATTTAAGAACGCAAAAGAATTAATATCCGGTGCACTTTCTCAGAAAAGTTGCCCCGAAGCACCTTGGTTATAATTGCGTGTGAAAGACATAGTCAAGGTCTGTGCTGACATAAAGATTCTGAGAACGTGTATACATATATAAATATTCTTTCACCGACCTTCCTTCTTAGATGTCGACTGCCAGTGTGGTGGTTGGAGCGATTTTCGTACATGTACAAATCGGCGTGAGACTTTCCCTACGCGAACATATTAATAATATTTACCGATAAAAGCGAAAGTAATTGCACGTGAAAGATTTGGTTACTGGGAATTTCAATGCCATTTTTGCACGTGTCTGTAGTGAACATGGCAAATATTTCGAAATAATTTTATGATATATAAACAGATTTTCTCCTTAAGCCATAAATGAATGGACCCTGCTACTATATTACTTTTTTAAATGTGCTGTTTTCGAGTTTTCCAAACTAAAATTGCGCCATATGTTTCAATGTATATCGTCAATGTTGTTCCCATCTGTGCAGTCGTGTGATTTTTTATAATTCTTGAATAATTTATGTTAAAATATGTGCGGTTAATTCTAACCTGTAAAATTGATGCACTTGAGTGAAGTATGGTCCGAGACTTTTTTTTTCGATTTATTTGAATAGTTGTTAAAATTTCCACTCCACGACTCACGATTCGCGCTCCAACCACTCTAAATATCCCGCTATAAAATCCGTTCACGAGACTGCGTACAATACATTATGCGCATTTCGTTTGATTGATTTGGAAAAAAAAATAATTTCTTTTGTTGCTGAAAACAAAGATTCCTTCCTTTTGCTTTCCACTTAAATCTGTGATTTCCAAACATTTTATGGGACCTTCCAGTCTTTTTTCTACAAACGTTTACCCAACTGAGTAAGCTTTCCTGTCGTTAGCTTTAAATTCGTAGAATACGTGGTAATATCAGGATTTTCATAAAAATTAAGCTTCAAATTTTATTTCCATTTTACCAAAAAATACTGCTAGCTGCTTAAGCGTACCTGTGTCTATCAGCTCAAGCTTTATTGTAAGGAAGCTCCTCGTTTTATCGTCTGAAATAAACGCATATAACAATTGACCCTCTATACACCGATTGTATTGTCAAACATGTGCAGTCATTTTAGATGTTACTCTACTCGTGGGAGAATCAGGATCTAAAAGTCACGGATGAGAGATATTTTCGTTGTCAAGATGTGAAATTTGATGTCACAAAGGCATATGAACGTAAATTAACATAACCAGAGACAAAAATAAAACTCTTCTACATGTTACCCGTAGGTCACACTACGTGATAGAGGGTTAATCTTGAATGACAAGGGAAGCACAAGAAAGTGGATTGGCGGGGATCGGGTTGGTGTGGTGGTTAGAGTACTCGCCTACCACACGGGCGGCCAGGGTTCAAATCAGTGGCAGTGGCGGATGTTTTTCAGAGGAACCCGATCCCTACTTGAGTGTCTCGTGGAGGGCACTTCAAGTGGAGTAATCCGTCTGTCGGATGAGACGTTAAGCCGTGGTTCCCTCGGCGCCTTTCGTTAAGAGCAGGCTAATGTCGACGCCGGGTTTCTACCCACCCTTCCTCCCTTACCTATCCCCTATGGCGCAAATGACCTTAGCCGTCGGTCGCCTCCCCAAATATCCAATCCAAGAAAGTGGATTGGAAGAAATTAAGCTGTGGTTTTACTGACGAGTGATCAAGTTCAGATAGACGGAGAGAATCTCCAATGAACAAGTCCTACGAAGATAACGATGCGAAATATAAAAACTGTGGTAAGAAGGGACGAACTAATTCGACATTTTTGAAACAATGCACTCTCGTGAAAACAAAGATGAAATGAAAATAGATTCCTCGTTCTTAGGTCGGTATACATTGTCCGATATTCTCCCGAATCTCGGGCAGCTTTGAGAATACAAAAAATCTCAGCTGAGCGCCCTCTCTTCGTGGGAGAGGACTATCCCAACGTTTGCAGTTAAGCGGCTTGTCGCTTCTTTGCTCGGCAGTGGATGCGTGTATAATTAGTCTCACGGCGAGGGGAGAGGGAGTCCCCCAAGGCCACCGCTGTGTTGCGAAAAAAATATCGGTCCTCGCGACTGAGGCGGGGTGGCGAGGCGACGGGAGCTCAGGTAAACAACATCAACGGTGTCCTGTCGCCGCGACAACGGGCGGAACGCTGTCGCGTCGTCTTGACTACCGCTAATGTCAGTGGGAAGCGCGCGCATTACATCTACGTCTACATATTAACCAGCAAGCAAAATCAAGGGTGATTGGCAGGAGGCGGGTTATCATCAACAAACATGATTCTGTATTAGTAACTTTCACCAGCATGCCTTAATTACGCATCTTATTGTCCGGTAAGGATTAGTTATGTAGAAAATCCTGCAGGTGGCGTCACTTGCAGCCAATCGAGGCGTTTTATCGTCAGGAGCCTCTCACTCCAGGATAACTCTCGCTCAAGGCAACAATCGGGAGATCAAGGCAACTCCAGGGGAGTGTCATAGGCCCACTTCTATTCCTTCTGTATATTAGCGACATTGGTAAAGTGGTAGACAGTAAACTCCGACTGGTTGCAGACGATGCTGTTCTGCACAGGGAAATCCGTAGCAATAATAATAAGGAAGCGTTAACGAAGGACCTCAAGGCAATTCAAGCGTGGTGCGACACGTAGCAGCTAGAATTACATTTGAAAAAATGTGTTGTAATGAACTTCTTGAAAAAAAAACCCTCAGTACATTTATTACGAAAAATATACCCATTTCGAGACTGTAGAATCTGTAAAATACCTCGACCTGTAAAATATAGTTATACTAACTAATGATCTCTCGTGAAGCAAACATATTCGGGAAATAACTGGTCGTGATAATCGTAAATTGGGATTTTATCAAAAGAGTACTTGGAAAGTGCGACGATTTAGTCAGAGAAGTCAGCTACTTCTCCCTCGTTAGATACCAGTTGGAATACACTGTCAGGTTTTGGGATCCACATTACGTTGACTTAAAACAGAGTTGGAACGCGTGCAGAAGAGATCAACAAGATACGTGAAAGGCCGTTATAATAGTCTTTTTAGTGTTACTGACCTCTTGCAACAACTTGGATGGGAATAGCTTTCAGGTGGTCGATTGAAAACTAGACTGAATCTTTTATGTAAATTCGAAACAAAATTATTTTCCCGCGAAGTTATCAATATCTTACGAACTCCAACATATCATATCAGATATCGCTATATCAGATCACGGAGTTAACATAAGGAAAATAAGTTGTAGAATAGAAAGGTTTAAAATGCCGTATTTCCCGCAATCGATAAGAGACCATAATGTCTGGGTTAAGACTTAGGTTAGTTGACACCTAGTGTAGCTGATTGATTCACATGCTCCCCAATGCATGTTTGTAAATCTGCCGAGTAGTACTTACAGTATTACAATCCTGTTTTGCATATTCTCTGCATGACTCTTGTGTCATGTTTACATATTTACATTATAAATTATTTTTGTGTTTCCTGTAGCATTTTTAGCATACCCACAGTGTGGTGCATGTTGGTGAAAGTTAATACTGTACGCTGTAATGCATGTTGGTATTAAGTCACACCCTTGTGGTGGCTTGCAGGGTAATAAGTAGATGTAGATATGTATGCTATCAATGCTTCAGACTCTATTTTAATTCTTGCAATTACAACTATGTAAACGAGATACAAGAGCCATGCGAATATCATACGACAGGTGATATTAGTAGATACTACGGGGCAGATCAAGAAACAAGCATTAGGGAGCAAATCAAGTAATCAGCTACTCAACCTTTCGACTAACCTAATCGTACAGAATGCTGAAGAAGCCGCGCAAGGGTATGTGGCAGGGGGCGAGTTATAACTAACCTACATTACACTATACCCTTTTATAGTAGGTCTAACCTCGATTATTTGATTCTATGGCTAAAACCTGAAAACAGTTGTCCGGGGATAAAATTTCACTCACAACACGCTAAATTGGTGTGCTACCGACACAAGATCGTTTTTATTAAAGTTTTTTGGCGACAATAGGTTTTTTTGCGACTACAGAAGTATATTTTGGAGGTGATTCATCGGAAAAATGACTAACGCATCCTCTAAGTCATAAAAAAAAACTTGTTCTCATATTTATGTGAACAGGATGAAAGTCGAATAACGAAAGAGAGATATAAGAGTGAAATGAATGGTGCGAGAGGTAGAGGTAGGCCGAGAAAGCTATGGTTGAGGAAATTCTTAGGAGGAATGTTATGAGTCTTAAAAACAGGAGGGCGTGTATGAAGCAGTGTATGGGGGTAAATGAAGCAAAAGATGTTTGCAAGGATAGGTCAGTATGGAGGAAATCATTGAAGCAGAGTTAGGTGTGCAATTATGTATTAACGAGTGAAACTTTGTGACTCTGCCTACCCCGGAAGGGAACGGCGTGATTGGTATGTATGTATGTATAATATTAACATTTCCTCGTCAATTTTTTTTAACCTCTCTACAATTATGTTGCGCAACCTTTGGCTATGGAAGCCAATTAAAAAGCCATTGTAAATTGCTGTCGATCGATTTGCCGTGCATTAGACTAGGGATGCCACATCGACATCGATATATCGGACTACTCGATATTTTTTGGCTAGGACAACGAAAACATTGAGAGTAAAATCGTCCAATAAAAATTGAGTGAGTGGTGAGTCTTTTTATATGCATCGAAAAATCGACTACTCGATGTGGCATCCCTACATTAGACACGTAAGTCATAGGAAAACATTGATGATATCTCACGATACGTCAGATCAAGGGAGTTTTGAGGCGAATGAAAAACGTTGTTCATCACTTCAATAGGTCATACATATGTAAATGTCAATGGAATACGGTCCAAGTGAAATGATTGCGCTGGAGGCGGTGGTCTCTTGAAATTTTATCTTTAATTGCAAGGAGACGATGAACGAGATTAATGACGCTTCTGTTGTGAAATTATTATCTCAATGTCATTGTTATTTTATCGACGGAAGTGTGAACCGAAAGTGCTACTATTTATTTACTTAAAATAGACAACTGTCCTGCGACAGTCATGGTGATTTTATAATTTTACACGTTAATAAACCCGCTTTACTTTCAATCGCCTGTGCGCCATCTATTATCCTTTTAGTTCATGTTTCAGTGAGTGTTGAAGCATTCCTTTCTATCCGCGAGGATCCATAAATGTCGGATGAGGGTAATCCGCATTAGGTGGCCCCCGAAAGTGAATCTGGCGGTAATAAATTCTACACAATCGGAATGGAGATTTCTCGTTTCTTCCACCGGTTCTGGGGCTCACTCTCTGCCGACGGCTCAAAAGAACGACCGATTTCACGCCATCTCATGACATATGGCAAACGGAAATGCTGTGTCTTAAGGTGGTTGGATACGCGAATCGTGAGTCTTTGAGGGCACATTTTAATAGCCAATTTCTCACCCAACCAAAAAAACCCAAACAAACAATAACAATGCCAAAATCAAAATAAAAAACGAAAAATTAAAGTATTTAGTAAAAAAAAGAAAAAAACATGACATGGAAAAAGAACACAAGAAAATAGTAGAACAATACCAAAAATTCTTAGAGTCCTATTGCGCGAAGAAAGTTTCAAAAATACAAAAAAGTTTATTTTGACTCAGAAATGCCATTTCCAGCTTCCAAGGCCGTTTCTGGTCCGTGCGCCGTCCCATCCGAGCACCCCTGTTTCACTCCAAATGCCCTTACCATATATATTGTAATATAAATTAAATAATCATATACATTATAATATAAATGATCCAAGAATTATATATTAAAATTTTCGTCTCAGTGGATGCATCAAGTTTCCATTTGGGTGAAAGAAGGGGAATTCGAAGTTTAAGCAAAAAACCCTTATTTAAATGCGTGTTTTATGTTCGGAATGGTATTTTAATATTAGCTAGAAACCATTTCAATAATATGAAACCCAAGTTTTCGTGATTGGGAGACAATCTTTGCTTATGTCATCAAATAATGTCGAAGCACACGTCAAGTGTCATGAGGCTACGTGTTAAAAAAGCATTAAGGCTGTATGAGCGATATACCATTTTACCTATAAATCAATGATTATAATCATCATAAGAATTTAAATCATAAGATAATGAATTTGGTCTCATTCTAAAGAAAAATATATCACCCTTCCATTGACATAAAAAATTTAACACCTTACCGCATTACTTTCGGAGATATTGTTTAAAAAAACACCAGCCCTTTTACATGGGAAATGGTACGTGTATTCACTCCAGAGAGACATTATTTGAAAAATGAGGTATTTCTAACACTTATATGTCGTAATAAAACTAACAGCGTGTAGTTTGTATACTTTCTCAACTATATTTGAAAATTAATCATATTGTCGCCGCAGTAGGTTCTTTGGTATCACAAAAAAATCTTCCGTTTTGAAATAGTTTCAAGCGCACCGCGCGAAAAAATGAGGCAAGTTAAAGACTTACTTAGATATTTTCATTTTATTACTTACCATTTCTATCTTATAAAACTATATTATGGCACCATTTATAATGCAATATTTAATTCATGTGTCCTACAGCTGGTGAAATTAAAACGTATAATTCGAATATGGTCTCTATTATGACTAGGGAACTATCTCGCTCGGACAACCTTAATTTGCCAAGAAACCAAATCGGTTGAATGTAATATATTTTTATTTTCTCTACACGTATTACCAAAGAGTATGCGTACTCAAATTTCTACGGAAATCTGTACATATCGGAATTCGTTCCAACCGCTGTAAAGGACTGGGCCCAGGCCATCTGAGATGGGAAGCCAAAAGCACTCTGACCACTACAAAAATCCAAACATCATCCATCTCTGCCTTTCACATATATCCTAATAATTATATTCTACTCCTTCTGATACGCCCATTTGTGGGGAACGGAGTAGAATTGTGTATATTTGGTGAATTCATGAGCTTAAGAGCGTTATTTGTAAGCGATAAAAGTCGTCATTTGAGTTGAGCATATGCAGAAATCGATCAGTTTTGAGTGCGAAATACAACTTATGAAAAATAATTCGCTTTGACCGGGACACGTCGCTGTCGCGCCCAGTGCTTTAGCAGGTTAAACCAACGAGGCGACCTTTTCCCCGAGTGGATTTTTTGTGGGCTTTGAGGTAGCTTGAGTGAAATATTATCTAGAAATCAATGAAATTGTTTTCATCTAAAATATCTATCTAATAAATAACTATCTCAATCTTCCAAAGGGGCAAAAATATCATCCCCTTACCGAAACACTTTCCAAATTTTGAACGAAATATACCCGCCCTTTTACGTGGGTAATGATACGTGTATCCGATCCAGAGAGACCTCATTTAAAAAATGACGAATCTTTGACACCTGGGTCTGATAAAAAGTTAACAGTACGTAGTCTCTATTTTTTCTCAACTATTTTTGAACATAAATCATATTGTAACCGCAGTAGTTTTTTTCAGAATCGGAAAAAAACCCTCCGTTGTGAAGGAATTTCACATGCCTGGGGGAAAAATGAGTCAAGTTAAAGAGTTATGTCGATATTTTTATTTAATTACTTTGAATTTCAGTCATATAAAAGTGTATAATTGCACCTTAATAATGCGATATTTAAATCAAGTTCCGTACAGCTGCTAAAATTAAAACGTATTCTTCGTACATGGTCTCCATTATGACTAAGGATTTATCGCGCTCAAACTACCTTTAAGGTGCCAGATGCTCAGGGCTGGTAAAAAGAAAATCTTAAAAGTTTTGGTCTCGGTATGAGGTTATATCGAGTTTTTATTCATTATTAGACCTCTTGTACAACGGAAACTAACGGACGCAAAATCGAAGCCCATTCATTATCATAAAATCAGGGTTGAGCGGAATTCCACTATATAAAAACTCGCCATCAAGAAGCATTTCTCTTTTGTTTGCAGATAATAGACGCCATTCTGGGAGACATGAATGTTGTAGATATGAGAATCACATCGAGAGTGATATATATTCAGGACATAACTGGTTCAGCTAATCGTAAATTGATATTTGTTGAATGAGTGCTGGGAAAGTGCGACGATAACGTTTGAGAAATCGGCTACTTCTCCCTTGTTAGATCGCATTTGGAATACGCTGCCAGTGTTTGGGATCCTCATGAGGTTGGCTTGAAAACAGAGTTGGAACGCATGCAGAGAAGATCAACAAGATACGTGAGAGACCGTTTTGATGGTGTTGTTAGTTTCACTGACCTCTTACAACAACTTGGATGGGAATTGCTTTCAGACCGTCGACTTAATTTTAGACTCAATCTTTTATATAAATTCAAATCAAATTTATTTTCCGACGGAGTTATCCTACAAACGCCAGCATACTACGGTACATCAGATAATGGGAGTAAAATGAGGGAAATAGATTTTAGAACAGAAAGATTTAAAATGTCGTGTTTTCCCACGATCGATAAGAGACCATAATGGCTGCGTTGAGACTTTGAATTAGGTTAGTTGACAGGTAGTGTACTCTCTAAAAGTCTTCAAGTGAAGTATCACTCCAATAGAGCGAGGTTTCCCTCCAGCTTCGGGCGAAAACTGCACCCCTCGTATCGAGTTGTTTAAAGTAAAAGATTCACTCGAAGCGACGAGTGATTGTTCTCTCGTTTAGAGAGAGATTTAATTAATTTATTTATTTATCTTCTTTACTTTGAATACAGCACAATGGGTAAATAACAGTAGCAATGGACGAGAAACTAACAACCATGTCCTGGGCAGAAAATATTCTACCCAGGCGGGACGCGAACCCGCGACCCTCGGGTTGGCAGGCGAGGACAATACTCCGCCGCCACTGGGGCCGATCATTTAAGCGTGAGGTTTAGAGTGAATTTATTGGCAACGCACAAATATGAAAATTACAGATTACAATGCAAATGCAGCGTCAAAATTGAACAAAATATACAAAGTATAAATATCAAGATACATAGTTGAACAATACATCTATTTATACATTGTATACATCTATCCTTAAAGGTTGGGAATGGAAATCATCCACACAATTTAATGGTGTGGTCAGGGTGGTATACAACACTGATTCCAGGGAAAAAATATATTGGGGATGTAACAAAAAATTAACCTCTAAGATATACAAACACACATTATATAGTTTTAAACAGGAACGAATAATCTGTGGAATATTTCGTTTCAATTATCATTCGTCGTGTCATCATGTTTATATTTCCCTGATATCGCCGACCTGCCATCTTTGATGACGTAGGTATGCCCGGAAGGGTTATCTGGGCGGAACCCTCGATTCGAGTGAAGACTCGCTCGAACGTTGGTAGGTTGGGGTAGTTCACTCGTGCCGTTTGAGTGAAATGTTCACTCAAAGGGCACCGAGTGAAAATGTTTGACTCGAACGGAGTGATTCGACGGCTTATTTCACTCGAGTACGAGTGAGAGAGGCGTTCACTCGAAGCTCGAGTGACAGATTTCAGTTTCAGACTTTTAGAGAGTAGCTGATATAGTCGTATTCCCCCTAATGCACGTTTCTAAATCTGCCAACTAGTGCTAATACCATGTGCGAAATTCCTCAGATCATTTGTACATTGCAGGTGACTCCGTAAAAGTGGAACTCCGTGGCTAGTCCGGGATTTGTTTTATTAAGTTTGTTTTGCTAACACCATGTTTTGCATGTTCCCTGAATGACTCGTGTATCTCGTTTACATTGTTGCATGTTTGATTAATTTAGTATTTTCTGTAACATTTGTTGCATGCCAACAGTGTGGTGCATGTTGGTGAAAGTAAATTTCTACATTGTAGTGCATGTTGGTGATAAATCACCCCCTGCCAAAAACCCTTTCGGTGGCTTTCAGAGTAATCTGTAGACGTAGATGAGAATCATTCTTCCTCTTGCGCAAATTTTTGCCGTCCATGAGTAACAGTGAGTCTGCAATCATGATTTCTTCCACAAACCATAACATAGGTTTTCTTATCATTAATCTTCAATTCATACTTCTTAATAATCTTTTCCACACAGCCCAGCGTTCCATTCCTTCTTTGTTCCCCTTCCTTACCCTCTCCCGCCCACCCCTGTGCATTCTTCGACCCGGCCCGGTGACACTTTGGAGGATTGGCCCGAGGCCAAAGGCAGTCGCCAGAGGTTTTAACTTAAGTCGATCCAGGAAAACGAATAAAAAAAAGAAGACTAAATGCCGCGGAGACCGAAATTTTCAAGGGCAATGCCCCCACGAGGCTACAGCCGCGCCCTTCCCCTACCTTCCCCCTATTCCTTCCCCCTTCCCGCGGACTGCGACCACGTGGTGCGGATTTCTTTGTTTACGTGGCGAGAATCCGTGCGTTTGCTCTTATTGAGGCTGATATTGTAGTGATCCTATTATAGCAATATTCCAAAAAAATCTAGGACACGGTTTTACATTTTCTTAGCATGAAAACCGATGTTAATATGCTCCACCATTTATGATATCAATGACCACTTAATGACATTCGGATGTACACATTGTCTGTATCATAACTCTGACTCGAGAACGTGTAACGTTTTACCGAGAATCACTAACTTTACCAATCTATCTCAGACCGATCTGACCGTTTCAGCGCGTATGGTACACGCAACGGGCTAGTGGGATCGATCTGAGAAGCGGGCCGACTCGGCCCAATTGCTCAGCCAGTCTGAGATTGCAGATCGATCTGAACCAGCAGGTCTGAGGCGCTCCTCGTTATCCTTTTGGTTGTCATTGGGAAACAAAATATAAACGTTATTATTCAAGGCGTGTGTTGTAACCCGTTGTAACATAGGTGCAGGGATGGCGAATTAAATGCAATTGATCATATCGTAGCTTATCGCAATTTTACCTCCAATCCTCCAATTGTGCAATTTTTTATCACTCGGAATGGGACTAAAAATTTCCTACGTGCAATTGTTTAGACACCGGGTCGATCGTGCTTTAACTGATAGATTCGATTGATCAATACCGATATTTTCAGTCCGTTTTGGTAAACCAGGCGATCTGAGTCGGCTCGATTGGAATTTTTAGATCGGTCCGAGTTCACATCGATCTGAGATCGATTGGTAAATATAGTGATAGAGAACAAGCACTCCAACGTTTGATTATACCTTAAGGTGGTTGGAGCGCTAATCGTGAGACTTTGAGTTCACATTTTAATAACTTTTCAAGTATGTACAAAATATTTTTGGACCATACTTCACTTGTGTGAAGTGTGGTCCAAAAATTCCAACTTCCACTCTATTTATTCGTGGGAAATAACCATGAATATTGAAGTTGCTTTCGATGTAAGAATTGTACTTTAAAAATTTCCTCTCAATTAAACAATTTTTATGACTTGGGTTTACGGCGCGGAATACGAAATTTAAGAGAAAGCCGTAAGTAACCAAGTGGTTATTACTCGGGATGATACCTAGATGTTCAATAGGGACGATCATGATGATATGAAACATATGTTTTAGCGATTGGAGGAAATATGTACGTATGTCATAAAATTATTTCGATATATGTGTTATTTAAGGGTCATAAGGCTACGTCCTAATATTACATTGAATAGCCAAGAAGTCAAATCGGTAACATGAATTATTTAACAATGATTTTTTTCCTTTAATCTATACTTGTTACTAATAAGTACGCGTATGCAAATTTTCACGCAAACTACATGTATATATGAACGACAATCGCTCCAACCCATTGAAATGTATGGAGAGGGCACTTGCTACGCTGGCCATTGTTAGAAAATGAAGATAGCCCCCCGTCTTCGTTGTCTCTCATTTTCCATGTTTCGCGTATGTGCTAACGCACTAATGTTGCAATTCTACGAGGTTTTTCATCGATAACTTGCTAGAAAAAAACATACACTTACTTTTTTAACATGCATTCTTATTACATATTTTGTTTATTGTTTTAAATCAATAATAATCCTACTTCCCGGTGAAAAATATATTGTAAAATCGAGTAGAATCTATAGCTCCAAGAAACCAATACATGTTTCAAGAGTTATGTACTTACATTGAAATTTCAAACACACTGTTGATATCCTTGCATTACATCCGCTAATTCGATCATTCCGTCGTGATATCCAAAAGAAAGTAAGGAAATAACAGGGGCTTGCAAATTGGTCGTTATTCCAGTTTTCAGACATCAGTTTGATGACGTGGTGCCCTCTCCACATACCTCAATGCTGCCACCACCTTACAGTATCTGATTGGCCGAGTTTCTGCTGCTAACGTCTCTCTCCTCAGTGCTGCTTGGGAGACTGATAGTGGCTCTTAAATTTAAGTGCTCTGAGTGTTGAGATGTAAGAAAGAAACGTGGAGGTTTTTCTTTTCTTCCTTTTGAGATTCAATCTGATTCATGTGGCTAGGGGATTGGGTTGGTGAAGTGGCTAGAGTACTGGCTAACCATACGGGCGGTCAGGGTTCAAATCCCTGCTGAGGAGGATTTTTGTCAGTGGGAGCCCGATCCCTACTTGAGTATCTTGTGGAGGGAACAAGGCTTCAAGTACAGTACTCCGGCAAGGTCTTCAAGTACAGTACTCCGTCTGTCGGATGAGACGTCAAACCGTGGTCCCCTTGGCGCCTTTTGTTAAAAGCAGTCTAATGCCGACGCCGGGTTTCTATCCACCCTTCCTCCCTTACCTATCCCCTATGGCGCAAATGACCTTAGCCATCGGTCGCCTCCCCAAAAATCCAATACAATTCGATCAGATAATAACTTTGTGTGTGTAAGCCGGTCCACTTATCAATCCGATCCCACCTTATGAAGATTGGAGGAAAACACCTTTAGTTGCAGTACACCGTGAGTCGATTTGGACATTACACGAAGGAAAAATTATTCGCTTCGGCCAGGCGTCGGACCCGAATCCCTCAATATTTCTCCGAGTGCTTTATTTTTTTATTTTTAACAACACGTTATCTCTGTCTGAATCGTCCATGCTCTTGCTTGTTTCATGACTTATATTTTTTTAAGGCGGAGAATATAACGTAAAAATAAGAACCTCATAGCAGCAATAGTTTTTTATGTACGTTACCTATCAGTACCGGATAATTCATACTGCCCCGAGGCTATTTCTTCTTGTTTTATACGAGTCTTATCATTATTGAATGGAGTTGACTGCATTTCCTTGAAATTTTATAGACAGTTCGGCAGTTGAACGTAATTACTCAAGGGTGAATAACCGCAGGAAGACACGACAGACCAAGACTTCGCGTGAGGATTTGGACGCATGACTGAAGTCCCGGGTTCAAGGCTTCAAGTGTCGAAAGGGCAATTATAGTACATTGATAAGAACCTTTAGTCTTGCAACATATTGCACAATAATAAATAAAGATGTTTTCGAAACCATTTGCATATAATTTCAATTAAATGCGTCATATTTCATTGGAAAACGAACCCTACAGGGTCAAATTGTCCCCTACTGGTATATACTAATGGGTATGCCACAAAGTCCGGTAAGTCTAGTGTTAAAGGTACAGAGGTTTAGTCCACAGTAGATTTTGTGTGCCCCCTAGTAGGTGACTCCGTGAAGAATTCCGTGGTTTTCCCTGTATTTCCAGAATTCTTCCTAAAAGGAGAGGACACCTCATCATGTGTTCTATAGTTGGCTTTAACCTATTGGAAGGCGCCATTAAGCGCACGGTTTGGATTAATTAAGTGACATCATGTGTCCGACAGTCCTGAGAACGCCATCTATGAGGTTGGAGCGATTTTCCTTTATATACAGATTTAAAACTTTTCATGCGCGCTCTCATAAGTAAAATTTACTGATTAAAGCGAAAACAATTACATATCACAGATTTAGTTTATTGGCAATTTTATTTTATTTTTAACACGTAGTCTTGTGGCACTTGTTGCAAATTTCGAAATAATTCGATGACATACGTACAGACTGCAGAAAGACCTCTCGGGATTACGTCCGGGTTGGAAGGTCCACGACCATCGTTTCGGCCGCTTATACTGCAGCCGTCCTCAGGGTGATGAGAATGAGGCTCACCAATGAGGAATCTCATCACCCTGAGGAAGGCTGCAGTGTAAGCGGTCTAAACGTTGGTCATGGGCCTTCCAACCCGGCTAAAATCCCTTGGAGCCTTTCTGCATTCTATTCTCTGGGAAAGCCTGAAATCTTTTATACGTACAGATTTTCTCCTTAGCGGGAAAACATACCTTTCACATTATTATAATGGCCCCATAAAATATCAAGGCGTCTTACCGAATAAAGTACCTGTATTTACGTACAAATTTTGCTTAATATCGAATTCCGCGCCGTTAACCCAAGTCATAAAAATGCTTGAATTAAGACGAAAATTTTAAAATTTTATTCTTACATCATCTATATTACAACATGTGCGGTTATTTCCAACGTATACAGTGATGTACTTAAGTGAAGTGTGGCCCGGGAATTTCATTGCGACTTAATTGAAATGTTATTAATATGCTCGCTCAACGACTCACGATTCGCGCACCAATCACCTTAAAGCCCTCAAGAAAAAAACCTGCATGGGGGGGGAGGGGACGTCAGGGTAGTTTAATTGGCTAACGATTTAATTCTTGCTCCTCAGTGTAATTTGGCACTTGTGTGTACTTGCGGTTACCTCCTTGAAGGTAATACCGTGGCTAGTCCCGTTAACTTTGCATTTCGCATGGGACGTTGAACTCAAAGGCTTATTCATCGTTAACACAGGAACGGTCAAATGTCATTATTTTGAGGGGAATGGGGAGGGCTGATTGATCGGAAGCATGGACCATTATAAGAGCTGACCAGAGCGAACTAGAAGCCTTCAAAACCTGGTTCTGGAGGAGGATGCTGAAGATAAAATGGACAGTCAGAATAAGAATTGATGAAGTGTACAGAGGAGAAGAAAAGGAGAGGGCCATATGAAACACTATAAAGAAACGAAGAATCAGATGGATTGGACACGCCCTGAGGCACAATGGGTTTTAAAGAACATAATCGAAGGCATAATGGAGGGGGAAGTCCCCAGAGGAAGAACCATGGACCAAATTACGAGGAAAGTACATAGAACAAGAGGCCCGGAGGATACCAGGAGGTAAGGGAACTAGCATTAGATCGGGAAGGGTGGAGGGCTGCAGTCAATCAATCTTAGGATTGGACGACCAATGAATGATTGTGGAGGGTAGCTACCTTCTTGTGGGCCAATGATTTATGGGATACCTTAGGATTACCATTTTTTAATATTTTCTCAGGAATTATAAGCGGGCAGCCCCCCTATACTCTCCCTCTTCATCGGCCCCTACGTTAAAAGCCGACAGTCGATGGCCCCGGGGCTTGTCTTATCTGAGTATGTTAATGTAGACGAAAGAAAATATGTGAAACACGAAATTTTACTAGAGCCTCCTTTGAAAATGAGGAGTTAGATGTGGGTTTTGTTCAAGGATCTTCGTTTGTGTCATTAAAATGAAGCGGCACAGTTTCATGAAATATTGCCTTGAAACTATGCATAAAAGCTTCGTTAGCCGTTATCTGGTGATTCTTGTGTCACTTGATAATAACTAAGTAGGTGGAGCATATCGTATGGCAATAGATTTTTGGTTGAAAAGTGCAATTTCATATTAATGACGGGGAATCCTTCCTCTACAATTTTTTAAAGTCTTTCAAAATTGCTTATCTTTGGTTAACGACTTTACAAGCCATAGGTGATCGATTTTCATTTTCTACGCTGAGCCTAACTTTAAAAATTATATGTAAATGGGGACGTCTTAAAGCCTCTCTGCTCATGGCGACTATCACAATGGTGGTAATTTTGATTGGTGAAGTTATTTCAATTTTATTGAAATATTACCAGTGAGTCGTTATTTCCATCGCAATGAGACATTACTCTGTTTACGGGCGGATTTTCACATGGAAGTAGACTTGTATGGAAGTAGCGAGTACAGGAATATATCGAATCATATCATCACTTGCTGGGAATTCTTCCGCTTACACATTAACATCAGGTTTTTCCAAACAAATGGATGAGGGAAGTTAACAATGAATATGGTAATGGCGAAAATTGTCTCAATTTTTCAATAAAAGCGTTCGTATCTACATCTACATCTACGTAATACCTTGCGAGCCACCACGAGAGTGTGTGGCAGGGGGTGAAGATCACCAAACGTGTACTATTGCCATGCAAGTAGGATATTTAAAGGAGACATGCTAGAGAACTGGGTCACATGCAGCTAGATGGTTAGTATCTACATAATAAGAAAGGGATTATTGGTTGTTATTACTTGCATCATGCACTACAGACTACTCTGAACTATATTTCACCTACCTATCCCTTTGCTACGCTGCCTTTTGTTCTCTCTTATGGTACGCGGGAAAAATGACATTTTAAATCTATCGGTACGACAATCTATCTCTCTAATCTTGTTAATCTGATAAAACCTAGCATAATACGCAGGGGTTCTCAATATATATCTAACGTCATCAGTGAACAAATCGGTTTGGAATTTACTCAAAAGTTTTAACCTAAATTTTAACCGGCGTTCTGATAGTAATTCCCATCCTAGGTCATCTATTAAACTCGTAACACTTATATAATTAACATAACGGCCTTTAACAAATCTAGCGGATCTCCTTTGCACGCGCTCTAATTCTTTTATCATACCTTCCTCGTACGGATTCCATATACTAGCGGCATATTCTAAATGGGGCCTGACAAGAGTAAAATAGCTTTTTTCTCGTACTCTCTCATCGAATTTGCCTGGAATCCTTTTTACGAATCCTAATCTACGGTTTGCTACACTAGTTATTTCCCTGATGTGTTTCCCCCATGATATGTGTTCAGTGATGGTGACTCCTATGTATTTAATAGATTCTACGTTAGATATTTTCTTTTCTTTGATGCAATAATTATGCCTGGGAAAGCCATTCTTTTTCCAAAAGTTCATTATCGCGGATTTCTTCAAATTCAATTCTAACTGCCAACTATCACACCAATTATCAATCGCATCTAAATCCTTAGCTAAAGACTGACTGTTCTCTTCATTTCTAATTTCCTTATACACTATGGCATCATTAACTGACAAGTGTAAAATAGCTTCTTATATCGTTGTTTGAGTCCCATAGGCATTCACGTTTTTAATAAATTTGTATAAATTAAACCAATTGTGCATTTTTACGTCGCATCAAGTATGAGAATTGTGACAGTTTTTTATTATTATTATCTAGCGAGAGATAACCCATGAAGCTTACCTTACGTGTTCTTTAGTATGCTAAATATTTTCAAGTACAAATAAAAATATACATGTGCAACAATGAGTCCTCCTCCCACAAGGTTATTCGTTGTTTACATTACTAACCTCCGTTTGTTGTCATCGTATGCGATGCGATTTAATCGCAGAATCGATATGCTTCTTGTAGGCAAAATAGAAACCAGTCTATTTTCTCTGCAAGTGCAAACCTCGGTTTATTACTACCACTCTTCCTGCCATGACCATCGACCCCTACTGCCATGGAAGTATGTGCATACACATCGAAGTGTCGCTTACATGCGACTTGTAAGGCTACTGTCATTGAGGTGACTTCCATGTGTAAACCCGCCTAGTGATGAGAGCCCTAATAATTTTTTCCGACAAAGAGCCGGATTAGGACGAGAAGGTAAAACCAAGCATGCAGAACTGCAAATTTTCTCACGTTAAAAGTTAGGTATTAGTAGTTGAGTACAGCTGTGGAAATGCAATGAGAAAATGGAAAAATCCAAATTGTGTCCATGCATTGAAAGAACCTTTCAAATATGACTCTCCAGCAGTAGGTTTTTAAGCCACGTGTTGACACGCAAAGAAAAAATACATTCTTTGAAATTAAGCATGAAATTTATTCTCACTTGAGAATGAATTTTCTGTGGAGTTTATAAAGCATATTTTTTCCCCTGTGTCGCAATTGAAAAATTCCATATAATAGTATCATAGACGTCGTCTTCCACGTGTTGAGAGGCGGAAAAATACCTCAGATAAATATCTACTGCCATTTTTGTATTGATCATAAAGCTCGTCCATTATCATCCGTGCTTTAGGCATAAATTTCCATTTTCAGCCTACTTTGCATTTATATAGGGATTTGAATTTTGAATAGATTGATAAAAGAGTAACTCAAATGAATGATTTTGGAGACACGAGTCCAAGTTGAGACAAAATTGGAGGGGTTAGGAAAATAGTATGGATGCCTTTATTAATGACCAAATAACTGTTTTATGTGACTGAAAAATCTCATTAATTAACAACATGCACATATTTGTGACTATAATTAGATTTATTTTACGTTTTAAGTCAAAAATGCCGTAGCTACGAAAGGTTTTTGTTTACGATTGTGAAGTAACTATTATAGTGTGTAAATGATTCATTTTTTTTATAAACGTTCAAATGGCACACCCTTATATTTATGACTTGATCATTGTGTAAAAATATTCTCAATTTTATTCAATTTATGTCTCTCTGTAGCACACATCCGTTTCATATCTCTCGCAAAATGGCTTTTATTTTTGTGGGAGTTTCTTCGAAAAGCGGTGTGATAATTGACCGATATATAGGTATTGCTGGAAATGTGAGATAGTTATTTTTTTAAGTGATTCAGAGAAAATTCTTGGCACTTCGCATGCAACCTTATCTCGCTTAACTGCCTAAAAGAGCGTTAAAGTAAAAAAAAAAAATATATATATATATATATATATATATATATATATATATATATATATATATATATATTTATTTATATAACGACTTCGATACAAGACTTGTGGCTATGAATCACCGAATGCGTCGACTTCCTAACGACTGTGAGGCAAAGAATTATCTTCTTTTCCTCCTTGCTCGTTGAAAAAAAAGAAGAAATTCCAAGGATGAACACCTCAACAATGTTTTCCGGTCTTTGTCTCTCACTTCTAGCACGTCCTTCTTCTCCCCGCGACTGTCGCAATGTCTTCTTTGATTCCATGTATCCACCGCAAAGGTGGCCCCTTTGGAAAGAATTCTCCCAATCTCTAAAGTTAGAACTGTATACGGTTCCGTTGCCACGGAGTGACGCGTCCCATCTCTCCACCACAGCGCCTCTCGTGTCTCGACGCATGGCGAGGTGTTTGGAATGAGATAGAAGCTCATTATGTCGTTAAGACAGTGGGAAAAAAATCATTTTAAGATGTATAATCAAATCTGAAAGGACTAAAGGCAGTCCCTGCGGGTAATTTTTCCCATAATGTCTTAGTTTTCCCTCCCAAAACGATTATTTTCTTTCGTGGAGCCTCTTGGATCTTCTCTAGCATTGAGGTAGACGGAGCGGGCGATTGCTAAGGTAACCAATGTTAGAAGTTGCAGCGTGGGCATATCATTGATTGATTGATTTACAAAATTCATTTATGTGAGGAAATGTTATGTAACAATGCCAAGCGGTAAGTGAGAACGCATACCTGTGTTAGGAAAAATGGTGACTATGGTTTCGGGCAATCCGATGATCGATTTGTTGCGACCATTGAAATACATGGGGAGGGCACTACGTCATCAAACTGAAACCTGACAACGGAAATAACTACCTTATTTTTTAACCCTGCTCTTTTCTTACTCTCCTTTGAATAGCACGGTGGAATGGACGAATTAGTGGAATTAATGTAAAGCAAGAATATCAACCACATCTTTGAAATTTAAGGTACCAAATTCTTGAAGCGTATATTGGCTGCTTAGTGCTATGGATTCTACTCGATTTTACAATCGTTTTCATCGGGAATTCAGATAATTTTTAATTTAAATAAATAATCAATAAATGCATGGAGAATCCACATAAAAGAAGTAAATTTATGCTGATTTCTATTAAGTTATCGATGGAAAACATCGTAAAATTGCAACATTAGTGCGTTAGCTCGCAAGGACTGTAGAAAAATGAGGGTCAACGAAGATGGCGGACTGGCTGCAGGTTCTAGCATTGGCCAGTTTTTGGAGAATGGTGAGAGTTTGAATTGTGTTCTTTTGTTTAGATTAGTTGTTCATGGCTGGATCAAATATCATTTATAAATACCTTAGACTTTGAATCAGCGTGATTATAATCTATTGCATTACAGATAAGAGTCTAAATTTTGAGATAAAATACATATAAATGTATGTGATGTGTAACTATAGTCATTAAGTAGTTCTTTAGTTCAACTCATTATACCTTGAATAAATAATTCTCGGGCTTCTAGCCGAGTTGGGACTCTGAACACCTTGAGTTTACCGTATCCCATGTCAATGCGGGAAAGTATATATTGGAGAGACCGGGCGCACGATAGAGACCCGAATAAAAGAGCACAGGAGGTGTATTAGGCTGTTCCACCCGGAGAAATCTGCCCTGGCTGAGCATAGCTTATCAGAAGATCATATCATCTCCTTTGATGAAGCTCAAGTGGTCTCTAAGACCCATATGTATTGGGGTCGTCTCCTTAAAGAAGCCATTGAGATCAGGCTGGAGAAGAACAACTTAAATCGCGACTCTGGGTACATACTATGCAGGGAATGGAGACCGTTATTTCAAAAAATAACGGAAAGAAGGAGACAACAATGCCCCCCAGATTAAGCGGCTATATAAACGCAGGAAGGAAGGCCTGCATTTCATTACTGCTCTGAGGACGATGGAAGTGTTATCCATCGAAACGTCAGCCACAAAAATTCTTACTCGGCTAGAACCCCGAGAATTATTTATTCATATAATTCGCCGAGAAAGGACAAGATCGTACATCATTATACCTTTGTAGAGAAATATATATTAAAAGCACTCTTTTACAAGAATTGTTGACGGTAGGATACTTTGGAGGTTAAAATAAATATTTCAATTGATTTAGTTAGTTTTGGACATAAACCAGCATATTTCATTATTACGAAAATAAATCTTACTATTTTTAATAAATGAAATGTCGTTTCTACAGCCAGCAAAATATGAACACCCGAAACAGACCGCACGAAGGGCTCCGCGGCGTCATAAAACGACTCTCATTGGCAGGCCTTGAAGTAGTTAGAGGGGGTTGGGGAGTTAATGCCATGCGACGCCAGCTGACGCCTGGTGCCTTCGAAAGGGAATTTGTCTGTCAAACAGAGATGCTCGTATCCTTCCGCAGGCGAAGTGCAGGATGTATGTGAACACCCCGTGATTGTTTCAGGAGTGCATTCAAAGAAAGAAGTCTTTCATCATACCTCTTGCGGTGTCCCGCGATATGATTATGAGTATCATTTGCAGCATGATTTATTAAAAAATTCTTGATGGTGGCTCTTTGCAATCTTATATATCGATGATCACTATAGAAATGTGAGTGTGGCGATATCGTATCCACACACTTGCCGCATCATCGTACTCCCCGTCGCCGGCGGGCGGAACCGGACTCGACCGCGCGCTCGAAAAAACGATGTAATATTCGGGGTCGCTAATATGCGCAAGGGTTTTCTTTATATTTACCATCTGGAAGCTTTGTAAAACGACGTAGTATGTGTCACTTAGCGTAACCAGGTGGCACCAACTACTTTTTCTCAACAAACATGTAAAAATTTGACTGAAAATAGGCTCCGCCATTTTGTTGTGTGTCTATGGTTAATAATAAAATTTTATCTTTTATAAACCATTAAATGAAATAAAAATAACTGTGTTATAAAATGGTTTAAAAATTTTTCCATAAGTTAATCCATTAAAGTATAGAAAGAGGTTAATTTTGGTAATTCACAGAGAAAATCGAAGATGGCGTTTTTTGCGAAATTTGTTCAACTTTGACCCCATATATATATTGTTAATGTGCGAGTACAAGAAAAAAACAAATAGAGCATGCCATGCAAAAACTATTTGAGAATGTTACTGCGAAACTTAAACTTCCGGACTCCAAAAAAACGTTTTGGAGGTTTTGGCCGGCTTTTTTCGATTTCAGCCATGACCACCGAGAGTAGTTTAGGTGGTCATGTTTCAGCCCACAGTGCGCCGTTAAGAATACATCATCTAGCTGTATGCGGTAGCCAGAAATTGAAGCAATGGGTTTAATTTTTTATGACTATGTATATGGTGGGCACATCACGTACGTCCCTCTTCTCGCTCGGATTTTCGTGACTGTTTTAACATTCTGTTTCCAGCTTCTATCCCATGGTAGACCAAGCCCAATTCACTCCGTGTCGATTCTTTCCGTTCTTACGGAAAAATCATGTAGATTTTTATTTCCAAGATTAAGTGTGATGACACTCCTTTATTCAAATTGACACATTGGCTATAGTAGGTACAGCTTACAGTGTTAGGAGTATTTTTTCGAATCTACAACTACATACTACCCTGAGAGCCACCGCATGGGTGTGTAACAGTGGGTATTTGGACAGTCTTGGAAATTAACGGTTTTTTTTAGAAGTGAAATGGTGACGTGTATTATGGGAGTGTATTTAGTGGAGCTCATTTTTTACTGTGGTCGCTTATTGTGCGCGGAAAGAACGAATTTTGTGCCAATTTATTCGGCAGCGTATCTCTCTAATTTTATAGCTTCCGTCAGATCTGGATATGTAGTGTGGCTTCCAAATGGTACTCTCTGTGTTGCTTTGAAATACACCTGCTCTGAACTTCTCAAGCAAACTAAGCCCAGTGTGTAGCCTCCAAATATCTAGCGACTCCCAATCTAATCCCTCTGAAACGCAAAATCTTCGTCCGTAGCAGTTTTTAATGAATTGGGCAGCTTTTTGTTGTATTTTTTTATTTTTTGGGTTAACTATTTCTGTTCAGGGTCCCTGATTCTCGCGGCGTATTCGAGGTCTGGCCTAACTAGAGCGAAGTCACACCTCCCTTTTACTTCATCATCCGAGAACGTTCCTATTATACGCTTGATAAGTCTTAGTTTCTTCAATGCTGTGCCGTTTCACCAATGCTAGGCCGTTGGTATTGTGGCCTACCTTATTTTCGAAAGATTGCCCGGCTCGTCGCTAGTAGGTACACTTATCCTGCACGGGGTCTCTGCTGTCAGCAGCGATCGCTCTCCGTCGACCTATCGTGGGCCACGATTCGTGGCCGACCGTCCTTGGGTATCCTCCGATGTCAGATCTCTGCCGTCTGCCGCGGGATCTTCTCCGTCGTCCCATCGCGGCCGACGTTCCTCTGGTATTCTCTGATGTCTTCGGTCCATATTATTCCATATTCCATATTCGGTCCCTTTACGCCGTATTTTCTGCTGGATATCCTCCGTCTGATTCCTTAGCTTCCGTTACTCCTTTTTCTTCTCTTGCCCCTCTCCTTCCTCTGTTTATTCTCTCTTTCCATGGTCTTTCTTTGCTGTTTATTGATCTTGTCAAGCGTCCTTAGTTTTTTGTGCATAAAATATTTATTTTGCTTAACTGTCCTTAGTTTCGCATTGTTGTTATTAAAATGTTTGATAAATTTGGCTACTTTAGGTCATTTCTGTATTATTGTGGACTGTTTGGTTACAGTATATTTCAGCAAATTTTAAATTAGTAGAGCGAATTAGTTAACGTATTTTACGGACTATAAGACGCACCTTAATTTTTAAGCAATTAAAGAAATAACATTTTTACCATTTTTATCGTTAGACTAGCTGCGCTATTCCGTTTTTATAACGGAAATTTAAATAGGTGAGAATTCAATAAAATTTATTTTTCTTTATTTAATTTCTTTCCACTCTCCGGCCATTTTTACGCCGTTGTCATTTTTCAGCAGGGGCTAAATGAATTAATTCTTTGGCTGAGCAATATTATATTTATGTATCATTGGTAAAAGAACGCTGAGTGAGTTTCAAGGAATTAAATAACAATATGTAACTTTGTGGTTCTTAAAGAAACTTTGTGGTTTAAATCAAAAACTGGTCATTTTTATATTAATTTCGAGTATAAGACGCACCTGAATTTTGGAGGCAATTTTTTGAAGAAAAAAGTACGTCTTATAGTCCGTAAAACACGGCAGCTGTCGGTACTGCAGAGATGGTAGCACAAGAACAGACTGAAGAGAAGGTTGGGTGTGAACTGGAACTGTAGGACAATCGCAGAGTGATGGAGAGGAAATGGACGGATTGAAATGGGGATGAAGAAGTCCAGCGGATTGCTGGAGGGAAAAGAGATACACGCATCGGATGAAAAATTTAATGAGACAGGGCTATTGAGTGCAATTCGATATTTTAAAATCTAGCTACAGCGAAATTAAAATTTAACAAAACTATGGCAGTTCCAATGGCATAGTATTCGAGTGAGATGTCGGTACAATCAGGGTAAGAGAGAAATAAAATCGAAAGAGGTGAAATAAAATTCCTGAGAACAGTAAAAGGTTGCAAACTACTAGATATAATCCGCAATGAAATCATAGGATATGGCTTAAACATTTTAAAATTATAAGATAAACGAGAAATTGAGAATAGAATACAGCTAGCAAAAATAGCTCTCAATGATAAAAAGACTCTACTGACTTGTAAAAAATGTTAGTTTGGAAGTAAGAAAGAGGGTTACGAAAGCTTATGTTTGGAGTGTGGCCCTTCACGGGTGTGAAAGTTGGACTATCGGGAAACATGAAAAGAGCAGATTAGAGGCCCTAGAAATGTGGTGCTATCGGAGGATGCAGAAAATCAGATGGCGAGACAGAACCACCAATGAGGAAGTGCTGAGAAGAGTACAAGAAAATAGAAGCCTCTGGAGACAGATACAGACAAGGAGACTTAAACTAATAGGTCACATTCTACGATGCAATGATTTTATAAAATTAATAGCTGAGGGTTTTATTGAGGGGACAAATCGTAGAGGACGTCCTGGATTAAGCTATATGAAGCAGATCATCAATGATTCTGGATGCGTCTCATATGGTGAAATGAAGAGGAAAGCTGAGCAAAGAGCGGAATGGCGTGCTATTGCCAAACAACCCATGGGCTGATAACCGAAGAAGAAGAAGATAAAATAAAATAGCACAATTTCAAATGATTCGAACATGCAGGAAATATGCAGCAGCACCGCCTCCCCAGAATTGCCGTGGAGTATTAGCCTAGAGAACAAAAAGGCGTCAGAAGGGAAGACGGCTTTCTGAGCAGGTTGTATTTCGTAATTCATGAAGTACAGATGAATATGGTATGAATGTCAACTAAATCGTATGCAATATCAATGGAATACGAAGGCATATTGCAATATCGATGCTCGATTTTTTTCACTTACTATCTGTGAGCGTTTCGTACTTCTGGTAGCATTATGAAAGCGTAAGTGTATCAGCGCTGGGAAACAAAACCGAATAAGTGAAATAATCCCATATTTAATTCAAATGGGCTTAACTGACGGCCTTTTCTTCGTCGTTTCCAATTTTAGGCTTATTGATATTCGTATATTATTCACCATTTGCAGACTTGTCTAACCTTGCCACCTCCTTCAGTCCAATTATTTTTTTACCATTGACAGGCATCAGAAATTGCTGAACTTTACATACCTTTCATTTATAATTCTAGCAGGTGATTGGCAGGTTTTAGGAGAGTACTTATCATAATGTTTTAATTTTTATCACTTAATTGGTTAGAGCACTCGGAGCGAAATCGAGGGATCTGGGTTTGATCCCCAGTCCAGGCGAATGATTTTTCCGCTGTGAATTTCACACAATTGTGTGAACACTTGCGGGTTACTCCATTAAAGTTACTGCGCGGCTAGTTCCGTGGTTCTTTGAAAAAGGTGTTTCTGATTCGTTGCTCTTCAGTAAGGTTAAAGGAGTCAAACTCTGGAAATGTTACAGTTTAATAAGATATTTTACAATAAAATAGGTAATTATTGTGCATATTCTGCGTCACTAACGATAACGGGCGGATGAACAAACGTAGAGAAGTGACCCAGATCAACAAAACGCCGCATTCCGGTTCCGTTCCGGTGCGGGGGAAAGTAGGCAACATTGAAATTACGCCGATAAAGAAACGAGACATTGTTCACACTTTGCATGATTACTTCAATTGTATCGAAAATATTCAAACGGAGCAGGGCTAGAAAACAAAAGTTTATCTTATATTAAGGGATATGGAAATCACACATTTGGAACATGAGACAAACCTCAATTATTGGCACCATGGTTGAAATTCTCTATGAAAAAATCATTTGACTTGACCGGGATTCGAACCCGGATCTCCCAATTGCCGGTCAGGTGTGTTAGCCAGTTAGCCAGGTGTGTTAGCCATCTAGTTCGCATAAAATCCCCTCGAAATTCGCGTTGAAGGAAGATGGATTGGTGGTGCTGGCTAACACACTTAACCGGCAATTGGGAGATCCGGTTTCGAATCCCGGTCAAGTCGAATGATTTTTTCATATCGAATTTCAACCCTGGTGTATATGCACCCGTGCGAGTGACTTCGTACCACATCATTTGTTGCATGCAATGTTTGGAAATTTGTCAATTCATTTGTGTTGAAAAGTGACTTTCTGTACTTGAACTATACCTGCATAAGGCATGGTAAATTGCAACTCATTTTTTGAAATTTATGGCCCATGCCGATATCTAATATTGGCGTGAAAGTATGTACATAGTGTCTACTTTGGTATTTATCCTAGCAGCCATATTAATATGAAATGAGATGAGTAAAATTCAAATGTGAATTATTGGGTAAAACAAAGAGAAGGGCGTAAACGGCTTTCAGAATTAACGTCACGCACCGCATAACTACTTGGTTAAAAGTTACTAATGGAAAAAATAAAATAATTATCAATTTTTCACCGTAGATAATGAGTATTTGGAATTCTTGAAAAAGATGAAGTAGCTTCATTCGCACAATAATAGTATATAAGCTGTGTTGGACTATTTTAATCAGGAAACAATACGTAGCAAATGATGTGTACAAGTAGACTAAGGGCACTTCATAGAAGACGTAGATCCTTCAATATCAGATTTCTGAAAATAAGTGGCAATGGAACTGCAAATCAATATTTATCCGCATACGTTGGGTTCTTAAGTGAGGAATCTTAACACCTGAGTCGATATCCTATGAGACATCGGGGTGACCTCTGCAGAAGGTGTTGGACAGGCATAGAATGTATGAGTTGTGCCGCGAAATAATATTTCTTTACGAACGCTTTGAAGATATTGGGTAAGTAACTGAAGTGACTTTCTGAGCCTGTATTCTTTTCCAACGCCCCTCTGAGTGCGCGATTTATTTAAACTTCAACAGTAATCTTGTCCTCGTATCAGTTCAAACACCTTGACTTATCAATGCTGCTATATCACCATATGTAAACGTAACAAAACGGCCTCTAATCTCTTTTTATACCAGGGATTCTAAGAATTCATTGCATCAACTCCAATGTGTACTTATTTTCTTTTGGTGAGCTAAAGAATTTGGCCGTTGCAAGTGCTGGAATTGTCTGAAGGCTCTCTTTAAATGAAGCCCTGTTGATCCAACTTCAGAATCTATCTTCAAATTATGTTTCTTTTCTAGATCGAGTCTCTTGCAGATAGTCGAAGAGAGGCAGACTTAAGACTTAGGTCCAATTTTATTATCTTGTATTTAGTGTTTTCTTTCTACGAAAACCATAGTTAATACATTTTTCCCGTAGATAATGCCATCTTCAACCAAACATCAATCTAATTTAACCCTCATAGTGCGACCGAAATTTGGTGGTACCAGCAAAAAGTGCCAGCATGAATTTGGGAGTTTTGTAGCACCTTAAGAAAAAAAACAATATGAAGTTACTATTTTAGATATGTATTTTTTTTTGCTAAAAATGAATTTATTGTTGTTTATAATATTCTGATACATTTCATAAAGGATAAATGTAATTATTACAACAAAATTAGTTTGAAAAATAATTTGTGCTCGATCCGATATATCGGCTCATGGCACTTTTCGCCTGTGGAGCAAAAGCCGATATATCGGCCTGTGGCACTGAGAGGGTTAATATATAAAACCTGTAATCTGAGTTAACATCAAGTTAAAGAAAAACAGCTATCTTGCGGTTAACGTTTAACGACCATCATTAAACTGGGCCTTATGTCGAGGTTCACTTTTCATCTGTTCGACTACAGTAAAGAACTCATCGAGTTTGGGGAGAGAAGATTTTTGAGGAAAAACTGCTAAATACGAACTTTCTACAGTCTACACGGTAGTTTTATTTTCCGGCAATTTATCGGGTGCAACCATAGTCATGAAATTTAGCAAAACAGTCATTTTAAGTAGAAGTGGGAAGAATGGGATGAAATCTGAATGGAGTACCAACTTATAAGAAATTATGTAAGACGTCTTAATAAGGAATTTCGAAGAAATGATCAGGCTGTCTGATAGGAGGATGGATTTGACTGCAGCTACAAACCAATTTACCACCGTTTAGATGGAGAACCTGAGAGACCTCGTGTACTATCTGAAAAAAAACTCCAAGTGTTGAGGGAATTAGGTGGAGGAGCTGTTCGCATCACAATTCAGTTTCAATTATGTCTGAAAAAATTAACAACCCTTTGTCGTTTCTGAGACACGTGTTAATGAGGCGTGAATAAGATGACTGAGCACTTTTTTTGCTTCTTTCCAACGTATGTATTCAGTCTCGTAAAAAACCCTGGAAATAGTTAGGGAGATAAACAAAGCTTGTTTGTCCATGTAGTTATAATAAAAGAACCATTATGTTAGTCTATTATACTTGAATCATAATCACGAATTATACGTAAATCAGTCTAGATTTTTTTCTTCGAAATTTGAAAGAAACTAAGATGATATTTGTATGTGAATATCGTGTTGATAATGATATTTCAACGTGAAGTGTCTTTAAAAGTAGCGATTGAGAGTTCCTTACCTTATACGTAGTGAACCATTAGACGTAGCTCAAATTAAGAATAAGGCAGTTTCATTAAAATAAAAATTCCAATTCTTCATGTAGAGTCGCGTAAAATGCAAAAGCGTGTTTTGGATGCTAGAGATAAATTGCTTGGACTCGTCATTATTTTTTTCATTTTTAAAAGATCATTTTTTTACATAGGACCTAAGGAATTCAATTTTTAGCCTGAAAATATAAAGAGAGAGTTCTCAAAAATGTTTTCATTTAGTGAAATCATGGCTGTTTACTCAATGCAATATTGGAACTTTGTTTGACACAAAAGTATAAATTTAGCATTGTATTATGTATTTAATTGTATATACATGTTTTTTCCGTTTATAAGAATAGTAAGACTATTGTTGGAAATTCTTGGTTTAATATGTATGTTTTCTGTATGACCAATTGTTGATTATCTATCTATTGGCCACGCATGTCTTTTACCACGTCTACACACACTGAAGATTTAATAAGAAATTTAGTTAAATACATGATTAAATATATCAGTATGTTGTACACAAGGATATTAGATGTTATTCTGCATTAGTTATATACTAGCGAAGGGTCTTCACTATAATTATTTGCCCGCACTAGGTTATCTGTCCAGCATTTGGAATCCCGTCGAAGCAGGTTTGATTCCAGAACTTGATCCCGTGCAGCTGCGTGTGTAAGAAGATTGTATTTCTTGGTGTGATTCGAGGCAATATTGGGGGATATATAGGATTGGGATGAGAGACACTATCACAGCCGAGAGAACTGAATAAATTTATGCCCGTATTCATAGTCGTATTTCTAGGGGTTACCTGGGTATCCCCTAGCCAGGTAATACCTAGGGGTACCCTACGCTGAGCGATTCATAGACCTTACCTGGGTATCCCGCAGCCAGGGGACGCCTGGGTAAGAGATTTGGCAACAATCCCGCGGAAAAAAACATATGAACGGTACCGCTGAACGGCTCTCGATGTTTTCGATGCTCATTTTTCACCGTAACCAAGCACTCTATAAACAATAATATACTCTACTGTTCCACGATGTTGATGAACAGTGATTGAAGGAATATGAGAGAATGTTTAAGATATTACTTAAATATTTATGTAATATGAATGGTGAGGAATACGAGGATGGTTCAATAAATACCCATGTGTGTAAACAGAAGATGTTACTATGGCAAGTTGTTGATATTATCGTGTACTGTAATAGTACAGTAATGTCAATTCGTCCCGCATGGGTAGCAGTACTGCGTTAGGGGAGCTTTGGGTAAGCTGAATGCCTCACCCAGGAAATCGGCAGCCTGGGGGAGGGTTAGGGGACGGCAGTCTCCTGGGTAACGACTATGAATACCGTTTCTGAGCCAAGGGGTTGCCCTACACCTTGGAGACACCCAGGTAACGACTATGAATATGGCCCTCGCTGAGTAAATTTGAGGTGAGTTCCTCATCCAATTGGTAAGGTATACATGTTAGTTACGCCAATGCTTATTGGTGTCCTCCTTATGTATTATGAGATTGCACGAAAATCATGAACATATGATAATGGAAACCTATTTTATACTTATGGCATCAGATTTTATTGCTATACTATACTAAATCTAAATTAAAATGAATATTTAATCACTACATATAGTTACAAACCCTCTCGCAGTTATCCACATGCACTCGAAGATAATATAAATAGGTATTTGGATAATAAAACCAGAAAATTATTGCTTTATAAATATTTTCATGCTGAACTATCCAGTTAACCATATCTCGATTCTTCCTCATAATCGTCCATCCCTAAATGAAACTCCTTGACGCCTAGCACCTTAGAATCATGGCTAAATTGCCCTCAATTTATGAACTTTTCGCCAAACTCACTTCATTTTCCAAATACGCATGGAGCATAGTTATTTGGGGGGTCGGACCCGTAATTAAACATGACACTTCATTGACTACTGGTGCGTTGTCTACACGGGCATAATTAATTATAGGTCGTATTTAAAGATATAATTAACTACCGTGTGTAGACGGAGCTTATGTTAATTGAAGGTAGCCTTTACACTGGTATTACCTTTAAGGCTATCTAAAGCTTCCATTTTTATGATTAAAAGAAGTTGAATATTTTTTTTTATTTTCTAGTTGGAAGTAATAAACATCAATTATTTACAGCAGTTTACTACCTCGGTAACAGCCAATAGTGACTCGCCTCCGACCAAAAGCTTTTCTATGATGGCCGTAAATTTCATTATTTCACCTTCCACTGTCGAGTGGGACACAATCTGTTCGTATGTCTCTAATACCTTTCAAATATTGAAGAAATGTTGGTCACGCACGATTTCGTTGCCACGCCCAAATCCGATGTGTGAAAAGGAAAGGTTTCTTGACATGCCTGAAAATTTTCAACGGGGCGAACTGTCAATGAATGCAGGTATGTATACTCTCATTGTTTAAATCAACATCTTATACCATACATAGGAGTGAAAACGGAATAGGATAATTACAGTAAAAAAACAACCATCTGGTTCAGACTAATCAGCTGGTAGAATAATGAAGTGATAAGTGAATGGTGTAACACATTGATTGATAACTCTCATTTAACGTAAGCAATACTGGATAAATGCTGTTGTTTTTGAGAAGAAAATCCATAATTCAACGCTTAGAAAATACCATGACAATTTTGGCAGAGAAGAAAGATATGAAGAGATTGCTAGCATTATCAGTAATTCAGTCTCGAAAGGGGAGATTTTATCAGGATTATTTTCGGAAATTACTGATATTACAGCAAAAATAAAGTTTTTTTTAAACAAAAAAGTCGTATTCCAGCTTTTCATTTAAGCTGTTAAGTAGTAGAAAAAATCCTGAGAAATAAAATAAAAATGAAATCTTGGAATCTTACTGCGTATTTTCAGCATCGTACTTGACTTACTGAAATTTGCAATCGTGGCAGTTCACTATATTCGCTAATTTCCTCTGTTTAACGTGTCGTAATCTAAAAATACTTTTCAAAAGCCGTCCCAATTAAATTGGGCTCGGGTGATGTGTGTCTGCGACACCGAAACATTAAGCAGATACAATCTTTAAGTATCCGGTGATTACGTCGGCCAAAGTTTGGGTTGCATTGAGAAAACGATGCATCAATTATCACAAATTATCTTGGGAGTCGCGGAATTCCGATTTCGCGGTATGAGAACTCGGGTGAAATCAGTATACTGCGGCTGACGATACTCAATTTATGACTTAAACTGTGGCTGGCTGAAGGCCGTTGCCCGAACACTTCATCACCTCCGAGGCGATGTTAATCTTCAAAAACTGTGTCCAATGCCGTTAAAGCTGTGTCCCAATTCGCCATTTAGGCAGCTAAATCGGCAGATTTAGGGAGGACGCCATTTTGAAGTGTGTCCCAATTCGTTAGGCATCATGGGGGAGCGGATTTAGGTGCCTTTCTCGGGGGTGAAATTTAGGGTAGATGGAGTTTATCCTAAATCCGCCTCCATATTGAATTTCCCGTCATGCAAAGCGCTGCATGCGTCGTACAAGGAAACTCGCACCGCTCGTACCCAAGGAAGTAGTTGAAAAGTGGCAAACATGGCAAGTATTTGTCTGTTGTGAAAGAATTCTCTAGAATTTCGCAAACCAACACCCGACTACAAAAGAAAAATTTTACTTAGTACACTTAAATAAAACGAATTTAAGTCCCAGAACACCTACACAAACTTACATACCCCGAAAACTAAAAAATCTCCAGACAACGAAATGGATGAAAAAATGTTATTTCACTTTCCAAATCTCACAACGCACCCGAAGAGCCACAGGCGTCAAAAATGTCTTTATTTCAGGTTTCATTTGTTTCATGCAGTCCTTTATTAATTAATCATATGTTTTTCATTCGTTTCCAGCTCGGTAGACGGCAACACTAGCAAAGGATGTCCCAAATCAAGCTCCCTTAGCGAAAGGCATCTAAATATTTAGCTAGTTAACCGCATCCTCCCTAATGCCTAACGAATTGGGACAAGGCTTAAGATAGTTTGAGCAAGATACATAGTTCCCTAGTCGTAATGGAGGACACGCCCGAGTTATTCGTTTTAATTTCAGCAGCGCTAGGAAGTGAGAATTAATTATTGCATTGTTTATGGAGCAATAATACATACATTAGTATATATCGTAAATGAAAAATGAAAAACTTTGTAATATTCCACCAATTTATTTTACGGTACAACTAGTTTCGTCGCAGTGGCGACATCTTCAGGTACGCAGATACAATCTAGGTACCTGAAGATGTCGCCGCTGCGACGAAACTAGTTGAACCGTAAAATAAATTGGTGGAATATTACAAAGTTTTTCATTTTTCATTTACGATAAAATGAACTTCCACAAAGTTAAGCCTGAGACGATAGAGATAAACATTAGTATATAATTTGACACATTGTCTTTACGCGGTACGTTTAAAACTCCTCCCAAACGGCAGGTTTTTTTTAACGATATTGAAGTCATCTCTGCAGTTACACTATGATTTATTTTCAGTAAAAGTCGATAAAACGTACAAACTACACGGTGTCATTTTTTTACGAGATCTAGATGTTAGGAATTCCTCATTTTTGTAAATAAGGTATCTCTGGGGTGCATACACGTACCAATTCCCGTGTGACATGGCTAGTATTTTTCGTCGAAAATCTCGGTAAGGGGATGATATTTTTGTCTCCTTTGAAGAGTGAGATATCACAGTTAAAACATAATAATTGAGGCATAAGGAGGAAAATCAGAAAAATTAGCCACTTATCCACTGTTATACCCAATTTTGAATATGGTACAAGTATATGGGATCCTCATTAGTTCGGTTTAATAACAGAGCCAGAACGAATGCAGCGAAGGTCGGCGAGATACGTGAAAGGCCATTATGACTATTTCGATTGTGTTACTGACCTGATGCAACAATTGTGTCAGTCAATGGCTATTAAAAATGTGCTCAATAAAAATTTATTCGCGGAATAATCTGCATTTTGTTCCTTAAAGTTGGTTTTCTCCAGTTAAGCAATTTTATCAGCCAATAGGAAGAAATTTGAAAACTAAATAATCGAAAAGTAAGAATTTAGTACTCGTTTTGACTCACGCAGTCGCGGTAGAACTTTCTTAAAGCACTGTATGAACCTTCTTCCCATTACTCATTTTTCATTAGGTCGTTTGGTTGTGTCGTCCTCGCTCGCGATAGCTGTTCGCGACGTTGAGGAGCCGCGTACGAGTCTGCATTTGCGGTTTCCTCGTTCAACCGCTAAGAGGATCATTGCGGTTAAAGTATCGTTTCAAGTCTCAGCTCCAGATTGTGAAGGATAAGAGCATGGATAAGAGTCTACCGATGAAATAATACGGACGATTTAGTGGGCTGGCTAACTAGAGTCCGTCCAAGATAATAACGTAGTTGACACACTGTCGAGTAATATGCAGTCGCGACACCAATTGTTGGTTTTGCTATGCTGGCCAATGCTAGAAGCTGGAGCTAGTCCTCCATTCTCGTTGACCCTCATTTTCCTACAGCTCTTGCGGGTTAATGCACTAATTTAGCAATTTTACTGCATTATTTTTATCGATAACTTACTAGAAATCAGCATGCTGTTACTTCTTTAATATGTATCTATTCTTCTTACGTATTTTGTATATTTATTTAAATTAAAAATCATCCGCATTTCCGATAAAAACTAGTAAAAACGAGTAGAATCCATGACGCTAAGTAGCCAATTTATGTTTCAATAGCAACTTGACTTCAATTTAGAACAGATAGTGGATATTCTTTATCTACATCCGCTACCTCGTCCATCCTACACCGAAAAAAAGTATTCTAAAAATTAGTGAAATCCTCTATATATTAGCGGATTTTCCGCTACTATATGGTAACCAAAGTATTCCTCTGAGTATTAGAGGAATTTCCTCTCCAGAGAGGAAAGAGGATCGTATTCAGTATAGAAGGTAATTTCCTCTACAATCCAGAGGATTCCTCTCAAAATTTCCTCTACTTTTAAGAGCAATCCTCTCGAAAATTCCTCTACTGGAACTAGAACTCTAGAACTGTTGTTTATATTTCTGATTTATTCCGTTTTGGGAGCCAAATACAGAGCACGATGCCATTTTGCACGCACAAAATGCCACTCGCGGCGCTCGCCTCATCTCCCCTAATTACGGTTTAAAAGACTACTGCATTTCTGTTGATTCTGGATGCCAACCCTGTGTTCCTTTCCACTTCATACATGACATCTTACTTTTAATCCTTTTATTCCTCTCAATCCAAGAACAATAGTCTTGTATTGAGAGGAATATTGGGAGAGGAACGTCATCTAGAATGCAAGCATAGATCCTCTTAAGGGAAGAGGAATATTCTATAAGTAAGAGGAAATTTTGGGAGGATTTGGAAAGAGAAACTGTTCTCTACTTTTTAGAATATTTTTCTTTCGGTGTATGAGATATATGGAGAGGAAACTTGCTATGCTGTCCAATGCTAGAAGCTGAATCCAGTCTAGAATCCAGAGGATTCCTCTCAAAATTTCCTCTACTTTTAAGAGCAATCCTCTCAAAAATTCCTCTTTGTTGACCATCTTTTTCCTTTAGTGCTTTAAGCTAACGACCTTATTTTCCAATTTTTATCAATTTTCCTATGTTTTACACCGATAACTTACTAGAAATCAGCATGCACTTACTTCTGTAACGTGCAATTGTCCCTTGCGCTTAGTTTTCATTAATTTAAATGAAACAAAATCCGCATTCCCGATGAAAACTTGGGTAAAATAGTGTAGAACCCATAGCACTAAGCAACCAATGTATGTTTCATAAGTTACCTGCCTTATGTATGTCTCAAACAGATGGTTGATATTCATGCTTTACGTCCGCTAATTCGTCCATTCCGCCATGATATCCATAGGAAATTAGGGTAGTTTGAGCGAAATATCATTTTACCTAGAAATCAATGAATTTGATCTCATGTAAAGAATAATGTATCACGCGTCCATTGGTATAAAAAAATTAACCCCTTACCACATTACTTTCGGAGATAGTTGCCAAAAAATACCAGCCCTTTTACATGGGAAATGGTACGTGTATCCACTCCAGAGAGAGCTTATCTAAAAAAATGAGGCATTCCCCACACTTAGATCTCGTCAAAAAATCAACAGTGTGTAGTTTGTGTGTTTTCTCAACTATATTTGAAAAATTTATCATATTTCCACCACAGTAAATTCCTCGGGATCGCAATAAACCTTCCGTTTTGATGGAGTTTAAAACGCACCTCGTGAAAACAATGAGTCAAGTTAAAGACTTATAAGATATTTTCATTTGATTACTTACAATTTCTGTCATGTTAAAATATATAATTGCACCATTAATATTTCAATATTTAATTCGTGTGTCTCACAGTTGGAGAAAGTAAAACATATATGTCGAATATGGTCTCTATTATGATGAGGGAACTATCTCGCTCGCTCTACCTTAAAGAGAGAGCTGGGTTAAAAAATATGATTGTTATTTCGGTTGTCATGGTACAGTTTGATGACGTAATGCCCTCCCCATATACCTCAAAAGTCCATTCCCTTTCAATCCTAAGGAAAGTGAGGAAAGAGTAGGGATAACCAATATGGTTTTTATTTCGATTCTCAGGCCGCAGTTTGACGTAATGCTTTTCCATCTATCTCAATGGTCGTACCCCTAAAGAGACGACCGACGAGAGTTAAGGCCGCTTTACACGGTACAATTTATTATACAAAAGAATGTATGAACTCTTGCCTGAGAAAAATTTTACCGTGCAAATCGGCAAATTGTATGATTGTCTGAATGACTTAACGGGAAATAGAACCTGCTCCATTTCCATTCAGTTTCCTGTGCATTCTATGATACATTCGTTTGTACAATAAAATATACCGTGTAAAGCGGCCTTTAGAGTTGCGCCTCGCGCAAAATCAAATAGACTCTTCATCCGTTTTCCTCGCGCGTCGTTGGAGGTAACGAGGAAGGTGAAGGAGTTCCTCGGGAAATTCCAAATTAGAGTCGCAGATATTTTCCTCGTTCTTCGTC